>CM070554.1:43051057-43660741 GCA_036346405.1 Phyllostachys edulis | reverse complement strand
ATTTTACCGCAGACCTAAGGGCGTTACCCTGGGTCCAAAAACTTCTCTATGCCCTCCTCATGTCTTCAAAAAACTGCGGCATTATTTTCAGGCGTACAAGATAATTGTCTTTGTCGAGTTTCCCTTGGGAGTGATCCTCCATAATAGGAAGCGGCGGGGCGACGTCTAAATGGTCGAAGAACTGGGAAATTCAACCTCCATTTCGTGTCTCGAATGATCATTAAATCCCAGATCTTGGTAGATTTTGTCGGCGAATGGACAAATCCTGAACCTGTTCAAGATCCCCAGTACGATACCCATGGCCAGTGGACGATGTACTTTGACGGGTCACTTACTTTAAGTGGCTCTTGAAGTGAGATGGTCTGGAATCTCCTAACGGAGAGACCTTAAAGTATGCCATACAGTTAAACTTTCAGGCCACTAACAACGTGGCAGAATACGAAGGTTTACTAGCCAAGATAACTGGCTGCGAAAGCACTCGCGATTCGCGGCTACTCGTGAGAGGACTCTCAACTAGTCATGAATCGTCGGAAAAAGAGTACGGTGCTCTAACGAGACCATGTCTCTCGACTTATCAGATACTAAAGCTTGAAAAGCATTTTTCGGTTTCGAGGTACAATTCATCCCTCGAAAGGATAATTTCCTTGCAAACCAGCTTGCTTGGATAGCTTCTTCCTGATCACAAGTACCAAAGGGAGTCTTCTTGGAGCAACTCCAGAAGCCGTCTCTAGTGGACACACTGGAGATATCTCCTATTGAGGCAGCCTCTCTAGAATACGAGGATACTTGGATGGATCCCATCTACAAGTATCTTCAGACGGGTTCCGTACCCAATGATGATCTCGAAGCAGATCGTTTATCCCGAAAGGCCAAAATGTATACTTTGGTTGAAGGAGTCATCTATAAACTAGGTACTCAAGGGATACTCATGCGATGCATACCACAGAGAGAAGGACTAAACATCCTTTATGACATACACGGGGGCATCTGTGGAACTCATGCTTCCTACAGAATGTTGGTCGAAAAAGCCTTTTGACAAGGATTTTACTGGCCAACAGCTCTCCACGATGCCAAAGAGTTGGTTAAGAAATGTGTATAATGCCAGTTTCATAGCAGGCAAATACACCAACCGGCTCAGGTATTACAAACAATCCATCTATCTTGGCCTTTTACGACCTGGGGTCTTGATATCCTAGGACCGTTCCCAAGAGCTCTAGGAGGCTTCGAGTTCCTTTTTGTGGCTATCGATACGTTCACAAAATGGATCGAAACCAAATCTGTGACTGGGATAACAACGGAAGCCGCAAAACGGTTCATGATGAGAAGCGCGATTACTCGATTTGGAGTCCCAAGTCGAATAGTCTCAGATAATGGTAAACAATTTTCGAGCGCAAAATTTTATGAATTTTGCGACTAGTTGGGTACCAAGCTCTGTTACGCCTCTGTCGCCCATCCCCAAAGCAATAGGGCAGTTGAATGAGCAAATAGCCAAATAATGCAGGGAATCAAAACTCAAGTCTTTGACCAGCTTGTTAAGCACTCAGGGGCTTAGGTACAAGAATTACCCTCGATATTATGGGCGAGTTCGCACAACCGCTAGTCAGACAGCAGGCGAAAACTCCTTTTTCTAGTTTTGGTGCGAAGCCATGCTTCCGCGAACTAAAGATCAGTCAACAAGGGTCGAGAGTTTCAATGACTCGGCCAAGAACAACCGGCGGATGACATTAACTTTTGCTTTCGAAGAAAAGAAAATCAAGCCTTAATCCGTTCGCGGTCTACCGACAAGCCCTGCGCCAAATGCTACGATCGTGAGTCCAACCTCATGACCTTCTTTGTAGGTGACTTGGTATTGAGAAAATTCAATCGATCTAATCGGAACAAACTTTCCCCAAATGGGAAGGTCCTTACTTGATGATCGAAGTTACGCGTCGAGTTAAATCGGACGGCAATGGAAGGCGGCCGGGTTCTCTCTAATTCTTGGAATATCGACTAGTTACACAAATTATACGTGTAAGTGACCAACCATTCAATAAAGCATCAGGTTCTTTCTATCTTTATTGTTTTACTTTGAGTAGTGCTTTGACATTTCTTTCCACCATACCCTGGTCAAAGGTCCGTCTTCGACCAGTTCCTAGTTGTGAGCTTTTCACGACAACACTGCTGGTCCTAAGACATCCTACGACCGATGCCGAGTTCATCTTTACCTTGGTGAAAGGATGGTAACATCACCTAGTCAAAGCCTTTCCTCTCTGCACGTGGTCCGCAGCTAGAAGGACCTTCCTAGAGTCGACTCATTCCTCCTTTTTGCTACCAACACAAAGAGCTTGGGTTCAAAACATGGTTGAAATAATGCCAACTCAACTCTTAGTACCTTAGTTTATTTCTTCATTTATCTTTTTGAAAAATAAATTAAGCCGAGTATACTTTTTAAATTTGCTCGACTACTTTCGGTAACCTCGGTTTGTTTTAACCGGTCGGAGGAAGTTGCAACACCTAGTTGAAGAATTTCCTCTCTGCGTGGTCCTACCCACTAGAAGGAACTTCCTAGAGTAATCTGTTTCTAACTCTTGCTACCAGAGCGAACCTCTGAGTGCATTGAAACAAGTAGAACAAATTTTTAAGGAACTCGGGGCGTTTATCTAACTCAAGTTGATCGTTCTTGATTTGATTATTCTGGTCGGAGATGGTAACATCACCTAGTCGAAATATTTCCTCTCTGCACATGGTCCTGCCTACTAGAAGGAACTTCCTAGTGTCGACTCGTTCCTACTCTTTCGACCAGTGCATGATAATCGTGATCGAAAAAACTACAAATTAGCTAAACTTCTATCTTTTACAAAACCCATTTAAACACTATTTACTCAGTTTATCTAAATAAACCAAGCAAATAGTCGGGAGCTAGGATAAAGTTATTAACTTGACTTCAATTCTTAGTCTTGCTCTTTTTCCATTCATTATCTTATGAGTTACTAACTACTCGACAAGATGATTTTCGAGGAAAAAGAAGGATATATATATCAACATCAACAAAAATGTGTCTTTCACGAGTTGGGGCTCTGATGCAATTTGCTCTGGCGAAGGGATCTTATTTTCATACCCTCTGTGTTGCCTCGTGATCGGTGCAATGTTATCATTTGCTCGCCTCTACCTTGAGGCGAGCGATAAATCTATGACGAGTTGCAGATTAAGGTTGGGATCACGGGCTTTAAGTTTTGCGGGGACAAATCTTATTCCTCTTCGATCGCATCCTTTATCGAATCGAATTGGTTAGCCTTCAAGGTAGTCACCAATTCTGTAAAGATTCGACTTGTTAGCCAATGGCACTTAAGTGGGCAAGCATGTATCATTTTGAGGAGTAATCCCTCGGCATGAAGCCCACCAAGTACATTGTTCAGAAGTGAAACGTTGTCTTGAAGATTGATCTTCAAAGCCTTCATTTGCTCTTGATTGCAAGTCGAAGCCTCGTGGAGTCGTTTTATTTGTACTACTTGTTCTGAAAAGAATGAGACCAGTCGGATAAAATGACCTCGAGAGAAAAACACAACTAATCGCGGTAAGGATTTGCTTACAGACTAGTTGAGAATCTAACTTCTTGACTTCATTGGCGTGGCGGTGGTGTCCTTGAGTGGCGCTTCTCCCGCGTTTGGACCTCTTGGTCCTTTTACGAAAAAAAATAGGATTCGAGAAAAGAAAAGGAGGTTGAAGGCGATCTTAAGTTCAGCACTTACCGCTTAATCGTCCCTGCAACTTTTGGTTTGCAGATTTTGCCTCCTGAAGCTTCTTCTGGAGGTCTTCAATCTCTTCCTTTAGCTTTTTCGTCTCGACTTTCTCATGGTCGAGAGAATCAGCTAAGGTCTTCTCGTCACTATTAAACCTGTAAAGGGAAAGAATGGACATCAGTACCAAACGAGCGGTCGTAAGTTCTTCTACGACCAAGCTCTAGTCGTAAGTCATTCTCGACAAAACCACAGTCATAAGCTCTTCTCACGATCGATTACCTAGTCGTAAGATCTTCTCGACAAGCCCCACAAAATCTTGTGTGAGTGGTTGAAACATAAAAAGACTAAAGCGATTACTTACCACCTCTCTTGCCTACCTTGAGTTAGCTTTACATCGCAATTGGACAAGTTGCCTATTGTATTCAACAACATTAACAATTTGCTCCAACGCTCTCTGCATAGAGAAAGACAGTTAGAAGCGAGAACATATATGAGTGCAAATAGCGAACAACAAGTACTTACATTCATTGCCCTTCGTGCAAACGACGATACTACCCTTGTAGGATTCCTCAATTCATCAATCTCTCGCACTCGGTCCCACCACACATCTTCAAGACGCGCGTCATCGAAAACAACCCCTCCATCAGGAATATTTTTGGGTGAGGACAAGAGCATGAGGTCTGAGGCGAAGATCCCACATTGGAAGGCGGCTGAAAAAATCGGAGGCAAAGTTAGCATATTCCTCCTCACGTGATTCGGTAACTCCGGCTCCTCCTAGAGGACATGGGGAAAAATGCATAACGACTTCCTTCTCGGGCGATGGCACGATGCCTCCACAGTGTCGGGCATTATCTTGCCTTAGTCTCTATGACCACTCCGGTTGGTTGTAGCCACCAGCCCCACGACCGCCCGGTGGTCGTAGCCACTCCGGCATGTAGGGACGAAATGCGACTAGAGGGGGTGAATAGGAGCTCAAACAATTTTTCTTTTAAAGATTGAATTCAACACAAATTTCACTCCAATAGCTATGAGAGCTATGAAGATCAATAGATAAGTACAATGGAAGACTTATGTTGAATCCACTCCAAACCCCAAGCATAGCAATCAACAAACTCAAAGATGTCTTTGAAGAATCAAAAATCGGTACAACCGGTGATTATAAGGCGGTTCAACCGATGATTGAGTACAACCCCATGATTATAAGAGGCGATTCTCTGATTGTCTGGAAACGACCAAACGGCCAGCCCAGAAATTGGCATAACTTTTGAACCACTTGGCCAAACTCACGAGATTTGAAACACACCTTCCTATGGAGGTTAGCAACCTATTCAAGCAAACATTGACTAGATCCACGTCAAAGTTCCAACCTTTTTCAATTTCAATGAAGTTTGTATCAAAAGCGAGTCGGGAACCAAAACATGATCTAAATCTTGCTCGTGGGTAAGAATGATCAAGATGATCTTAGATATACTCCCACATGTCACAGACAAGCAAGATCACCACAGAGACTCGAGGAAAACCAACAAGACATCAAAAACAAAAAATCATCAAAGAAAGAAAGCAAGAACAAAGGATAAACTCATCTTTGAGAAACTTTTTTGGATTGATTCATGTTTGATGGATGTTCTGACCACTCCATCTGGAGGACAAAGCTCAACCAAGGAGCACACAATCAATCCAATCCCTAGAACCCTAAGCCTCTCCTTTCCTCTCTAAGCCCTAAGACAAACTAGGGTTTTACAAATGAAGTGCTTGAGGGCTATTTTGACACCCTCTCCTATTTATAGTGAGGCTTAGCTTCTAGAAGAGTTAACCCTAATGGGCTCCCGTTAAGGCCCAACACAAACGGGACACACGCACACATCTTAAAGCGTCGTCTTCATCTTCTCTTGACCTAAACCGCTTCTCCACGCACCGTCTTGCGCCACGGTTTAGTCTAAGGTCACAAAGGCGGTATTTGGTGAAATTACCAAAATACCCCTTCTTGATCTTTCTCCGAAGACCAAGTCCAATCTTGGTGAAGCAATCTTTGCCGCCCGCGTGTGGGTTGATCAACGACTCTCATCATGTCGGCAAGTCTCTTCCGTCGGCTCCTTGAAACCACCATAGCACTTGTACAGGCCCATGCAGCTTGATCAACCCGTCGCGAGCAATGCGGATTCGGTCACCTTTGTCCATTTTGCGCCATGCTTGAGTCCATTGACCTCACCCGGCATCCTCGATCGTTCTAAACCTCAGCTCTCCAAGCTTAGTCCAGATCATCCTTACCGTTGACCGTCGTTGACCTCCAAGAGTCCTGCACACAAATAGACAAAAAAATCGAATCCGGGAACAAGTTCTTTACAACTTGACCCATGTTAGTGAAAACATGCATCATGCAACACATATGCACTGAAGCCCATGAACTTGACCTAACGAATAACCATTTCTCCCAATAGATCGATAATCTCAACAAATTTGGTACAACCACCATGTTACCAGCGGTACTACCGATCTTCAGTCGTACCGCTCCAATAATAGCGGTCGTTTCGATTTCCAATGAAGACCAGAACACCACAAAACATCTTCTTTGGAATTAACCAACCGCCATAAAACAATCGGTACAACCGCACTCTGGTACTACCGCCATTGAACTTGCGTTAAATCGTTCTTAGTTACGTGGTTTATGCGCGCTTTAGCCGGTACTACCGATTCTCCTCACACTTTGCTGAAAACAACACTTTCGACAAAACATCAAAGCTATTGCCAATTGTCTCGTCATCCTAAGATCATGAGAATATCCTCATGATATCCAAAATCTCCCCCTTGATGAACACATTGGCAATTTCCCAAAAATATAAGTTTTGAGGTTTGAGAAAGAAAAACTCAACGTTTTCGCGCAAAGGCACAACTTGGTCCAAATGCAAGAGAAAGCAATGGAAATGACCAAGTTGGCTTCAGAATAGTAACGACAAGTGAGAAAAGGCAGAAGAAGACTAGAAAGCTTCAATATCCAGAGAAGAGTCAAAAGTCTCATTTAATGTCCATATGAAAGAATAATTGTTCAATTTGATCTTTGATCAAAGTGAGGAAGCACGAATTGTAAATCAAATTCAGAAATGGCAATAAGATCGCAAAAATGCATATGAGATGCTCCCCCTCACTATGATCCTCATAACCTCATGCAAATTCCATTTTTACCATTTCTCCCCCTTTGACAATGGATTCCTCAAGGTGCATAAAGGAAGATAGAGCATGAATGACATGGAATGGCTGCAATTAATTTATTTTTAACACAGGGAGCCATGAAAATTATCCATGAGGACTGTACAAGTATTACTCCAAGCCATATTATGTGAAGAAGCTACGTTCTATCATGACAAAAACATGTACAGCAAAGCTAAGGCCAAAATAGCAATAATCTGAAATTAAATGAATTGTAAGCCTGGCAAGTTGCTCAAGATCATAGTTTAGCTACAGGTATCTAAAAATGAGTCAAGCCATGCCTATAAGCAAAATGGAGCCCAAAAACTAGAAAATGAGTCAATTTTGAGCGCTATGAGTTCAATTAAGAGTCAATTTGTTCAAGCATTTGGATTTTAGCACATTGAGCATTTTGCTAAAAAGTTTTGGTTTTATCTTAGTAAAGCAAGTCCTGGACTAGAAGCCATCCACAACTGCCTCCTAAGTTTCAACCAATTGATAATTTGTTTTCTTAGCATTGTGCTAGATCTCAAGCCTTGCCTTTACCATCCCAAGCAATAAGCTTAAGAGAGTGGTCTAGGTCATCCAAAACTCCCCCTGAGTTCATGCCTAGTGCAATGGCAAGCCGTCTCATGAGAAAGAATTTGTGAGATTAGTTTTTTTGCACAGAAAAACTCAGTTTTCATTTGCTTGACTTAAGAACTATCATAGCTCAATGTAAAACTCAAAGTAAGTTCAAAACTCAATTTAGCCTATATGACATGGCGTGAATCATGAGAGGATCACTATGGCAAAACTAGTCACAAGATCCAACAAGTCATGTTTTGATTCAATTTTCTCACAGATAAAAAGCTAGCATAGCAAAAGCTAAGCTATACAAAAAAAAGCCATAAAAGAAATCTAGCAACTTAGCACAGGACATGGCAAGGTATAAAGTATGAAACCATGTCATACAAGGATAATAATCAAAGCTCCACAAGATTATATTACAATGCAAGTTGCTAAATTTTAAAAATGCATTATGGTACAATGAATGCAAAAAGAGCAAACCCCCCCCCCTCAAAACAGGCCAAGAGGACTAATAACCCTAACTCTCCCACAAAGAAGCAAAATGAGAAGAATCAAGAGCCTTAGTGAAAATATCCGTGACCTGCTGCTCAGACTCTACAAAATGAAGCACAACATCACCCTTCTCTACATGGTCTCTAAGGAAATGATATCGAATATCAATGTGCTTGGTCCGTGAGTGTTGCACTGGGTTTTTGGCAATGTTAATGGCAGAAGTGTTGTCACAAAAAGAGGAACACTACCCAGAGATAACCCATAGTCCATGAGTAGACAAAATCCAGAGAACACGAGAACAACTACTAGGCTCTGACTACATACTCGACCTCGGCGATGGACTATGCAGCAGAGATTGTTTCCTAGATGACCAAGAGATAAGAGATGTGCCTAAGAAATGATAAGTGCGAAGTACTCTTCCTATCCACTCTACACCCATAAAATCAGCATCGAGCGCTCGAATGGAGAGAGTAGAATCGAGAAGAATACCAAAGTCTAAAATTAAGAGTGTCTGAAGGTACACGAAGATCGACGCCTTATTTGCTTGACGATGAGAGGCACGAGGGAAGCTTGAAATCAAGCGCCACGGACACATAGCAAAGCTGTATGTCGGCCTCGGCGCGTGAGGTAGAGAAGAGAGCCAATCATCTTTGCGGTACTCATACGGTCTCTGGGCTCTCCATCCTCATCGAGTCGGCCACGGTGCATGTGCCAATGGGAGTAGACATTGGCCTATTGCTTCCCATGTCGAAGCGCCGAAGAAGGTCCTTTGTGTACTTGCTTTGATGAGTGAAGGTGCCTTTTTTCAGTTGCTTGACTTGAAGACCAAGGAAGAAGGTTAATTCGCCCATCATGCTCATCTCGAACTCCTGCTCATAGAATCTGAAAATCTGGACACCAAAGCATGAGAAGAACCACTGAATATGATATCATCCACATAAATCTGAACCAATAAAAAGTCACTGCCATGCCTGAGAGTGAACAAAGTTTTATCTACTATTCCCATTTTGAAGTCATTTTTAAGCAAGAAACTCTTAAGCCTATCATACCGAACTCTAGGGGCTTACTTCAATCCACACAAGGCTTTGGAGAGCTTGAACACATAGTTTGGGGATTTGGGATTTTCAAAACCAGGAGGTTGCTTGACAAAGACCTCTTCTTCTATGAAACCATTAAGAAAAGCACTCTTGACATCCATTTGAAAAAGCTTAAAGCCCTTAGATGCATGAATGCTAGCAAAATGTGAATGGCTTCTAATCTAGCTCTGAGGAGCAAAGATCTCCTCAAAGTCTAAGCCTTCTACCTGGAAATAACCTTGAGCTGCAAGCCTAGCCTTATTGCGAACTACCAACCCATCCTCACTTTGCTTATTTTTGAAAACCCATTTTGTTCCAATTACATTATGATTAGGTGGAGGTTCAACTAAGGTCCAAACTTTGTTTCTTTCAAAATTTTCAAGCTCTTCATGCATGGCATTGACCCAAGAGGAATCGAGATAAAGCATGGGTGACATCTCGGGGTTCAAAAGGCGTGACAAAAGCGAGAATGTGCATGAGAATTTAGAGATAAACACAGGCGAGTGACTCACTCATAAAGATCCACAATCATATGCTCGGATGGATGCTATCGCTGAATGTGAAGAGGAGGTCCTAGTGCAGTGGCCTCTACCACATGATTTGTGGAGGTAGGCAGAGCCACTCACATCGTCGGTGAAGGTAGGAGGAGGTGCTCGGCTAAAAGCGGAGAAGTAAAGTAGGCTCTCCAACCATCTCGAAGTGTTGGAGGATGGATTAGGTCCTCATCCTCGAGTTGTTATCGGCGAAGATGCTCTCGAAACACGTGTACTGCATTGTCGGGTCTAGTACGAGGACTAGCCTCATCAAAAGTGACTTCGCAAGTCTCAACAATTTTGTTAGTGTCCAAATTAAATACCACGATAGCCACGAGAATGAACAGGATATCCAAGAAATATGCCATCGAAACATCTTGATTCAAATTTATCCAGTTGCCATGTTTAAGAATGAAGCATTTGCAACCAAAAATCTTGAAATGAGAGACTTTAGGCCTATGACCAAATCTAAGCTCAAAAGAAGTCTTGCCAATCACAGATCTCAAGAAAACCCTATTTGACACATAACAAGCGGAGAGATCGCCTCACCCAAAACCTCCTAGGTGTACTATGCTCATCTAGCATGGTCACCGCCATCTCTACAAGGGTCTGTTCTTTTCTCTACAACACCATTCTGTTTGGGAACTCTAGGTGAAGAGAAGCGGTGCTCAATTTCCCTATCGGTCGAGAAAGTGGCAAAGGAAGAGTTCTTGAATTCTATTCTATTGTCACTCCTAATGGCTCTCAAAGCTCCAGAAAGATCAACAGCTAATCTAAGGACCAAATCTCTAAAATAGCCAAAAGCCTCGTCCTTAGAAACCAGAAAGTAAACCCATGAATACCTGGATAAATCATCCACAATCACAATCACATACCATTTCCCACCTGCAGACTGGACTCTAAAAGGGCCAACAGTGTCTAAATGCAAAAGCTGGCCTAGTCCATCAGTCATCACTAAAGTAAGAGGTGGATGAGAAGCAAAGACCATCTTACCATGTCTACAAGGAGTGCACACAAAGTCTCTAACAGGCTTTAGCTTAGGCAGACCTCTAATCAAATCCTTGCTACTGATCCTGGCCAAATGGTCAAAACCTATGTGTCCAAGTCTACGGTGCCACAAAACTAGATCATGAGAGTCAGAAGCTACAAGACATCTAGGACTGGAAGCCGAGGAGATCACTGAAATCAGCACAAAAGATTTTCTCAAACCTAGAGATCCCAAAGACACGCTCACCCGAGAAATCTAGAACTCTACACTCACCGCTCTTGAACCTCACTTCCAGACCCTCATCAAGAAGCTGAGAAACAGATAGCAAATTATACATCAACTTACTTACCAAAACGACGTCCTTAAGCATGAACTTGTTGTTGACGCGCACTGTGCCCTTGGTTGTCACGGTCCCAGTAGAAGCATCCCCAAATGTAATCAATTCATTACCGGATGCACGTGTGAGGGAGGAGAACCATCTAGAATCTCCAGTCATGTGTCGAGAACACCCGGAGTCAATAATCCATATGTCCTCCTTCCTCGCACGCAGCGGACCTCTGAGCACAAGCAGAAACATATGTGCCTCGATCTGAGGGTTAGTGATAAAAGACTTGGGAATCGATCTTGAGTCACACGATGCTTAGGCAAAGCGGTAGAAACAAAGAATAAAATGGTTAGAGGAATAATCACAAGAATGCACATGAGAACCACCTAGACCTCTCCGAATCGACCTACCAAAAGGTTGGTACTCCCCCTGTCTAGATGCTACCTATGGTCTCTCCTCACGATATCCTAACCCAAAATCTTGCCTAGAGCCACCAAAAGAGTCAAGAAAGTCATCTACGAACCTAGGCCTATGTCTAGCAGAAAAAAGCAGTGCTTGCGGCTCTAGAGATCACAGATGAGGAACTCCTCTAATAGTCCTCAAGGCACTCATCCTCTCCTTCCTCTCAATCTTGGCTCTCTGAGCGAGAACTCAACGATGTGGCCATCCTTCTTGCAGAAGGTGCAATGGTACTTGACCTTTTGAGGGTGCGACCGATGAAGTAGAAGCACCTATCTTGTTTGAAGGGGTTTGGACAAAACCTGCAGATCTAAAGACTACCTTAGATGGCTCAGGGGGTTCTACCTCAAACATACCAGTCTCAACAGCTCTCACAATCTTAGGTGGATGGTTCTTAGAATGCTCTAGAGAATTAAAACCTAGGCCACTTTTCTTCACACTCACCTTAGATTGGTCGAGGATCATGTTGAGGTTCTTCTTCCCACTAGAAAATCTCTCAAGGGTCTTTTTGAGGTAATCATTTTCTTTGGCTAGGTTATTACAGGTGACACACCTATTTGACTTGATTGTCCTAACAAGCTTTCTTTAACAAGAGCTACCTCAACCCTTAAAGCCTCACAAGACACACAAGAGGCATTCTCAATTCTACTCACTTGCTCTTTGAATTTGACTCTAAACACCTCTTGTATCTTATCTAAATTTTCCCAACTTCAGTACAAAAAGCACAAGTAGCAGAATCAACAACTTTCTTGGAAGCATTCATGGACATGGATTGTTCAATTTTAGATTTCTCCTCTAGAGTCTTGTTTAGAGCATCATTCTCAATTGTGAGTTTAAGACAGTTTTCACATGAAGTAGTCTTAGAATAAAGAATCATTTCAGACATTTCCTTCATTTTAATCTTGTTATCCTCACAATGAGAGTAAGTGTGACTAGGATCAAATTTCATCAATTATTTTGTAGTGCTATCCAATTTTAATTCAAGCAAAGCACAATTTGAGTAAGGTAAAGGAATAGCATCTACATCAGTCACATCTAGAGCAATAGCATTCATGCACACAGGACTAGACTTAAGAGATTCTAGTTCATCAAGAGCATCTTTAAGTTGATTCACAACAGAGAGATGAGCAGATTTTAGATTGGTCAATTCGTTTTGCAAGCTAGAGCAAGAATCACAAACATCAATAGGATTGATGGATTTGAGCCTAACAACTTCTAGATTTAAGTTGTCAATTATGTTGTCCTGTCTCTTAATCATTTTAGCTTGCTTTTTCAGTTTTTGTTTAGCAACGACCAAAGCACGTTTCATATCATTGAGTGAGGGACATACCTCATCGGGATAGCTGAAAGGGTCATCGTCGTTGGAGGAGTCGACGTCGTGCAAGTCCTTGGCCATGAAGCACATGCCAGTGAAATCCTGGGCCTTCTTCTTGCCATGAGAATCATCGTCGTCGTCCTCTGTCTCCGAGTCCACATCACTCATATCAACACTCTCAAGAGCGGTAAGGACTCGGCTGACGAACTTGCGATAGTTGGGCTTCTTTACTCTCGTATCCTTAGCTTGAGGACACCTCCGAGAGTCCTTCTCCACCTTGCCCTTCAGCTTGGGGCACTTGGACCAAATGTGGTTTGGCTCACCATACTCAAAACAAGTGATATGTCCACCTCTCCTTCTGTTCCTCACCTTGTTGTAAACTCTCGAGAATTTTGTGGATAGGAGGGCTAAATCATCCTCAGGTAGCTTCTCTAGCTGCTCATCGCTCAAAGAGTGCAAAGCGGACAATGAAAAACCAGATGAGCCAAAATCCAAATAATCAGAAGAGCTACCCTTAGATGGGTCAGCCACTAAAGCCATCGACTCTATCTTAGGGAGACGCGAGATGAAGTCAATCTCATGCGTCTTCAACCTCGAGTAGAGCTTATCCATGGTAAGCTCACTCATGACAGTGTTGTCATTGATGGAAGTGATTTTCATCCCCCAAACCTTCACATCAAGAGCACTCAAAAGTGTGAATCTAAGTCTTACCCTCGGTAAGTATTTATAACCGTGTACCCTGGACTAGAGGCGTGGCATTCCAAAGGTTGCCACCGTTTCGGGAACCGCTTCAACGGTCAGGCTAACGGGTGTCGTTTGAAATTCCCTAACTTGTCCGTTCAAGAAAATCAGGTTTGCTTTTACACCTCAAGCGAAATTACTTCCTTGGTTAGATCCTTTTTGACCAAAGGAAATGTTAATCGGAAAGATTTTTCTTCCGATCACCATACTACGACCACCTCGTGATCGTAGGAGTGTTCTACGACTATTTGATAGTCGTAAGCAATCTTCTTGACCAAGCATATTTCTGATCAAAGTAGTACACAAATGTCGAAGAGTTTTGCCTTCGACTATCTTTCTACGACCCTCTCATGGCCATAAGACCATCTATAACTCCTTTACCAAGTAAGTTGCTTTCACTTGAAGCTGGGGGGCTAGATGACGAGGATCTAATAATCCTCATTTTATCTTTTATCTATAATTCTTATTATAGGTAAATATGACGTCATATGGTCCCTGAGTATACCCCTTAATGTTATAAGGGAGGAGCCTACTAGGTGGTCGTGAGTTCTTCTACGACCACCCCCTTAGTCGTAAGTTATGCTACGACTACCCCATAGTCGTAAGTCTTGCTACGACTACCTTATGGTCGTAAGTTCTTCTACGACCAGGTCAGCTACGACCACCTTAGAATCAATAAAACCTACAGGCGAGTGGGTCCAATTGATTAAGGGATTCAAACAGTCATCATACGCTGTTACTCTGCGAAGTAATAGCACGTAATGCTCCATTATCTCTGATATATAGCTGTTAGGCGACGTGGAGGAGTTAATGCACCGGTGATTACTGCCAACATGCGCCCGTTACAGGATGTGATGAGGCGCCACTTCACCTGGAGAAACGGCCACTCCTTCACGGACTATATAAAGGCGGCAATCAGAGAAGGAAGGGAGAGATCGAATGAAGCCATCAGGAAGACAAGCACTATCATCTGTAATAGTCTTAGTTTTTCTCTGATTGTTTAGAATACACTCAATACCATACACACACAGGAGTAGGGTTGTTATTCTCTCTAGAAGGCTCGAACACATATAAAAATTCTCGTGTCAATCTCTCTGCGTGATTCTATTCTAGGAGACCCCCCGAATCAAACAATCTTTACGTAAGATCGGTTCTAAAACACCGACAAGTTGGTTCTGTCTCACTTCCTTGATCGAAGTAGATCACGCGTGGTAATCACAGAGGGTCTTCCAGATCTCATGAGCAGACCTCAAATGAGTGACACACTCAAACTCAGATCGACTAAGCCCTTGAATCAAGAAGTTTCGAGCCTTGCTATTTGCCTCTACATCTGGAGTGATCACATCGTCATTGGCTAGCACAACATAAGGATTTTTGACTTTAAGCCAAATTGTGTACCCTTGAGCCTCGATGTAGGTATGCATGCGAGCCTTCCAGTAAGCAAAATCGACTCCATCAAACAAAGGTGGTTTGGTGGAATACTTGTCAGTCGCCATGGCTCCTCAGACTGGTTAAGATCTATGAGAAGAGCTAACCGTGCTCTGATACCACTTGTAGGACCGGAAAAGTGACTAGAGGGGGGGTGAATAGGAGCTCAAACAATTTTTCTTTTAAAGATTGAATTCAACACAAATTTCACTCCAATAGCTATGAGAGCTATGAAGATCAATAGATAAGTACAATGAAAGACTTATGTTGAATCCACTCCAAACCCCCAAGCATAGCAATCAACAAACTCAAAGATGTGCTAAAGAATCAGAAATCGGTACAACCGCAGGCAAATGGGCGGTACTACCAATGATCGGTACAACCGCAGTTATAAGGGCGGTTCTACCGATTGTCCTGAAACAGTCCGACGACGAAAACTAAAATTGGCATAACTTTTGAACCACTTGGCCAAACTCTACGAGATTTCAAACACACCTTCCTATGGAGGTTAGGAACCTATTCCAAGAAAATATTGACTAGATCCACATCAAAGTTCCAACCTTTTTCAATTTGAATGAAGTTTGTTTCAAAACCGAGTCAAGAACCAAAACATGATCTAAATCTTGCTCGTGGGTAAAGAATGATCAAGATGATCTTAGATGCACTCCCACATGTCACAGCAAGCAAGATCACCACAGAAACTCGAGGGAAAACCAACAAGACATCAAAAACATAAAATCATCAAAGAAAAGCAAGAACAAAGGATAAACTCATCTTTGAGAAACTTGTTTGGATTGATTAGGTGTATGATGCATGTTTATAGCCACTCCATCCTGGAGGACATAGCCCAACCAAGGAGCACACAATCAATCCAATCCCTAGAACCCTAAGCCTCCCCTTTCCTCTCTAAGCCCTAAGACAAACTAGCGTTTTGCAAATGAAGTGCTTGAGGGCTATTTGACAGCACCCCCTCCTATTTATAGTGAGGCTTAGCTTCTAGAAGAGTTAACCCTAATAGGCTCCCGTTAAGGCCCAACACAAATGGGACACACGCACGCATCTTAAAGCGTCATCTTTATCTTCTCTTGACCTAAACCGCTTCTCCACGCACCGTCTTGCGCCGGTTTAGTCCAATGTCACAAAGCGGTATTTGGTGAAATTACCAAAATACCCTTCTTGATCTTTCTCCAAGACCAAGTCCAATCTTGGTAAAGCACTACGCTTCGCCACGTGTAGGTTGATCAATGGGTCTCATCATGTCGGTAAGTCTCTCCCGTCCGACTCCTGCCGAAACCATCATGGCACTTGCATCAACCCCCGCGTCGCTTGATCCAACCCGTCGCACCGAACTGCCCGTTCGGTCACCTTTGTCTATTTTGTGCCATGCTTGAGTCCATTGACCTCACCCGGCATCCTCGATCGTTCTAAACCTCAGCTCTCCAAGCTTAGTCCCGATCATTCTTGTCGTTGACCGTCGTTGACCTCCAAGCGTCCTGCACACAAATAGACAAAGAAATCGAATCCGGGAACAAGTTCTTCACAACTTGAGCCATGTTAGTGAAAACATGCATCATGCAACACATATGCACTGAAACCCATGAACTTAACCTAACGAATAACCATTTCTCCCAATAGGTCAACAATCTCAACAAATTCGATACAACCACCATGTTACCAGCGGTACTACCGATCTTTGATCGCATCAGCTCCAATAACTAACGATCGTTTGATTTCCAATGAAGACCAGAACTCCACAAAACATCTTCTCCGAATTAACCAACCGCCATAAAACAATCGGTATAAGCGCACTCTGGTACTACCGCCATTGAACTTCGGTTGTCTGCCGATTCAATGGTCGTCTTAGCGCGCTTTACGCAGATTACCGATTCTCCTAACACTTTCTTTGAAAACAACACTTTCGACAAAACATCAAAGCTATTGCCAATTGTCTCATCATCCGAAGATCATGAGAATATCCTCATGATATCCACACAAACACTAACGGCACCTGCACCATTTGGACGGTGGACAACTCTTCGATCACCGCCATCGCTGTTCCTTCGCTTGCCAGGAAATAGCGATGGGTTCCTTAACAGAACGTCCTTGATGGTGAGAGAAGCGGTGAAAACCATAAAAGGAAAGCACAATTAGGCAAAAAAGTAAAAGGTAAATGTTGTTCTTACACTTTTGTCTCTTTTACATACCTCCTAGCGCCAGACTTGATCCTGAGTTTGGAAAAGAGCCTCTCTAAGGAAGGTTTGTTTGAATTTTTCTCAACCATGTCCGGTCGAGACTCATGATGAGAGCGCCACGACCACGTCCGTCGTGGGTCTTGATCGAACGCCATCTCCTTGAGACTCTTGGCTCTCAGACGGTCGAGACCTGTCTCGACCGCCTCAAGGACATCGTTACCCTCGACCACAGGTACTGCTGGCGCAGCAGTTTCCTTCACAAAAGACATGAAACCCTTCTAGTTCTCCTTTTCTAGTTGCTTGATAAAGCCGCGAGAAGTAGAAACTGCGAAGGTTTTATTGTCATAATAGAAGGGTACCTTGATCTTGGGGGCTTTAGGCTTAAATACTTCAGCTATTACTGCCGCAATTGTTTCCTCTATAGCAATTATTTCAGCCGCAAGATTAGCCAAAGGTGCAGACAAAATAGCGGAGCTCGAGCGTGCGCCGTCCTTATCAACAGCCTGCGCGAGTTTCCTCCTCCTGGTCTGAGGAGCATCTGCTTGCTCAACAGCAGGACTCGAGCTTGAGCCTCCCTTGTCGGCGGCTTTAACAAGCCGACGCCTCTTGGTGGGGGGGAGAAACAAGATGCTCTACTACAGCTGCACCGACGACCATCAGTTCGACCTCTTCGTTGTCCTGACGGTTCTCCATGCCTACTTTCTGCAGAAATCAGAAAGGTAGATATGATAAAGTAGTCGTAAGTTCTTCTACGACCATCATCATGTCGTAAGCTTTTCTACGACAACTCCCTGGTCGGAAGTTTTCCTACGACCAGAACCTGATCGTAAGCCTTCCTATGATCAGTACCCAGTCATAAGTTCTTCGATGACTACAAAGTCCGAAAGATGAAATCAACTCTCGATTACCTTTAGGCGCTCCACCTTGTCCTCTGTGGACAGGTTAGCCAAGATTGGAGGCGCCACCACATGGGCTGGGGGCTTCTCACAGATGAGTTTGACCCGAGCATCAATATCCTCTTGTGAGAGGTCTGCAGGGATAAGAGAACCTTCAATAAGCCAATTTCGAAAATAACAGAAAGAAAGCTAAGCTTGAAGTTTACTTACCCTCCTCATAGTCCCTGGTCGGGTCTTTCGACCCAGAGTACCTCCACATTGGATAAGCCCTTTTCTTCACAGGGTTGATGCGGCGCGTGATGAAATCCTTCATCACGTGCCATCCAAGAAGCCTCGCTTCCTTCAAGTCCGCAATAGCTCGAATGAAGGGGTGATCCGGCCGAGATCCTTGGGAGTTGCATCCCAGGAAGAAACCTTCTCAGCCGGCTTCTCGACAAAGGAGAGGCTGTCCTCATTGGTTATCTCCCAATAGAACCACCTCTTCTTCTACCCCGGCCATGACGACCGGGTAAACATTTGAATATACTCCTTCGACTTCCCATCGTAGAGCTTCAGACTGCAGCTACCGGCAATTCCGACTAGTCGAGTCATTCCGTAGTAGTACCAGAACAACTCCAAATCAGCTGGAATCCCCAGGTAGGCCTCGCACAAGTACACGAACACCCCCAACATTGTGATAGAATTGGAAACAAGATTCACTAACTCCAGCTAGAAGTATTCGAGTACCAATGTGAGAAAAGGATGAGTGGACAATCGAAGACCACACTCACAAAAAGCTTGGAAGACGGGGATTTGTCCAATCTCCCTCGACGGCCAATGCTGCTCAACGGCCTCAACCCACTTCACGAATTCCTTCTTTGGGATCTTCTCGGAGTCGACCAAAGCTCTAATTTTGGCCGCATCCATCTCCGATTCAGCCCAAGGGGAAGCGGTTCCAGCCATTTCTCCCAAAAGCCGAAGGTTTGGATTTTGAAAGACTGGGAAGAAGGCTCGATTTGGTTGGCGGCGGAGAACTCAAAAGCTTGAACAACAAGAGCGATTTGGGGGAAGGTAAAAAAACCTTATCCTCACCCACGGTGGAAATTTATAACCGCACGCCTGAAGTTAAAAAGACATGGCTACCCAACGGTTGCCAACGCTTCGGGAACCGTTCCAACAGATAGACTTGAGGGAGTCGATTGGGATTCTTAAATTTGTCTGTTCGAGGAAATCAGGTCAGTCTTTACACCTCAAGTGAAATTACCTTCTTAACCAAGTCTTTTCTGGTCAAGTATAACAGCGATTGGAAAGATTTTACTTCCAACCACGGTGCTGCGACCACTTGGTGTTCGGGGAATTTCTTTACGACCACCTTGTAAGTTGCAAGATTATCCCACAATTTTCTTGACCAAGTAAATTTCTAGTCAAATGAAACACTAGTCGAAGAGTTTTTCCTTCGACTATCTTTCTACGACCATCTATTGATCGTAAGACCATCTACTGCTCCTTCTCCAAGTAAGTTATTTTCGCTTAAGCTGGGGGGCTAGATGACGAGGATATAACAATCCTCATTTTATTATTTATCTATAATTCATATTATGAGTAATAATGACGTCATGTAACTCTTGAGTATACCCCTTAATAGCCATAAGGGAGAAGCTGGAGGCCGTAAGTTCTTCTACGACCGCCTAGTAGTCGTAAGTCCTCTTACGACTACCCTATAGTCGTAAGACCTTCTCGACTATCCTATGATCGTAAGTTCTTCTACAATCATGCGTGGTCGAAGATGTTCTACAACCACCACATGGTTGTAAGCTCTTCTATGACCAATCCCTCATCGGCAGTGGCTTACGACATGTGGGCCTAGTCGATAAGGGAATCTTCCGCACCATATTCAAAATATGGGCAGTAAATTGCACGGTTATTCTCTAGAATAATGGCATGATTTTAATCCCTTTATTATGGTGATAATCGCTGGCGACATGGGAACATTACTACTTCCATAATAACATCCGAATGTGACTCAATAATCTAGGACATTAAGGCGTCTTTACACTAGAGGTGCAATGCAGACACCTTAAGGATCAGATAAAAGGTAGAATCATCAGGATAATCACGGCGATCGAGAGATGATTAGAAGTACAATTCTCTAGTCTTTGTCTCCATCTTGTAATCTAGTATACTCAATACATACAAACATGAGTAAGATTGTTATTCTCCCATGAGAAAGCCTAAACCTATATAAAAATCTCGTGTCTCCATCTCGTGTGATTTTGAGCCTAGAGAAACCCCGAATCAAACAATCTTTACGTAAGTTCGGTCCTAAAACACCGCCACTCTTGAATCTTGTTCTCGGAAGGATTGAAGCACCTAGAATTCCCATGATCAAAGATTAAACATAGATTTTTGGAGATGAGCAGATTTGGGAGCAAGAGGAATTGGAGATGAAGAGACTTTAAAGCGGAGAGCGGAGATTGCAATGAGGCGAATAATGAGAAGGTTAAAAAAGAAGTATATTTTATCCTCTTTACCATAAATCGTTCATCTACTCACTGCAACCTTTATATACGATTTCTAAGAAAATAAGAATATTTTTCTTTCTCCCACATTTTCATTAAATGGTTGGAATGACTGTGTGTGATTAAATCTTATTTATGCATGTTTCGAGACAATAAAGTCTTGAGTAAATTTTCTTTATTTTTTAATGTCTTGTGATCTAGCTGACGAGGATTCTTGGCCAAGCCAACCTTTTCGATTAAAATTAGAGTCTCTGTTAAAGTAGGCCTACATATCAGAGGCTAACTCTATAATAGTTATAAACCCACGACCAATACTTAAATGAAGTCTAATACTTTTTTACTATGACCAAACTACTTGACGACCAGTTTGAGTTATGAGATGATCAGCTATGGACATCATCCGACCATCCATACGTTTTTGGGTAATCCATTATTAACAAACTAGTTGGGAGACATGACAGTTTCACACGTGACTAACGTGAAAGCGGTTATTAGCATATCTGACAACTTACTACAGTTAGCTAAAAGATGTGATGAGACAAGATTCAACAGAAAAACGTGTGTGTAGATTAGAGCCATATTTAACTGTATTAACTGTTACCCCTTCAATAGCTATAAAAAAAATAACCCACATATTCGGTAGATATCAACCTATTCAACATTCACATTGTTGTGTAACTGCTCATTGTGTTCTCGTCCATACACTCAATATATCCGCAAGAATAAAAGTTCTTCGTTTAGACTTTGAGCTCGTATAGACTTTGAGCTCGTATCATTCTCCTAATAAGCTCGATAGCGATCGCATCTCCTGCCGCGTGCGATTTGGCGATTTCGGCAGCCACCCTCCTCCACGTTGGCCGCGAACTGGGCAGGCGATGAAACCCTGCTGAAACCTGCAGCCACCACCCGTCGCCAGAGATGGCGCTGCGAGCTTATCCGCTACTCTCCTTCTCCTTCGTCTTCCGGACCCTTCCAATCCTTCGCCACCGCTGCCCCCTCAAATCCTTCTCCTCCAAATTCTTCCTCCACTGCAATTCCCAATCCCAAACCCGGCGGCGGCATAACCACCCAGTCGCCCATGTTGGACCTTGTTTCTTGGGCCAACCAGGGAAAGAAGACGACGAGGAGGAGGGAAGGTTGCGCCCACCTGCCAGCCCTTCCGGAGCCTACCTCGACGGCGCCCTGGATGATGAGGAGGAGGTCGGCAGATGGGGCCCACCCAATGGAGACGCCGCGGAGGGAGAGCAGCTCCAAGAAAGCGAGGAGGTGGGGGAGTGCGATGGGGAGGTGGCCGACTGGGACCCTCCTGTCAGCCCCTTCCGAGTCCACGCCCAGGAACAGCATCACCAAGAAGTGGAGGAGGATGAAGGAGACGAAGACGGTGAGTGCTGCGCATGGTGGGACCCGAGCTTCTTCTTGGGAAGCCAAGAAGAGGTAAGCCGCATGAGCACCACAACTACAGCCATGGAAGAAATTCTCGCCTTTGCGAGGAGCCCGTCGGCTGCCGGCCCTGGATTCGCTGAGTTCTTGGCTGGGTACAGCCGCAGAGACCTCGGTGAGGAGGAATGCGTAGAGCTGATGAGGAGGATGGGAAAGGAGGGGCTGGCATTGGGGTGCCTCCACCTGTTCCGGTGGATGCGGGCGCAGGAGGAGCAGCCAATGCCGGTGCCGCTGCAGACATGGTTAGTGGCTGCTGTGGTGCTTGGACGGGCCCGGATGGCCGATGAGGTCTTGGAGATTGTTGGAAGTTTGCCGCCGAAGAGGGGAATCTGTGAGGCGGTCCTTTACAACTCTGCGATGTCCGGTGTTGCCTACTGTGGAAGGTGAGCACTGTCTTGACTGGTGTGAGGGAGTGATCATTATTAATTTAATGCAATTGTTTTGTGTAAGATTAATGTGACTGTTAGTTATTCATACAGTTGGTTGTAAAATGTATAGTATTAGGTTTAATTACACTTCTGTAGATTTTGCTAATTCACTTGGATGAAGATGTGTGGCACATGACCGCTTGTTTGGGAACTGGACAGCTATCTATCTAGTATGTGCTATTGAATCTTGTTTATGAAAAGTGGATTAGATAAGGTGTTTGTTGTTACTAGTGTCAGCGATCAACAGAGGATCCAATTGAATTTGATTTCTTTCGCTATTATTGTATTTCCTCAAGCTTTCTGAAAAAAAAATGGATTAGGTAATAGATGGTTTTAGTTAGCGACCAGCAGAGGATCCTAGTGAATTTGATTTAGTTCACTATTTCTAAATGGTATTTCGATGACCTTTATTGTGATTGTGGGATCCAAACAATATTAAACTGTGGAGAAACATATTAATAACAAACTGTACTAGCACAAACATTGTTTAGTGACAGGTTTGCAATGATACAAGTGCTTTTACTGTTCCCTCTTAAGATTGAGTACACAACTACGTTCATAACTAAACAACTAAACATGAACAACAATCAAAATATTAATGTGCTACATTTCTTCTGTGCATTTTGCAAGTTATGTATTATTCATTGTGATGAACAATTTTCTACTTGCTTCAGATATGATGATGCCTGGAAAATATTTCAACTTATGGAAAAGAATAATGTCCAACCTGACCACGTGACATCCTCAATCATGTTAAAGGTAATGAAGAAGAGCAAGACATCTGCCAAGGATGCATGGGAGTTCTTCCAACGGATGAACAGAAAAGGTGTCAAGTGGAGCTTGGGCGTCTCTGCTTCTCTGATTAAAGTCTTTTGTGAGGAGGGCTGAAAAAAAGCTCTTATCATCCAGTCAGAAATGGAGAAGAGAGGAATTGCATCAAACCTGAGCATATATAACACATTAATGAATGCATACTGCAAATCCAATCAAATTGAAGAAGCTGAGGGGCTCTTTGTTGAGATGAAAGAGAAAGGCTTAAAACCAACAACAGTGACCTATAATATCCTTATGGATGCTTACAGTAGAAGATTGCAGCCAGAAGTTGTTGAGTCATTTCTTCTGGAGATGCAAGATTTGGGACTACGACCAAATGCTGGATCTTACAATTGTCTCATAAGTGCCTACGGGAGGCAGAAGAAAATGAGTGAAAAGGCTGAAGATGCTTTCCTGAGGATGAAGACAGATGGCATTAAGGCAAAATCTTCTTCGTACACTTCACTGCTTTGTGCATATGCAGTTAATGGACAGCATGAAAAAGCTCACATCACACATGTAGATATGAAAAGGAAGGACTTAAACCTTCCTTAGAAACATATACAGCTTTGCTTGACTCATTTAGGAGAGCTGGTGACACAGATAAACTAATGGAGACATGGAAATCAATGATGAATGAAAAGGTTGGAGGCACTAGAGTCACATTCCACATGGTACTTGATGGTTTGGCGAAGCATGGTCTGTATGTTCAGGCGAGGGAAGTAATATACGAGTTTGGAAAGATTGGTTTGCCGCCTACTGTTATGACGTACAACATTTTGATGAATGCTTATGCAAGGGGAGGACAGCATTACAAATTGCCCCAACTCCTGAAAGAGATGATTGCTCTGGAACTAAAACCAGACTCCATTACATATTATACAATGATATATGCATATGCCCGTGTTCGTGACTTTTCAAGAGCATTCTATTACCACAAGCAGATGGTTCGAAATGGGCAAGTGCCTGATGCTAAGTCATATAGAAAGTTGTTGAATACCTTGGATGTGAAATCTGCAAGAAAAAATATAAAGGATAAGAGTGCCATAGTAGGAGTCATAAAAGTCAAGTCTGGCTTAAAACATAGGAAGGAAAAGAAGGATGAGTTTTGGAAGAACAGAAAAAAGCGATCTATGATGACCCAAGTTAATGGGTACCAGAGAAAAAGATTTTTGTGATGTTTGTCTTAAGTGCAAATTACATTTTATTCAAGATGTACATCCCTTATGTTATATCATGGTCTGCGTTTAAATTCTCATGAAATATCCAGGTCAGAAACTACAGGGTTATATAAAAATTCAATTTGACTGTATGACTGATCTCACTAATCTGAATCAACTTTAAGGTTTTGCATTTTAAACTGGTTGGCATTGAACACCATTCAGGTAAGTAAGCTTCATCTGTTTGTTTTTTTAATCATAACAAGCAAGATTTTTAAACTGTTCTCTTAGATTTTCAGATGTTCTAACAGGAATCTGATACACTGAAAAAAGAATACCTTTGGGATCTTATGAAAAGATGGATATCATCAATGTGAATAGGTCAGGTTTAAGTTAATTACATATTGTGATCGCAGAACAGCATATGACCTCAGTTATAGACCAAGATAGTAAATCTTGTAATCACCACCTTTAATACAGAACTATTTACATAACTTCAATTTTCTGCTTTGGCTCAGCAGTTTGACATTTGTGGAAGTGTTAGATCTTAATGCTTATGCTTTTATGATCAAAAAAGAGAAATTCCTGAAGTATTCAACATAGCCTGGGTTCATAAAAATAGCCAATAACCAGCTGTCCCAGCCAATTGCTAAATTCCCCAGTTAGGATCAGAATTCCATAAATTGTCTACTCTAGAGATGAATAAAACTGCTGTTTTATAACTTTTCATTCCTAGCTACGAACCAATTCTAATCCTCTTGTTTGTAGTTTTTTTGGACTGTTGTTTGTGATTTTGGTTTTATTCTTGCAGTTACATGATCAAATACTATACCATTGCTTACATGATCAAATACTATTCCATTGCTTCTAAATATATATACAGTAACATCAATTCCAGCTGCCAAGTGCTGGCACTGGTTTTGGGACTCCTGGTCATATTATTTCTGTATGGTTGCTCTTGTTCCTATGATGCAGTGTTAGTACCACTACTACGTTGTACACAAGCATGCTCTGTTTTTCTGAGGTAGTAGATGGTAGAATGGATTTCTATAATTTATGATTCAGTTTTCATGAATGGTCATGAATGGATTTCCAATATATGTCTTACTTCTCTCAACTTTGAAAATTGGGTCCCATTTGTTTTTAGAACTGCCTTCACTGGCTTCCATAGTTAAGTCGTTACTTGGCTATTGAAATGCTCATGCGACATGATAGCTCAGTACTAGCGTGGTGCAAAAAAATTTAGAATGTAATGAAAATAACATAACTGTTTATATTTACTAAACCTTGTTATGTTGAGAAAACATTAGAAAATACACTAACAACAAGTCATAGGTTGGATTTAATTGACATGAATTTTAAAGTAGTACCTACTTTTGAAAATAGAAAGAAGTGGACTCAGCTATGAAATTGGGAAAATAAGTAGATTCAACCGTAAGAACTTCCTATTAACATATTATCATTTGTCTTAATTTTTTTGCAGATGTTGTAGAAACGTTTAGGACTATTATCTAGAGGGATGTATCAGGAAGCATTTTTGCTTGCCATTGAAACCTAACAGATACTAGTGTTGTCTGTGCTAGAATGTAGACTAATTTTCTTTCCTCCCATGCCACTTCTGTTTCATGCTTAGTGGACAACGTTTCTTGGATAGTTGGATTGTAAAATTCCAATGGTTAATTTAGTCTTTCCATCATTCAAATTCATTGACTAACAGCTGGCTAACAGTTTCCAATCGGTACTGGGATGAAGATAGTGTACCCAATTTTGAAGTGACAGAGACGGTTTGCTTTCTAAAATGGCACATCTTGAATTCACCATTTTAAGGGAGACAAACTGAATTCTACCAAGGGAAAGATTGCTAATTTTCAGTGTTTCCTTCTGCTGATCGTAGGTTCATGTTCAACTGAAAATGTTCTGGATAAAGATATAGAAGGTGCTTTTCATACTGTGAACTGAACAAGTAATTTCTTCAAAAAGGAAGGGGGCTGAAGTGAGTCAACTACTTATGGTAAGTGAAGAGTTCGAAAAAAGCCAGATATTTATTTGTGTTATGTTCCAACCAGAGTTTTGTTTTACAATGGCTTAGTTAGTGCAAAGTTGAATTGCAAGCATTTCCTATCATAAAGTTTAAATATCTTCTCTGCAAAATGGTATAATGTGTTGGATCTGATCTGTTTACGCATGGTAGGCCAACCACTTTATTGACACTGCTTAGTCAAAAAGAGCTGTCATAATATTCTTTTAGAGTGATCATGGTACGGACCTTTATTTTTTATGCTTTCCCACCTTCCAGTACTCATCCTACAAGTAAGACTGAAGCTGACAGTATCAGAAAGATGTGAAGTTTGAGGATGGTTGAAGAGTTGTAGTAAAAAGTGTTTCTACGACAGACATTTCTATATTCGTTTTCAAATGGGGGAATGGAATAGGAATTAAAATGAAATACTAGGATATCAAGGTAATAATAAGTTGCCATCAACATTCTTAACATCTCCTATCCCACCCACCCACCCACCAAAAAAAATCTTGAGGCAAGATTTTAATGACCTCCATCTTGACAAGTCTAGCTGTAGGGTCCACAATGAAATCTTTAAAATATGTTTAATTTCATAATCAGTGAACTGCATTTGAGTTGTTAAAGACATCCTGAGAGGGAGAACAAATATTCTGAATGGTAACTTCTTATCACTGTGTACGAAGTTCTATTTTGAAAATTGTGTGTTGCACCCAGGCCTTTCAAATTTTAAATTTGTAAATTACTGGAGTGTGTATCATATTGTCTCAAACTTTGATCCCTGAATTATGAAGCAGATATTCTGTTTTTAATTCCAAGAGAGACATATTGTGTTATCCATACCACCCTTGGGTTCAGATGCAGCACTGCTTTTATCTCAACTAGAAAGATGAAAAAAATTCGCTTGTGCCTCAAGATGAAAAGCTCCATCAAATCACCCAATGGCTGGAGAAGCTTCAGCAGTTTACCAGCTGTCAAAAAGAGACAGCCAGACAGGCAACCCCTCTCCAGTGTTACTCTACTGTTCTCCTTTTCTCAATCCCTAAAATTTCTTCCTTGGTCCCCTCCCACTGTTGGCCTGCAGCGGAAAGTGGTAGGAGGTCCCTCCCCGTCGTCTCTATACTAGACTACTAGTATTTAGTATATTTCTGTGTTACTTAGGCTCGATGCCAGTCATCTTAGGGTTGTTCCCGGGCAGTTTGGGTCTATCTTGCTCTCCTCCGGTGAGTGTCCTATTTGCTGTTGTCGTATGCTCGCTGTTCGTCGAATGGCAATGGCGGTCGCTGATGGAGATAGTGAGATTTCTCTTCCAGATCTGGATTTCTCTTTTACCTTCTTCAGTCCCACCATTTAGTCATGAACTCATGATGAGCTGCAACTTTTCATCCAAGCTGCCTCGTCGCCGTCAACACAACCACTGGTCATTCGGTGATCTGGCGATGCTTCCAGTTGTGGAAGACAAGCTGAAGCCAGGCTCCTGTTCAACCTTAAGCTCCAATCAGAGGAGCAGAGAAGGCCCTTCGCTGTGGAGGTTCGCGAGCCGATGCGGTACAGCTCTGGTGTGCTTCTACCTGTTGAGCACCGCTCCATTCAGGGCCTTGTGTTTCAGCTCCTGTGACCCCTCTCAGTGTGCTGGTGTTTCTTCTCCATTTCTTGACGCATGGCCAAAAGGACCTGCTTGTAATGTCTCTTTTTCGAGGTATTTTTTGTAAGCTGTGGGACTAGTGGGACTAGTGTACATTTCGTATAAATGATGAATCCAGATCCTAGGGGTTCTCAGGGTCCAGGTGTTTATACTGAAATTGAGCATAACAAACCCTTTAAATGCAGAATGCACTCACATGAGCTGGCTAATTGGCGATTGTTCCATATCAGGCCTGTAGTTTGTTTAGTCCTTGAAGTAATTGCTTGTTTGTTCAGAGTATTAACCTGAGATCAAATTACCTTGTATCACTGTTTGTTAATCTCATAAAATGCTAATTTTAACTAAGTGTACAACTACTATATAACTATACCAAAGTCAAATGGTCCATCCCGCACTGTGATTTTGGGGCTGAATTAACATTCAAGCAGCGCAAGTCACAGCAATTGCTACTGATGTATTTGAATATATCCTATATGACATTATGGTGTGGGACTTCCGTTCTCTACCGTGGTCACCGAATACCCAACTGTTAGCTACAGAAAGAGAAAATGCCTTTTGTATCTTGCTGTCTTTCTACAAATAATAGGGTAAATAGTGAAAGCATGATAAATATTGCAAAGGAACAGCTACCTCAGAACTTGAAAAATGTTCTATAGAGGAGGATCGGTTTCAAGGTACCAATACATGATACATACGAGATCCGTTTTACAAAACCCTATGAAAGAGAAACCAACTAATAAAGCGCCCGGCAACTTAAGGTTTTTGCTTGGCCAACACTAAGATCGACTGAATACAAAGAACATGTTGAAAAGAAGACACTACTATGCTGGAAATGATGTTCATATTTTTTTAAGGGAATGATGTTAATTCATTATGTGCTATGTCAAAGTGGTGTCGAGGAAACCATCATACATCTCCTTTTCGCTTGTCGTTTCAGTAAATCCTGCTGGCAAAGTTTGGGCATCCATGGATATGATTTTACAACCTAAACCAAGTTTTGGTGCTGAGTACTTCATATAAATCTTCATCTTTGCTTCTTGGCATATTTGTAAGCAGCGAAATGGGAATGTTTTTGAGCAACAGAACGCCGCCATTGTAGCATGAAAAGGAATTTGATTCAGGAGATGTCACGTCCTTGCGACAACGAGCATATCGTGTATGTATGAGAGGTAGACGTCTGAGGGCTTGTTTGGTTTAGAACTTAGAAGCTGTGTTTAAGAAAAAGTGGTGCATAAGAGTAGCTCGAGAAGCAGATGATTTTTGCCTAGTCGAGCAAGTCTAGAGATATGGTGTTTGGTTGGTGATACGTGCTTGGAGATAGAATTCAAACATAGAACAGTTGATTTCATCTATTATCCAAATGTCTTTTATATAAGTTTATGTTTTTTACTCTGTCTAATTAAAAGGATTAAATAAAAAACTAAAAAAATAGACCTTGCAGCAACTGCCTGGGCTAGTCGTTGATTTTGGGTGCCTGAGCCTAGTGGTTCTGCCTGTCAGGGAGATGCTATCAGGTCTTCAACCAAGCAGTGTACAGGTAGCTCTCCGATATGCAACCAGGCCAGACAGACTTTCTCAGGTACGCAACCAAACAGCCCCTTAGTCCTTGGGTTGCGCCTAGGATGCGCCCAGGAGGCCGTGACTGCGGAGAGGAGAACGCACAAGAGAAAGAAGATGCGCAGGACAGCGAACGGACGAATAGAGAGATTATGAATTAAAGATAATTCTTTGCTTAATCCAAATGGATTACACGATGGTTCTTTTATAGTGCTAGAACCTGGCCGATTGGCCTTCATCCTAACTTAGTAGGACTCCTACTAACTTACGTACTCAACTTACTGAACTCACAATCGACTAGACCGACTCGGTTAGAGAAGGTTAGAGACTCATGCCGCATCCTTCTGCTCCTCACTACCAGAAACATGATTTTTTCTGAGTGCCAAAAACACTCGGGAAATAAGGTAAAACACTCGGGAATGATTTTCCCGAAGGCCAACACTCAGGAAACAGCACTCGGGATAGATTAGTCGGGGTAAAAATATTTTTCCGAGTGTTACACTCGGGAACTATTACATTCCCGAGTGTATATGTATACACTCGGGAAAGGAAAACACTCGGGAGAAAACCCTCCTCAACGGCTTCTCCGCTCGTAACGAAAATCTTTACCGAGTGTGGACACTCGGGAATATGCTGAAGAAACACTCGGGAATGTTTCCAACGTTTGATGGACGAAACCAGGGAAAATTGACACGTGTTGATTTTTCCCGAGTGCATGGCAAAAATGACACTCGGGAAAGCTCGACGAAGCCCAGAGAAAATTGCCATGGGGAATTTTCCCGAGTGTCGACACTCGAAAGTTTTAATCGATTTCGAGTGTCGACACTCTGAGAAAATTTTAATGATTTCCGAGTGTCGACACTCGGAAAGTGTTGACACTAGAAACAATCCGAACAAAGACAAACCCATTTTTCACAAATTCAAGAAAAATCCATTCCACAAGAATCAAATAATCTATCCATCCATTCCACAAAGAATCAAATAATCCATCCATCCATCCATTCCACAAAGAACCAAATAATCCATCCATCCATCCATTCCACAATATATGTATATATATATATATATATATATATATATATATATATATATATATATATATATATATATATATATGTAAAGATCGAACAAAAGACATGATACATATAACAGTTCCAGAGCTCACAACATTCAAGTTCAAGTTCAAAATGTAAGCATAAGTTATGATACATATAACAGTTCCAAATAGTAATTTCATAGTCTTATATACATCAAACAAAAGCACATATCATCGATACCATTTGCATGCATAATTTCACGCTTCAATCTTACGTGCACAAAAGCATCATTTTATGTAGTTCTGCAGATACAAAGACAAAACTTAATATTAGTGCCATCTTACAACAAAAGTAAGGAATTGATATTACATGAAAAGATCATTAACCAAACTATTGACAAAGCAAAAAAAAATTCCTTTAAATCATGATGAGCAACATAATAACATGGCAAATTAGTTAAGGGCATGCCTGGGGTGTGGGCCAGCTAGCTTGTGGCCTAATTGATCATTTACTTATGTCATCTACAACACATGCAAGAGAAATTTTAGTATAATGATGTACTACTGTAAAAAGGAATGAGCTGAAACTATATATGGACTTAATTAAGAGGTGCAAGGAGTGATATTTTGTTAGATATATAATTACATGCATGGTATCCACTTGTATGATGTACCTTTTAAAAGCTCTGGCAAATTCATATGTTGACGTGCTTATTAGAACCTAATAATATAGAACATGAAAAGCACATGTGCTAAAAATGTTAAACTCCAACTCTCAATATTTTGTCATTGTGAACTACTGATCAACATTTATGTCTCAAGCACTTATCATCAAATTCATAGAAAGGAGTGTACATACAAATTATTATATGTTGACACATTTCAAAAGAATTTATGATATAGATATAGTGAATTAGTTATATATGTAGCCATTTTATCCATTTTATAGCAAGCACTGATTGTGAATGTTTTCTAATATTGGTATCCTTTTAGTAGATCATGAAAATAGCAAGCACACGGTGGTGGCCTCTCGGCGATAGATGCATTCACATGATCTTCAACATTAGCACCAAAGATCTCAAAGATTAGCGCGAAGCTAAATCGATCCCGCCGTTCCTACATTTTCATAAGAAATCGATTATAAGAAATTTGCGATGAGCGACCAATAATTACATTGCATGTCATTTCAATGCCTTCTGAATCAAGCACTCATAAGAGACTAACAATATACTCCTCCGTTTAAATACATGACGTTTGATCAAACGCAAATCAAATTTATATAACTTTGACCATTACTTTTCATATGATTTTGTTAGTAAAAATTACAAAATTATTATATTATGAAAATATTTATCATGACAAATCTAATGATACTATTCACTCATGATCAATCTAAATAGTTTTTCATATATTATTAGTCAGTTAGATAAGTTTGATCGCACGCTTGGTCAAACGTCATATATTTAAGAACGGAGGGAGTAATAATCAGTATGTAGTTACTAACCGGAGCAGATAAGTTAGGCAGTGGTTCCCAAGGTGGAGGGCCATTAAGTCGAGTCCTGGTCCCGAGTGCCTGCATATTTGTTTGCACATTGCCATACATTAGCCAAGTACGAATATATATATATTTTTGCATATTACTTTGTTATTGTACTACCACGCTCCAACTAACCTGCAGGAGCATTTGCTCCAACCGCTGCCTAGCCTCAATTTCCTGTTGCAGCTTCGCCTGAAGCTCAGAAACCTGAGAATATATCCCATGTGATGGTCGCGGTCGACTTTGAAGGTGTACTTCATCCGTTGATGCAATACTCGTGGTTCGGACCTCCGAGAGGGTTGTCGGTGTGCTAATGTAGTCAGCACCCATGAAGAAACGACCATGTTTCTTCCCTTTCCGAGCTTGTACACGCAGCGCATCGTCTAGTGGTGAATTCATTACGTCGTAGTCCCGCCATGAATCTCCTTAGCAAAGATCAAGATATGCACTGTTGGACAAAATCATCAGTGACAAAATGATCGTAAATCGTACCAAGTTCTCTCATATACCGGCTGCACAAGGTGCCCCCTCGATCACCCCTCCTAGCTTCTACATATGCCTCCATATCGGAGACAAGCCTCTCGCTTCTTCTTTTTCCCGCACCCAAAAAATCACAAGTTGGTCAATAAATATGTATCGCGCAACATACAATCAATATGAACATGTTGACCTACCAGGTTCTTCTTGTAACGAACCATGGAGGAGCTGCATTGACGATGTGCTGCCCCGTCCATCAACAATCTCCGCTCCCTAGCATCACGAGAGTCATCTAACCATCGTTCGTTGCACCACCTCTCTTGGGCAATCTGCTACCATGCATCTTCACACTTAAGGGCCCACCAAGGTATTGCCTAAATTAACCAAGTGTTAAATATGAATAAACTAGAATTGATTGTAATCAAGGATATCGTTTGTGCAGCTTGGTTACCGCATGTACTCGCCCAAAGTGATATGAGTTTGGCAAGCCTCGCCTCATTTAATTTCTTTGTCCAAGGACTTGTGTGTAGTAATAGATCACCGCTTGATGCGTTAGCCAGAGATCATCTGTGGGATCACTTCTTAACACAATTACGCAAAGACTCTCCTAGAATCATCTTCCTGTCTCTCAGCCCATCTAAACCACCACTACAATCCGGTATATATTAGAAACAAATAAATGTGTAAGATTAGCCTTTGTGCATACCAATGTAGTAAAATACCAGCATCCAAGTAATTAATAATGCTCAGACATACATTTTGTTCACAATATAATAAAGTTACCTATAGTAGCTGTAAATCAAATTCAAATATGTCAAGGAGACTACTGGTATTTTTGTTATTAGACCAAATGCTATGTTTAGGAGCTGTACACATCTTGGTATGAAAATTGTTCATAAAATTGATCAATCTAGAGATACACACAATGACCGCGGAGCTGACAATATCTTCATGATTTCTAACAATAATACTATGCGAGAGAGTGCATTAACACATTATGGAGGTATGGTAATTGCAAATCATATGTTGGCAAAAAGAATGTGTGATTGTGCATGGATTTGAAGTTAGACAAAATATCAACAAGTTTAGCATTGGCTTAAGTAGTTCTCATCATTTCCTTTGGAAATACATTGTTAGTTTCCTTAGTTAATTGTACTCTGTGTTTAGTGACTATCTATGTCTTTGTTAAAGTTCCTTTAATTATATATCTTGAGTTTGTCATTTTCATTGTTTTGGAGCGTAACATTTTTCGGTACATGGAGAAACATTATCATCGTGATTGTGTGGTGCATGTGATCACATATATGTTAGAGGACATATATAGTTGCAATACTGCAAACATTATTTATCTAGGTGCTACCTTGCAAATCACTTTGGCTTGAGCACCAAATCAATATTGAAAATCCAAAACAAAAATGTGAAGACAGCTCTTAATTTACCATGCCTACAGTTAACATTGTAGATATTTAGATTTTTTTTTGGCAGAATCCAGCTGAGGTAATCGCTTTTTATGCACAAAGAGATAGCTAGGGCCCATGATTATAGATGTATATATATAATAAAGAGTAACAGGCGGTCATTTCAATAATATCACAAACAGCGTACATGATCAGTTGCTAGTGGTATCGCCCAAAATCTGATATTCACAAAAGATCGGCTGCTAATGTATCATTGAAAATGATTAGAAAGACTGAAAGAAATTGACATTGAGATGTGTTTTTGCCCTCAAATGCTTTTGGTTCATGTTTTTAAATATGTTTGTTGCTTTCTTTCTATTTACTTGGAGAAATAGCTTCATAAACTCTAGAAAATTATTCAGTAATATCATGTTCAGTAATTTTTCCTTTAAATCCTAAGCACTTGTAATACAATCAGGAAAAATCAGAAATGAACAATTTTGTAGACCATATTTTAATACTGACATGAGAAATGAACAAAACTATAGGAAAATACTGATTAACCCAACTAAATGTGGAATATATGGAGTGATGGTGGTAGTAGTCTATCTATACATCTGGAAGCAATTTTGTAGAACATAGAAGCAGATTTGAATATTCAGTCACTTACCCAAAAACTTTCCTCCACCCGCTGCAAACAGTTGTCAAATTGTATTTCTCTCTTCAAGTGGCAGTATCTTCAATGCCTTGTAGTGGCACCATGTCCATGCAGCTCCCGCCTTCCTCAGAGGGTGACCAAGCCAGGAAGTGCCATCGAATCAACACGCCAATTATGCCGTTCGGAAGTCTATATTTCTCACCCCCGCCTTCTTCTCGCCATTGCCTACATATTAGTTTTTTTGAGGTATGCAAGTAAGTGGGCTAAATTAGTGAAAGTGTAAACAGCATTTACGTGTCGCCAACAGGAACGATGACAGTCTTCTCTTCCTCTCGGGTTGGTCGTCAATGGCGTTCGCAGTCCTCGCAACCAAAATTTTGTGCTATAGTATCGCCCTTCGCCTCATGGTGCTCATCCTCCCTGAATACACTATGCCTTGTTCCCAAGCATGTAACAATTCATCCACCACCGGCTCCATGAATACACTCATATTCTTCCCTGGGTATTCAGGACCAGGGATTATCAAGGAAAGGAATATGTACTGCTTCTGCATGCAAACGCCGGGTGGGAGGTTAAGGGGAATGACAAACACAGGCCAACAGCTGTATGGCGCAGCCCCCATACCAAATGGGTTAAACCCATCAGTTGCAATTGCAATTCGAACGTTCCGAGGCTCCGCGGCAAACTCTACATAGTCTCGGTCAAATTGCTTCCATGCTTCACCATCAGATGGGTGGACCATCTTGTCATTATGGTACCGACGACCATACTTGTGCCATACCATTTGTTTGGCAGAAACCTCAGACATGTATAACCATTGGATTCGTGGCACAAATGGTAGATAGCGAAGTATTTTTCTGCCAATAGGAAGCTGCCTCTTCTGACCATCACCGGAGTCAACCTCAACAAACCTAGACTCACCACACTTATCACAGTGATCTTTCTCCACATTCTCATTCCTAAATAGCATGCAATGATTTGGACAAACATCTATCTTCTCATATGGCATATTTAGTACGCTTATCAATTTCTTGGCCTCATACAAGTTAGTCAAGGTTTGTGACCATCTGGTAGAAGGGTGCTAAACACGCTTAAGAATGCATCAAAGCAAGCAATGCTTTGCCGAATCGAGACTTGACAAAGAAGTAGTCGTGGTGATGGTATCTAGTTGGGACACTGTGTTTGCCCATGAAGTGGTTGACTCGGTCATGACAACATATCAACGAAAGCCCTTGTTGCGTGCTCCGGTTCTTCCTCATCGTGGCCCATATGCATGACGCACATCATCTAGCATGTCTTCTATCATACTCTCATTGTGGCCGCCATCGTCCGTTTCTTCCTTAGCACATCCGATCCGCTACGCTAGACTCGCCGTGATAGACCCACACGGTATAGCCTACCCTAAACCGTACTTGCACAAGTGTGCGATCATTGTTGCCCTCATTTGTGGCCATGTGTTCGAACAACGAGAACAAGGGCACAACACACCCCATCCATTACTCCTAGCAAATGCTCAATCCACAAAATATGTCGACTTTTCCATCCATTCTTGGCTACAATCACCCATCTCTCTACGCCCAGTGTACATCCGACTACGATCCTCAGCCATCCTAGTGTGCAAAACATAATGCATATTTTAATCCAACTTTTATTTATGTCAAAAATTACAACTACAGAGCTAGCTACAAGCTACCATAGGATGCATGCCCTATATATGTACACTAAAACAGATTGACATGAAGACAATATACATGATCAACGGAGCATAAAAATACTTTCTTTCAATATATATGAATACCATTATAAATGAATATCATTATTTATTAATACGTTAATGTAGCATTGTAATGACAAAGATATCAATCCACCATAAATGGACAACACAAAAGAAAATAAGCAAACTTTATTTCTTTTTCCACTTATCCACTACCTTACAAGATTTCTTGGAGCCGAGGGAGCCGAGGAGTGCGGTGGGGAAGATGGCTGCAATGTGTGTCGGTGGAGGCAACAAGTGAGGGAGGTGGCAAGACTGTGAGGCAAGCACCAAAACAATCAAGCCTCAAATGAACTGTAGTATCTAATTGACTAGGACTGTATTGAAAACCATGAGCTATATTAGGACAGAATCGCACTTAAGTATCGAAATTTAGACAAAACAAAAAAATCCTTTAAAATGGACAATATCTATAGCACCGCCACAAATTTTTCAGAGCTTGATAGACTAGTTGACTTCATTACGAGAGAAGTAAATAAAACATATCTCTTTCTATAAGGAGTTTTTGTTCCTCCGATGTAAACTTCAAATAAATAGAACATATTCTTAGTGAAGTATTTTCTTTCACTAGGTTATAAGTAAAGGAAAATGCTTGTCATAGAAGCACTAACCATGAAATAGCAAAGACAGAGTGTCAACTGAAAATAAATAACAAACTTGCATGCATGAGGTTTCTTAGAGAAGAACCAAGACATAAGAGATATTCACCTACACAATCTACTCCTAGAAACAAGAAATGACATCTTCGCTTAAAATGGACAATATCTATAGCATCGCCACAGATTTTCTAGTTAAAGATTGACAAATGCACTGCACAAAAAAAGGTATATAAGAATAGAGTCAAAACAATGGACTAATGTAGGTATCTACACATGGTATCTAAGGGATGTATATATAGCTTTACTACTAAAAACACTAGACTATGATATACATTTATCATTTCCATGTATTTTGCGGTGTTGACACTTGACAAAGGATAACCATTAATCACACTGTGGAGCAAAAAGGAAAAATAGGCATTACTATAGTTACCAATTGATAACCCCTACTCAAACTCCAAGGAAGACAAGGATGCTACTAAACGTGCATTGGACTTCATGTATGGATGGTGAGTTTTCATTAAATCAAGAGTTTAGTTGTCTACATTATGTCTCTTGAATGGTTCACAACCAAGCATCTATTTACAAGGCATTGGGTCTAAAATGGAATCAATGACACCTTGCGTGACAAACAAACCAATGCGAGTCCTATATTTGCGAACTTCACAAGCTAGAAGCTAGTATCTTCACAAGCTAGAAGCTAGTATCTTTGCTAATAATAACGGCAACACAATATGATAGTATTTGTAAGGCACACATCACATAGCCACTCCCTGGCACATACATACGACCAACATACTATTGGCACTAATTCTATAAATATTCATCGATAAAATCATCTTGCAACCTAATAACCAGAATAGATAACCTGATGCAATCATTCATGCACACCTTAAGGGCAAAAGACTAGTTCACTAACAGAAGATACTACCGCTGAATGGGAGCAGGAGGAGTGATAGCACCGGAGGCAAGTGGAGGAGTGGGAGACGGCGAGTGCGGTGGATCGACGAGGAGAAGGAGGATGAGGACGGGAGGCGGGATTTGCAAAGAAGGAGGAGGGGCGGCGGGTCGGGTGTGGCGGCAGGAGACGAGGGGAGGCGCTGCGCGGCGGCGGCAAACGAGGAGGCGGCTACAGAGGCGGTGGAGGAGGGGGAGACGGCGGCGGTGGAGGCGGTGGAGGAAGAGGAGGATGGGGGAGGCGGCGCCTGTCATGGTCATGGAGGCGGGGGAGGAGACGAGGGGAGGTCGCGGCGTGCGGCAGACGAGGAGGCGGTGGCGATTTCAGTGCTTGAGACGGCTGCAGAAGGGCGGGAGGAGGGAGGAGATGAGGGGAGGCGGCGCTGGCCATGAGGTGGGGGAGGAGACGAGGGGAGGCGCTGGTGGCGGGCGGGGATGAGGAGGCTGGGCGAGCTGGGTCCGTCGGGACGGCTGCAGAGGCGCGGAGGAGGGGGAGACGGCGGCGGGGCGGAGGTGGTGGAGGCGGCGGAGGATGTGAAGCGACGCCGGTCGGGGGAGAGAGAGGAGCAAAGAAGGAGCGCAGGGGGATTGGGGAGAGAGGGGAGCAACAAAGGAGGGCGGTGGAGGAGGGGAGACGGCGGAGGCGGTGGAGGAGGGGGAGACGGCGGAGGCGGTGGAGGCGGCGGAGGACGGGGAGCGGCGCCGGTCGTGGGGGAGGAGAGGGAGGAAGCAGTGAGCGCAAGGCAGGGATTGGGGAGAGGGAGCAGCAAAGGAGGATTGGGAGAGGGAGCAAAGCGAGGATTGGGGAGAACGGGTTAGGAGTTAGAAAACGGGAAAAAAAAACGGACGGTGTGGGGAAAAAATGGCGCGGCCTATTTTTTTAGCTCCCGAGTGTCTCAGAATCTAATGACACTTGGGGAATCAGTTCTCCTGCTGTTCTGCCACACTCGGACACTCGAAATGTTAATTTCGAGTGTTTTATTCATACCGAAGTGTTTCATATAGGCACTCAGGGAAGTTACCGAGTGTATTATTTAAAACACTCGGGAAACTTCTGAGCACTCGGAAAAATAGACGATTCTAGTAGTGCCTGCACATGTGTGTTGGACTTACGGCGACACTGGCATGTTATTCCGACCATCCTTCGAAGAACAACTCGTCATCAAGCTGAAACGTAGGATAATGCTGCTTGAACGCTGGAAAATCTTCTCACGTAGCTTCTGATGCAGGCTGATCCTTACATTGAATAAGAACTTGTCACACTCCACGGCATAATCGCGCACGGACAGCTTTGATTGGCGTTGGCACTACTCTGCCATGATGAAGGTCAGGCAATGGTGGCATTGTCGCAGTTGGTTCCACTTGGAACTTCTTAAGTGTACTATCATGGAACACGTTGTGAATTCGGGCGCGGGCAGGAAGCTCCAAACAATATCCAACCGAATCAAGCTTTGCAATGATTTTGTACGGACCATAAAACTTAGGAGCAAGTTTGCCTTTCACCTGGACGCTGAGAAAAGCAGCCGGTCTGTGGTGTAAGCGAAGCCATGCCCTGTTAAAGTAGCGACCCTGAGGTAGATACGTGTGCGTATTGTACTCAAATACATGTGGTAACTGCTGTTGTAACTGTTTTCGTATCAGCTACAGTGTCCTGTTTTGACACGGGGAAGCCTGGGCAATACAATCCTTGCCGCTGCTCCTGGATGGATGCGCCGTCAATTGTATACATCAACTTTTCTCTTCCAGTTTTCACATGGTGCAACCATGACTTCCGCGTCTCTGTCGTCTTCAAGTTCTTCCTCCGTGACTTCAGCCTTGGTTGGTGTTGGACCCGGATTCCGAGAATTTAAATCCTCTGTGAAAACACTGTGCTATTTCCTGGATCAGTAGTAGCACTCACAGGCACATTGTTGAATCATTTATACAAGACGTGAATTAAACATTCAAATTTATTACAACACAGAGTGACATAGACCACATCGGGTCAAGTTTTACAAAAAGTGCCGAACAAGGCCAACTTGTTTACATTACATAAAGCAACGTAAACTACAGTGGAAGCAAAAGGGGAGCGGAGCTCATCTCACTATAGGCAAGCGACTGGGACAACCTGTGTACGACGGATATTAACCAAGAACTGGATAATATCGGTTGTACGCAAGTACTAACGAGTCCACTAGACTAGGGCGAGACCTAGACTATAGAACTATACTAATCTTCATCGTTTCCTTGTCCATCAGCATCTGGGTCCTCGTAATACATGTAGTCTCCTTGATCTTCATTCTCTAAAGGGTTTAGGGGAGAACGAGAATGAGCACAATTTTCGTGCTCGCGAGCCAACACACAATGCAATAATATACATGCAAGGTTTAACAAGGATGGCTCGGGTTCTTTTATTTGCTAAAGCAACATTTTCAATTACTCATAATTACAAATTCCTATCACTTAGCATTTTAACTAATTGCATTTTGTTAAAGAGATTAATTATGCAATATTAAATAACAGTAGAGGTTACCTCCACCTTCATGCTTATTTTGGTTTGAGTTACTACCACTCAATTAACATCACTGGGGTACATCCACCCAGGGAAAGCCAAATTTAGGGCTACGTGAGCCCGCCACACTTTCATACCACCCACAAAGGTTTTTGAAATAGAACTAACTCAAGTAAAGTTCCCATGTCCGCCTTTGACTGTAGACACAGCTGTTTAAACAGTTTAGACTCTGCAGAGATTGTACACTGTACCTACAAGAGATAGTCATATTCGTTACCCTACACGATTCCTTAGTCATGTAGTTGAGCGACCGTCGCAGTAACCTTTCAATTTATCTTGCCCCTTCCGTCGTCTCACCCATATGGGGTTACGCCCATACGTTGCGCGAGATGTTCACCACAACGCTATCGCAGTTGGAATACGGCGTTCCACAACGACTAGCGCAGCTGGTAACTTCACCCTTTATCGGTGTCCCATTCAAGCCGGAACCATTCACGTGCTTGCGCATTCCCATTATCCATCCAGCGAGATACATTCAGGGTTCAATAATTTACTAAGCCAAGTTGCAGTTTTCAGACTTGTGGTTGTATTTGTTTTACACGGGAGGTCGTGACAAGATTAAGTCCTTAATTCATCCGAGCGGTTCATACCACATTCCATTCATTCTCGTGCTACATCCGCACCCACCATTCATTCCATCCGCCCAGATGTAGTAATAGCAAGTTATTAGGGTTTTGAGGAGTAAAACCAAATTATCTCGCTCATCTCAGTTAATGGACCACCAATGACCCGCCCAAATTCATTTCATGTTTGAAGAGATGATGTTTGGGGTGTTTAATACCCTAGTACTTAAGCAAGTCTAGCATGTCGCTTAAGTACAACTTATAGCTAGTATTACCACATAGTTACTAGGGTGACATCGAATAATGGATTCAAATATCAATGGATGGCACATTACTTAATTAATCAACAAATGGGCATTTAAGTACCTTAAGCTTTAACATATATTTAATTAAAGAATTAGAGCATGCAATTTTGTTAATTTAAATGAATATGATTTCCATAAAATATAAGCTCAATATGATCAAAGTATTGACTCGCCTTGGTTATAGGCAAGAGAGTCTTGATATTCTTGGGCTTGATCAACTTGGAGGTCTCCCGCGTCTTCAAATCCTATTCGATTTAATGTACCGGAAAATGCACAATGCATAAAGAGAGCAAACAAATACACAAGAATATACAAATGAACTCCAAATTAAACAAGGCCTATGCCATTAGCAAGATCTTGAATTTACAAAATTTTAGAAACAAATTTCATAATTTTTGGAGTTATAACGAGGAGAACGGAACTTCCGAAGTTTAATTTAAATTTAAATCGGATAAGAGAGAGAGAGAGATGGCATGCTGACACATGGGCCCTATGAATAGCGTGCGGCTCATGTGCACCAGGTGCACATGCACATGAAAAGAAGGGGGCCCACTGTCATTGATAGGAGGGGAAGTTCCCGGGTGAGCAATTAAATGGCTATTACTGATTTTGGCCGGCCCGCTGTCATTGATAAGAGGGGGGAGTTACGACACCATTTGAAGGCTAATAAAAGCTTAGGGTTTTAAGACCGGTTATTAACACTAATCATTGGTGAACAAGCTCTGTCCGAACGCGCCACGTGCGGGGAGCTCTCGGGCGCGCACGGCCTTGGCTCGCTGCCGGCGAAGGAGAGGGCGGCGGAGCTAGGGGATGACCAAGACGGGGAGCTTACGGGGAGGTGGAGCTGGTGATGCGGGCGCAGTGGCCGGAGGAGGTCCGAAGTGGTGACGCGGTGAAGAGGAGCGGTGACGGCGGTTCGGCCACAGCGACGGAGGTGGTTCGCTGGCCCCTAGCAGAAGTGAGTGAGAGCACAGGCAAGAGGGGGCGAAAGGGAACTCACCAAGCCAACAATGGCAGCCGAAGGTAGACGGAGGGTGAGGATCGGTGGCGAGGAAGGACTCGGCCGGAGCTGAGGGAGAAGGCCAAATTTGGCGCTCCTGTTGAACTGAACCCAAATCGCATTAGGGGAAATGCTCACGGGGGGCAAGGCGATGGTGACGCCAAGAGGGCGAAGGAGCTTCATCGACAGGAAATGGCCGAAGGGGGATGCGGCGGTGACTCGACCTGCCGGTTCTTTTCTCGGGAGGACTTACTAGGAGCAATTGGAGCAGCGTGGGGAGAAGCAAGGGGCACAGGAGAGCTTAAATAGCGAGGGGAGGTTGTGGTCGCAAGATCGCGATGCAATGGTGGCATGGCGGGCTCGCCACGGCGCTTGCTATGCATGGCTTGGACCAACCAAGGACAAAGCGTGGGGCGGCAGATCAGTAAGGCGAAGACTTTGGGCGCCCACATCGGCGCTGAAAGGCAGGCAGGCTAGGCGCAGGCACGGCTTGGTCCGAGAGCTCTGCTGCAAGAAGGACGACGAGGACAAGCATGACGCGAAAGGCGGCTTGGACCGAGCAAACGAGTGGCGAAGGCTTGCAGGATGCCATGGCACGACGTGTGCTCGGACCGGCTTGGTCGGGGACAATGGGACGGCGTGCATCACGGCCGTGCTCGACAGAGAGGACAGGGCGAGGCGACGGGCTCCAAAGTCGCGGGTGGGGGCGACGGCTCAGAGAGCACGCGGAGGAGGGTGGCGCTGTTAGGGAGCTTGTGGAGCCGGTGGTAGCAGAGGCGGCCAGGAGGTCCGGTGGCAAGCGGCGGCACGCAAGAGAGAGAGAGAGAGAGGGAGGCACCGGGTGAGGCTTGACCCAAGGAAGAAGAAAGTGACCGGGGCGACTAGGCCAAGCGGCTAAGGAAAAAGGGAGTAGGCCGGGGCGAAGCGGCTCGGGCTAGGAAAAGAAAAGGGGCCAGGTGGGCCGGAGGAAAAAGGAGAAGGGGGCCCAAAGGGAAACCGAGCTGGCCCAAGGAGAGGAATGGGCTGAGCCCAATAAGAAGGGAAAGAAGGCCCAACAGAGAAAGAGGCCCGAAGTTCAAAAAGGAGAGATTCAAATCGAAATTTGAATTTCGAGGGTCAAGGATATTTGAAACACAAACCCAAGCTAAGAGAAGCTAGAAGGTTTTTCGGAAATGGTTTAGTACTTTCAAATACGGACGAAAAACGGAAACCAGAACAGTAGTTACTATTTAGCGTCCTAAAACGGAACGTTACAGTTGGTCTGCTACCGCCTTCTCTTAGTTCCTTCATCAACACCAAGTTGACAAGTGATAATTACCTCATATGGAAGGCCCAATTTCTTCCATACTTGCGGAGCCAGCAGCTTGTAGGGTATGTCGATGTGACAATCTTGTGCTCTCCACCAATGATCTCGGTGACGACCAACTCCGGTGCAACTCAGGTTCAAAATCCTGAGTACGTTCAATGGCTACAACAAGATCAGACAGTTCTTGGAGCAATCCTGACGTTTCTCTCCAATGATGTGATTACTCATGTTCTCTTTCTCACCACTTCGTGAGGTTTGGCAACTCGAGCATCTCTTCTCCTCACAGTCGAGAACCAGGGTGATGCAAGTGCGGATGCAGCTCTCTAATCTCAAAAATAGAGACTCAACTGATCATGTTTATTTCAACAAGATGAAGGAGCTTTCAGACACTTTGAAGTGTCTTCAATTGATGAACCTCTTCGTGATGAGGAATTCATCTCTTATCTGCTGGTCGGATTCGCGTCGAGTATGATTCTTTGGTTACCTTTGCCACGCCCGCGGCCGATGCGATGTCTTTGAGTGATGTTTATGCCCATCTATTAAACTTTGAGCTGCGGTTGGAGATGCGCAACAACTATGATTCCTGTCCAGGGAGATGGTTTCTCAGCGAACTATGTGATGTGTAACAATACAGGAGGCAACCGTGGAGCGCCATAAGGCAAAGGTTGCGGTGGCAAAGGGAAGATCACTTCCTACCATGGTAGTGGTGGTACTGACAATTCTTATCATGTCAACGATAACTCTTACCGTGGTAACGATAATGCATATCGTGGCACTAGTGGTGGCAATGTAAACTACCGTGGTGGGAACAAAGAACTAAGGAGGAAGGCACCATGTGTGTCAATTATGTGGCAAGATTGGACATATTGTGGCAAAGTGTTACCATCGCTTTGATCATGCATATCAAGTGGATGGGAATCATGTAGCTGCATTTGCATCAAATCCTTCCTATGGAATTGATTCCAACTAGCACAGTGACACTAGGGCGACATATCACATCACCAACGATCTTGATCGTCTCACTATGCGTAAAAGTTACAATGGGAAGGAGCATATTCAAGCAACGAATGGTTCAGATTTGTCTATTCTCAATGTTGGTCACTCAAATTTAGTAACACCTAAAAACTTATACCTTTGAAATATCCTTCATGCTACAAGTTGTCGGGACCTAAATATGCAAATCTAGAGCCTCTGTATATACTGCACTAGTCCAGGATCACGCTAGTGCACACAGTGACAATATCAATGAAATACCATTCCATATGCAAAGATAACTAAGAAATATGCCAATAAAAATAATTATCAGAGTAGTGACCTTAAGTTCAAAACTTACAATTAATGCCTCAGAAGGCGCATATCTCAAATAAGCTACAAACGGAAGGAAACAGAATAACTTTAGTGTAGTCCATCCATATGCTCATATGCAATCGACTCGAGTAGCGCGGCCTAGTTCTCCACGATCCTTCAAGTAGTCCTTGATGACCAACGATGAACTGATGTAATCTTCATCAACTGAGTAAGATTGTTTATAGCAAGAGTAAGCACATGGAGTACTTAGCAAGTTGTACAACAGACAATTATAGATAATGGCTTATACCAAAGGATATGACTTCTATGGTTATTTTGCAAAAAAAACAATAGTTGCAATTGAATATGAATAATAGATTGAAAGCATAAGTTAAAACAGTAAGAATAATAATAAATAAACAAGAGTTTTCACAAAGTTCACACAACTTAATTCAATTCTTTCACACAGCTTCCCTCCCACAATGTTTTCATAAAATCTACCCTTCGGGTAAATCACCGAGCAAGTCCATGACTGAGGACGCGACTATTCGAATATGTTATTAACACTCTGCAAATGTTGTACAACTTTACCCACAAGATATAACCAGTGCTGCTAACACCAATCATAACAAAATCTTTCAGAAACTTTATCTCAACAACTGACCCTCCCGATGTGCATACAGTCGGCACCAAACTTCACTCAACTTGTTGGCCCGGCGCACAACGTTGGACAGATAAACGGCGAACCGTCCATAGATGTGACCCATCAGTAAGGAAAAGTCCACACCTTCACCCTGGCACCAAGCTTAACCTACTACCTTAGTAGTCAATATCGAGACTCCATAACTTACTAAGCTAGGCTTGTCCCATACCATGTTTGTGGTAGTATCATATGGCCCAGTTCAATGACACACAAAGTTAAGTCCTTAATTGACTAAGGTGAAGGAGCTAAACTACAATAAGTCACCAAGATTCAGATTTCCCAAGCACAAAGCCCACAATGTCACAAAACCTTTCCACTCGCCTCAGTCTAAATCTTTTTCCCACCCTATTCATTAGGTGCAACACATGCCATCATCAGGTGACAACATACAAAACTTAGTTTTTCACAAAGATGTTCTATAATCACTTAGTCAAATATGATATTAACATTTCAAAATGATGTCAATGACCCATTGCAAGGCTAAGCACACTAATCGTGTCTAACCAATCCATGTTGGTGCTATGATAATACGAACTAATAATTTAACCAAGCTAGGGTGACAAATCATGGTGGTAATACAATTCACAAGGTGGGTATAATCAAGTAGGTTGCATAACTAATCCCAAAATAAGTAAAGCATTTGATAATTGAATTAGCGATGCAATAATTTGAATCAAAGTAGTATTGTAAAACTGGGTGAAACATGATTAAAGCACAACTTACCTTGCTATAGCAATGCTTCTATTCTTTTATCTTCGATCTTTGACTTCCTTGACCTTTAGCTCCTTCAGACGATTCCAGAACATCAACCACTAACGAGAGATAAGCGCAAATGCAAAAATAAAAATAAAAAAAACAAATCAAATAACTCCAACTTCAAATTGAATGGTACTCGAAGGTAGGGCTCGATTTTAGATGAATTTAGAAACTTGAATGAGTTCAATCAGAGTTCGTATGAGGAAGAACGAGCTCTTGGAAGTTTGTTCGGGAAAGAAAATTTTGAAAAAGAAATGGGAGAGAAAATCTGAGTCATTGACTGGTGGGACCGATGAAATATTCCTGGAATCTTTTTTTCGGGGATTTTGGAAAATGTTGAGAGAATGACATGTGGACCTAGTGGATAAAAAGGAATTTCTAGAATTAAAATAATTAAAAAAAAAAGGAGCGACTAGCATGTGGGGCCACTAGTTCATGGACCAGATTCATGGAACAAGGTCAACGGTTCATGGTGGATTGGGTCTCACGCGCGAGTGCAATGATGTAGGGTCCACGGTCATAGACTTCGCTCATGATGGAACAAGTCCATGTGGGTTCGGGTTTAGGGTTTGGTACGGGTGGTGGCTTAGGTGGCGGCGGGGACTTGCGTAGCGTGCACGTGGCATCCATGTGGTGACGGGTGGTGATGACATGGCGCCGAGGTGGCAGAGTGGTGGTGAGACAGCTGAGGTGGCAGACGGTGCTGATGGGACGGCGATATGGCACGACGCGGCCCCGACAGGACTCGAGATGATGACATGGCGACGACGCCAGAGTGACGTGGATGGTGGTGCTCGCCCGATGGCTCACGGGCACTAGGGCTCACAGTGGACAAGTGGAGAAGTGTAACTGCCCAAAATTTCAAATTTGGTTAAAGTTTAAAACTTATTTGAATTGGTGAATTTTTTGAATTTTTAAAAGCTTTTCTTTAAATTATTTAAAGCCAAAACAAATTCAAATTCAAAATCTATTATCAACTTTAAGTTGGAATTATTTTATTTAGGTCCGTAATGATGCTAGAAACTTCTATGAATTTTTCTATAATTTTGGAATTCAATTGCTATTTTCTAAAACCTAAACGAATTAATCCGATTATTTAAAATCACCAAATCAATTTAATTTCCTAAAATCGCTTGGTTCAAACAATTCCACCAACCCTATTCACTCCCTCGCTGCCCATCTTGGCCTGGCCACCCCACTCCACCCACTCGCCGCACTCTGCCTCCCCACCGCCCGATCCCAATCTGACGGCACCCAAGCAACCACGCCACTTCTTCCAGACCGTCGGATCAAGATCCGACGGCCCCACGCCATCTTCTCCCGCCCTTCTTCCTCTACACCAAGTCGCCGCCATTCACGCTGGAGTCTCGATTCGTCGCCATCTCCGCCCTCTTCTCTCGTGGACACGCCGACACGCCACAATACTTCCCCAACCGCCCCACTCCGCACGGTCGCCCCCATCTTCTCCCCCTTCACAAGACGCAGCGCCTGCCGAATCCGCCCACGCCCCGCACACGATCTCCTCCTCGCCTCCCGCCCCTATAAAGGGAGCGCGCGCGCCTCCTCCTCACCCCGCCTCCACCACTCACTCCTCCCGTGCTCCTCTTCGCCGGAATTTGTGTTCTTCGTCGCCGCCACCAAGGTTTGAGCTTCGATTGCGCCGCCGCCATAGCCGCTGGCCCTCGCCATCACCACCATCGGCCACCGTAGCCTCGCGATCTGGTGCGCACTCGCCCTCGCCGGGCTCGCCGAGCTCGTCGTCGCCGCCAACCCGGCTCGCCGCCGCCTTTCTTCCCGCCACGGCCGCCCATCCTCTCTTCGTCGTGGGCGAGCGATTAGAACCGCCACGCTTCCTCTTCCTTATGCACACTGCCGCCGCCGCCACAACAGAACGCCGGCGACCATGGGTTCTCGTGGCGACGCTGCCGCCGCCGGCCACATCGGCGCCATCAAGACGCCACACGGGCGCCATGTCGCCTGCTTTTGCTAACGTGGCGCACGGGTGGCACAAGCTCACCACGCCACCACCACCCCATCGAGCCCAAAATTCAGTGGGTTCGGTCCATGTGGGACCGTGTATGACACATGGGCCCACTTGTCGAATTAGTTTAAATTCGAATAAACTCAGGGCTGATGTCAAGATTGCGCAATAAACTAGATTTCCTTTAGAAAAATAATTCGAAAATGGATTAAATTGCGATTTAGGCTTTAAATTTATAAAATTCATATCTTTTGATTCTTAACTCCAAATTAGGTGATTCCAATTCCTAAAATCTTATAAAATTAATATCTAGCTAAATAAAATATAAATATTTGATTTGGAGTAGGTTTAAACTGTCTGTTTGAATTTAAAATAAATTAAACTACAAATTTAGGATTAAAATTGTAAAATTCATATCTTTTGAACCCTAATTCCAAATTGAATGATTCAAATTGCTGGAATCCTAGAAAAGTATTATCTAGATATATAAAATAAAATTATTTCATTTGGATTCAGTTTAATTTGTCTTGTTGAATTTATTTGAATTTCGATTGATTTGTCGATTTTCACGCTTAGACTACTTAATTTATTCCGGGAATTTGATTCTTCCAAGATTTAGAATTTCAAGACTTCAGTGAAGGCAAGTTACACTTTGACCATGTTGCACCTACTATTTTAAAGTTATTTAATTCAATTTTTAAATTTATTATTGCATGCATATTTTTAGTCAATTATTTTAATACCTGCTTTTAATGCTTAGTTATTCCAATTGTTATTGTATGGCCAATTTTGAATATTGAAATGTCATCCCTTTGTCACCATAGATAAATTGTTTGGAAATGCTTAGCAAATGCTTAGACCATGATTTTGATTTTGGGAGGATTTAGCCAAACCATTACAAATTGTTTGAAATTAAATCTATGGTATTGTTTTACCATAGAGAATTTGTAAAGATGGTTTTCACTAAAATAAAATTAAAATGGTTTGGACTTGGGCTAAACGGATGAATGGTGGGTGCGGAGTTTATGCACGGTTTAATCTGTTAGGATTAAAGCCTGTGGTTTGTTTTGAAAGACACCCAAGTCAATTAAGGACCGGCCTTTGAGCTGCCTTTGCTATGCCTTAACAGACACCACACGCCCTGTATGGGCAGGACCTAGCTTATTAATTTGGGATACCTCGTAGATATTCGTGCCATTTTGTATGAGTGGGTGTCGGTTAGACTATAGTCCCACCGGCGCAAGAGGGGCCTTGAACTCATGGATGGTTAGTCCAAAGGGGCTAAACCTTAGCGTGCATGAGTACTTTGAGGTAGATCATTGTAATGGCCTTGTGATAATTGCTTTGTCACACGCCTTAGGAAGCGTGGGTTGGCCGACTCAAAGAGCAAATTATCTCGTGGGTAAAGCTGCACAAACTCGCAGAGTAGAAAACTATTCAATAGCCACGCCCATGGTCATGGACATGCTAGCAAAGCCACTTTGAGTTAGACTTGTTTTTTGTTTTAAAATGATTTCAACAAATGTTTTCGTGATGGTTAGTCCTGTGGGGAAAATTGGGGTTAGAATATTGTGATTGGAGGATATCCATCACCTTTGTTGGAGGTTATCCACATTATACATTTGTCATTAAATTTATGATTTTAAATACTGTATGAAAATGGCCTTGCAATCTATTATGACTATTTAAATTAAAACTGTTGCTTTACGCAAAATAACCCTGCCAATGTCCTTTGTTCACCTTATGCATGCATTACAATTCAATATTGGTGTAACTTACGAGCACGGTAGTTGTGCTCATGCTTGCTTTATGCAACCAAATTTCAAGAGAAGACTACTATCAGGACGGTGAGGACACCGACGCCTAGGCTACGCCTCCAGACGATTGCCTGTGGCGGATCGTTCTGGCCTACTACTACTACTGTTTTTTACTTCCGCTGTGTTATTTACTCTTCTATTTGGCTTCATGCCCAATTGTATCGAACTCTGATTTACTATTAATGAAATGCGAGATTTGGTTATGTTATCATTTTTGTAATCTGGTACACCGAAATCTCGGACCGTGTATGAACACAGAGGGTTCGGGATCTTTCGCTCCCGGTTCGACAAGAAGAGCAACGTGGAGAGGGTGACGAGGTGATCACGGTGACGCTGGTGTCACGACGAGGCTCGGTGGCAATCGCCGGTGGTGGTGACGATGGCTTGCACGGCGTCAAGGTGCTGTGGTGAAGCTTCGACGAAGGGAAGGGGAGCACGACATAGAACATCGAACGATAAACCCAACAGGGTGGATGGTGTTGACAGAACTCACTAGAGGCGGCGAAATTGACGCGCGAAGGCGGTGGCGAAGGTGAGAGAGATGGACGGGATCTCTGCACACGGTGATCAAAACATGAAATCAAGAGTTGAAGAAGGTAGATTGACCGGTGGAACACACGATGACGTGAACAAAATCATGAGGGACTCACCGAGTTGACAAGGAACATGGTTGCAAGGTTTTTAAGGTGGCGGACGCGGGGAAGACGAAGTTGGTGATAGCGAATGTTGGCTCGGGAGCTCCAATGGGTGGTGGCATACAGCGGAGGACATCAGGGCAAAGCCGATGGTGAAAGGACTTGGCTCGAGGAGCGGTGACGGTGGAGAACGGGTGCGACAAGGGCAGCACCGGCTCTGGAGAAGAAGACCGGTGCAACGACGCACAGTGGGCTCTCCGGCGATGACGGCTAGGGAAATGAAGGCGGCGAAATGTAGCAAGGCGAATGCGCACGGGGTGACGGTATTTATGGCCTTGCGGTGGTGGCGACATGCGAAACACGAACACCAGACAACGAGTTCTTTGCTCCCAGCACCGGAGGGTTTGGTGACGGGTCTACCTAGGCCTTGTTCCTTGTCGGTTGCCTGCGGGATCAGATGGACATGCCGTTGGACTTTTGCTACTATTACTATATCTTTCACTGCTATTTATTTTGTTTACTCTGATGACTACTTTTATTCGGCCGGTCGGCCATTGTTGTAATAGCTTAAGTAGAATACCTCTTTTGCTTTACTTTAGTATATGTTTGTGAGAATGTGTGTGCTAGCCATTAATTCTGGGACTAGCACGGTATACACATAAGATTTTTAGGTATTCCACGCCTGGGTCCGACAAATATTCAGATCGAGCTATATCGACCGTAGGACAAGCCTTAGATAGAATGGTCGTTAGACTAGAAGTTAGTTTTCAAAATACAACTCATTTCACCATGGAAATGATTCTGAAAATTTAGGAGTTTTTCCTAATCTTATCCTCTTAGCATTCTCGCCTTATCTAAAGTCTTTCTTTTGTCATCTCTTCTCACTTATTCAAAATAACTCTAGATTTGAGAGATGGGATGCTCTCTGAAAATAAAAGTTCTTAAACAATTTTAGGACCTTAAACTGAGTCAAAATGTTTTGAAAAGTCATTAAAACATCATACGTGAAGACCTCTTGGAAGAACTCGTTGATGACACCGCAAGATGCTGCTTCGGATGGATCTCTTCCTCAAAGTTTCAAAACCTAGTACTTCTGAAAACAATGTGATATAATATTCTTTAACCCCCTCCTACCTTCATTTGGACTTAAATTGATTGCTATTAGAAAGGTCTAATAGTATAACCTGATCTTGAGCCTTAGGGATTAGCTAAATAAACTAGAGAAGGGGTAAAACTTATGCTGAAATTCTGGTCTTGTCTAGTATCATTCCTTACCCATGCCTCTTACCTATTCACTAACTTTCCTTGTTCTCAAATTGTAGAATAAACCTAGGTATAATTTTTCTATAATCTGAATGTAAGTGGTTACTTATGTTGGTTTAATTGCCTCTTTTGTAATGTAAAGGCATCGGTCTGTGCCATGTAAAATTTGACTGTTAGGTTAAAATTCATGTGTGCTGCCCCTAAAGTTTAAAACCATACATATTTCCATTTTAGACAAGTTAATTTAGTTGGGAAGATGATACTTGACGACCTTATTAACTTGTGCTTATTCCCTTGTCTTGCGTGACGCTTGTTGTCGCATTTTGCATGACCAGATGCTAGTAACTCGCTTCGCTTGCCAACTCATGGCGGCAGAGCTACCTCCGATTGCAACAACAAGGAGGCGAGGATTCTACCTCCTCATTCCAATCCGCCGCATCCTTCCAAGATCAACGCAGCAAGTCGAGCCACCCCAGTCTGCCACCGCTGAAGAAACGGAAGTTCTGCCATAACCACCCACCATGGCACAAGTCCTGGCCATGATTGATCAAGGGAGGCAGACCAATACTTTATTGCTCCAGCAACTAGTGCGAAACATTACAGCCCTCTAAGCACTACTACATCGAGGGAACAGAGTCGCCATGTCGACCATCATCCAGGATGGGTGAGTTCATGCGAACCAAACCATCGACCTTCACTTCAGCAGCTGATCCTCTCGACACGGACGATTGGCTTTGCTCTGTCGAGAGCAAGTTAGTCATTGCCCAGTGCACTGACGAGAAGAAGGTGTTGTATGCATCTTACGAGCTTTAGGGCGCAGCAGCTGCCTAGTGGGAGAATCATCAGGCTATGCTTCTAGAGGGCCAGACTCTCACCTAGGGCACTTTCAAGGAGGCCTTCCGTAATGCCCACGTTCCCTCAAGCATCATGGACATCAAGAGGCAAGAATTCAATGAACTTCTCTAGGGAAACCAGTCGGTGATGGAGTTTCTCCACCGATTCAATTACGTCGCCCGCTATGCAACATCCGAGGTACCAAATGAAGGAAGAAAGATTGCGCTTTTCCGGGAACGTCTCAACAATGAGATGAAGTGCTCACTTGCTGCCCATGACGTCTCCAACTTCCAAGATCTGATCAAAAAAGCTATTCGGGGTGAAGATAGCACCTGAGCAGTAGTTGAGAGTTGCAAGCGTAAGTGGCTTGCATAAAAATCAGCGAGCAGTAGTGCGCCCCGACCACATGTTTGGCAACCAGTGAACGCACGTCCTTCTGCACCACCACCTCTAGGATTCCAAGATCAAGACCCTCGCCCTCAGCAAGCCACGATTCAATAATATAACCGTGGAGTACCGCCGTCTAATACACAAGACCGGGCAGCAAACATCACCTGTTACGTCTACGGCGAACGCGAGCATTTCGCAAACATGAGCCCGAAGAAGAAATTCCCAGAACCTCAACCCCAACTCGTTGAGTCCACCAGCGACCCCAAAGGCTCTCGCATGAGGTCAAGGAGGGCAAAGAAGCCTCCAAGCTTGCTCAAGGCTTTGGCCGTGGGCCGCTCGAACCATACAACCACAAAAGAAGTCGATGCATCGCTGATGTAGTGACGGTACCATTCTCGCCCACTCAAGACTCTACACCGCATTATTTGATTTTGGAGCATCTCATTCTTTTATCTCTAGGAAGTTTGCCATACAACAAGAACTAGAAACTGCATCTCTAAAAAGCACTATGATAGTTCACTTACCCAGGTCCATCATAAGGACAAAACTCGGATGTCTTGATGTTCCAATTGAAATCAATGGGGTAGGATTCAAAGCCAACCTCATCATAATAGAGACACCTGGGATAGATGTAATACTCAAATGAACTGGCTAACCAAACACAAAGGGGTAATAGATTGTGCAGAATGAGTCGATCTCTTGTCACCCCGATGGGGAACAAATCGTCTTTCTCTCCACATATGCCGCTCTATCGCAGTAGCCCACGCTAAATTCCATGTCAATCCTAGAGCTTAGTCAGTGCCTATAGTATGTGAATATCCCGACGATTTCAGATGAACTTCCAGAATGCCGCCGGATCGCCACCGAGTTCGCCATCGATTAAGTGATGTGGACAAAGACTCTCAGATATCGGTCCATACCGAATCCTTGCAAGAAAAGGCGAAGTAGCATACCAGTTAGAGCTAACACCACAACTCTCGATGTGCAAAACGCCTTCCACATATCGCAACTCAAGAAGTGTCTTCGAGTCCTGCTTAACTCAATCGCTTGGAAAACATCGATCTCCAACCAAATCTCTTATCGGAGTACTCGATCCGAATCTTAAACGGCCATAAGTCCTACTCACAATCATGCCATCAAGATGCTTAGAGTTCAATGGAGCAACCATACCAAAGACGGCTTACGGGAATGTGAAGATCGCCTTAGAGCCGAATTCCTCTCTTTCTTTTCCGAGCCTACTGAATCTCGAGGACGAGATTCTTTGTAAGTGGGGGTTGGTCTATAACATCACAAATTTAGGTTTCATATTTCAAATGTATAAAAATGTGATCATTTTAAAAACTTTTGCTGCATCTCTTGGTCATTCAATTTATTTGGATTTCAAATTAGGGTTTCGTTGTTTTTAAAAAAAAAACCTAAAACATCAATTTATGGAAAACTTAAACTCATGGGATAAATAAAACAAAGTGAAATAAAGTGGTAATTAAAAATCTAGACTTATCATAATTACATTAAGTATGTAATGGGAGAATTAGTTAAAGCATACCTTGCAAAATTTCTTCAATTCAAATAAATTAAAATGCAAGCAACAGAACCCTAAAAGATTTTCTGAGAAAAATGTACTACATGAAAAACCCTAGAAAAATTTATATAAGGATCTACTCAAGGTTAGAAACCTCCCCTAAAATTTTCAGGATTTTAGGAGTTGAATTGCTATATTTAAAACTCATTCAAACTCTCAGCTTAATTGCTAATTCAGAAAATCCAAAAATCCATTTTCCTTTTCCCCACTAACAGGTGGACCCCACCCATCAGGTCTCCTGTTTGAACCAACCGCACCGTGTTGCAGCCAGACCTCCTTTGCTATCTGACCTCTTTTCCTCCCATCGACCACCGAGCCCATCGCGCCGTTTTTCTCCACGCGCACCCGCCGAAAGTGCCAGCTAACCATGCCCACTTCGGCTCACCATGCCAGCACTGCACGCGAGCGCAACATTGGTTTGGCCTCCACGCCCGCTGATTTTCTCGCCCAACTGCATCTCCACAAGACTAACCACGGTCAGACGCCCACCGCCACATCACTCGCCATCGCTCCGGCCGATAACCGTGCACCGAGCACATCAGCGCCCATGCTAGCCTCCTCGCAGTTTCTCCATCCACCATCTATAAATAGCCGCCTTGGAGCTCCCCTACAACCTCTTCTCTACCTCCCCAAGACACCCTTCTCCCTTTGCCTCCTTTCCCGAACACAAACGCGAAGAGAAGCTCGAACTCTACACTTCGGCCGACACACCGCCGTGACGTCGCCGGTGATCCCGTGGAGCCCCCTCTCCCTTAACCACGTCAGCATGTGTCCTAGCCCCCAAGGAGTTTTTCCCCTAAACTTATTTAGTTTCTCGTGCACAGGAGCCCGCTTTTGCCTTCGTCTTCCTCACTGTCAGCCGAAAGGGTTACCTCCACCGCCACCTTATCTCCGGTAAGCCATTGACCAATTCCTAGCTTTGGCTCCATCTCCTAGCCTCACTGGTCCTTCTCCAACCATTCTTTCCTCCCTTGTGGCTCAAGCTAGCCCCTCCACGCGAAGGCCATCTCCACCATCGTTGGTCATCGCCGCTGGAGTACCTCATGCCATCTCAGTAGCTGCCTCTGGTACTGGTGAGTCCCTAACATCGATAAATAACTCATGCGCACACTAACTAGTCAAAAGCGTTGACGGTTTCATAGATGCCACTTTTGGCCGAACGCCATCGCCGCCAAATTCCATCACGCCGCTACATCTGTTCACCGGAGCCTCACCGCCAGTGACAGTCGAGTCGCATGGTCTTAGAGGTTCCATTTTGGACGTCAGCTCATGCCGCCTTGGTCCCTACCATCGGCGATTGGCCGTAGAGCCTAGCACCCGAGAGCTCCCCTGCGCGGTCTGAATGCCGACCGCACTATAGCGCCAATGATTAGGCTGAACCAGTGTAGGATTAGGGTTAAACGGTATTTAAATCTGAGTTAAATGCATTTTCCAACTGAAATGGAAAATGACTACCGAAATTGCATTGTACATCCAAAATAGACCTAAGAAAACATGATCCTAGGCGGATACTTGACATGTTCTCCTCTCCCAAGCCCATCGCAAGGGAAGTGAAAACCAAGATTTGCATATTTTATACTTTGTTTTAATAATATAGAATATATACAAAGGTTTTCCCACACTACTACAAAAAAGCTCATCACAGACGGTTCGGAAACATAAGCACCGTATAGTTTCTCGAACCGTCTCATGCATAGTGAAGCATCCGTGATAGTCTATTATGGGTCAAGAATACCCTAGGGCATTATGCACGGTTTTTGAACCGCTCAGTGATAACTGTTTTATCACACAGCTATGCCTAAGTTAAGAACCGCTCAGGATAACACTTATCACGCATCTAACCTTGACTTATGGATTTCGGATTACTATGAAGCATCTGTGATAGTCTATTACCACAAACAATTCTAGTTAAGAACCATCTGCGATAGCTATAAGGCCGCTGATGACAAGGCCTATTGTAGATGGTGATCTCATTCTCATAAATAGGTTCTTCTTTCTTCATAGAACCGTTTTATGCACGGTTCTATTAAAGGTGACACAATACTCATCAATGATAATTCATTCTCGATTTCAGCGCTTATAAAAAAATAATTAATCAAAGAATGCAGATGAACCAAAGCAAGCCTATTTATGAGAACAAGATCACCATCGTGCAATAGACTTTGGTGCCATGTCTTCATCCTACAATAAAACATGAATTTTAACAAGGGCCGAAACCCTAGCCATCCATCAATTATCACAAGAACTAGAGGCATCAACAATTAATTTTTACATGCACAAGCATCAAGATTTACATGGACGAAACCCTAGCCATCCATCAATCATCACAAGAACTAGAGGCATCAACAATTAATTTTCACACGCACAAGCAACAAGATTTACATGGCTGAAACCCTAGTCATCCATCAATTTCATAATTTTATATCCAAGCATCAAGGAAGAGAGGGGAGGGGATTGGATGGGGGATATCACTGGCAATGAAGGAGAGGCAGCAGCAGCGTCACCGTTGTGTCAGGATAATGACACTTCACAACACACTCTTACGATAAGAGTGCCTTCTGTAGTGAACCATGGCATCACAACCGGAGGTAGAGGAGCTCACGGCGATAGTCGGTGTCGTCGAGGGATGGGGTGCTTTGATCGGTTTGGGGGAGGTGGCGCCGAGGAGGCAGTGAAATCGATTGTAGTAGTTGGGTGCATGCAAGCAATATATATAAGGGGATTTGGGTAGCGGAATATATCTGGAGTAGTTGAGAGGTCGCGGCGCCACTTCGGTTTGAAAGTTCGGGCGGCAAAATGTCACAGAAGGTTTTTAATACAAACTGTCTATGATGAGTTAGTTATCACATATGGTTTTAAGGAAAAACCGTATGTGATATTTAGTGATATCATAGATGGATCTTGTTTAGAACCGTCTATGATACTTCAAAAGATAATCCTGGCAATGTACAGCTTTGCTAATTTACTACTTTTGAAGGTGGTCTTGATTAGAATAAAGTGTGTCACTTTAGTCAATTAGTCAATCACCACCCAGATAGAATCATATCCTGATTGGGTCCTAGGAAGTCCAATAATGAAGTCCATACTAATTTCCTCTCACTTCCATTCAGGAATTGGTAGTGGCTGCAACAATTCAGCGGGTCTTTGTTGTTCTACTTTAACTCGCTAGCATACATCACAATGTGCAACAAACTTAGTAATTTCTAATTTCTCACTTAATGCTGACCCATCAATATTTTTCTTTTAGATCATGATATATCTTGGTACTTCCAAGATGAACGGAGTAAGGTGATTCATGGGCTTCATTCAGAATCAACTGTTTTATATTTTGATGATCTGGTACACAAATGTAGTTTCCAAACCAGACTATACCTTGCTCATTCTCAGAAAATCCTAGGGCCTTGCCTCTCCTCATGTTCTTCCTAATTTCTTTAATATCCTCATCTTCCTTCTGATTTTCTCTAATTTGATTTTGAATGGTAGGTTGCACTTCTAGAGTATTTACATAACCTTGGTTGATTATTTCCATGTTTAGCTGCCTCAACTCTTCATATAATCTTGGCTGATTTTCTTGAACCAACATAGTATTACAATACCCTTTTCTGCTCAAGGCATCTGTTACTACATTTGCCTTGCCGGGGTGATAATGGATTCAAAGATCATAATTCTTTATCAGCTCTAACCATCTTCTTTGCCTTAGGTTAAATTCTAACTAAGTGAGGATACACTTCAAGCTCTTGTGGTCTATGAAAATCTCACAGTGGTTACCAATGAGGTAATGCCATCATATTTTAAAGCATGCACAATTGCAACTAGCTCCAAATTATGTGTCGGATAATTTCCTTCATTAGGCCTCAACTGCCCAGATGCATAGGCCATGACCTTACCTTCCTACATCAGCACACATCCAAGGCCTTGACGAGAGGCGTCACATAAAACTTCAAAGTCCTTATGGATATCAGGCCAAACCAACACAAGTGTAGAAACTAGTCCTTGCTTCAACTCTTGGAAACTCTGCTCATATGCATTTGTCCATTCAAACTTCTTTTCTTTCTTTAACAACTGGGTCATGGGTCTAGCAATCTTGGTGAATCTTTCTATGAATCTACGATAATAACTAGCTAACCCAAGGAAACTTCTCACTTCTGTAACAAACTTGGGCTACTTCCAATCCATTACAGCTTCAACTTTGGCAGGGTCTACTGCAACTCCTCCTACTGACACAATGTGATCGAGGAAATCCACTTGCCTTAACCAAAATTCACTTTTTCTAAACTTGGCATAGAGCTGATTTTTCGTGAATTTTTCCAACGCTATCTTGAGATGCCTTTGATGCTCTTCTTCATCTTGGAGTAGATGAGAATGTCATCGATGAATACAACCACAAACTTATCCAAGAATTCCATGAATATTTTATTCATCATATTCATGAAATAAGATAGTGCATTCATCAAACCAAATGATATTACTGTAAACTCAATACAATCCATATCTTATGATGAAAGTAGTCTTCGGTATGTCTTTTTGTCTAATCCTCAGCTGATGATAGCTAGATCTCAGATCAATCTTGGAGAAGACACTTACTCCTTTCAACTATTCAAAGAGGTCATCGATCCTGGACAAATGATACTTGTTCTTGATCACAACCTCTTGGAGTGATCTGTAATCCACACACATCCTCATACTGCTCTTCTTCTTTTTGACAAACAATACCGGTGCTCCGCAAGGTGATGAACTTGGCTAAATATAACTCTTTCCTTACAATTCTTCGATCTGTTTCTTTAACTCTGCTAACTCATTAGTGGGCATTTTGTAGGGTCTCTTGAAAATTAGAGCCATCCTTAGGACTAAGTCAATTAGGAACATAATGTCCCCATCCGGTGGCATGTTAGGCAAATCTTCTAGAAACACATCTATGTATCCTTGCACCACTGGTATTTCTTCTAAATTCACTTCCATCACACTGGTCAAGATGGAACCTTCCCCAGCAAGGATCTTAGGTCTGAATTCCACTTTGATTCCTTGCTCAGTTATGAGGGTGATAGACCTATTGACACAATCTATCTAGCCCTGATTCTTGGCTAACCAGTCCATGCCGTGGATTACATTTAATCCTTAGGAGTGCAAGACTATAAAGTCTGCCAAGAATGACACTCCTGATCATGGTTTTCACGGCGTCACCTAGGCATCCAAGAGCATGAAAGCAGACGCGGCTGATCGCCGCCTCACCTTGGCCATCTCCACAACGATCATCAAGACGCCCTCCCGCCCCAGATATCCATCTCCTCCTCCGCCTCCTCCCTTTGCTCCTCCATCCTCCTCTCCCCTCCCCTGCCCACCGCATCTCCCAAGGCGTCCTGTCGCGGATCCGCCTCCTTGCTCCGGATCCGACGTGACGAAGTCGCCATGCTTCCGAGCCGCAGCGAAGAGGGAGGGGAAGCGAGGAGGCGGGAGGGAGGGGGAGCCCGAGCCGGGAGGGGGAGGGGGAGGGGCAGCCCGGTCACCGTCGGGAGGGAGAGGAGGAGCCCGGTCGCCGCGGGAGGGAGATGGGGAGGAGAACTCAAGTCGAGAGGGAGAAGGGGAGCCCGACCGGCATTTCTACAGGCAAGCGGGGGCAGGCGGGGCAGGAGGTAGGCGTTGGGCAACCGGGCAGCCGGATCTTCTACTCCTAGTGTATTGCTCCCAATGTATTGACTAGTGTTGTTACTTGCTAGTTATAGAATTGTAGTTGCTACTTAGCTCGCCTTGCCTCGCCTAGAGGCGACTAGGTGCCCACTTGGACGACTAGGCGTCCTGGCGCCCCTTAGGTGCCGTGGTCGCCAAGGTCGCCATGACAACCATGCTCCTGATATCTCCAAGGTAAGGTTTCTACATAGGGAACTAGTCCTCATTTTCAAGCCTAGGGAGTGGATTATCATAGGGTTAACTAAAGGAGAGATATATAACCCATATTTTCCCAAAAACTTATTTGAAACAAAAGAATGTGAAGCTCCCTAGTCGAATAAAACTGATGCTGGCAATGAGTTGACATGGAATGTACCAAGGACCACGTCTGGTGCAGTTTGAGCTTCTTCAGTTGTGATGTGATTTACATGGCCATTCATGAACTAAGCAGATTTCTTTGCAATTGGGGCACTGCTGGCTGTCGGAACTCCCAGATTTGGCCTGACCAAAGCTGCTGGTAGCTGCCTTTTCAGGCACTTAATGGCATAGTGCCCCATCTCATTAAAATAGAAGCAAGTAAGTCCTACTACCGATGAAGTTGTAGTCTTCTGGACTTGGCCTCCCAAAGAAAAGTTGCGGAAGCCGGAGCTGCTGGGTCGTTGCATTGGCACAGGTGTCTTTGAAGAAGACTGGAATTCTGTCGTGTTGGGGTGGCTGGGATGAAGTAGTGCAGGGCTTGGAAAATCCCTGAGTTAAACTTCTGAGCCGCCATCCTCCTCTTACGGTTCTTCATCTCTTGATGCTTGCCCTCTTAGCGAATGGCTTTATTCACAAACTGCTGGAACTTGGTGTAGTCTTGAGCAATCAAGCGGATGGAGATATCGTCCTTGAGTCCCTCCAAGAAAAGCTCCTGATTGGCTTCACTAGTGGTCCCGTCTTCAGGAGCATAACGAGCCAACTGGTTAAATTGTGCAAATACTCATTAACAAAATGGTTGCCCTGGTTCAAGGTGTGAAACTCTTTCTTCTTCAGGGCCACTGTGCTAGAAGGAATATGTGCACGGCGAAAATCCTGCACAAACTCGTTCCAGTTAATGGTCTAGGTGTTGGCATGAGATAAACTGAAATTATCCCACCACTCTGATGCTGGCCCCATAAGCTGGTGAGAGGCGAACAGAACCCGCTCACGGTCACTACATTGGGAAATGTCCAACTTCTTGCCAATTGCCTAGAGCCAATCGTCAACATCCATTGGCTCAGTGCTACTAGAAAATGTTGGAGGGCACATCCTCATGAATTCTGATTTATTGGCCCTTTGAGGTGGTGGAGGTGGAGCATGGACTACTGCTGCCTGCTAGTTCTCAGTGTTGTTGAGGGATTGAGCAACCAATTCAATCAAGTAGGACTAGTTGGTCATCATCTGGCGCCAGTCGAGACCATGAGTTGGTGGTGGTGGTAACCGGTTGTCTTTGTAGTCGGCATTCTCGTTGCCTTGTCCACTTGTGCTCCCGTTGCTGGTTCAGCTAGTTGTCACCATCTGCTAGATCTCCAAGGACTTAGAAAAGAGAGGAGAATACTAAGGGGGTAGATCTAAAACAACCCAAGAACCAATAACAACCACAAGGCAGAAGAGCAACTTTTTCTAAAATAATTCTTTATTTTATTGTTTGATTGTGGCTGCCACAAAAGGAAACGACAGCTCACAATTCTCGTCTAAGCGATAAAGTAAAAAGGTCCAGGATCTAGGCATTAGATCGTTACCACTAGACACGTCGTGTAGTGGAAGAAGAGCTGGAGCAGCTTGATCCAACGTCGAGCTCATCGATGTAGTGGTCGTGCTCGATCGTCCAACGTCCTTGGCACTGATCGTCTCCTCCAACAACCTATCACGTTCCTTGCATAGGTCGTGGATCATCCACGATCAACATAGTAGCAACCGCAGTAACGCCTCTACAGTATCCACACGTCCAGTGGCGGAGCTAGGAATTTTTCAAAGGGTGGGCAAGCCATAAGTTAAGTATGTAATTATGGTCTATTGAGAACCGTAAGCATCGGATAATCAGAAACACAATTACACATCATGCAAATCCACAATAGTTTTAAAGTAAAAGAACGGATACGATACATCACACATGTAAAGGTTCATATATGAAAATAAGAACGAGATACGATAACAAACAACTTACTAGACACTACCAAAGTTGCGACAAGTCAACAACAAAAGTCCAAATGTCCAATCACACAACCAAAAGAGAGTAAGAGACTCTACAAGATAAAAAAAAATGAATTAGTAAATCATACAACTTTGACTTGAAAATATATTCACATCGGAAAGAATGAAACATACCAATATTGTGCTAGTTAGGCCTAGGCCTACGAGGCAAATGTCCTTTCCTTTTCTTCATGGCTTGAAACCGTCGGGCAATAACATCATCATCAAGTTGTTTAAATATGTCCCGCTCGGTGTAGCATATCATCAAGTCATTGAACCAATCATTGTTGATCTTGTTGCGCAATTTAGACTTGATAATCTTCATTGCCAAAAAAGTCCTTTCAACCGATGCCGTTGACACCCGCAATAACAAAGCCAACTCAATGAGTTTGTAGACCAATGGAAAACCAAATATTTCTCGGTTTCAACCATCTTTGTAGCCAAACTTTCAAGATCTTGACAAGTAGAAAAGGAAACATGCCTTCTCACATGATGAATGTAAGTCTCAAGTTGGTAACTTATGATTGCACGATCACCACTAGAGAAATCCACATGATAAATTGTAGTTAGGCGAGCAAGCTTGTCAACATCAAACTTAGAGAAAGAATTCTTTGGATCAAGGCATGAGAAGCATACTAATATCTCTGTAGATGCTTCACTAAAGCAATGATTCATCTCAGTACATATCTTGTCAAGGGCAACATAGAAAATCTCAACTCGGTAATAATGAAGATTAGTGTAAGTCTTCCCATCACGCCTCGAACGACCCCTAACTGGTATTTGTTCATCCATATTTGGCACTAGAATACCTTTAACAACACAAAATTGTTGGACCTCATCAAACAAGTCCTCCCAACCACTTTCTCTCATGGAGGTCAACCGAGCTTTGACATCATGAACTAATTCCATAGCATGAACGATATATAGATCCTTCTTTTGCAAGACTTGTGAGAGCTCATTTGTGATGGCAAACAAATTTAACATTAGCTTCAAAATGAAAGCAAATTTGAAACTCTCCATTTTTCTATCAAACCCACCGCTTGAGACGGTCCACACCCATCCTCATCTACCGCACTAAGCACATGTAACACCGACATCCACATTTGATCCAAACGAAGCAAAGTTGTATGATGTGAACCCCATCTAGTACCCTCGGGTCTAGCGAGACTTGTTTGTTGATTCAAGCCTCTTCCACTAAATATCTCACCCTTCTCAAGCATATCCAAAATATTTTGATAAAGTTCTTCTGTCAATGTATATCTTCTCTTGCAAGATGCACTTATTGTAGTCACAATCAAGGTGACATACTCAAAGAAATCATGAATGGATGAGAAACAACTAGCAACGGAGACAACAACCAATTGCAAATGGTGGGCAAAGCAATGGACATATAAAGCATAAGGGTTTCATCTAGAATCTTTCTTTGCAAGCCATTAAATTCACCTCTCATATTTGAAGCCCCATCGTATCCTTGCCCCGTAGCCTATGAATGGATAACTTATAATGATCTAGAATACCAACAAGATCTACCTTTAGTGCCTCCGATGTAGTCTCATGGACATGATGTAGAGCAAGAAATCATTCCACAACCTTCCCTTCATTGTTCACATACCTATAACAAAACAATTGCAACAAAATTAAATGAAAGTATGAAACAACAATAGAATAATAGGTAAATGGAATAATGAACCACTACTAACCTCAACATTACCGTCATTTGCTCTTTCACGGATATATCACGCGACTCATCGATAAGCACGGAGAATTGTCTATCACCAATCTCTCTCATAATCACATCGGTGACTTCTTATACGCAACATTTTGCAAGATCCATTTGAATTTCGGGAGCAAGCATCTTGCAATTTTTTTGGACCACTGTCAAAAGCATGCCTCACTTTTTCATTCTTATCTTTGTACCAATCTATCATTTCACAAAAGTTACCTTGTTCAATGAAGTAGAAGATTCATCGTGGCCACGAAAAGCCATGCCTTGACTAATAAGAAACCTTGTACACTCTAGAGAAGAAGTCAAACGGATTTTATATAGTTCTTCGGATTTCTTGGTTGCACAAGAGAGCTTACTTGACACACTTTGTCTTTGGTTATGAAAATCATCACAATGCAATCTTGCATTGTTGTGGTCACTTCTTACACCACCAATATGGTGGGGCAAGACTTTGTAGGCATGCTTCCAATCACTAAACCCGGTTCTGGTGAAGACTTTGGAACCAAAGCGTTGATTATTTTCCGGCTTCTTAAAAAGAAAGCAATAGAAACAATATGCCGCATCTTGAGACTCGCTATATTCTATCCACTCATACTTCTTATACCAATCTTTTGAAAATGCCCTTGACAAACATCCAAATTGTTTGCGAGGAAAATTCACAACTTGTTGGGTTGGACCCTTCAAAATGTATGCTCTTCTCACTTGGTCTTGAACATTTGGATGGTAATCATCTATTTGTTTCCTAATAGCAGGATCACACACAATTTCATCCGGATTAAACACATCCTCCTCATCATCATTAGCCACATTTGGTTCATCTTCATCATTTGGTTGTGGATCTTGTGGTTGTGGCTGTGGTAAGCTTCTCGAGTCAACCAAAAACCTCCTCATTTCTGAAATTTTAACAATTATCATTATGTGCCAACCAATAAGCAACAAACTTAGCAATAAATTAAGCCCCAATTATATACTAATACTCAGCCCCAATTATATACTAATACTCAGTGGTCTACTAGAACATTCATGCATTTATTTATTCCTCTGGTCCTAGCCAAAACCCCAAAGCACCCACCCAGGTGGCCATTTCTTCCTCTTCTTTCTTATTGCTTTCCCAGTTTCCCCATTCTCTCTCTCTCATGCGACTGCAGCCGGCATGGCCCAACCCACCATCAGGTTGCTTGCACGGTACCTGCCACCGATGGCTCCTCGAGTCCCCTCGGCCACCACAGCCTCTCTCCCTCTGGGTCTCGGCTCACTCAAGGCCAAGGCGTGCCCGGCTCCTTCCCCGGTGGCGGCCTAGCTCCTACACCTGCCCGGCTCTTCTTCACTCGGCACCTCCTGCTGTCTCCGCGCCACCGACGCTTGGCCACGCCACCATGGCTCTCCCCGAGGCCCGAGCCTGAGCCAAGGAAGGAGGAGCGCCATGGTGGATTGGTGGGATTGGAGCAAGAAAAATCCACAAATCAACAATGGGAAGAGCTCCTAAAGCTCACCTAGCTGCCTGGGTCCCGGAGCCAGAGCTGGAAGGCCGAATCGAATCGCCGTCCCACGGCGCAGAGGATCAAGGATAACCAATTTAGAGGGGGTGAATAGGAGGTTTTAAACTTTTAACAAATTAACAATTTACCCAATTAATAACATAGTCTAAACAAGTTATACTCTAGCTAAACAAAATAATCACAATAATAAGCTAGAAATATAAAAGCGGAAGGTAAAGACTAGAAATAACCACAAAGACACGCACGATGTTTTTCCCGTGGTATCAAGACTTGCCGGTCTTAACTAGTCCACGTTGAGGGAGCTTGGCGTCTCAAGCCGCCCACGAATTAAGCCTTTCCTCAAGTCACTATGGTTGTTCTTCCTCCACTTCAGGAGATGGTGAACAGAACCACTCACAAGCTTGCACGGGCCTCTTCACAATCTTCTTCAAGAGATCACCGTGCTCCTTCTCCAACCGCCTAGGAGTGCGGCAACACTCCAAGAGGAATGAATCAAGGTCTTCACTTGACGGCACTCAAGTGCACATGGATCAACTAGGAGAATGAATGCACTTGAATGTATCTCAACAAGCTCACAATGAATGCACAAGAGTGTTTTGAGTGTTGAGTGAATGCAAAGGCTCTCAAGGCTCTATGAATGTCAAATGGGCACTAGCAGCCTTGACTTGAGCAGTTGGGGGGGTATTTATAACCCCCACAAGCAATTATGACCGTTGGAAACGAAACCAGAGAAGTCAGGCGAAATCGGATGCGATCGAGCAAGTGGTAAGACGACCGAACTCGATCGAAACCGATCAACTGGCTAGACCAGATACTAAAAAGGAAAAAGTAGCCGTTGAAATTTCGATGAACGATCGCCCAGCAAACGTGCGGTACGTCCGATTTCCCCGGTCGTACCGTTTTTACGAGCGGTACGACCGTTTGTAGGGTTTCGCGATTTACTCAAGGATTAACCGGTTCGAATTTTGTACCGCCATATAAAAATTGGAATGACCATGGTTTGCACGATCGCTCCCAAAAAATGGAACGTCCGATTTCCAGATAAGTTTTTGAGCAGATTTTACACTTGTTCTGTTTTTATTGAACCGCCTCATAAAAATCGAACGGCCGCGAAAACATACGCACCGTAAGTCACGCAAGACGATCGATTTCCATGAGAAAGTCGAGGCAATTTGTAACGCTTCGGTTTTATTGAACCGCCAACTAAAATACGGAATGATCAAGATCTTGCAGACGACTGCTCAAGGACCCGATCGTTCCGCTTCAACACTTAATTGGTTGTTCACTTCAAAATGCAGACTACCACCGAGTAATGTCCGGTCATATCAAGACTAGCAGACGACATCAAGTAGAACTAGCAGGTACTACCGATTTTGAATGAAGACTTAGAACTTTTCAAACATTTTCAAGTTAAAATTCAAATGCATGCATGATCCTAAATTGATCCATATGGTATAAGAATATGCTATCAAGCTACTAGCCATGATCCTCTTAATAGTACGGCGCTTATCCTATAATCCGGTCTTTCAACCAAACTCCCAAGACCAGGTAAAATAGAAAAGGAACCTAGACTACTAGTACCTTGTCTTTTAACCCTTGTGGATCTTTTATTTTTCTCCTTTGGCATGCATCTTTGTGTCAACAAGTTCACCAATGGGACTTAACCTTGTAAATACTCAATAAACTTGTTAATCCCATATTCACATATTGTCATTAATTACCAAAACAATTTTTAGGGGCCTAGATGCTTTTCACTGGCGCCAGAGTCACAGGCCACAGGCGCTTCCGCTCCCACTGCCGCCGCCGCCACCGCCGGAATCACCGTCTTGCTGGAGTCATCGACCATCGCCCCGCCATTGCCCGCCACCACCGCCGAAATCACTGACTCGCTGGATCAAGCCATCAGGGGAAGTGCCGAAGTGGGGATTTGGGGATGGGGATTGGGGAGGCTGCTGGCCTGTTGTGCTGAGCGATGAAGCGTCGAGCGTCCGAGCGAGGCCCAATCCCCAATGGCCCATGTACATCGAGGAGGCGGCCCGAAGCCCGGGCAACTGCCCAGGCTAGAGGGCCCTTGAATCCGTCCCTGCACACGTCTAGGGGTGGAATACCGTACGCTAGTGTGCTAGCACCAACACGAACGGTAGGGCCTTCAGGAGATGGTGCCTAGGATTTCGGTAGAGCAACTCTCTTCACCCTTTCCAATAGCCCCATGCATCCCCATATAAAGAGCACATAATGGACCCTATCCGAACTCGCTTATTTCAACCCGTCAAGTGTGTGACCCTATAGCAGTTCCTAGCAGGACATAGCGATTTTAGAACACACATAAATATTATATTGGACGAACCTTATGCAATATGATCTACGACCAGGTCCTTATCACTTATGATCAGCTCGTATCTCCATATGACCTGTTCCTATTTAGTCACAACCAGTTCATCAACCAATTAATGATTATGTTCGACCAGTTTAAGACCAGTCTGTATCTCCATACGACTAGTTCGTATCGGGTCGGACTGAACGACCTGCTTGCGTTTTCTCCCTTTGCCTCACGATATCTAGTTGAACTCCGGTGAGATATTTTGTCATCCATGGATTGTTCCATACTTTCTCGATCAAGCGACGGATAACTTCATGTGGTCGATTCTTCGACCACTAGTGGCACAGCCATGCACTTTCTTTATCCGACCATATCGAGGGGCCTAGAGATATCTCTCCTGTTATGTTAGGAGGGCAAATCCTATATTCGATCAGTCACATCCTTTGCATATTTCATAGCATACTCGAAAGCAACCTTTATAACTACCCAGTTATGGAGTAGCGTTTGGCAACCCCTAAGTATACTATTACACATGTAGGAAACCAAGCTAATCTCAAGTCTAAGGATTATACATCATCATTGCTTGAGACCAACTGATGACACATAAAATCATAACAATCTCAATAGTGTCTCAAGGTGGGTCAATTCAACATTATGTTCTCTAACATGTTTTCACATTATTGATTCGATATCCCCATATCCATGATCAGTGAAACATGATCATCAATCAATACATGCGCTGGTCGAGAAGTCACTAGTATTTCTACTAGTAACATCCCACTAAGGATACATTTAGAATGACATTATATAAGTTAAAGAGCTTCACCAACAAGTCACATACTTGTTAATTTTTATAAATGATAATTTAGGAACATAATAACATTTATTTTATAACTCATAAACATAGACATGATACAATCATCTCTATGATAGTCTCTAGGCATATCACCAACACTCACAACCCTCTCAAACCTTGCCCGATACAAGAATCTAGTGCTAAAAGAATAACCTAACCTCTAATCCTCTCGTGGGCACTCTGATTTGGATGAGTTCTTCTTGCTTGGCTAGCTTCTTGGGTTCCTATGGGCACCCTTCATGGGTTTATATTGTCCCCTAGTTCTCCAAAGTGGTGTAGAAATCCTACTCTAAAGAGAAGTAGAAATCCTAACCTTATTTGGATTTATCTAGGAATTCATGCGGCACACCTCTACAAGTCCTAAAGTAATAGGATATGATTCATGCTATCTCAGCAATGAATGAGTTATGCAATTCCTAATTAAATGTATCTCAGCAATGAATAAGTTTTGCAATTCCTAATTAAATGTTGCCATTGGAATCATCTCTTTGAACACAGCAATTTGCAGTCATGCCCTATAATTCCTGATGAAGGTTGATATCCATATCTTCACTTTCTAAAGTTTGAGTGGACTTAGTTTGTGGACAAATGAAGTGCAGATTTTTTTTCTACTTTCTATTAATTTCATTGATGCATCAGATTCGTTTCCCTGATCTTCTGAAAACATTTCATGTCGTCTAGAGGCCCAAGACATTATCCAAAAGATGATAGGAAAAAGGATGAGATGATGATGAGGAGGAGGAAGAGGAGTACAGTGGATGTGATCATAGGACAGAATGGGAAAAATTATCTGAGAAATTCGGGGGTGATTCTCAATAGACTATTGATCAAAAAGGTGGGGGTGGATTGGATCTACTCAATACAAAACTAAAAATCAAGTTTTATCTGATGTGGGGGATAAGGATAGTTGTACTAATTTAATACAAGTAGAGTCTAAAACTTCAGCTCTACCAATTATACCCATTGCTTACAACTTCCCTTCTAATGATATGCTGCTAGAAACCCATATTAGCCAAGATAGCTATGTTGAGAAAGGGGGTGAGTTGAATTTAGATAAAGAGACAGATTTTGATAATATCCCCCTGGCTCCATGGTGGTTCATACTAAAGAGAGACCTAGTCTGATGAATGCTTCTTTGTGGCCATGTCTTAAAACTCCTTTAAAAAAAAGGAGGGTCTATGGGGGATTCACAAATGATTGACCAGCATGATAATCTAGGACAACCAAAGAATGAGATTTTGTTAAGCAAGAGCCTTGTAGATGATTATACAGGAGATCATGTTGATCTCGGGGACAAGGAAGAGACTGAGGAGATTGCAATGGACAGTTCAGCTGGGACAGATGGAATTAGAAGTTCTACAAGACTCTTGAAGCTGAGTGTTTGGAGGAGGAGTGGGTTCTTGCGAAGAAGGGGGGGAACAAAAACAAGTTCAAAGAACCACAAGTGGCGACTAGGAAGAGTAGCAGAGTTCATGACAAAGGCATTCCCATGCAGGAGAAGGCTAATCTCCTCGAGTTAATCTAGAATCTGGAGTCTCAAGGTAAATCTAAAAAAAACCTTTTACCATTCTTAACCATACTTTTGTCAATTATTTAGAACAAGTTGCCTCTTCTTGTGATATTGTTCTTGGGTCTCAATCTAAATCTTCTCATGGGGTGATTTCGGCTATGCAAGCCCAAGAATTAGTGAGAGCAGCTATTGCTCAAGCTGAAGAAGAAAGTAAGCGTAAGTCGGTTCAAATAGGGGCGTCTGAAAGCTCCAATGTCACTAGAGATGATGATGCTAATCTTGAAGTTATTGATAATGAAACTAGAGGAGTTATGGGGTTTAATTTTAATAAGAAAGGGAGGAGGAGACTAATCACTAACAAGTCTTCTTATAGGAAAAGCAGAACATGAAAATTTTATTTTGGAATATCAGAGGCCTGGGTAAGCCGACCAGGAGACGTCAACTAAAGGACTTGATTCATCAGCATGGTTTCGATGCTGCGGGTTTGTAGGAAACTTTTAAGAAAGACTTTACTAAAAATGAATTGGATGCTTTGACAGGTTGTGATAATATGTGTGGAATTGGGTTTCTGCCATGGGCCATTCTGGTGGAATTCTTCTGGGGGTAAACAAGGATGTGTTGGATATTAAAGGGCATGACCAGGGTAGATATTTTGTGAGCATGGTGGTCAGGCACAAGAAGAATAATTTTAGATGGGAACTGATCACTGTATATGGACCTACTCATCATGATTTGTCTCAGGGGTTTTTAAATGATCTTCATAAGAAATGCTCTGACTCTGACCTTCCTTTGGTTATTGGGGGATTTTAACCTGATCAGGAAGGCTGAGGATAAGAATTCCAAACATGTCAACTTTTATCCGATTGATAAATTTAATGATTTTATTTCTGAGAATAAGTTGATGGAGTTAAAAGGGGGGTCCTAAATTTACCTGGACTAACAAGCAAGCTTTCCCCATTCAAGTGAATCTAGATAGGGTTCTGGTATCCACTGCTTGGGAGTCCTATTATCCTCTTTGTTCAATTTTTACCTTTACTAGGGTGGGTTCTGATCACAATCCCATTGTTCTGAATTCTGGGGAAGAAGAGTCTACTAGAAATAGGAGATTCTATTTTGATAAGAACTGGATGAGTCATGAAGATTTCAATGAAGTTGTGATAAAAAATTGGAGAGAAACATGTGATAAGATGCCTAATTTGGTTTATTCTTTGGATAGTTGGAATGGGGTGATAGCATCTTTGAGGAAATTCTTAAAAGGTTGGGGTGCTAATATTAATAGAAAATACAAGAAAGATAAGAAGATTCTTCTGGACCATATTGATAGATGGGATAGGAAAGCTGAAGTTTCTGACCTTAGTGCTGAAGACTGGGTTAACAGATACAAGGTTGAAGAGGAACTAGAAAATCTTTATAATATTGAAGAGAAGCTTTGGCAACAGAAAGGGAATGTGAAGTGGATTCTTCAAGGTGATGCTAATACCAGATTTTTTTTCATTGCTGTGCTAATGGCAGGAGGAGGAAGAACTTCATTTTCAGTGTTGAGAAAGAGGGGGCGGTCCTTACTAATGAAACTGATATCAGATAGCACATTTATAAGTTTTATAAAAATCTGTTTGGGTATGAAGTTAGATTGAATGTGAATCTATCCAATAATTTTTGGATCTTAGAGGACAAAGTTTCTGATTTGGATAATGATAGTCTGATTCAAGCTTTCTCTGAAAAAGAAGTTTTTGACATTATTTCAAGCTTACCTGGAGATTCTGCTCCTGGTCCTGATGGCTTTCCTACTTTCTTCTACAAAAAGTTCTGGGATTTGCCGAAACCTAATTTCATGAAAATGGTCCGATTTTTTTTGAAGGGAGGTTAGATTTAAAATGGCTGAATTATGGGGTGGTTACTTTGATTCCTAAAATCAAAGATGCTAATAGCATCAAGCAATTTAGACCAATTTGTTTGATTAATGTTAGTTTCAAGATTATAACCAAGCTGATGGCGGTTAGATTGGGTAAAATTGCAAGCAGAATCATTAGTAAGAGTCAAACGGCTTTCATTAAAAGGAGAAATATTCTGGATGGAGTGCTTTCCTTACATGAAATTCTACATGATTTGAGGGAGTCTAAGAAAACAAGAATTGTGCTCAAACTGGATTTTGAGATGGCTTATGATAAAGTTCAATGGGGTTTTTTTGGAGAATGTTATGATTGGAAAGGGATTTTCTTAGAACTGGATAGGCTAGGTGATGAGTTCTGTTAAAGGTGGCAAGGTGAGCATAAATATCAATGGAATAGTGGGTCCTTATTTTTCTACCTCCTTTACTGCTTTGAGTGGATGTCTGAGCTTAAAGTTAGTTATCACAAGAGTGAGGTCTTTGTGATGGGGGTGCAGAGCGAAGAGGCTGTCAGAATATCCAATATGTTCAATTGTAAGTTGGGGATCTTCCTCTCACATATTTAGGAATTGACATTGGGGGTAAACAGGGGGATATGGGGGCTGGTAATAGGATTATCAGCAAATTGGAGACCAGATTGGACAATTGGAAGAACAATTTACTTTCTTTAGGAGAGAGGTTGATCTTGGTCAATAGTTGTCATAGTAGTCAACCAATTTACACTATAGGGTTTTACAGACTAAATAAGGAAGTTCGTAGAAAGATGGATTCTATTATATCTAGATTTTTTTTGGAGGGGTGCAAGTGATAAGTTCATATATCATATGGTAAATTGGAGAGCTGTTTGCAGATCTAAAGAATTTGGTGGTTTAGGGGTGCTAGATTCAAACCTTATGAATGATTGCCTTCCTTGTAAGTGGTTTTGGAGACTGGGTATAGCTAAAGATGAATTGTGGTTTAGGATTTTGAAAGCTAAATACTTTCCTAATGGGGATTTGAGAGAGGCTTTAGATAGAAAAGGCTCTCATTTTTGGAGAACTCTTTCTAAGGTTAAATATATCTTCAAGAGGGGTGTTTCTTATCAAGTTGGGAATGGGGAGACTATTCTTTTTTGGAAGGATGTTTGGTTAAATAATTGTCCTCTTTATATTAGGTTTTCTGGCCTGTTTAATATCTGCCTTGACCCTGATGCAAGAATTGCTGATTATTTGAAGGAAGGGGTGTGGCATATTAGATTTAATAGAAGTCTTGGTAAGGAGGAAGTGTCTCTGTGGAGTGATATGAAAGAAGTGCTTCAAGAGGTTGATCTTTCTTCTGATCAAGATAGGATGATTTGGTATTTGGAAAAATCAAGTCAGTCTACTATTAAGTCTCTTTACAGGGATGTAGCTTTTGGGGGGATCATTGATAAGAGAATGCTTGATATTTGGACTAGCAGGCTTCCACTGAAAATTAAAATTTTCCTTTGGCAAACTCATCTGAAGAGGTTACCCACTCTGGATCAAATGATTCTAAGGAATTAGAAAGGTGATAACAAGTGTTGGCTTTGTGGAGGATTAGAAGATATGAATCATGTTTTCTTTAGATGTATTTTGGCAAAGTTTGCTTAGTCATGTTTCAAGGAGATCTTTAATTGGGAGAGAGCTCCTAATTCTCTGGATGACTTTTATATGTGTTGGTTAGACCAGAGGGTGCTAATAATCATAATGTTAGTTTATTTAGTTTTGCAGCATTTGCTTAGATGCTTTGGAAAGTCAGAAACAAAGGTGTCATCGAGAAGACTTTTCCTAAATGTCCAACTAAAGTTATGTTCCAATTTGTATCTTGTTTGCAGAGGTGGAGTATTCTGACCAGAAAAGATGACCATACAAAGATGAAGGGTTTGATGAGTACGATTGGAGATTGGTTGAAGTCTTTTTGTGCTCTAGACAGGATTTAGCTTTCAATTTCCTTCTGCTGTTTTGCTCCTTTCTAGTTGTTCAGATGTTTGTATCGAGGTGCTCTTAGTTTTGGTCTTGTTGTCGGTTACTTTGGTGATATTGTTGTCCTTTTGCTGTACTTTGTACGCTGGTAACCGTAGTTCTATTTTCTGTATTGGTACTTCGTAATCCTGTTATGAACTTTCTAAAAAGCTGGGCTTGGCATTCTAAAAAAACTACATTCCGACTTATTATTCCTGATTCTTGATTCTCTTGCACAAGCTGTTTTATTCATTTTCCCTCATGATTTTTTTGAGAACACGCAGGAGATGTGCGTATCATTTTCCCTCATGATGGACGCCTATGACAAAATTGCAGAAAAGAACTCCACGACATCATCAAATATAATGCAGGATTGAACTCCATCAGATCAAACATATCCTATATGCACCTATTTCCTCAGCCTGTGATGCTCATGAGATCAAACATATCCTATATGCAGCTATTTCCTCAGCCTGTGATGCAGACTTTGCGTTTCTTCCCTGAAAGAGAGACATTGCATTTCAATTTTCAAAGGAGGCCTATTTCCAGACTATCTCAGTATCCATAACGAATTGTAGGAAGGGAAAGCTACTTGAGCAGCACCAAAATGCGCAAGCAGTATAGTTGCCCGAACTCTCTCAGATAGCTTTGCTGATATTAGCAGATAACAAGTGAAATCCCGTTTTTGGCTAACACAAACCAGCAATTCCACTGGACAATTCATGTCAACAACCTCTTATATATGGTACTAAAGAGGAAGATCGAGGCCCTTTCCCACCTCCACGCCAATCATCTGAAGAATACCCTTGTTCAGCACCTGAAAAACAATAGAAAAAATTCAGAAACTTACGCACATAAACAAAAAGAAACTTAAGCACATGAAGAGAACACTTCAATCATACTATGCATGACCTTAATAAATACAGGAATCTAAGCTTCAATTAATTTTATGAAAATTACATAGCGAAGAGCCTATTACCATCTCCACAATGAAGGTGCCAATGAGGCCAATCATGCAGGCCCTGGAGTTCCATATCTCTGCAGTCTTGGTGAACCCCAGGAAGGGCTCACTCAGCTTTGGCTGCACCCTGGGCACCTCAACCTGAACAGAACCAAAATTGAACGAGCAACCCGGAAAAAACATTTTTGGACTTCCCATTTTTTATGTCAACAACATCAATGAACTATGTGCATATCACCAGCAGCCTTATCTGTTTATGTTCACTCACCCCTGCAGGAAACTTTGCAGCTCGAACTTTGCCAGCCCTGATTCTTGGCAATTGCTGGAATGGGGTATGCTTCTTCTGGAGTTTGCTGCCGCGGAGGGATTGATGTGCCAAGAAGGATGGGGCAGCAAGTGCAGATGTTGCTGCCATTGATTGGGCTTGTTCTTTCAATGCCCTGCCCTAGTATGGTTTTCTCTTGGGCTAGTTTTGTTTTGTTTCTGACTTTGCTCTCCCCTATCGTCTTACACAGATGAAAGAAAGATAGCCACGTGTGCTTTGCCGTCTGCACCTCCGAGATGGGTCCAGATGTTCGAGAGGAAACATTAATGAGACGTGGCCACATTGGAGCCACAACATCCTCAGAAAGATAGATACTAGGAACTCAACCAGGCAAAACTCTTGTGGACTACCTTTCTTCCAAAAGGGATAACTATCCCAAAAAAAGATAACGACCTTTATTTCTTTGGAATAACTTTCTTTCGTTCTTGTGCTTAAACTTTTGAGTTACATCCAATTTAAATAAAAAATATTAATTCCTGATTATTATTTTTAGTATTAGCTAAAACGCGAAATACAGTCCTAACAAAGTTGCAAATATATGCCATTGCAGGACCAAAATTTATAAATACAGATTCTACCAATTTTCTCTCTTTAAATCAAAGATACGCATTTCCTCCTGAGCATTTGCTAAGTTTTACAGTGCCATATTTACAAATTGTTAGTTCTCCCGTTGCACGGGTATACAAACTTTCTAGAACTTTTAATGACAGAACTACACTTACTAGCTCCATGATCTCAATTTTTAATGACAAAAGTCGTCAAAATCCAGATCTCCACGCATCAACGTGCTCGAGGTTGAGAGTTTCCCGGTCCAAAATGTTGACAATAACCATACCTTAGCATGCGCATACACGGCTTTGAAATTGTTGGTTTTTTTAGAATAATTGTGTGTGTCCATTGGGGATCCCCACACTTTTTATTTATAATGTTAAATATTACAGACCGACTCTAATACGACTTGAACTTTTACCTAAACTCTGGACTCTTTCCTAATCTCTAATATCTCCAACACTCCCTCTCAAGATAGGCATGAGATAACAATCATGACCATCTTGTTACATAATGCAAACTACCATCCATCGATTTCATAACCAATACCACAAAAATAGTTACTAACCACCAATACTACCAGGGACGTCATCAAATCTATCTCCACCATCTACTAGCTGCCCGATCTCAACCTCATCTTCCTCTACCCTTATACCCCCGGCCACCCCCGGCATCCACCACTCTACCCACACACCCCCAGTCTCGGCCTCCACCACCTTTACCTCTACCATAGCCCATTACGCTTGACTCTAGTCCCAATCCTCTTCCTAATCCTCTTCTCCCTTCTGCCACTTCTCCGACTGTGCAGTCTTCTCTTCTGTCATGGCTGCATTGACTCTAGGGCCACCTCTTCCTCTACCTCCACATTGACCACCTTCAGCAGATCTATTATTCCCACCACCATCTCTACTAGGGCGAGATGCCCCACACTTATAACACTCAGTCCTCCTTGCAAAGTTTGAGTTGCCACATCTCGCATCACGGCAAATCAAATCACCCTCGCGACCTCCAGTTCGTGAGAGAGGACACGCCCAACTCAAATGTCCTATTTGCTTACAATTGTAACATTCCCTGTTATCAGCTATGGCATACACTGACCTTATAGGGTTGTTACCCACCATCACTCTCTGTCGAGTTTCCTCAACAACCATAGCTGAAATAGCCTCCTCCATAGTTGGCAATACTACCTGATGACATATTGAAGCCCTCATGCTCTCAAACTCAGGGTTCAAACCTTTCAAGAAGTGAGTAACCCTCCTACGTTACAGCCACGCCTTACCAAACTCAATATCACTAGCACATGTCAACTGCAGTGGATCATATTGATCCAAATCTGCCCATAACTGCTGCAGCTCACTGGCATATTCTTGAACGTTCTTCTCCCCCTGTTTCAAAGCATCTACCTTGCCTTGAACCTCCACCATCATCATTACATTGCCCATTGAGTACTGCTTCCGGCGTCTTCCACATCATCGTCAAGACTTGGGCTCGCCTCCACCATCCTAGCAATGGATGGGGATACGAATTCAACAACCATGCCACCACCACAGAGTTGGTGGTGTTCCACACCTCTCAATCAAGTACTTCGTCCCACAGGCTCGACGAAGGTCTCCTGCAGATAGTGCTCTACGCCTTCGTCTTGTAATTAATCGAGCCCTTCTTGACCAACTCGGGTAATTCTTGCTCCTTCTAGCTTCAAATCATTTGGCATCAACTCCGGCTTCAACTCGACGATCTCGTTTGACCCTTGGACCTATCAAACCCATTACGATGAGGTCCTGCAATATACCTCTCATCTCACCTTTTGTGACCAAAGAGGATTCTCCACTTTCCCCATCCATAGTCACAATACCCTTCTCTGCAGCTTTTCTCGTAGCTTCAATATCCTCAGAATCCATCTTCTACTTTAAACACCGGTTACACAACCCTCACCAAAGCATCCTTCTGCCTATTGCCGCGCGTATTAACGATCACGGCAACCACCTCACGCATCAATAAATCACGACTCCATGATCACAAACGCAGTCGCCACCATCACTTGAACCATCTCAAGTACCAGCCGCCACACCAAATCGAGACTCTGCCAGCAACCACAGCAGATCGATCGAGACTCTGTCACTGTGCCATACCAGATCGAGTGCCACAGCAGATCAACCAAACCGGCGTCTCTCTCTAGCTCTCTCCTGGACTTCCTCCCCCTGAAGCCACCGAAGCCACCGGATCCGCTCCTTTCTACCGACACCCGGATCCCCTCCTCTCCAGCGACTGTTCGCTTGCGGCCGCAGTGCCGCTCCGCAAGCCCGCCGCTCCTCCCCTTAGGCCGCGGCGCGCGCTTGTAGCCCGCAGAGGCTCACGCCGCCCGCGCCACCCGCAAAGAACTCCTCACCGACTCTCAAGATAGCAACTCCTCTCCGGATCCTCCTCCCCACCGAGCGCTCTTCCGATTTCCCTCCACACGGCACAAGAGTCCGTCAATGGCCATGTCCGTCTTGAGGCGATAACCAGCATGTGGCAAGCGGCGCCCAGCGATGGCGGCGATGGACGGAAGGGCGGATCAAGGGTGGCGGCACAAGTAGTCGGGAATCGTGTGTTAGGGATTAGGGCTCTGATACCATGTTGGTTTTTTTAGGAATAATTGTGTGTGTCCATTGGGGATCCCCACACCCTTTATTTATAGTGCTAAATATTACAGACCGACTCTAATACGACTTGAACTCTTACCTAAACTCTGGACTCTTTCCTAATCTCTAACCAATTTTCTCTCTTTAAATCAAAGATACGCATTTCCTCCTGAGCATTTGCTAAGTTTTACAGTGCCATATTTACAAATTGTTAGTTCTCCCGTTGCACGGGTATACAAACTTTCTAGAAATAGAGCTACATGCTTTTTAATGACAGAACAACACTTACTAGCTCCATGATCTCAATTTTCTGAGTCAGCTAACTCGTTTTTTGTATTTATGTGCCAAATGACAAAAGTCGTCAAAATCCAGATCTCCACGCATCAACGTGCTCGAGGTTGAGAGTTTCCGGGTCCAAAATGTTGACAATAACCATACCTTAGCATGCGCATACACGGCTTTGAACTATTGCAAGCTTCTTAATTTGCATCGCCTATAAATACAGTCCAGTTTCATCCACACATCGTACATCTAGAGAGCAAAGCACTACAAGAAACGATCAATCACATAAGTACGCAGAGCTGGTGGTAGGTACCTTCTCTTTCCTCTTGTCCTTCATTTTGGGTTAGGGCCCTTTCTAGGAGCTAGAATGTTTTCAACTGCCTCGTCTTAGTGCCTGTAACTTTGATTCGTGTGCTATTAATTTTAGTCAACTGCCTTATCCTCTATGCCAAAATGATTACAAACAATACTTCTACTGTATATATGTTCCCAAAAATTTTCCCATACAAGTTTCATTTTGGTTGACATGAAAGAATTGACCAAGAATCACTACTGCTCGCAGGTGTTTGTCTGATTTATTGCCAACATGAGCTCATTGGACAGCAAGTCGAGCGACGCTCCCAAAACGGAGTGGCCGGAGCTGGTCGGCCGTACGATCAAGGAGGCGGAGGAGAAGATCAAGGCGGACCGACCGGACCTCAAAGTTGAGGTCTTGCCGGTGGGAACCTTCGTCCCCGCTGACTTTGATCCGAACCGCGTCCGCATCTGGGTCGACACGGTGGCGGAGGTTCCCAGGGTTGGCTAAGCTAGCTTAGCCCATATATAGCAATAAAGGTCCATGCAAGTATCTACATCGTCTAATGGGCCGAATAGATGTGAACTCATGTGATGTGATGGCGCGTTGCGGATGTGCATGATTTGTGCAGTGTCATCTTTATTTATTGTCGGTAATAAGATTCGGTGCATCAGTAATATCGTTGAATAACTGTTGAGTACCGTGTTAGAGGCTTAAAGCAGCAATACTCTCTCTCCTATCTTTTAGCATACAAGACAAACACACACTCAACATACATTACACTCACACCACCACGCAAACAGACGTAGACATGTGCTTAACTACGCGCATGCAAGTATACTTTTAAAATTGGTGGATCTCAACGCCAAATCCTCTGCCTCAGTACGTCGAGTACCGGCGGATTGAGACGGGGATCCAGGCCTGACTCGATGCAGCCTCCGGCACCGGCACTAACCATCCTTCGCGGTCGGCCGTACATTACATGCCAAGGCGCATCAAATCTGTCAACTAAATCGGCACCAGGCCATGCCACTGCTACGGCATGCCGTCCAGCTAGGACATGGCTTGTCCCCTCACTCCACGACGACCAATCCCGTTGGCCGCTCCCTTGTGCCTTGCTACGGCATGCCGTCCAGCTAGGACATGGCTTGTCCCCTCACTCCACGACGACCAATCCCACGCTGCATGCAACCTGTTCGACAAAATGTCTCACCAAGCAGAGCAATGGAGTGGCAGTTTGGTCTGCTGATTCCCCCGCTTAAGCATCTAGTTGTGATGCCGGGTGGCAATAAAAGTGACGTGAAGTGCCAATGCATTAAAACCACCTTTAAAGATGAAGGGCGGCAGATCGTCCTCGGTGATGCTCCACCAACTCTGCTGCTCTTCCTCATCGACCATATCTATTGTTGCTTCGTCCCCAACGCTGAACAAGTTTGTTGCTTCAATCCCGGGCTCATCGTCGCCTCCTGGCCTTGGGTTGGCCGCCACCACGCCGCCTCCCCTCATGATCCTAGATCGAAACCCAATCCAACCACCGAAGATCCCCTCGACTCCTCTCTTATAGATTGGATAATGCTACGACGCATATGTCCGGATACAACGTTTCGCCCGCAAGCTCATTTATTACTATCCCTCTTCTCCCAAAACTCAAACCAACAACTCCAGTCTAGGCGTATGGCTTCCTTCATCTCCATTCTGTTCTTGTAGGATTGTTAAAAGCAATCAGAAGATGAATTATTGTAATCCACAGCATTTTCTTGGTACTGTAGCAGATGCTACAGTAAGTGTTGCTGTGGCGATTAAAAACAAAAGTGCTGCTTGCAATATGTGAAAGCAAAATCCAATCTGTAGCTGCAAAGTGAAAACGAAAGCACTGCTTGCAATAAAATCTCACGTGATGAAAAAATCAAGCCGCCACGCCTTTACGTGCACAGCCGCTGGTAGCCCTTACCTTCACGTGCACAACCAGTAGCACATCTCCAGCCATCACTGGCACCTTCATGTCCGCGGCTCGGAGATTTTTCTGGATATCTAACACGGCCTCCAAACACCACGCCCGATATACTCGAGATAACGTACCAGCCGACCCTTTTCTTGCCGAAAACAAATCGGCTATCTATACTCACGGCTGCACTAAAACCCTACCGCCGCCAACATGTTTATACCCTACAGCTCATACACAAGAGTAATAAACCTAGAATCTCTAACGGGCCTTCTAGCGTTTGCACATAAACATCTACGTACGGTCCACTAAAATCCTAGAGCCCAGTACGTGAGCTTTTACACCAGATTACAAACCAATTTTGGACACCCCAAAATTATCATGTGTCGTAACCCCCGGACCGCACCTCCGTAGCTCGAACACACATCATCCATCTTTGATCTCCACGCGCCCCAACTCGAGCCCGATCATCTCCTCCAGCATCATCGACCCTTTGGACCATGACTTTGCATCAAGCTATCTCCTAGTCACCGCTATAGACCACGATCGCCTCCGAGTTATTCTGCACATGCAAAGACCAAAAACACCATCTTTTTCTGGCACAACTTCTTCTCAACTTGACCGACATAAGTTCACACACACGCCACGCCTCAAATAACATCAGTACCCAATATTGTTAATTATTCATCAACTAAAATATACTAGACCTAGCCACATGGTCTAACAATCTCCCCCTTGATGAATACATTGACAATACGTAAAAATTGTGAGTTGAATTTTGAAAGAAAAGAGATTTGCGAAAAGAAAGTTTCAAAGCTGCCAAGCAAACATTTCAAAACCACAGTAGAAAAACTCCCCCTCAACACAAGGGAAGCAAAATTAGCAAATTTCTCTATTTTTTAAAAATTTCTCCCATTTTTCTCCCCCTTTGGCAATGTAATCATTAAAAACTTTAGAAAAAGAATAATTCTAAAATAAAGGAGCAAGAAGAGTAAAAATCAAGAAGCTTTGTAGATTATCCAAGTCACTTCGTATTGATTTAATAAATTAACCAAGCCATATGTTTTAGTATAGCTATCTTGATCATATAAAGTCATATACCATATAGCAATATCAAAACAAGTCTTTAGAATGATTAAGCAATTTAAATTAATGACAGGCATCTCAACAATGACCAAACCGATTATAAAGGGCACAAAGAGATATCACAATGAAAAGTCAAAGCCTAAAAGTGAAGCAGACTTTAAAGCTAGATGAGCTAGCAGTCTCATGTAACAACCTATTGCTCCACATTCAATTCTTAAGCATGTGGTATGCTTGTAGCATACTTCTTTTTAATGGTGGTATGCTTGTAGCATACTTCTTTTCATTTGAGCATTTTTGTGCACTTTTCATTTTATACACACACACACACACACACACACACACACACACATATATATATATATATATATATATATATATATATATATATATACTTGAAGCATACATCTTTTCAATTCTCCTTCTCATTTTTTTATAACATGCCAAATTGAAAATTGAGTGAACATAAAAAGATTACAATAAGAAACACACGAGCTTCAAATCCAAGATTTAAAAAAAGATTCACAATCAAGCTAATCATTTTCAATGAACATCGCAAAGTACTAACTATAATCAATCTTAATCAAAGTATTCCACCTTGTCATGCTTTAATCCAAATGTAGCAATGTAATTAAAACCAATCATGATCAAAGCTACACGACACATGAGTAAATATGATAACGACAGCTCTACAGCTCATTTGATTTCAATGGCTTGGACTTGATGAATTGTTCGACAAGTATAATAAACAAAACTTCTGAAGTTTTAAACAACAAGTTTTCCCTCAGAATAATCCCATTGGATGACACACCCCCAACTCACTCTGCAAATAAGATCTAGGAATCCAGTACTGAGATACACGATATGGAGGAACAACAACAAAACTAGAACCAGAACCACGTGTGCATGCGTGATCAAAACGCGAATTATGTGAATTAAATCCCAAACCAGTACGTGAAGCAGATTTAAAGCCATCATAAAGGTCCTCTAAAAACCTAGCTTTCGCATTAGTTCTAGGGACAACAAAAAAAGGTTGCACGTTTTTGTCTTAAGGCATTCAATCTTTCCTTTTTTTTCTCCTTCTTAACACGCCTAAAGCAAAATTCATGCAAGTGTCCATGTCTACCATAATAGGTGCAATGAAATTTAACATAATTAGAATTCCTTTGAGATAATGAGCTAGCACCTACAACATTAGCAGAAGAGCTTTGCACAAAACCAGCAGATTTAAACACAGTTTTATGAGGCTCACTTTTTGTTTCAATTAGCCCACTTACAATGACCTTAACTATCTTAGGTGGATTATTCTTAGCATAATTAGCAGTATTAAATCCTAGATCAGTGTTTTTAACACTTAGTTTTGACTTGCTTAGAATCATATTCAAAATTTTCTTGCCAAAAGAAAATCTCTCTAAGGTGCCCTTAAGGTACTCATTTTCTTTAGTTAAAGTGTGACAAGTTGTGTATTTAACTGGTTCGTTCACAAGATTTTTAGAAGCACTAGACTGAATCAATCTATCTTTTTCAGCAAAATCATTAAGTTGTCTAGTCAGTTCTTCTATCTCTGCGCTAAGCTTAGGACAATTAGTACAAGAAAGTGTCTCATGATAAAGCATTTGTTTAATAGATTCCTGATAAGAATTAAGTCTAGCTTCTACCAATTCACAATTAGAGCAAGTTTTAGATTGAACATTTGAAATACTTGACTCTAAAATTGTAGGAGAACTAAACTTGAGCTTTTCAATTTCATCATTTGCAAGTTTTAACTTTTCATCACAAGAATCATGTACCAATCTTAGTTCATCAAGTTTAGTAGTTACATCCCTAAGTTGAACCAAAGTTGATGCATTAATTGTTCTAGCAGTCTCTAACTCCGAATGTAAAACTTGACAAGACTCACAAGATTCGTCATTAGAAATAGAAGCTCTAAGTCTATCAATTTCAGAAGTTAAGCTTTCAACGAGACAATTATTTTCTTTCAGTTTCTTTTTTGTCTTTTTCAATTCAATAGCGAATTTAATCAAACCATCTTCAAGCTCATCATATGATGGTCTTACCTCATCGGGATCACTGTCATCGTCGTCGTCGTTGTCATTTCTTGCCATGAAGCACATGCCCGTGAAGTCGTCATTATTCCTCTTCTTACCTTTAGCATCATCATTGTCGTCGTCGTCGTCGCAACTCTTATATTCCACATCACTCAAATCAAGATGCTCGATAGCTGCAAGAAACTTTTCAGCTAATTTCCGACGGAGATTGTCACCATTGGTGTTGTTGTTCTTGGATGGCCAACGATGGTAATTCTTGTCTTCCTTGATCACCTTCCCCTTAAGCTTGGGACACTCCATCTTAATGTGATCTAGCTCGCCACACTCATAGCACTTGATCGAACTTGACACGCCACCTCGCTTCCTCATCCTCATGTTGTTGAGTGCCTTGTATGACCGTGAGGAGATCAACACCAAATCCTCTTCAGGGAGCTGTTCAAACTGTTCTTTTGAAAAAGAAGACAAAGTAGACACAAGAAAAGAACTCGACGAAGCAGCCTGCATGGGGTTAGTCACAAGTGCTAAAGATGAAGGTTTATCAATCTTAGATGGCAAAGCTTCCATCTCATAGGTTTTTAATCTAGAGAAAAGATCATCCATGGTTAAAGTATCTAGATTAATAGTTTGATTGATAGTTGTAACAACCATCAACCACTCAAAACCTAAAGATCTCAAAATTTTAGTTGCATTATCCTCATCAGTAGGAATAACATTAACACTGTGCAAATTACTTAATATTTTTTCAAAATGAGCAAAAAGACCATCAATACCTTCACCAGGCTTCATAGCAAAATCATAATATTCTTTTTGATAAAGATTTTCACGCGCTTTCTTAATTTTAGTGGTTCCTTCATGATAATCGCAAAGAGTTTTTCATATTAAGTGGGTAGAATTAATATGAGCTACACGATCAAATTCTTTACGAGAGATACCTTAAAACAAAAAGTTACGAGCTTGAGCATTTAAATCAATATCTGTTTTATTTAGATTAGTAATAGGAACAGGAACTTCATAAGGGCTAGAAACCTTATTCCAAACATCATTACCTTGAGCTTCAATATAAGCTTGCATACGACACTTTCAAAAAGCAAAAACAGTACCATCTAGCATAGGGGGACGATTCACATACCTCTCTGACACCATAGCAACCCGCTCTGATACCACTTGTAGGATCGTTAATAGCAATCAAAGGGGGGTGAATGATTGTAATCCATAGCAAAAACTTTTTCTCCAAATTTACTATCTTCTGTTTGTTCAACCTGCTAATACCGTAAGAACACAAAAACAAAAAGACGAAGAAGGGGAGGAAAGTAATTTTCTCGATCATGCGGATGCTGCGTGTCTTTGTATCTCTGATATGTGTTATTATAGCGTCAATACCTACATACATATGTTTTATTGCGATTAAAAACAAAAGTATTGCTTGTAATTAAAAACGAAAGTACTGCATGCAATATGTGAAAGCAAAAACCAATTTGTAGCTACAAAGTGAAAACGAAAGTACTGCTTGCAATAAAATCTCACGTGATGAAAAAATCAAGCCGTCGCACCTTCACGTACTGACCAAGTAGCACATCTCCGTACCCACCGCACCTTCACGTCACGCATGCTCGAGTTTTTACGGAGATCTAACACGGCCTCCAAACACCACACCTAATATACTCGAGATAACGTACCGGCCGACCCTTTTCTTGCCAAAAACAAATCGGCTATCTATACTCACGACTGCACTAAAACCCTACCACTGCCAACATATTTATACCCTACAACTTATACACAAGAGCAATAAACCTAGAATCCCTAACGGGCCTTCTAACGTTTGCACATAAACACTCACGTACGATCCACTAAAATCCTAGGGCCCAATACATGGGCTTTTACACCAGATTACAAACCAATTTTGGACACCCCAAAATTATCATGTGTTGTAACCTCCGGACCGCACCTCCGTAGCTCCAACACACATCATCTATCTTTTATCTCCACGCGCCCCAACTCGAGCCTGATTGTCTCCTCCAGCATCCTCAACCCTCTAGACTATGACTTCGCACCAAGCTATCTCCCGGTCACCGCTGTAGACCACGGTCACCTCCGAGTTATTTTGCACATGCAAAGACTAAAACACCATCTTTTCCGACACAAGTTCTTCTCAATTTAACCGACATAAGTCCACACACACGCCACGCCTCAAATAACATCAGTACCCAACATTGTCAATTATTCATCAACTAAAATATACTAGACCTAGCCACATGGTCTAACACTGTTCTACCAACAATACCATTAGTCCATCACCATCACCTCCTCCTCCCCACAACCACCACCCCACGAACCCAAATCCTTGAGGAATCTCTCGCACCACCGAGCTGCCTCAGATGCTCCCAGCCTCGCACCCTGCTTTACGCTTGCGTCTTCCACGACAACGCCCTCATCACCGAGCTCGCGCACGCCCCGGACGCCGGCGGCGCCAGCGCGACCTTCCAACGGTCGTCGCATCCCTCGCCACTGATGCGCCGCCGCACCATCGGTATGTCACCCAATCTGTGGCGAGTCAGGTGCATGTGCTACTCCTCGCGCCGCCGGTCGCGCTCGCGGCGGTCTCGCTCGTGCTACACTTTCATAATGTTGCAAGGTTTGTATCAAAGATTTTTGTTGTGTTTGTTGATGTTGCCTTGTTACACGGGATGTTGCAATATGTTGGTTGTTGCATATGTTTTTGAAAAATGTTGCGACCGTTGAAAAAAAATGTTGCACACATTCTCCAAATGTTTTCTTTTTGTTTCGATATGTTACATCCTCCAGTTCTTTTTGTTGCGACTGTTGAAAAAAATATTATGAACGTTGGAAAAAAATGTTACACACGTCTTCATTTTTATTGCATCTAGCACATGGCCATGTTGGAGTTCAGGTGTACGGCGCTAGCGCTCGGACCGTACGTCCGAGCGCGACGGTCCAAGCGCTAGTCGCGCCCTTGTGGATTACTTGCAGAGGCGGTGAGGGACGAAACCGGTGGCATGGGAGGGAAAAGAGGTGATACACCATGCTGTTGCAGATGGAGGAGCCGAGGAGTCATGCGCGAGGGAAGAAAGAAGTGGGCGACATGCGATGCATGCGATTCTACATGATTGACAGGATAGAGTTATGAATTGGTTCTAGTTCTTTCCATCCCCTTGGAATTGGAATGGAATCATTAATACCAATTCTAGGTGGCAACCAAATAGCTCTATCCTTATATTTGAATTCCATTTCCATGATTTCAAGTTCAATGTCTGGGAGCCTGATAGGGTTTAAAAGAATTTATAAATACTGCAAATCATTCTAGCAACGCAAATGTGCGTTCAAAATATATTACGAGGACGGCACCGTATGGCATAGTTAAATTGGCTTTTTTTATATATATAATTGGTTAGTTGTCGCGTTTCACGGATATGCAATGGCACTTCTTTATTACTAGCTCCATGATCTCTGATGTCTGACACCTACTTATGTGCAGAGTAGATTTAACTTTGTATTTATGTACCAAGAGATTATAAGGTTCGTCAAAATTCATGTCTATACGCATCAACGTGACACATGCATGCATCCATGAAGTTTCGGGGTCCAAAATGTTGACAATAACAGCCCCTTAACATGTGCATGCATGAAGTTGATTGACCGGAAGCTTGACCACTCACGCCTTTGAAACATTACAAGCTGCTTTTTTTTATCTTACAAGTTGCTCAAATTATCATTGCCTATAAATACACATTACAACTTCATCTGAGATCATATACCTAGAGAAAAACCCTTACAACAGCAATCCATCACAAGCACTTAAACTTGTTGTAAGTACCTTTTCTTTATCCTGTTCTATGGTTTAGCTTTTCAATTGTCATGTAAATTCGAGAAAAGTTGCATTTTTTGTAAGCCAATTTTAAAGGCACAAGCAGTCATTGCTTGGAGATTTTATAGAGAAGAGATCAAGAAAGGAATGGTAGGACCTTAGGACGCAAGGGAGAAAAACTTGACCGGAATAAACACAGTTACATAAACAAAAGTGAAATGAATGGCGAGAGGTAGGTGAAGAGGTGTTGTTGTAGTTTTTAACTCATTTAGTCTTGTTTTGGAATGGAATAGCAAATTTTGCCTTCTCGTGTCCAAAATTACAAGAATAACACCACGGTAGAAGTGTCCTCGGGCCTTTTCAATATTCCTCTTCTATCGCGCTTGGATTTTCCAAAGGACGGCGCACCAAACGCATGAGGTGACGATGACAGAGAATGAGCAGACGACATCTTCACAAGAAATAGAAATTCTGACACGCATGAACATATTATCGTAAGATTCTCTATGTGTATGGGTATACACACTTATTTGAAATCATCAGTGATAGGTGATGTATCACAGACGGTTTGTCCTAAGGAATCATCTGTGATATTCTTTTGTATTGCAAAATTAATTATGAATAAAGCATATTTCCAGCACCAATTAAATGACATAATTGACATATAAGCACGTGAATCTTTCAAGTCATTTAAAAGGAATAATATGCTCAACACACACAACATGTGTATAATAAAAATCAGCATAAAGCTAAGATTTAGAAGGTTGATTATTGCTCTCAGAAGGCTAGTTGCATAAGATTTAAACTTGGCCATCACAACACTCATGCCAAATGTAATCACAAATTGAATATGACACTTTATAGATTAGGCCTTGAGCTTAAAATAAAACTTGCTAATCTATTCAGACTAGTTCAAGCAAAACATCCAAAATTAACTTTGTTGTACACAGGAACAAAATCTATCAAGATACTATCAACTGTGATGTAGATTAGTGATTGTAAATAATCACAGAAAAACAGACTGGAAGACTGAAACTTCTACAGGATAGCAAGTATTAGTTGACTGAAAAAGCTCAAAGGGCAGCAAATATATTAGAATGTATAAATTGCTCGAAACAATAGATAACAACAGGTAATCTAACAACGCAAGGCACAATCTATACACAATATCACATCCAATTGTATTTGTGACATCAATTCATCATAGAGCAATTCACTATGCAATATCTCACAGTGCTAGGCACAGAAAAATCACACATATTGAATATATCCAATAGCACAGCACATAAGTAAGGTGGTATGAAAAAAATGGGATGGTCGGGGGTTGGCCAGCTTACCTTGGTGGTGCTTGGGAGGTGCTCGGGGGATGAGGCACGCTGGGTTCAAGGAGGAGGCGACGTGTGCTTGAGGGAGGGGAGGAGGCGAGCTTGGGGAGGAGGCACGCCGGGCTCGGGAGAGGAGGGGCGCCGGGTTTGGGGATGCGGTAGCTCATGCTCAGGGAGGAGGCAGTGGGCTCAGGGGAGGAGGCTCGTCGAGCTCGAGGAGGAGGCGAGGTCAAGGACAGTGGCGATGGGCTCGGGGAGAGGAGGAGGCCGGCTCGGGGGAGGAGAAACTTAATCGTTTGAGTGGTTGTCGTGGGCAAACCCTAGAGTCTGAATATAAATAGGGTTGAATATCACAGACAGTTCTAAAGTAGAACCGTCTGTGATAACTACACATCACAGACGGTTCTAAAGTAGAACCGTATGTGATAACTGCACATCACAGACAGTTCTAATAAATAATCGTCTATGATAGTATACATTTTCATATACATAAATGCAAATTCAGAACATATGACGCATTCACATATTAATGACACATTCACATATTAATGACGCATTCACATATTAGTAAAGAATTAGTTTGAGCCCAAAGTCTAATTTGACATTGTCATACTTAATTAGTGAAGAATATTGACAAAAATGGTGAGGAATTATATCTGAATATTTGCTAAAACCGCTAATTTTACGACAAGTAGTTCAACACTTGTGCAAAGAACTTAGCGTACTCATGCCTAATCCTACAGCCGTCGCTGCAGAATACGATGTAGTCGCCCCACCCTGTCGTCACATCGCAGCCAGTGCTTGTGCACTGGTGGCCGTCCTTCGGTAGCGCCAATACCTGGCCCTGCGGCTCAGCCATCTTCTTCCACATCGCCTCCCGGACCGCGTCTACGGCGAGCCTCCGGCACCGCCTGCACTCCCGATTGGTCCTCTTGGCCGTCTCGCACCTGCTATCGGCCGGCTCGCCTCGACCTGGTTGATGTAATGCTTTCCAATGTCGCGTGCCTCGCCAACCGTGTAGAGGAGGAGGCCGAGCATATAGGCCGCAGCCTTGTGGCCGGCGACGGTCGCCCAGTCGAGGCACACGAGGCCGTGCTGCATGCCATGGTGCGCAAAGACGAGTGCGAGGCTGGCGATGAAGTAGGTCTCCAGGTTGCAGGCGCCGGCTAGGTGGTTGACGACGGTGAGGTAGCGTTCATTGTCCAACCACTTCATCGCCTCCTCCCGCTCCAGCGCCACGTGCATCCCCACGACGCGCTCCTTGGACGCTTTGTACATGGCCTTGCAACTCCATAAGAGAAAATTAAAAGGCCAAATATAGTCACATTAGTAACATGTATATGCTTGCATGGATTGGTTGCCGCAACAATAAACAGTAGTACATATTTTTGTAGGTATATAAATATGTACGTGGCTCGTAGGTTGCAGAGGTCAGCCATGGCTGAGGAGAGCTCGCGGCCACGAGGCCAACGATGTGGACGACGATGTCATGAGGAAGAGCGACGGCGATTGCCGACCTCCTCGCCGTCATGCTCCGTGTGCTCACCATGGCACGTGACGGTACTAGCTAGCACTGCGTATGTATCAATATAGCAAGAACTCGCTTAAATACTGCTAGATATGGAAGCATCGCGCGGCGAGATGAAGAGACGCGACAGCGCACGAGAGACGAAGAGACGCAATCGCGTGGGAGCCAAAGCAGCATTGAACATATCACAGACACTTCCAACCACAAACCGTCTGTGATACAAAATTAAATTATCACAGACGGTTATATTTAAAAACCGTTTGTGAAGTCTGCAATAATCACAGACGACTCTTGTTAAGAACCGTCTAGGAATTATCACGGACGATTCTTATTAAAAACCGTATGTGATAATTATGTATCACGGACGGTTCTACACATCACTAGTAACATAGACGGCCACGATTCTAAAACCGTCTATGATAATTACAACACTAACGGTTTCTAGGGAACCGTCTGTGATGCGGCGTCTAGTATTGCCTCTTTTGTAGTAGTGGTACCTCTCTGGGAACACAAAACTAGCCTGACCAGAACCTCTCTCTGAAAGCATAGATTCTAATGAGGACAATTAGAGCATCTACAATAGTTTGTTTCTTAGCTTGTTACTAAGAGGAGAGAGAGTATTGTCGATATTTTAGAACCGATCTTATGTAATGATTGTTTGATTCATGGGGTCTCCAAGACTCAAATCACGCAGAGAGAATGACACAGAGATTTTTATACAGGTTTAGGCCTTCTCCGGAGAGAATAACAACCCTACTCATGTATGGATATATTGAGTATGCTGGTTACAGATCAAGAGAAAGACTCAAATGTAATGTCTTGTGCTCCTGATTGCCCCCTCCTTTTATCATTTTTTTTCTCCTGATGATCTTGTCTTTTATATAGTACTCGAAGTGGGCGTCCATTTCTCCAATCCAAAGGGCACCTCAACGCTTCAGATGTTAGAGCAGTTACTAGAGATTATTACTAGAGTTGTAACGTTCCCACGTCGCTAGGCAGTTATCATCAGGACAGAGAGTTAAACGTGCAGTTATTCCAGAGAATAACAACATAATTAACTACTCATATCTTTAAATATGATGCAAAAGATTTCCTGATCGACCAGGCCTACATGTCTGTAAGCCCCATCGACTAGGGACTAGTCGTAGAAGAGCTTACAACCAGGTGGTGGTCGTAATAAAGCTTATGATCACAGACTGATCGTAGGAGGACTTACGATTAGAGGATAGTCGTAGAAGAGCTTGCGACTAGGGAATAGTCGTAGAAGAACTTACTATCATGAGGTAGTCGTAGAAGAACTTACAACCTCCAGCTCCTCCGTTACGAACGTTAAGGGGTATATCACAGATGGTTTGTAAATAGAACCGTATGTGATATTTGAGAATATCACAGACGGTTTCTAAATAGAACCATATGTGATATACTACGTATCACGGATAGTTTTTAATGGAAATCGTCTGTGATACCATACCTTCACAGACGGTTTCAACAAAAAATCGTCTGTGTTATGAGTATCACAGATGAACTATCACAAACGGTTCAAAAACCGTCTGTGATGACGGTTCTGAACCGTCTGTGATGAGGCTGTATGTAGTAGTGTATACTCAAGAACCATATGATGGTATGATTATCCATAATAAGAATTATAGATAAATAATTAAGTGAGGATTATTACATCCTCGTCATCTAGCCCCCAACTTCAAGTGAAAATAACTTACTTGGAAAATGAGCTATAGATGATCTTACAACCAGAAGATGGTCGTAAAACAGTGGTCGAAGGAAAGACTTTTTGACCGGTATTTCATTTGACCAGAAATTGACTTGGTCAAGAAGGTTGTAGGAAATGTTACGACTACAAGATAGTCGTAGAAAATCTTACGACTACAAAGTGGTCATAGTATGGTGATCGGAAGTAAAACCTTTATGACTAGTATTTTATTTGACCAGAAATAGACTTGGTTAAGAAGGTAATTTCGCTTGAGGTGTAAAGACATACTCGATTTTCTCGAACAAACAAATTTAAGAATCTCAATCAACTCTCATAGACATGTCTGTTGGAGCGGTTCCCAAAGAGGTTGCAACTGTTGGGTTGCCACGTCTTTAACCCAGGTGCGTGGTTATAAAAACTTACCGTGTGTGTGATTTTAGGGTTCTTACTTTTCCCTAATCACTCCAACTGTTCATTGAGCTCTTGTATTCTCCGTCGTCAACCAAATCGTACGCCCTCTCGATACCTTTCTAAGTCCAAATCTCCCTTTCTTGAGAAAGATGGTCGGAGCCGATTCTCAGTGGGCTGAATCGGAGATGGATGCGACCAAGATGAAGGCTTTGGTCGCCGCCGAGAAGATCCCAAAGAGGGAGTTTGTCAAGTGGATTGAGGATGCTAGGCAACATTGGCCGTCGAGGGAGATTGGACAGATTCTCATCTTCCAGGCGTACTATGAGTGTGGCCTTTGATTACCTGCTCACTCTTTCCTCACACTCGTACTCGAGCACTTCGAGGTGGAGTTAGTGAACCTCATTCCCAATTCCATCACGATATTGGGCGTGTTCATTTACTTGTGCGAGGCCTACCTGGGGATTCCGGCTGACTTGGAATTATTCTAGTACTTCTACGGGATGACCAGGTTAGCGGGAATCACCGGTAGCTACAGTCTGAAGCTCCACGATAGGAAGTTGAAGGAGTACATTCAGATGTTCACCCGATCGTTATAGCCGGGATGGAAGAAGAGATGGTTCTACTGGGAGACGACCAGTGAAGACAACCTCTCTTTCGTCAGGATTGCCGTCGATAAGAGTACTTCCTGGGATTCGACTCCCGGAGATCTTAGTCGGATCGCCCCTTACATTTAAGCCATCAAAGACTTAAAGAAAGAGGGCTTACGGATGGTACGTGGTGAAGGATTTTATCATACACCGTATTAGCCCTTTAAAGTTGAGGGCTCATCCTATGTGGAGGTACTCGGGGCCAAAAGACCCAACCAGGGATTACGAGAAGGGTAAGTAAATTTTCAATCTTAGCCTTCTTTCTGTTGATTTCAAACTTGGCTATTGAAAGTTTACTTACTCCTGCAGATCTCTCACAAGCAGAAATTGACGCTCGAGTCAAGCTCATTTGTGAGAAATCCCCGCCACCCAATGTGGTGGCTCCTCAAATCCTAGCAGTCCTATCCGCAGAGAACAAGATGGAATGCCTAAAGGTAATCAAGAATTGATTTCATCTTTAGGATCTTGTAGTCGTAGAAAAACTTACGACTAGGTACTGGTCATAGGAAGATTTATGACCAGGTAATTGTCGTAGAAAAGCTTACGACTAAGTGCTAGTCGTAGAAAAACTTACGACCACTTAGTAATATTTCTTTTTCTGATTTCTGCAGAAAGTAGGCATGGAAGACCGTCAGGATGACGAAGAGGTCGAACTGATGGTTGTCAACGTGGCGGCAGTGCAAGTCAAGGCTCCTTCGGCCAAAGTCGCCGACAAGGGAGGCGCAGGTTCAAGCTCTGCTGCTTCGACCAAGCCTTTTGCAAAATTTGCTGTGGACATGGCTGCTGTAGAGGAGGCAAAGGGGGTCGAAGCGGCTGAAGTTCTCAAACACAAAGCCCCCAAGACCAAGGTACAAAGCCCCCAAGACCAAGGTACCCTTCTACTACGACAATAAGACTTTCGCAGTTTCTTTATCAAGCAACAAGAAAAGGAGAACTGGAAGAGTTTTATATCTTTTGTGAAGGAAACCGCTACGCTAGCAGGGCCTATTGTCGAGGACAGTGCTGCCCTTGGGGTGGTTGAGACAGGTCTCGACCATCCGGAGAGCCAAGAGGTTCAAGGAGCGGTAGTTCTCGCTCAAGAGCCACGACCAGACGTGGTCATGGCTGACCTCTTCCCCCAGCTCAATTTTCGACCAGACGTGGTCGAAGAGAAGAAGTCGAAGAAATCTTCTTTAGGGAAGGTTGCTTCCAGATTCAAGATTAAATCCGGGAAACAAAGGTATGTAAAAAGACAAAAGTGTAAGAACAACATTTACCTTTTGCTTTTTACCATCTGACATGTTTTCCTTTTTATGATCTTAGCCCGACTCCTCCAGCCCTCAAGGACGTTCCTGTCAAGGAATCCACTACTATTTCTTCGGCAGTCGGAGAAATGACAGTGGCGGTGGTCGAAAAGTCATCCACCGTCCAAGTGGTGGAAGAAGTCGTTGCTGCTAAAGCAACTACGACCACGGGAGCAGTCGTGGTGGCTGAGGCGAAAACGGTGCATGATGCAGCACAGTCATCAGGCCAAGGCGATAGATCGTTGGGCCACCGCACCGGGAAGGAAGTCGTTATAGACGTTCCTCCCGGTCCCCAAGGAGGAGCTGCCGTCACCGAATCAAAAGAAGAAGAATACAACAACTTCTTTTCTGAATTCTTTGGCCCAGCTTCTGTTGTGGCATCTTCTGCTTTTAGATCTCGTAACCGAGTTCCCCACCCTAAGGATATTCCAAACAGAGGGAATATTTTCTACGATGAGCATCTCGAAAAGGTGTGGCGGAATCAGGTTGAAGAGATCGACGAACTGAAGAACCCCACCAGAGTATTCTCCATGTTTTCTCGAACGTGCATTAATGTAAATACTTGTTGCCAAACATTTATATATTTGGCTTTTCTCGCTTCTTACTGTCTTTCTTTATGCAGAGAGCTCTAGAGCAAGTTGTCACTGTTGCAGAGTACAACCGATAACTTGTGCAGCTGCGACAGGAGAAAGCGGAACTCTGTGAACAGGTAGAGAGATGGTAAGTTACTACTACTCGTAGTCGTTTATGTTTTGACCACTTGCACAGTGTTTATGGGGATTGTCGTAGAAGAACGTACGACTAGGTACTAGTCGTAGAAGAACTTATGACCAGAGGACTGTCGTAGAAAAACTTACGACTAAGTACTAGTCATAGGGGAACTTCCAACCAGAGGACTGTCGTAGAAAAACTTATGACTAGGTACTGATCGTAGGAGAACTTACGACCAGAGGTCTGTTGTAGAAAAACTTACGACTAGTGAGTGGTTGTATGAAACGACCACTTTGTGCTATGCTCATGTCTACTCTTCGCCTCTGTAGGTTCAAGAGTGACGACAAGACATTGACTGATTCGCTCGACTACGACAAAGTTGAGATGAAAAAGCTAGGCGGGGAGAAAGAAGACTTTCTGAATAAGCTTCAGGAGGCAGACTCTATGTCGACGATCGAATCGCCGATCTTACGAAAATAAACGAGGAAAATGACGTGGAATATCCTGGAATAGAATGGGGGTCGCTCTTTATTGATATGAACTGGATTTACAAGATGTGGCTAAGTACTACCCTGAATTACATCGAATGGAGGAATGCATAACCGCAATCGACTTAGAATATGAGTCTAAGGCTGATTATCTAGCTTCTAATTCCACCGCTTAGGCTTCTGTGCATATCTTTGCCTTGGCCTTGTTTTGTGTGTTGCCTATCGTCTCCCTTCTTGTCTCTCTCTTTGCCCCTTTCGTCTTCTGTGCTTCACCTTTAAATAACTTCCGAAGAGGTGGCGCATTACTCGGAGAAGACGCCCTCGTGAAGCGCTACGATCGGGTCGGAACGGTAGAGAAGTTAGCAATGTGCTAACTTCCTTGCGTTGCTTGTGAAAAGCTTAACCGTAGGGTGGTTAATAGTCGATGTCTCAGGGTTGTACCATCGCATGGTTTGGAACGATAACACGGTTCCATTCATCATACGATAAGAAATACCAGTTCAATAATTTTACGAGCGGTTATCCGGTCGGGATTAGGCACAAAGCCTCATCCCACAGTGGTACCCATTAAGTAACCTTCGAATACTAACGACTGTGGAGGTCGTTAGTCTTAGGGTTACGCACCATGAAGACGTATGGTCTTTTATTATGCATTTAAAATAATACATAGAGGTTTTAATCTCGCCACCTAGCCCCTAACTTTAAATGAACTGGTGGTCGTATATACCTTTTCCGATGAAATCAGACGGCGTAATTCCCATTTAATGTCGTGGTATACGGTGGTCTGTGTTCACTTTAAAGTTGAGAACTTGCCTTGGGAAACGAAGAGTTCTCTTCGTCGCTTGAACAAAAAGAAGCTTTTTGTCGCTTGACTTTTGTGGAATCCTTCAAAGTATCTAAGTTTATAAAATCTTCTCTCGCTGGGCTCTTAGAATTTTTATGCTTCCAAAATCCCCTTTCGATCCCCTTTAGCTTCTCGCCAAGAAATCCTCCAGAGCCTTTTCCTGTTCTTCCGACCACAAAGTCTTCAACTTCCACTACTCATCCTTGAGGATTTTCGCCATGTCGGAGCAAATTACGAAGTGGTTGCCTTCGGAATTGGGCAAGAAAAAGCTTGAGGCCTTGAAGAAGATGGGAATGCTTCCAGATAGGAATCTGATTAATTGGAGACCGGCGACTGGAGAGCATTTTCCGAGCCGTGAAGATGAGGAAATCCCTGTTTTTCTCGCCTACATCGAATGTGGGCTGAGATTATCAGACACAAATTCCTCCTCCGCTCTTGAACATTACGGGTGGAATTGGTGAATTTGGCCCCAAATTCGATCGCAAATATTAGTATTTTCAGATATTTGTGCGAGGCATACCGGGAATACAACCGAACTTGAAGCTCTTTAGTTATTTCTACCGCATGGTGATGGGAAAATCATGCAAAATCTGAGGCGCTCCGGGAATGCACATTGCGCCTTCATGACGGAAGGCCGATGAGTACATCTTCATGTACGCGAAATCTTCGTGGTCGCTATGGAAAAGTATCGGTTTTACATGACGGTTACGAAGACGATGGCCTCTACTTCACGAACTAGAGCAAGTGAAAACTCCAAGTGGAAGGAAACCAGAAGAAGACAGGATAGTCAAAAGATGGGCGGATGCCATCTATGACTTGCGTAGTCAGGGCCCGACTTCGTGGCATGTGGTGAAGGATTTCACCTTTCGCCGATTAGCCCATTGAAGCTCCGACTCATTCCTCGCCCGTGCCTTGATCGTGATGAAGCTACCTCGTAAGGTGGTAAGTCTTTGAGATAAATTCGATCGGTATTTTGATTTGATTAATGTATTACCTTAAAATCTGTCTATTCTTCCTTCATAAAGCTCTTTCCCCGGGAAATTAGAGAACGAGTCAGATGATCTCAAGTGAGGAGCTCGAGAAAAGGTCAATGCCCCAAGATCTTAGCCAGAACTCCTATTGAAGGAGATCGGCAAGGCTTAAGGTAATTTAATCAAAATTCCTTTTACCATGTGTATACATATATTCCACCAGATTTCCAATCGTGTTTCTACTTTTGCAAATGGCCGGATTATGAATCATACAATCTGGTGAGGATCAACGCCCCACCTTAGTTCCGACCGAGTCGTGCCTCGAGGCACTTGAAGGAGATGAATCCTCGAGGTAATAGAACATTTCGAATCATATATGTACGAATTTTTAGATAAAGGATTTCTTCACCCAATCAAATTTGTTCTTTGATTTAGGTGGATAAGTTCGAGGGCGCAGAATGTAATGCGGAGGTCAGAGACTCCAGAGTGGTCGTGGCACGACCTTATGGTTGTTATCAAACAATCGATCCGAGATTGATGAAACCACTCCTCCCACCGTATAGTCGAATGCGGTCCTTGATGAACCGGTCGAGGACATAGCTTCCGACATCTTGTTGGAGGATGAGGGTTCCAACAAACCTTGCCGGGTCCGTAACCAAAGAAAATTGGAGGAGAAGAAAAGGAAGGCTAGCGCACAGATTTCTCTCTTGCTGCTTTTTGAGTCAAATCCCGGAGATTAACAAGGTATGTACAAATGAAAGTGGTCGATAAGTATGTACCTCTAATAATTCCTTGATGATTTGATACTTTGAACTTCCCATCTTCGGTTTGCATAGGTCTTCGGTGTTCCGGCCATTTCCACTGTGTTCTTCCCGAGGACTCGCACTGTGGAAGTTCCCGATCAGAGCACTTCTCGTGACAAAGTTCCCGAGGAAATAGTGGTCGAAGAAGCCCCGAGCAGTGACAAGGGCAACGGTTGAGTTGGATCCTTTGGTGATTGAAACCCTTCGTGGAGGTAGATGCCTCGAGAGGTCTCAACAGTTCCGATCATCGTTGATAACCCTTCCCAACCTAACAAGTTCCTTTTCGCCCCGATTTATCGAGGATAAGGAGCTTGATGAGGCGTGGCGAAAGTATCGGATACTCAACTCAAGATGCACTCGATTTGATTTTTGCCGGTTATAATGACCAGCAATTCGTAAGTATTCTACGACCAGCTTCATAGCTCTTCTTTAAAAAGTTTATAAGAAACTTAAGAAAGAGAACGCTATTTGTGTAGCATTTGGTCGAGAACTTTGTTGTGATCGGAGGATCCACTCCAATGAAGTTAAGGACTTGGAGCAAAAGCACTCGAGTTGGAAAGTAAGAACTTTTCCTTTTGAACTTTTGTTTCTTCTTCAATACTTTGCTCCTCTACAATTATTCTCCTTATCGTATTCGATAGATCTGGAGAAAATAAAAGAGGAGGTTGTACGAGAAAGCCAAGACGGCTCTTCTTGAAGAAGAAATAAAGCTAAAGATCATCATTTGTCAAGCAAGTTCAATTTAAAGACCTGTTGATCGTCAAGCAACGACCAAATATGAAACACTTAGCAAAACAAATGAAGGTAATATGTCGTAAGCTTGATTTTTCCTTCACTTATGCTTGTGTTCATTAATCGATTTGTTTTTGCAGAGCAAACGAAATGCCGAACAGAGTAAAGAAAACTCAAATTTGAGCAGATAAGGAGGCGCTCTTGCTCAAAATATTGATGAAAAGATTCATGCTTTGAACAAGATGATCTTTGATATGGGATCAGATCAAGCCCGCCTTCCTTAGGAGATCCAATAGAGAAAATGAACTATTTGGGTCAACTTCTAGAGGACCTTAAAGTTTCGCTCAAAACTACTTGGACTAATTATGCCTGTGCCCTAAAAACAAGTGTTGCAAGTGGAGTTAGTTTTGCTTTGGCAAACCGAAAGCTTCCGACCCTCCATAGATCTCCAAGTCTGTTAAAGATGACTTCAATCGCCCACTGAGGAGGCTACCAAGTTCATGGAAGAACTCAGCCACTTTGAGATATAGTTGTAGAGGAGATGGAGGTCTAATCTCCGACAAACAAGAGTTAGGCTGGGAATATTTCTTAGAGTAGGTTCCGCAAGTGTAAAAATATTTGAATATCTATGAAAACTTACCTTTTATGTCATTGACAAAGCTTTTGTTTATCCTGCTTGACTTTTTTAAAATTCTCAGATATTTCCTAGCCCCGATCGCTTTATAGTAGAAGAACGCATCGTACAAGCAAAGTGAGCCAAGAAAGAGAATAAAAAGAGGTCATAACCATGTATGTGAGTTTTGAAGGTATGTTTGGACATGTAAGACAAAATCGATCGTTCTAAAGATTAGGAAATCAAATGTGGTCAGACTAACAGATGATTTCGACTAGTTATAGATCTTTGTTTGTCATAATGGAAATACCAATCAAAAACACTATATATGGTCGAAAAAGACTTTGTCAAACTTGACATAAGAAGAAATGCAAATATGTATGCAACAAATTATAAGTGAACTTTGTTTATATCTATTGTCCCATAACTGGTGGAACTAATGCTAAGACTCAAGGCATACGACACATTTCTTGAAACGTGTTCAAATTCTCAGATCCGATCGTAGCGAGGATCGAAGAAAAGAACCGCCGCTAGGAAGCTCCTTCCAGCAAGGTGACCACGTGTAAAAAGGAGAGACTTCGACTAGGAGGCTTTCCGTGTCCCACCAAGAGCTGACAAGAATAGACCGTAATCTTGAAATAATGAAGCATAATCTTCAAAATCGTAAGCATATCATTCATGAGATAGTTAGTTGTGTGGTGCTCGATTACTCATTTTCTTTGAGAAAAGAGTGTAGTCGCTAGCGTGGGAATCATTTGAAGAAAAATGCTCACGACTAGGACCATAGAGTATCGAGATCCTTAAAAGGATATCGAGAGAAAAATGTCTTCTCCCACTGCACTAACAATAATAAACCACTGTAATGTAGGTGTATATATATAAGCAAGGTTGCACTTCTTAATTAATTAATGAATTTAATGAAATTGAAATTGAAAGAAATGAAAGAATGAAAATTAAACATAGAACTTACGAATTGATCGATGTTCCAAGAATTTGACAAAATTTGCCCATCGACATAGCCAACAGACGAACTCCGGTCGGGTTATTTCGACCACGCAGTAAGGACCTTCCCATTTAGGAGAAAGTTTATTGCGATTTGTTTGGCTCAATTTTTCTCGAGAACCAGATCACCTACAAAGAAGGTCAGCGAGGTCGCACTTACGACTATGGTACCTTCGCATGGCTTGTTGGTAGACCGCCGATCGCATAAGGGCTTGGTTTCGCTGTTTTTCAAGGAAATCGACGCTGCCGAAGTCGTTGCTCATTCTCGATCATTTTCGTCAAAACGATCGATTCGAAAGCAGAGCCAATTTTGAGTTCGAGGAAGCATGGCTTCAAAGACCATAAACCAAAAAGAATGGAGTTTCACCGGCGCGACGATCGGTCGGGTTCGAACGCCCATAACACGTAGGGAAGTTCTTAACCCAAGCGCCGACCGCTTGATTAATCGGTCGAATACTCGGCGCTTGATCCTCGCATAAGGATACCATTAGCTCGCTTCAATCGCTCCGCTGTTCGCGGATGTGCAATGTAGCAAAATGAACTTTGACACTAAGTTCATCGCAGAATCTCGGAATTGATCGCCGGAGAATCGGGAACCATTGTTCGTGATGATACGATCGGGTACACCAAATCGCGTGATCACATTTTTCAGAGAAATCTCTTAGCGGCCTCGCTTGTTATTTTAACGATCGCTCGGCTTCAATCCATTTTGTAAACGTGTCAATCATGACGAAAAGGAATTCAAGCCCCGGTGCTTTTGGGAAAGGTCCTGTAATGTCCAAATTCCCCAAAGTTGCAAAAGGCCAAGAAAGAGGAATTGTTTGTAAGGCTTTAGCCGGCCGTGTACTTGTCGGCTATGAAACCGACATTGTACACACTTCATCACAAGCTCTTTTGCATCATGAAGGGCGCTTGGTCAAGAATAGCCTTGCCTTAAGGCTTTACCGACTGTGGTTCTCAGAGGAATGGTGTGCTCCACGACACCTTCATGGATTTCGTTAGCAATCTAATGCCATCCGCTTGAGATATGCATCTCATCAACACTCCATGAGATCCTCGCTTATACAAGGTACTTTCGATTAGAGTGTATGATTTGGCTTTTCGTATATACGATCGCCTCTACATCATCTTCTCGAATTGTGTCATGTCAAGATAATTGTAGATCGATGTCATCCGCCTCTACCTTGATCGTGATAAATACCAACCGTCAACGACTGTGGAGCATCCATGTTCCTTGATTAGTTTGTTCAACTTGCAAAGAATCATGTATGTTCTCAAGGCTCAACTACCGAGGGTGAATTGAGTTGCTCGAGAAAACTCCCGGGATGGCCGACCTCGTGGAGGCCATCCGCGCTAACCGGTTCCGCCAGAAAGTTTTCCTTTCTAGGAATATGTTGATCCGAAACCAAGAAGTGCTTTTCGAAGTTTTCGATTCCGCCAGATAAGATGACATCTTGGTACTAGAGCATTGATACTTTTCCCCACTTGATTCGCTACTAGTTGAGAATCGCTTTCACTAGTAATCATAATCCCGAGCTTAACGAGCCGCCGAGTCCCGCCAATAAACCTTCATATTCTCGCCACATTATTGGTGGCGTGAAAATTTAATTGGATGGCGACTTGATGTGTTCGCCAAGAGGGATATCAAGACCACTCCGGCCCGATCCTTGTAACATCAAGGAACCGTCGAATACATTGTCCACTGTCGTGGTGTTCGTGACTCGGGTCCTTGGGTGGGTTCAGGTTTGTCCATTCGCAATGAATTTCGCTATTGCTCGACTTTATTGTTGTTCGTGAAATGAAATGGAGATCGAACGCCCCTAGCTCGACCGCCCATTTGGCTATTCGTCCCGATGATTCCTCGCTTCAAGGACTTGACCAAGGATATCCTAGTAGGTACGACCACTTTGTGGGCTCGAAGTAGTGCCTTAGCTTCCTTGAAGACATAAGGAGGCCATAGAGCAACTTTTGTACTGTGGGTATCTTTCCTTTGGTCCATGTAAGACTTCGCCACGTAATAGACCGGTCGTTGGATATTATTCCTTTCTACAACCAAGACACCGCTAAGCTGCTCGTGGTGTTGCCGCCACGTAAATTAGCAATGTTTCTCCCGATCTCGGAGAAACTAAGACCGGTACTTGTAAGGTACTTTTTGAGTTCCTCAAAGGCATCGCTTGCCTCTTTAGTCCACTCAAACTCCCATGTTTCCAAGAAGTTTAAAGAAAGGTAATCCTTTTTCCCTAATCTTGCTATGAACGACTTAACGCCGCCATACACCAGTTAGTTTTTGGACTTCTTCTTCGTGGTCGAGGGCGATCCGTCGATGGTCGCAATTTTTGCCGGATTAGCTTCAATACCTCTAGTCAAACTAGGAAACCAAGCGCTTTTCCAACAGAAACTCCAACACACACTTTTCCGGATTTAACTTGAGGTTATGTCTTCTCAAGTTATTAAAAGTTTCTTGTAAGTCAGAATGTGGTCGCCAAATGGTGGTCTTTACGACCAGATCACAACATAAGCTTCTAGATTCCGACCGATTTGTGGACTAAAAGTTTTTGCATCAACCTTTGAAAAGTTGCACCAAAGATTTTTGAGACCAAATGGCATCTTAATATAACAAGAAGTACCATATGGGGTGATGAAGGAAGTTTTCCTCATCTTCTTTACACATACTAACTGGTGGTACCTCAATACGATCTAAAAACTTAGTAACTCGCACCCGTAAGTAGAGTCTACTAGTTGATCAATGCGGAAGGGGAAAGTCATCCTTCGGACAAGCTTTATTAAGATCAGAAAGTCGATACACATTCGCCATTTCCCATTATTTTTCCTAACCATTACAGATTAGCAAGCCACCGTGGGTGGTCGACTTCACTAATAAATCCCGCCCGAGAAGCTTGTCAATCTCCGATCGATTGCTTCCTTCCGATCGGGTGCAAAACGTCGAAGTTTCGCTGATCGGTTTTTATCGCCGAGAGCAAGCTCGTGCTCGATCACCTCCCGGGACTCTGCATATCGGACGCTTGCCAAGCAAACACGCCTTGATTTGCTCGGAGGAAGGAGACGAGCGACTCTTCCTATTTAGGGTCGAGTCTTGCCCCACCGTAATCTTTGGCGCGGTTGATCTGGTTGTCTCCGACCCATGTGACGACTTGACGTTGTCCGAGAAGCGCTTTTGTCGAGTAGTACCTCCTTGGTCCGGTCGGATGGTTTGGGCGCCATCTTTGGCTTCGAGTGCTTGACCCGCATGGGAGACGGATTAACCTCTCTCGTCGGAAGTTCATCAACCAAAGGCAAAGGATTTCCGATCGCATACGTAGCCATTTTTCGATCTCCTCGATTGTGATGACTCCTTCGCCCCGAGCATTTTCAAACTTTGATAACCGTAATGCGTGGCTATCAAGAATTTTGCATGCCGGTCGATCGAGGATTCCGCTGGCGCGGATTCAAGTTTACTACATCAAACGGATCTTCTCTGCTCGAAATGTGTCGTTTTCCAAACGCCACCAGAAGGAAACTTGTCCTATCGGTTTAGCGGTAGAACCCTAACTATGCCATGAAAAGCATATTTCATGTGTTTCACCTTTGACATGGGGACTGTGATTTCTTCTAAAGCTCCTACAAATAATATATTCAAGGAACTACCCCATCCACTAAGACCCGATTAACCCGACAATTATTAATAGTTGGTTCAACGACGATGGGGAACCTACCCACGAGTCGATGGGATGGTGCAATGCCTTTGTCAAGGAAATTATGTGTCCGACCACTTCGAAAGTGCTTGATTACAGCTTGGAGATTCGACGAGGTTGACCTCCCGCCCATGGCCTTCAGATGACGCTCGACTCGTATGAAGAAGATCCTCCAAAAATCATGTTGATCGTGTGTTGGGGATCCGGTACTCCATCTCCTCGCCGCCATCCTTGTCCTTTTGGAGCTCGTTTCTCCATGTTCCTCAGATTGCTCGAAATGGTCCTTACCCGCATAATAATCCTCCGTTTCTTCCGCCAGACACGACAAAAGCGCAGATCATGCCCTCGTCGCCGTGAAGTGGACACCACTTATTCGTCTCGAATCCTTCGGTCGAACTTTTGCTTTGCTTCGACCAAGATAGTCCTTCTTGCCCTTCCCGATCTTGTCTCGAACGGCGAGGACTTCTTTGTCGTCGGTCTGCGGTTCTTTTTCTTCTTGAGAGACTTCTTGTTCTTTTTCTCCTGCTTGTCCGCACCGGTTGGGGAATCTTGTCTTTCCGATCGATGGCTTCACACCACTCGATTGCTTCACTAGCAAAGGGCATATTTGTCCGCCATATCAAAAAGCTCAACGGTTGTTCTTGGAGGGTTCATTGCTATGTCCTCCGTGAAACCGCCGATTCCTTAGACATGTTTTAAAAGCCCTGAATAACAGAGGACTCGCGACTTCGGGTATAGAGTTACTTAACCCGGGTGAACCTCTTGATATATTGACGAAAGTCTCATCGATCCTCGCCGGATTCTCGTGGAGATCGTCCTCCTTCCTGTAGGGCCAGACGCACTCGAAGTTGGCAATCGAAGATCACAGAGTTGTTCCCAAGTATATATGGATCCGACCGTAAGTTTAACAACCACGACCGCGCATCTTCGAGCACGGTGGGTAAATAGTTGGCCATTACATTCTCATCGCCACCAAAGCATTTCGAGAAGCGGTGGTATATATTTGGAGAAATTCCAATGGGTTTTGAGTTCCATTGAATTTGTCCAAGTTGGCTTGGCGGAACCGGCTAGGCTAACGCACGCCTTGGAGCCCGCAGAGAAGGCTCGACAACCTCGTGATTGATTCATGGCGTCTTCTCCGAAGGTGCGGATTGTAATCGGCCGGAGACCGATCCCTAAGATTGGAACGCTGAACTCCGGTGTAGTCGATCCGGTCGTGGACATTGATATGATGTCCACGATCACCACTTGGTTCAAACGATGTCGGAGATCGTTAGGTCCTAGTGGTGGTTCTTCTCGACGCAGCGGGGGAGTATCCTCTTGAAATAGCCTTCTCCCTCGTGACTCCTTGGTCGGAATCGCCGAGGAGGTCTTGGTATCGATCGCTCTCGGTATGACCGTGTTGCCCCTCACCGAGGAGGAGCGCTGGGACGAAGTCCTAGTCCGACTTCTCAACCCTCTCGTTCTCGATACGCCTGCTCACGCATGGTCTGCTGGAGAATTTTGATACCGACCTACGAGTTGTATAAAATTAGGCGTTCTCGCTAGAGCAGATCGAATTATTTAACATGTTTTGAATACGCCGCAAGTTTTAGACGAGCTATCGAAGGTCTCGTGGTTCATATTGGTCGAGGTGTACCGTCTCAACCTTCCCCGACCTTCGGATTTGTTCGGTCCGCTCACCACTGGGTGGGCAATGCAGCGTAGTTAACCGATTGACGCCGATTAGTTCCGCTGTTCTCCGAAGTTGGTGCTTGACGGTCCGGATCATCTCTAACAACACGTGATGGCGTGGTAGAGAGTGTAGGACCGCAGGCATCTTGATCTTCATCTCCGATCGCGTTGACCTCGTGCTTCCAAAGATTGATCTTCCGATGAGCTTCCATCATAACTAATGGAGAGCTTGTCGGCCGCTTCGCGTAATCTTCCACGATGGAGATCGGTCGGAGATGAGCACTTCTCGAGGTCTTCACCGATCCGACGAACCGCCGATCGATGTCGAGTGTGATCATCCCCACATGGCCTACGCACGGTGGAGGTTTCATCGACACCGCTATCAGTGACGTTGACTCTGGAATTGCCGTGGTCAAGGAGAGTATCTTTCACCATGATTTCATCAATGGTATAGAGTTTTCCGGTGATGGAGCTGAAATTTCTTCACTGTTTCACGGCCGAGAAGACCGGCTTGAAGAGATCCTCCGCATTCGAATCGGTCGGAACGGCCGGTTCTCCGGTTGCGCCACCGTAGTGGCGGCAAGATCTTCATCCATCCGACGACTCGCTAACGCCGGCGACGCGGCGAGCCGCGGAGGAGGATGAGGAGGATGACTGCCATTTTCTTCCATGGCGCGATACATCCTTCCATGTCGAGGTTGGCGAGTCCGCCAAATCGAATCCTTTTCTCATCCCAAACTCCGCATAGTCGCATGAGCGATTGCGAGTTTTTGGGCGAGGATTTTCTTGAGCGAAAAGAAAAAATTTCTTCAGAAACTTACGCCTTCTTCCCCACGGACGGCGCCAAATTGCCGACGATCGAATCGCCGATCTTACTTAAAATAAACGAGGAAAATGACGTGGAATATCCCGGAATGGAATGGGGTCGCTCTTTATTGATATGAACTGGATTTACAAGATGTGGCTAAGTACTACCCTGAATTACATCGAATGGAGGAATGCATAACCGCAATCGACTTAGAATATGAGTCTAAGGTCGATTATCTAGCTTCTAATTCCACCGCTTAGGCTTCAGTGCATATCTTTGCCTTGGCCTTGTTTTGTGTGTCGCCTATCGCCTCCTTCTTGTCTCTCTCTTTGCCACTTTCGTCTTCGTGCTTCACCTTTAAATAACTTCCAAGAGGTGGCGATTACTCTGGAGAAGACGCCCTCGTGAAGCGCTACGATCGGTTTGAACGGTAGAGAAGTTAGCAATGTGCTAACTTCCTTGCGATTGCTTGTGAAAAGCTTAACCGTAGGGTGGTTAATAGTCGATGTCTCAGGGTTGTACCATCGCATGGTTTGGAACGATAACACGGTTCCATTCATCATACGATAAGAAATACCGATTCAAGAATTTTACGAAGCGGTTATCCGGTTGGGGATTAGGCACAAAGCCTCATCCCACCAGTGGTACCCATTAAGTAACCTTCGAATACTAACGACTGTGGAGGTCGTTAGTCTTAGGGTTACGACCATGAAGACGTATGGTCTTTTATTATGCATTTAAAATAATACACAGAGGTTTTAATCCTCGTCACTCTACAATTCAAAAGTTGCAGAAATGAATAAACGGTAAGTGTTGAACTTAAAACCGCTTATGACCTTCTTTTCTTTTTCTAACTCTTATTCCTTTTCAGAAAAAGAGGTTGAAATGGGAAAGAGATTTCCCGTATCGCCAAAGAAAAAGATCAGGAGATGAAGGCATGGAAGGAGCGCTATGCAAAGAGCACTACCTCTCATGACGATGAAGTCAATAAGTTAGATTCTCGACTAGCAGGTAAGCCAGTCTTTACCTGCGACCAGTTTTGTTTTCCTTTTGGGGTCATTTTATCTGACTAGTCTTACTCTTTGCAAGGCAAGCAGTCGAAATAAAACAACTCTATGAGGCTTCGACTCGTAACCAGGAGAAGATGAAGTTGATGAAGGTCACCCTTCAGGACAACATTTCTCTCTTGAACAATGTACTCGGCGGGCTACGTGCTGAGGAAATCACTCCTTGTGAAGACACAATGATTGCTCACATGAGTACCATTGGAGAACAAGTAGGGTCAACACGGTGGCACGGGTTGGCTAACGGCATCTTCAACAGTGCTATGTTAGTCGTCGGTTAGCCCTTCCATATCAGCAAAATCCTAAGTGGAAGAGAGAGAAGAGAAATCGTCTTTTCCTCAAACAACCTTCTCTTCACATGAACCAAGACAGAGCAACCAGTGCATGTGAGAGAGGGGTGAATGAGTGGGAATATTATAGATTTGACATGAATGCTAGAGACAACTTGCTAGAGACAGCTTATTGGAGGTGTTGTCTTTAAATCTATCTGTTGATGATATAAAGTTGATATAATAAAATTAGAGACGATATTATTAGAGATGTCCTACGTAGCTAAGCAAGCTGAGCAAGCTAACAAATAAAAGGTCCTTTCATGCAAGTATCCACCTTGTCGAATGGGCCGAATAAGTAAGAACTCATGTGCTTGATGGTCGTTGTACACGTGCGTGGTGCGTGCAGTGTCATGTTTATTTATTGTCAGTAATAAGGTTTGGTGCATCAATAATATCGTCCACTTACTATTTACTTTTTAAGTAGCAAAACTCTCTCTGTGCATTGTTCCCTTAAAGACCACAAAATGGCTTTTGTCTTGTAAATGTTGCTTAGTATTTTACTTTAAATCTAGAATTTAAGACATGATCGAGATTACAATATTCGTACTATAAGGGTATCTTCAATAATTAGAGATAATCTTGTCTTTAACATATGCTACATCATATTTAGAGACAATATCTTTAATAAATAGTCTCTAGCACACTCTTCAACATTTATATTTTATAATTTTCCTTTGAAATGGGTCTACATGTCAACTAGAGTAGATTAATGTATCATGTCTTATTTCGCGTGCACGATAGTCTCTTTAAGAAGAGACGACTTGTGCTCTCTCTCCTTTCCCTCTCTCCTCCACGTAAGATTTTGTTGACGTGGCATAGCTAAGAGACGACAATAAATACACTATTGGAGATACCCTAAGTTTTATATTATTCCATTTATTTTTGATAGCACTGTTTTAGGTTTACTTGCACAATTCTACTTTACTTGTCGTTTTAGAACATGTGCAAGCAATCTTTATAAACTTTGACCACAAATATACATGTAAGTATTTACATTGCCACATGAAAATTATACTAGTAAATTTGTCATCGAAAGTGTTTCTATATCATTATACTTTCAATATTTTTGCTAAAATATAATTGGAAAAATAAATGATTAACAATATATATTGGAGACTATGTTAATATCCAAAATGACACGTAAAAAAAACCAAAAAAAATTAGACAATACTAAAAATCAATCAAATGTTTTTTAAAACAAAAATCTCTACATATGTATAGCTTCTACAATAGTAACGGTTGTTGCAATCGTTTTTTATCGAGCACCAACTCTGATGTAAAACCTTGAGGGCTTGTATGGATTAGAGGATGTTCAGTAAAATGGGATTTCTTTGGAACGTAGAAGACTTCAAAACTCTAATATGATTTATTTTTTCCATTCCTCTGCATTTGGACGATTCTATGTAGCTCTTTGGAACGTAGAAGACTTCAAAACTCTTATATGATTTATTTTTTCCATTCCTCTAATCCATACAAGCCCTCAAGGCTTTACATGTGACAAACACAACCCTGAAAATGGGATTATTGACAAGGTGTTCCCGAAGGCCAAAAATCATAGCCGAGATATAGAAAGTAGGACGAACCAGGCCAGTACTCGAGAGCAAGGTGCACTTTGTGCTTTTTCCCTGGGCCTTTCCTCCTCTTCTTTTGGCCAAGTGGAAGTTGAACCAAGCTGACCTTTGTGCAAATTATTACGTTATGCTGACATCACATTATGGAGGGACCATATAATATTCTCTTTCTTAAAGGGAAGGAATCAGCGGTTTCTCGGGGTGGCGGACACGGCCGGAGACGGAAGAGAAGGAGTTGGCGCTGGAGCTAGGAAACTCGGGAGCTTCCATGGTTGGCGGCACGTGGAGGAGGACATTGAGGCGAAGTCGGTAACACGGTCGCTACGGCCCGAGGGATGGCGACGGAGGATAACGGGCGAGGATGGGGAGGCGTCAGCGCTTGAGAAGATGTCCGGAGCGGTGGTGGTTGGCGGCGTCTCGGGCGGAGAGAGTTAGGGCACGGAGGCGATGGAAGGAGGAAAGACTAGGGCGCACGGGGCGACTATTTATGGCGTGGGAAACATGTGTGGCATGGACGCCAAGGTGGTGACGCAGAGGTGGAGACCAGGGCGCACGCGGGAGCGATGCGGGCGGCGAGTCCTGGGCATGCACCTGCGCGCTGGCGGCGACGGCTCTGTCTGCCAAGGGTGCTCGGACGAAGGGAGGTTGCTGGGCCAGGATGGTGGTGTGGGCTGGGAGCGAGGCGGGGATGGCCCGAAGGAAATGGGCTGGTGGCCCAAAAAGAGAGAGAAAGGAAATGGACAAATCAGCCCACGAAGAGAAAGGCAAAAGGAAGAGATTTCGGAATTAAGGAAAAGGCTTAAATTCAAATGAGCTCAAATAAATACCAAATGAACTCGAAAAATCCAAGGAAATTCAAAAAAAAATCCTTGGAACACAAGGAACCCAACTAACACTATGTTGGATTTAATTGATGTTTACATTAGTCAAATTAAATAGTTTTAATTTCAGAAATTCCCAATTAAGCTTTATTAAACCAAAGAAAATTGGTGAAGTTTTTCGGGGACCTAATCTACACAAAATATTTTTGAAAACTCAAATTTTAGGACGTTACACGTATGACTCGACTTTGCATACCTATGTTGTGAGGGAAGCCAGTGGGACCTTCATAGGTGGTGAGCGATATGGCATGGTACCGATTGTGCTGCATGTCCTATACTCGCACATCATCACGGCGTGCCGTATGTGCAGGGTGAACCACCTATCACACACTTTCATTATCAAGCTTTTTTGGAAGCAAGCCATGCTAAAGACATGGGAGAAGAGGTTCGATGCTTACCTCATCCCTCATATTGCCCATGGTACGGCAGGGTGGACTACATTCCGTACAAAGACATGCTTAAGAAACAACACGGTAGGAGCAAGAGGAAAAGGCTAAGTAATGACATGGACAGGGCACACGATTCGTTAAGGACATGTACAACCTATGGGACTTCAACGACACTACCATCAAGAACCAATGTTCGGAATGTTACCAGTTGGGCCACATGAAAGCGAAGCATAATAAACGAGATGGGCAGCCTAAACCACGAGGAAGATGATCACACACAAAAGCAAACAAGAGATATAATGATTTGTTTATTAGATTCGCAAAGCCTACATCCCCAGGAGCCGAATCGTGGCGGCTCTGTCCATATGAGGAGCTCGTTTTCTTATCACGATTAGGGTTACAAGAGGTCAACGGTATATGTTTACACCCTGGTTACATGGTTTGACTCGGACACCCTCCAGGCCACGATATTTCATAACCCAATAATTGAGTCGCCCCTGTAGGGTTGTGTCTGGAAAGCGCATGATTCGCTCCCGTTTTCCTTGACAGAGCCCCTTCCTTTAACCCTGCCATATATGAGCTATACACAACAATCTCCACCTTGACACGGGGTAAACAGTCAATTACCACGATTGAGCATATTCGCTATCTGTGAAATTGATCTGATAGATTTAGAAAACGATGTGTTCACAACTCCACATTTAAAAATAATGATATGTGTGCCGTGCGCTTTAGATAGCACCGGTGCAGGCCATTAGTCCCGGTTAAACAGGAAGATCAGGGGCGGACCCCATTGGGTTCATGGGTGTTCAGCTAAACACCCATTATTTTTTGCCAAAAAAATCCATTGTATAGTATGTGTATTACATATATAATAAAAGAGTAAATGTCACAAAACCCCAGGTTTTGGGGCACTAGTATCAGAAAACCCCACGTTTTGTGATTTGTTTCAGAAAACCCCAGGTTTTGGTCACGCCACAACGCGTGGCGTGACAAAAGCACGTTGTCACGCCACGGACCTCGGCGTGACCAAAGTGACGATAGCCTTGTCACGCCAAGATCCGTGACGTGGCAGCACACGTTTGCCACGCCAAGATCCGTGGCGTGACCAAAACCGGGTTTTAACAAAAATCAAAACGGGGTTTTCTGATACTAGTGCCCCAAAACCTGGGGTTTTGTGACATTTACTCATAATAAAATATACTCTTAATTGGGCTAACCAGATCATAACTCCCTCTAAGCCCATCAAACCCATGTCTCCCTCCGACGCCCCACAACCTCAAACTAGCACATGTGATGGCCAGCCCATGGTCACACACCATTCGGCTTTTGCCCTTTGAGCATTAGACCATTCGGTCCAGCCACAATAAGGTCATTCCCTCTCATCTCTCTCTAATCCCATCAATCAATAGACACTAGCTGGCTCTCATATCTCTCCCTCTCTCTCTCTCTCTCTCTCTCTCTGCCACGACGAAGCCAAACGCAATAGGCAGCGAGGTCGAGGAGCAAGGTTGCACCTGACCACCGATCGGCCGTTCTTGGTTGGGGCCGAAGCGGGAGTATGACGGTAGCCTCATGAGTCGTCTACAACCGGTGGTAGCGACCCGCGCCTCGCATAGCTCTTGACAAGGCGGTGGCAGGCGTCGTATACATGGTCATGTACCCAAATTTCTAATAGCGCAGAGGTGAGTTCAATCTGAATTACCAGATCCTCAATTCCCAAATCAGCAAAGAGCAAACTCAAATGCCCAAATCAGTAATTTTGTTTGTGTTAGTTTGAATTGTGATTGGTAAATCTTGTCTTTTCTTGATTATTTTGTAATTTCACTAAATTATTTTAGATGCTGTAATTAGTACGAATAATTTGTATTTTGGTTATGTTTTACACTGAACAATATTTTTTAAACTTCGAACACCCATTTTAGAAATCCTAGGTCCTCCACTGAGGAAGATACGTCAATCTTCCGGTATAAAAATATTAATGCCAATCCTTCGAAAAAATATTAATATCGCAATTGTACAAACAACTTTAATTTGCATCGACAAGAGGAGCTATCCTAGAAATAAATTCTCTGCAGGGGGCCTTGGGAGAGAATTTATTTTCAGCTATCCTGATATGCAATGGTGGGTGCACAGAGTTGGGAACACACCCACCGAGGTTCGCACATTACATCTGTGGAAAGTGTTGGGACACAAGTCCCTTTCGGACCTTCGTAATTTGCACGGACAACCCAATTTCATATCTGATGGTCTTACGCATTTCATGCTTAAATTGAGGTTAACCTAGGAAACAAAAAAACAAAGGCCAGTTGCATCAGATCGCTCATAGCCCATCAACTGGCCCTTTAGGTTGTAGTTGAATCATCAGGATCAGTCTAGGCCAAGTTAGGAACTAGCGGGCCGAGTAGGTTGGGCTCTTATGCTAAATTGAGGTTAGGTCTCTATACATTTTCTTGTTCCGTTGAGAAACGCACCGGAGAAATAGGATCATATACCAATCAAGTTTGAAGGCAAACAAGCAAGCACACGAGCAAACTTGCCCTCAACTCTGTTTCCCACGCCGAAAAGTACAAGCAATGCGAATTCTCATATACATATAGTGCCAACTCATTGTAATGGATGTGGATCTTACGACTATTCATCTCTTCTGTTGATCGTTGTGGACAAGTATTCTCGGACTTATCCCTTTTTTTATCGGCGCCGAACTGATCACGCCGGCCGTGCATGTATATGTACGCCAGAACACGCGCGCATGCCGCGCACGGACTTGGTCCAAGACGTACGTACAGCCGGCCGCATGTCCAAGCATCCCATTGTCAAAGCTGCCTAATCTGTTCAGGTTCCCATCTACCCCCAGCTAACCTATAAATACCACATCTCCGTCCAGAAAACGGAGAAACCCAAAGCCAGACACGTACCACAGCAAAGTAAAGCAGCAAACCGCAGGTTCGAGAGCTTTCTCCCCTTCGTTTGCATTTATTTCCATTTCCATCTCCATTGATCGGTTGCAGTTGCTATTTTTGCTGTAAATTTACAGGTTTGGGTTATTGGGTATTGCGAACATGAGCAGCGACAAGTCGTCGTGGCCGGAGGTGGTCGGGCTGCCGGCCGAGGCGGCCAAGCAGAAGATCCTGTACGACCGGCCGGACGTGCAGGTGGTCGTGCTGCCCGTCGGTTCCATCGTGACCACCGATTACAACAACAAGCGCGTCCGCGTTTTCGTCAACTCCGCCGGCAACGTCGCGCAGGTCCCCAAGATCGGCTAGTCCCCAGATCAATCGAGGTGGACAAGGTGTGCTAGCTGCATGTGTGTACCTTATGAATAATGTTGTTTGTTCCATTGCAATAAGTCATTGTCGCCAGCAATAAACAAATTCCCCTTGTGCCCGTCCAAATCATTCCGATCCTGAAGTGGTTACAGATGTGTGGGTAGTGCAAATGTGTACTTTAAAGGACAATGTTAGCTGCTGGTCAATGGTCAGAGCCATAGATTGCTATGAAGGAAAGCTAGACTAAAGTATAGTTACCGGCAGCTTATTATAAGTTATCTGCGTCGTGTACATTGAGAGCATAACGACGATCGATGACGAGTAGTACGTTTCTTCAGTGATGCTACCTGACGCTCATCTTGATAGCAACGAAGAATCGTACCATGCTAAGGCTGTTAGCATAAGCAACTTATAAACGCGCACCGCGCAGTCTGAGGTAGCCCAACTTCGAAAATTCTCCACAGTTTTATCGGCACGAGACCTAAGCGGCTGATCAGGATTTCCAGATGAGTGTCCGAGTCAACAAAATACTTCCTTCGTTGATTTTTATAAGACGCGGTTTGACTTTGCACGGTCTCCAAAAGTGGATGGTGATCCTTAATTTCTTTAATTTACATTATATCGTGAACAGCTATAAACTCAAACTTGTATGAAAGTACTTTCAAATACGAATTATCTAACAACACCACTTTTGTGCAACTAAACCCATATGCTCTTGGGCTAATCATTCGTCAAACATTACAAAGTTTGAATCACGAAATATGTGGACACCTTATTAACAGAGAAAGTATTATTCAATGGAAAATGTCAAGGTACACAATAGCAAAAAATAAAAATACAAATTGTTCACACTAGGGACAACGTCGCAAAATAATTTAGAGAAATATTAGGTGTAAAAGGTGGTATGCAGTAGAAGATGCAAATATTAGTTTTGAAATATTTGATAGAGGAGATGGAAAGTGGGAACATACAATGGTGAATTACTAATCTTATTGGCCTTGCAATTTATGAAATACAGTGCATTTGTATATATTAAGTTTTGAAATGAAACGTAAAGTTATTCTAATCATAATAAAGAACAACAAAAAGATCTCAATAACTCACAACAATCAAAACAGAGAACATAAATCAGATAAGATAGTATGGGCGTATGGTTTTGCATGTTCTTGCTAGACCTCTTTCTGGATGCAAACACACGGTATGGGCGTATGGTTACGACAAGCAGACAGAACAAGTCAGGCGGCAAAAGAGAAAATGTACTGCAAGCTAGCTATTGTTAATTCTATCTTACAGGAAGAGAAACAGAGAACATAAATCAGACAAGATAGTTCGGCACCAACTTTAAGAGACCATAGTTCGGCACCAGCTTTAAGAGACCATCTCGCTACAACAGTCCCAACTGTAGCATTTTTACAGCGATAACAGTTACGGCAACAAGCCAACTGGGTGAAGCAACCCTCAGCAGGAAAACACGACACACGGTCATACTGCCAAACCCACCACACCAGCACTTTTGTCACCTCCCCATTCTTATGTCAAAAGACAAAGACATGTCGATACAACAGCTTCTAAAATAGCTCTTCTTCGTCACAAAATTCAAAAATTAAACTCTCCTGTCGCCTGCAACATCATAGAGTAACGTCCATGTCAGCAACAAGAGCACTGTGCACCAAGTGATGCGCACTGAAGTTTTACAAACATTACAGGTAGTCAGCCATAATTTTATTGCCGGCAACAGCATGGTTGCAGAATTTGAAAGTTGTTGGGCAAAATTAAGGTGCAGAAACACTGAATGATTTGTAAACTCTAAGAATTGTATGGTTCAACAGGTCATTCAAGCATCAGCATCTTTCAATTGAATACCAATAAATAATTTGATCATGTCAGCTGCAACCAAGAGGAAGAGTATCAAGTGCAAACCATTGTTTTGGTGTATACCAGAGTAAACCATCATGGAAACAATACGTAACATTCATGTATTACTGTTCATACAAACAGTGTAAATTCACTTAAGCTCTGTTTGATGCACTTAATTTCAATTAATTCTTTATTACTCCAATTATGTAACCAAGTAGTTAACAATTACAGACCCATGCCTTCTTTTCAAAATTTGTAAATCCTAAGAAGTATGTATCTCTAACTATCCAATTGTTTAGCCATGTTTATATCACAGTAGGTCAAAAGTTAGGGTTCAAAAAATATATATTCACACATTTTTACCAAAACATTATGTTACTCTTACTCACCTTGTTGAATAGAACATCTCTGCCATTCAAATGCATGATTCCATCCTTCAGAGTGCATTTCCAGCGATTCTTTGTCCTTGTCACCTATGTAAACCAGTGAAGAGGACATAAGACACGAGACTGAAACTAGAGGTAAACCAAATTCTGCTCAGCTAATATTATCTTAAACAAAAAGGAAGCATTATTACTTTGTCAAATTGTGCGAGGACAAGGTGTTGTGTGTTAGGTTCGTCCTCCCCTTGCTCAAGGTCATCTAACTCGTCGTCGTCGTCTTCATTAAGAGGAGGTTCATCATCATCTCCTGCGTCATTTCTTGGTTTTGGTGTTCCAACAGCAGGCGTGGGAGCTCGATACTCCGCTAAGAAACAGATGAATATGACTAAGATCAGAAACACACAGAAAATAACTTGTCTCATCCAGACCAAACTCCACAGTTTCATGAGAAACTTACAAGATTCTCCAGGTGTATTATAATCTTCAGTTGGGACTCCTTGGAAGAAAAATTGCTGAAAAAAGAAGCAGCACAGTCAGTTGGAAGAATTCAAGGATCTCCGATAAACCCATTAATGTTTAGAATTATACATCATTATCGTCATCTTGTATCCCATCCCGTTGAGGAATACGTGGGGCTACTATTGTTTCTTTGATGGAAGATGTCTTAGTCTCTGTTTCTTGCTCGTTCATGATGGAGCTCCAAAGTTGTTGTGCCTTGTCCTAAAGAAAGATCAAAAAATGAGGATGAGGGGACTTCCCAAACAGAAAACTAAAATTTAGAACCTCAGTACTAAAGATTCAACTGAACAGTTATTACTTGTTAGAAGTATCTAGTATAACAATAAGCAACAGCACGAATGGAGCATCCCTAGAGGATAAGAGTACCATATGAATTAAAGAGATTTTAAAATGAGTTGTAATTTTTTACGCATGTTCAACATATTCTCCTTGCCATACAGAAAGCTTTGCTAAGTTCCAAAACATTTAGAAACAAGGAACATAAATCTTTCAAATTTTAGTTTTTGCCTTATTAACACCAAATAACTTCATGAATTCTCCCATTTCAAATCAGGTCATGAATTCATACATGATAATTCGGTGTAAAAATCCATGAAGTGTGCACCAATGTGTGCGTAAAGTACAAATTGCCACTATGTAAAGGGGATTATAAAAGAAAAGTGGAATTAGGGGAGGAAGTGGGCCGCCGACCCAGGGCCCAAACCAAGTCCACCTTGGACTCAGCCTGTGCTGTGGGGCGCTGCAAGATAAAGGAAGGGAGGGATGGCCGAACCAAACCCTGGCCCCCTGCCTTTGCCTCTGCCGCCACTTGCCCTAGCGCTGCCACACCAACCCTAGCCGCTAGCCGCTGTCTCCCTTGCCGCGTCCTGCAGCTGCCACGCCAACTGCCTGCCTTGCCGCGCCAGCCGCCTGCCCCTGCCGCCGTGTGCTGCTGTGGCTGCTTCGGCTGCTGTGATAGCTGCTGCAGAGAGGAAGCAAGAGGAAGGCAAGGAAAGAAAGAGAAGAGGGAAGAAATTAGGGTTTCGTGGTCCAATTCCATTCATTGTCCGATTTCGAGGGGTAACGATCTGGAAATCCTTGCCATTAGGCCATAATAGTAATTCAATTAACTTCAGTACTAATAGAGGTGATTTCAACATTTTTTTCCTAGTGCATTGGTGTAGGCAAGGGAGGCATTGGAGGTTGGTGGACATAGGAAGAATTAATCCATGCTAAATTAGTAAGGGGTAGAGCAAGGATCAATCCGTGACCCAAATCATCACACAAATCTATAAAGCGTATAGCTGTATATATTCTTAATTTTAATGCTTACATTTAAAAAAACTCAAATTTAATGGTGAGATATCCTCTAGAACATGAAGTCTCCAAAGCATACACCATACGGATAAACATGTAGTGGCTTTTAAGTAATCAATCTTGTGTCATATAATATGTCCCTGGCTGCATCTTGGGTCACTTAGGCCCATAAACTTGAAAGCTAATCTACTGCCACATCCCTAGCTTCTGTCAAATGACTAAATTATCTAGTGGGCCAGGTCTAGGGACCTGCTAGATTGAATTTCAAGTTGAAGACGATAGGACAAAATCTCACAAAGTTTAGGAACCTAGGGTGCAATTCTTTTTTTGGGAGCAACTAGCTTACATGATATATGCGCTCGATAGTTATAAATTGACTAATATGTATACTAAATTACTAAATGAATGCTTGACTTGCTTTGCTCCATTTATTACATCTGACTGTGTTCCAGAAAACCCTAAGCGCCCATTTGGAAAGGGGGAATTTGGGTCCAAATCCTTAGGATTTAGTTCAACAAATTCGTAGAGCAATTCCCCCTCTTCCAAACAGGCCTAGATTAGGCAAGGTTCAATAGGAAACAAATCCCTCCTCTGTATCATCCATAGTCCCACTGCCACCATTAAATAACTCTAGGAAGCACTGCCACATGTGCAGATGCGCTGATGAGATACAAGTATAACAAGTGCAAGATGAATTATGAGATAGTGAATTGAACTTATCATTGATGAGTATTACCTTTGACACAACAAATTCTACAATCTGATCTGCACTTCCATCTTGTTGTGGAACAAAAGAACCAGAAGGGAGCTGACCAGGGTATTCATCCCTCTTGCGTTTCCCAGAAGACATCATCAGAAAATCCTACAAAATGAAATTCAACATACATGAATTCATTGCAAATATAGTGGAAATCAGGATTCTAGTCAGGCTAATGAACCGCTTTCTGTGAGCAGCTGACAATCCAGCCAATTTTAAACATAGATAGAATTAATGTTTCAAAGCTGCAATTAGTGCCTAATTGGGTTTGCACCAGTTTGGTTGATAACTCCACACGAGATATGTTTTTGCAAGTATACAGCTGTTCATGCTGAGAAGACGCTAAAACTTCCTAACTCGAATGGTGCATGTGAGAGAGCACTGAGTTGAGAACACAGCCTACATGGAAACAAGTAAAACTTCCTATGTTCCACTCTAAATAAAACTGTTAAAATTGCCCTGCCAAATGACGACATGCAGATTGCCACTAGCACATAAAGCATGGCTAAAATCCTATGGATCTTGGTTAATACATACTAGGCTAAAGCCACTTTATTTTAAAATGTCCATCCACACCCAAATATGAGGTGGAATAAAATGCACCTAAATCATATACTTGAATTTCAGATTTCTCTTCATTTAATATATTTGATGATATCCCTACTGCTTATTCAAAAGGAAGCTTTACTTGCTTGGATTAGATTGTTCTTGCTTGTTATATGCTTGCGGTTGAAAAGGTATTTACTTATCTTCGGTGACGTAACCATTTAAAAACAATGCGATACAAATGAAGTGGCTGGATTCAGTAAGTATTTGAATAGAAGATTCTGAGTCTTAGTCTTCTCATTTCTAATATTAAGAGTACCATCTACTACAAAAGTGTAAGCACCAGCCAACTAATCCTAAATATCATCTGAAGGAAGTAATGAACCCAAGCTCTAGCCTCTAATATCCTTTTTAGACCGAGATCACCGAATATACCATTAGTAAATGGCCAGTAACCAATCTGATGTAGAACTCTGGAAATGCCCATTAATAAGTACTGTGTATGGAATGGCAATCCAATTGACAAAATCAACAGGCGCAATATTTTTCAAAAACAAAACAGATATTAACAACAAATGATGGAAAAGCACAATTACAACATGGTCTAGTGTGATGTCATCTCATCTTTTACCTTAGTCAGTGGCTGAGGCTGCGCTCCCCTGTCTGGGTCCTCACGGTTCTCCACATAAGCTGTACAGCAATCACAATCACCCAAACCATATTGTTCTCCCCAATCAATATTGCTCCAAGCAGACTAAACTACCTATGCATGCAGTGAACAAGAAGAAGGCATAACTTATACACATACGTTGATTCACATCAACACCCAGTGGCCTCTGATTCATCCAAGGAGATGGAGGTGGCTGCACAAAATAACTTCCATACATCAAACCCAACTAACATAAACAAAATCCTCACCACAAACGAACAGCAAAAACGCAAATCCACCCTACCATGTAGGGGCTCGTGCGACCAGTCTTCAAATCAGCCCCATTCATCGCCATCCCGTTCCTCACGTCACTGATCGGCGATGGGGCATAGTCCGAAGGCCCGGTCGGTATGTTGTACATCCCTGCATCCGTCCCTGGAAGTGGTGTCTGGATCGGGGTCTGCAGCGGCGTCTGCACCCAAATACAAGCCACATTAGCACCCCGCCTGTCAATCACAGAGATCACGGCCAATATGGAGGGATGATCGAGGGATTTCGCCTCACCGGTGGGAACAGCATGTCGGCGGTGGGGGTGGCGTACTCCTCCGAGGTGGCCTCGTAGGGTACGTTGAGGTCGTGCACGGGCGGGGTAGCGCCGGAGCCAGGCGCGCCTCCGGCGGATGCGGCAGGCGCCTTGGTACGGTCGATGTTCCCTGAGATTGCGCCGCAGTGCAGCATCTTCAGCTCCCAGAGCTAGGGTTTCCGGCCAGATCGGAGAGGCAACCGTCAAATCGCGGAAATCAGCCAGCAATTCGAGAGACAGGTAGTACCAGAAGCTTGAAAAATCGGAGGTACTTACAGCCTGGAGCTCGTTCAGGACGGCGTCGCCGACCCCGTAGGTGATGAAGTCCTCGCGGACGTTGGCGACGACGTCGTCGATGACGGAGATGTACACGGTGGAGACGTTGCTGCTCGCCATGGAGGCGGCGGTGGAGGTGGCTAGGGTTAGGGTTTGGGTGGGAGGAGGCAAAGGGGGAGACGGGGTGGAGTTGGGGAAGAAGAGGGGATGGCGGAGGAGGAGGAGGCGGGGGACAGAGACGGGGAATTAAGGAGAGAATATAAATAGGTTTGCATCCGTTGGCGTCACGTGGCCCCACTGCCACCGCCTCGGGGAGTTTCCGAAAAGAACCCCGTTCTTGGTCGGTTTGCGGTATGGTCCCCGGTAGTTCTCGGGTATTTCGTTATTCTCGGGAAAATTATTCCGCGGCGTCCTTACAAATTCTGAATTTCCTTGTCTTGATATTTTAGCTATAGTGTTTTTTGTGAGTGAACCCTTCCTTTTATTGGTTTTGCGAATTTGTCCCTCCTATCTGGATTAGAATTATTTATGGCAGTACCGTTGCATGTTACCAGATCCTGTTTGGTGAGCAAAATCAAAAAATCCCGGATCCAATCACTGCTCGTGGTCGTAGCAAAATATCATGGAAAGGCCCTCCGTGGCATGAACATTCTAATTAGAAATTTTCGTAAAATCCTTAACTCCCGAAAATTCTAAAAAAAATAACCTAGTCTAAATACCCCGTAAAAATTATATCACGACCACTTGATTAAAAATAAAACTACATCTAACATTGAGATATTTTACTCTTCAAACTTTAACTTTTCTAGGAGATTCCTTGCCCTTTATCTAAGGGAAACTGTTTTGAAGAAATTGTAAAAAAAGAAATGTTCATGTTAATTATGTATGCATCTATGAAAAGACACGAGAGAGAGAGTGTGTGTGTATATATATATATATTTGTACTTTCTTGTTTTCTGTTTCCAAATCGTAACGCCCTCAACAATGATGTCTTTAAATTTATTGGCGGTGATAGTTCTCCGACAGATCACACATCTAGCACTCGTTGATATAAATCCATTAATTCTCAAGGCGAGCGAGATAGAAACATCAACTTCTCCCGTGGGAATCCCTTGTTTAGAAGGATCCTAGGATTTGTTTGTAATTTTATTATTTACCAGGGATTTTTTTTGCAAAAAGTATGTCTATCAGACATTAGATATTCTTTCTAAAAAACTTCAATCAAATTTTTGACTATTAAGTGAAGATCAATTCTCTCCTAACCCTAGCACCACCCATCCTCTGCTACAACCCTTGCACTGCCCCATTCATACGTGACATCTGTGTCGTTTAACCTGTCATGCTCGGCTCCTCTCGAATGATGCCAGCGGTTGGTGGTTGTCAGACCCCCAAATTTGAAATTTGAAATCTTCTATGTTTACAGCACTAGTCTCTAAATCAGTAGCTAATGCCCACAATTACATCATTGAATATCAATCAAATATCACGAATATGTAAAGCTATTGCATAATAATAAACAAAGCATAAATATACCTTACAGCTTTTGACTTGCAGAATGACTGGACATGTCAAATATCTTTCAAAGAACAGCAGCAGAAGCAGAATAAAAATATACCACGTGGAACCCTCACAATATAACCACAGGCCATCGACTGAGGCCCGCGACCTAGTTCTTGGCCATCTTGATCTCTAATCTTGACGAATGCTCATAAGTGCCCACATAACCTTCTTATTTTATGCTTACTGAATAATAATATATTGAGCGAGCGTGAGTACACAACCATACTCGCGAGCCAACACGCAGAATGCAGTTATATAATATGCAAGACCGATCAACGGAATGGCTTGTGGCTCTTTTGTTTGCATAAAGCCACTTATTGAAGGGATTATCGATGTTTTGCTATTAAATTTATGTGCAATTGCCAGAATGCCATCTGATGTCTCAATAACATCTGGGTTCCGGGCCCACATGTCATTGAGACATTGAGTAGCACTCTGGCAATTGGGCATAAAGTGGTGTGGCAAATATGCTAATCCCCCCTTATTGAAATAGATTATGTAGTAGCAAATTCTTAGACCTAGCATTTTTAACTAGCACAAGTTTTAACAAGTTGAGTTTTGTTGTAAAATACTAGTCGAGGCTCCAACCTCCTATTCTATTGAGTGGCACCAACCACCCAATGCTTGGGTCACATCCCGTACTTCTCACTGGTTCTCAATCAAGCTATCTAAATTTTCTGGGCTCCAACCCATTAGTTCCAACCACTGGGCTTCAACCCATTATTTCCAATCATTGGGCTCCAACCCATCCTCTCATCCTATCCACAAATTATTTTATAAAAATGAAAGCTACTTCAAACAAGTTCACAGCACCGCCCATGATCGTGGGCATGGTTATCCAGATATTTTCACTACTACAAAAAGATTAATACTAGACGCCTCATCACAGACGGTGGACCAAAACCGTCTGTATTACATTCAATCACAGATGGTTTTGGTTTAGACCGTCTGTGTTACTGGTTACGCTAAAAACCGTTTGTGAAGAGGTAATATCACAGACGGTTCATGATCAAAACTGTCTGTGAAGTATCACAGACGGTTCTTAACAATAATCGTCTGTGATATTTCTACATATCACAGATGGTTTTGAACAAAAAACCGTCTGTAATGATAAACTCATCGCAGACGGTGCACCATTTGCTCGCTTACTGATCATCCGATGCAGTGTAGCTCCTCAATATAGTCTTCTTCTCCATCTCTGGCGCTATGGTAGCCGCGGGAGATCTCCAAACTCGGTGAGTTCCTTGCCACTCCGTGCCCGGTTTGAGTATCGCCTGACCTCACTGAGCCCGTCGTGTGGTCCATTTCAGCTATTGTCGCCCACGCCGAGCTGTCACCGTGGACCTCTCTGTCACCGTCGCCGCCATCGACGCCAACTCTTCTCCGGTGAGTCATTGACCCCACCAAGATCGATTTCCCCACCTATATGTCCCCCTAAAGTTGTGCATGTGCTTTGTTTCAGTTATTTCCACCGAGAAGACCTGTCACTGAGGAGCTTGACGCCGTTGCTTCTGTTCACTGACGACCAGCCGCCTTAGACCTTCCCCAACTTCATTGACACCTTTCTCGTGATCGAGGTGAGCTATTGGAGTATAAGCATCCTTTAATTTGAGTAGTTTTGGGCGTTTACACCGAAATCACTAGTGAAGCCCATGGCGCCACCACGGGATGTCACCGTCGGCTCGCCTTAGGCGACTTTAGGGCCCCGAGCCATGACTATTAGCAATGCGATGGTGCCCTGAGCCCAATTTGAGCTTCAAATCCTATTGTTTTAATCATTTAGTTAATAAACTAATGAGTCTATGACAAGTGGGACCGCCATAGATTTTATAAATAAAATCATGAAATAAAAAATGAGTCACTGACAAGTAGGGTGCACATGTAAGTTAATAAAATCCCGAAAAATGTAAAAATGAGAAAAGCCACCTTTAGTTCAGAAAAAAATAAGCTTTCTCTGTTGGAAAGCGTAAGCCTCAGAAAATACGCTTTCAAAGTCACCATTTTATTTATTTACAGGGTTTTCAATACGAACCATGTGATGGACCAAAGCTGGATGTACGCTAAGAACCGTGTGAGTGAAGAGTACATTAATGGTGTGTTTGCTTTTACAAGAGCTGTTGAGGAGGATATGTTGAATAAGGGGGCAGAATATTGTTGGAAATATGCCCTAGAGGCAATCATAGAGATGATTATATTTTGTTATATTCATAACTTTGGATAATATGTTATCTTGTTCCTAGAATAATATCGTTAATATTTATTATCAAGTATGTGACTTGATTGTGAAACTCTGTATTTCTGCGATGATTATTCTTAAACGTTCCCTAGCTAGTCAAAAACATACGAGAACACATATGAATAGACTAGCATATGTATTGGTTGATGACTATGTTTCATAGGTCATAGATATGGAGATATCAAACCAATAATATGGACACATGTTAGAGAACATGGTGTTGGATAAGACCCACCTTGAGACACTGTTGATATTGTTATAATTCTATATGTCATTAGTTGGTCTCAAGCAATGATGATGTATAATCCTTAGACCTGAGATCAGCATGATTTCCTACATATGTAATAGCACTCTTAGGGGTTGCTAAATGCTACTCATAACTGGGTAGTTATAAAGGTAGCTTTCGGGTATGCTATGAAACATACAGAGGAATGTGATTAGTCGGATATGGGATTTGCCCCTCCTAACATAACAGGAGAGATGCTTCTAGACCCCTCATTGTGGTCGAATAAAGAAAGTGCATGGCCATACCACTAGTGGTCGAAGTGTCGACCACATGAAGTTATTCGACACTTGATCGAGAAAGTATTGAACAATCTATGGATGACAATTATCTCACCTGGAGTTCAACCAGATGTCGTGAGGCAAAGGGAGAATACACAAGCAGGTCATTCAGTTCGACCAGATACAAACTGGTCGTATGGAGATACGAGCTGGTGTAGACTGGTCAAAACTGGTCGTAAATTGGTCGTATGGAGATATGAGCTGGTCGTAGACTAATCAAACATAATTACTAACTGGTCGTAAGGAGTTATGAACTAGTCGTACTTAAGTATGAGTTGGTCATAAAGAGTTACGAACTGGTCCTAACTAAGTATGGACTGGTCGTGACTAGGTACGAGCTGGTCATAAGCTCACAATTGAAAATGAAGCTCTAAACAAGACACTAGAAGAGAAAGCTAAAATTGAAAAATCTATGTCCATGATGGCTTCCAAGAAAGTAGTTGACTCTAGCTCTTGTGCATTTTGCATTGAAGTTGGACAAAATTTAGATGAGATACAAGAGGCGTTTAGAGTTAAATTCAAGGAGCAAGTGGATAAGATTAAGAATACTTCTTGTGTGTCATGTGAGTCTTTGAAAGTTGAGCTAGCTCTTCTTAAGAAGAGATATAATAAGGTAATTGATTCAAATAAGTGTGCATCATGTAAGGATCTAGCTAAAGAGAATGATTACCTCAAAAAGACTCTTGAGAGATTTTCTAATGGGAAGAAGAACCTCAACTTGATCCTCGACAAATCTAAGGTGAGTGTGAAGAATAGTGGCCTAGATTTTAATCCCCTAGAGCATTCCAAGAACCATCCATCTAAGATTACGAGAGTTGTTAAGAGTGGCATGCTTGAGGTAAAACCCCCTGAGCTAGCTAAGATTGTCTTTAGATCTGCAGGTTTTGCCTAAACTCTTTCTAGCAAGACAGGTGCTTCTACTTCAATAGGTCAGACCCCTCAAAAGGTCAAGTACCATTGCACCTTCTGTAAGAAGGATGGCCACATTATTGAGTTTTGCTTCCGTAGAGCCAAGATTGAGAGGAAGGAGAGGATAAGTGCTTTGAGAACCATTAAAGGAGTTCCTTCACCAGCTGTAGTCTCTAGAGCCAGGCAGCCTGTCCTTCCTGCTAGACATAGGTCTAGGTTCGTAGAGGACTTCTTTGACTCCTTTGGTGGCTCTAGGCAGCGTTCTGGTTTAGGGTATCGTAAGGAGAGACCGCGCATAGCATCTAGATAGGGGGAGTACCGACCTTTTGGTAGGTCGATTCGGAGAGGTCTAGGTGTTTCTCATGTGCATTCTTATGATTTTACTCCTAACCGTTTTATTGCTCCTTCTACTGTTGTTCCCAAGCATCATGTGACTCAATACTGGATTCCCAAGTATTTCATTACTAACCCCAATACTGAGGCACAGATGTTTCCTATTCGTGCTCTGTAGGTCCGTCGTGCGAGGAAGGAGGACATATGGCTTGTTGACTCCGGGTGTCCTCGACACATGACTGGAGATTCTAGATGGTTCTCCTCCCTCACACGTGCATCCAGCAATGAATTGATCACATTTGGGGATGCTTCTACTGGGACCGTGACAACCAAGGGCACAGTGCACGTCAACAACAAGTTCATGCTTAAGGACATCGCTTTGGTAAGTAAGCTGAGGTATAATTTGTTATCTGTTTCTCAGCTTCTTGATGAGGGTCTAGAGGTGAGGTTTAAGAGTGGTGAGTGTAGAGTTCTAGACTCCTCGGGTGAGCTTGTCTTTAAGATCTCCAGGTTTGAGAGAATCTTTTGTGCTGATTTCAGTGTCTCTTCTGTTTCAAGTCTTAGATGTCTTGAAGCTTCTGACTCTCATGATCTAGTTTTGTGGCATCGTAGACTTGGACATATAGGTTTTGACCACTTGACTAAAGTCAGTTGCAAGGATTTGATTAGAGGTTTGCCTAGGCTAAAGGTTGTTAGAGACCTTGTGTGCACACCCTGTAGACATGATAAGATGGTTTCTGCTTCTCATCCACCTCTTACTTAGTGATGACTGATGGATCAAGTCAGCTCTTGCACTTAGACATAGTTGGCCCTTCTAGAGTCCAGTCTGCAGGTGGAAAATGGTATGTGTTGGTGATTGTGGATGATTTCTCCAAGTATTCATGGGTTTATTTTCTGGTTTATAAGGACGAGGCTTTTGGCTATTTTAGAGAATTGGTCCTTAGACTAGCTGTTGACCTTCCTGGAGCTTTGAGAGCCATTAGGAGTGACAATGGGACAGAATTCAAGAACTCTTCCTTTGCCACTTTCTACTCTGATAGGGGAATTGAGCACCAGTTCTCTTCTCCTAGAGTTCCCCAGCAGAATGGTGTTATAGAGAGGAAGAACAGGACCCTTGTAGAGATGGCCAGGACCATGCTAGATGAGCATTCCACACCTAGGAGGTTTTGGGCTGAGACGATCTCTACTACTTGTTATATCTCTAATAGGGTGTTCTTGAGATCTGTTATTGGTAAGACTTCATTTGAGCTCAGATTTGGTCATAGGCCCAAAGTCTCTCATTTCAAGATTTTTTGTTGCAAGTGCTTCATTATTAAATATGGCAATCTTAATAAATTTGAATCAAGATGTTCTGATGCCATCTTTCTTGGATATCCTGCTCATTCTCGGGGCTATCGTGTTTTTAATTTTGACACTAACAAAATTGTTGAGACTTGCGAAGTCACTTTTGATGAGACTAGTCTTGGTACTAGACCTGATGATGCAGATACACAGGTTTCTGAGAGCATCTTCGTCGATGACGACTCTGAGGATGAGGACCCAATCCATCCTTAAGTCCCTTCTGAGATGGTTGGAGAGCTCGCTTACTACTCCGGCTTGGTGGCGACCTCCTCCTATCTTCACCGACGACTGAGTGGCTCTGCTCCTACCTCCTGACCCATGAGGTAGAGGCCACTTCTACACCAGAGGTCCTCTTCACATTCAATGACAAGATCCACCGAAAGCAGATCATTGGGGATCTTCATGAGCGAGTCACTCGCTCCAGGTTTATTTCTCCTGATTCTCATGCACATTCTACCTTTGTCGCATCTTTTAAACCCCGAGATGTCATCCTTGCTTTATCTGATTCCTCTTAGGTCAATGTTATGCATGAAGAGCTTGAAAATTTTGAAAGAAACAAAATCTGGACCTTAGTTGAACCTCCACCTAATCATAATATAATTGGAACAAAATGAGTTTTCAAAAATAAGCAAAGTGAGGATGGGTTGGTAGTTCGCAACAAGGCTAGGCTTGTAGCTCAAGGTTATTCCCAGGTAGAAGGCTTAGACTTTGAAGAGACCTTTGCTCCTGTAGCTATATTAGAAGCCATTCACATTTTGCTAGCATTTGCGGCATCCAATGGCTTCAAACTATTTCAAATGGATGTCAAAAGTGCTTTCCTGAATGGTTTCATAGAAGAAGAGGTCTTTGTCAAGCAACCTCCTGATTTTGAAAATCCTAAGTTCCCAAACCATGTTTTTAAACTCTCCAAAGCCTTGTATGGACTGAAGCAAACCCCTAGAGCTTGGTATGATAGGATTCAGAGTTTTCTGCTTAAAAATGATTTCAAAATGGGAATGGTAGATAAAACCTTGTTCACTCTCAAGTATGGCAGTGACTTTCTGTTGGTTCAGATTTTATGTGGATGACATTATATTCGGTGGTTCCTCTCATACTTTGGTGTCCAGATTTTCAGATTCTATGAGCAGGGAGTTCGAGATGAGCATGATGGGCGAATTGACCTTCTTCATTGGTTTTCAAGTCAAGCAACTGAAAGAAGGCACCTTTATTCATCAAAATAAATACACAAAGGACCTTCTTCGACGCTTCAATATGGAAAGCAGTAGGCCAATGTCTACTCCCATTGCTACATTCACCGTATTGGACCCTAATGAGGATGGAGATCCCGTGGACCAGAAGGAGTACCGCAGCATGATTGGCTCTCTCCTCTACCTCACGGTGTTGAGGCCAGACATACAATTCGCTGTGTGTCTATCCGCTCGATTTCAGGCTTCCCCTCGTGCCTCTCATCGTCAAGCAGTGCGTCGCATCTTCAGGTACCTCCAGGACACCCTTGACTTTGGACTTTGGTATTCTTCTGCTTCTGCTCTCTCTATTCGGGCCTTTTCTGATGCTGATTTTGCGGGGTGTAGAGTGGATAGGAAGAGTATTTCTGGCACTTGTCATTTCTTAGACACATCTCTTATCTCTTGGTCATCTAGAAAACAGTCCTCTGTTGCACAGTCCACCGCCGAGGCCGAGTATATAGCTGCAGTCAGTAGTTGCTCTCAAGTTCTCTGGATCTTATCTACTCTGCGGGACTATAGGTTGTCTTTGGGTAGTGTTCCTCTTTTCTGTGACAACACTTCTGCTATTAACATTGCCAAAAACCCAGTGCAACACTCTAGGACCAAGCACATTGACGTTAGATATCATTTTCTTAGAGACCATGTTGAGAAGGGTGATGTTGTGCTTCACTTTGTTGAGTCTGAGCAACAGGTTGCGGATATTTTCACTAAAGCTCTTGATTCTTCTCGTTTTGCTTTCTTGCGGGGAGAGTTGGGGGTTATTAGGGCTCTTGGCCTGGTTTGAGGGGGAGTTTGCTCTTTTGCATTCATTGTACCATAATGCATTTTAAAATTCAACAATTTGCATTGTAATATAAACTTGTAGAGCTTTGATTATTATCCTTGTATGACATGTTTTCATGCTTTATATCCTGCCATGTATTGTGCTAGTTTGCTAGAATTCTTTTATGGCTTTTCATGTTTAGTTTAGCTTTTACCATGCTAGCTTTATTATCTGTGAGAAAATTGAATCAAAACATGACTTGTTAGATCTTGTGACTAGTTTTGCCATAGTGATCCTCTCATGATTCATGCCATGTCATAAAGGCTAAATTGAGTCTTGAACTTATTTTGAGTTGTAACTTGAGCTATGATAATTCTTAAGTCAAGCAAATGAAAAATGAGTTTTTCTGTACGAAAAAACTAATCTCACCAATTCTTTCTCATGAGACGGCTTGCCATTGCACTAGGCATGAACTCAGGGGGGGTTTTGGATGACCTAGACCACTCTTTTAAGCTTCTTGCTTGAGATGGTTGCGGCAAGGCTTGAGATCTAGCACATTTCTAAGAGAACAAAATTGTCGATTGGTTGAAGCTTAGGAGGCAGTTGTGGATAGCTCCTAGTCCAAGACTTGCTTTACTAAGATAAAACCAATCATTTTCCGCAAAGTGCTCAAAGTGCTAAATTCTAAATGCTTGAACAAATTGATTCAAAATTGAACTCCTAATGCTCAACTTGACTCATTTTCTAGTTTCTAGGCTCCATGTCACTTATAGACATGGCTTGACTCATTTTTGGATACCTTTAGTAAAACTATAATCTTGAGCACCTTGTCATGCTATCATTTCATTTAATCTCAGATTATTGCTATTTTGGCCTTAGCCTTGCTGTACATATTTTGCCATAATAGAACATAGCTTCTTCACATAATATGGCTTGGTGTAATACTTGTACAGTCCTTATGGATAATCTTCTTGGCTCCTTTTGCTCAAATTTAAAACTAAAAAAAAATTAAAGACTACAGCCATTCCATGTTATTCTTGCTCTATTCTCCTTCTTGCACCTTGATGACTCCATTGTCAAAAGGGGAGAAAAATTGGATAAAAATGTTGTTTTGGAGTCTCTGTGCAGCTTCTGAAAATTTTCAGAGTTTAGGTCATGTTGAAAACTTACTCTTTCCTTTGGACCTAAGGTGAGATTTTTGTCTCGTTTCTGGAATTTGAAGCTCTCTTTGTTTCTTCTACCTTATCTCACTTTGCTGAAGCTGTTCTGAAGCCAACTTGGTCATTTCCTTGCATTCACTTGCTTTTAGAACCAAGTTGTGCCTTTGTGTGAAAAACTGATTTCTTTTTCTTTCAAACCTCAAAACATTCATTTTTGGGAAATTGCCAATGTGTTCATCAAGGGGGGGATTGTGGACATCATGAGGATATGCTTATGATCTTAAGTGATGTTACAATTGGCAATTTGGTTGAAGGTTTGTTGGAATTCCTGTTTTTCAGAAAGTTTCAGCAAAGTGTCAGGATAATCGGTAGTACCGGAGTATAAACCGCGGTAATACCGCATTGCGGAACGACCGGTTTAAGTGGAGCGGTGCTACCGGAGGCTTTTGGTCAGAGCATTGTGTTTTTCTGGTAATGGTAGTACCGATTTGTAAGCCACGATACTACCGTGTAACGGTATGACCGTCGAAGGGAACGGAACTACTGCTTGTCAAGGCTTTGAACACGTGTTTTGCTCGAACCGTTAGATCTTGATTTAACGGTCTATATTGAGAGAAACGTTCGGACCGTCTGAACGTATTAAGCTTTGTGAGTCATTTGATTGAAATCGGGCGGTTGAGATCGTGTGAGATGTTCGGACCGTCCGAACGGTGCCCAGATCCAATGGCTGAGACTCGCGGTTCGATCGGCTGAGTAATCTGGAGCGTTCACGTGTCAATGGATTCCTTCTGAAGGTCTTGAGCGATTTTGCGAAGCGGTAGTACCGCAAGGTATGGGCGGTAGTACCGCACTTAGGTATGACCGCTTTGAGTTCGGTATGGAAATTCCAGAAGCGATGTTGTTGATGATTCTTCGAGCGGTACGACCGCTGTACTGAGAGCGGTACTACCGTGATGCGGTAGTACCGGGAATGACTTGGCGGTAGTACCGCATTTGCACTGAATGTTGATTCTTTCAGAGAATTGATTTTAGGATAAGTCATATCCATGTTTATCTTTGCATATGTGTTGCATATTGCATGTTTTGAGCTAATGTGGGTCAAATTGTGAGAACTTGTTCCTGCAGACGATTTCTTGGTCTATTGCTGTGTAGGTGGCTTGCAGGTCAACGACGGTCAACGGCGAGATGGATCAGGACTAAGCTTGGAGAGCTGAGGTCCAGAACGATCATTGGTGTCGGGTGAGGTCAGGTGACTCAAGCATGGTGCAGAATGGACGAGGATGATCGAACGGGCAGTTCGATGCAGCTGGTTAGATCAAGCGGCATGGAGGTCGGTGCAAGTGCCTTGGAGTTTCCGATGGGATTCGGACGGTAGAGACTTGTCGACATGATGAGAGCCGTTAATCAACCTACATGTGGCGAAGCAGGCGATTGCTTCGACAGGATTGGACTCGGTCCATGGAGAAGGATCGAGAAGGGGTATTTTGGTTATTTCACCAAATACCGCCCTTGTGACTTGTTGGCTAAACCGCGGCGCGGGTCGGCGCTTGGAGAAGTAGTTTAGGTCAATCGAAGATGAAGACGACGCTTTGAGATGCGTGCGTGTGTTAACCCATTGTGTGTTAGGGTTTAATGGGTGTCCTAATGGAATATTCCTAGATGCTAGCCTCCACTATATAAGCACTTGGTGCTGTGTGCATTCAGAGACAACGATAGGGGAGAAACCTGAGTTTGGTCTTAGGGTTTGGAGAGCTAGGGTTTTAGGGATTGATTGAGTGTGGCTCATGTATTGAGTTTTTATCCTCCAAGATGGAGTGGTTGTAAACCTCGAATCTTCAATCATCAATCTATCCTTGCAAGTTCTTAAAGATGAGTTCTCTTCGTTGGTTTATCTGTTCTTGCATCCTATTTTGATGTTTTTGGTGTTTTTGATGATTCACTGCTTGTCTCTTGAATCCATCTGTTGATCTTGCTTGCTGTGACTTGTGGGAGACCATCTAAGATCATCCATAGCCCACGAGCAAGCCTAGGATCAGATTTGGGTATTTGACTTGGTTTTGAACCGATCTTCATCAAATCTGAAAAAGGTCAAAACTTTGACGTGGATCTATTGAATAGATGATTGGAATAAGTTCCTGATCTCCTCTAGAGGTTATGTTTCAAGTTTGGTAGGTTTTGGTTGGTTGAATCAAAAGTTGTGTCGATTTTAGGTTTGATTTTGTACTGTCGGCAAGAGCTCCAGGAAAATCGGTCATACCGCATCATGGACAGCGGTAGTACCGCATCCATAACGGTGGTAGTACCGATTTCGATATTTATTCAGCAGAGTTTCTGGTTTTTGTTGCTGGTCTTTGGGGTTTGCAAAAATTGTTTGTGCTCCTATCCAACCCCCCTTCTAGTCGCCTTTTCGGTCCTACAACATCACCTTGAGCAATAACATCTCGAATAAAGTAATATCTCACATTAATGTGCTTTGTTCTCTCATAGAACATCTGATCCTTTGTAAGGCATAAAGCACACTAACTATCACAAAAAATAGTAGTGCAAGAATTATCTCCACAAAGCTCAGTATACAAACCTCTCAACCAAATAGCTTCTTTACAAGCTTCATAAATAGCCATATATTCTGCTTCAGTGGTAGATAAGGCAATAGTAGCTTGCAAACTTGCCTTCCAACTAACAACACAACCACCAATGGTGAAAACATAACCTATTAGAGACCTCCTCTTGTCTAAATCACCAGCATAATTAGAGTCAACATAACCAACAAGTTCATCTCTAGAATTCCCAAACTGCAAACAAGCATTAGAAGTGCCACGCAAATATCTGAAAATCCACTGAACTGCTTTCCAATGCTCTTTTCCAGGATTAGCTATGTATCTACTAACAACACTCAATGCATGGGATAAATCAGGACGAGAACAAACCATGGCATACATAAGAGAACCAACCGCACTGAAATATGGAACTCTAGACATGTACTCAATATCATAATATGACTCAGGACATAAGGCTAAAGATAATCTAAAATGCGAAGCTAATGGAGTACTCACTAGTTTTGCATCATGCATATTAAAACGATGAAGGACTTTCTCAATATAACCTTTTTGACTAAGGTATAACTTGCCAGATTGCCTCTCTCTAATAATCTCCATGCCAAGAATTTTCTTTGCTGCACCTAAGTCTTTCATCTCAAATTCATTACTCAGTTGTGCTTTCAGTTTTGCTATTTCTAACTTATCTTTTGCAGCAATCAACGTCTTATAATCAACATAGAGAAGCAAATAAATAGCTGAACCATTAACAGTCTTTAAATAAACACAGCTATCATAATCAGACCGCTTAAAGTCACGAGAGAGCATAAATGAGTCAAATCTCTTGTACCATTGCCTAGGAGATTGCTTCAAATCATAAAGAGATTTATTTAATCTACAAACAAGATGTTCTTTTTCAGGAGTAACAAAACCCTCAGGTTGGTCCATATAAATGTCTTCTTCTAACTCCCCATATAAGAATGCAGTTTTAACATCTAATTGCTCAAGCTCATAATCATGCATAGCAACAATACTGAGTAAAGTGCGAATAGAACTATGCTTCACAACTAGGGAAAAGACATCATTAAAATCAATACCTGGAATCTGACTATGACCTTTAGCAACCAACCTTGCTTTATACTGTCGAACCCGGGATTAAAGGATCCCAGATTCTCTGTGTTTACAACACTAGTCCAGGAACAGCTAGTGTACATAGTTCACAAATATGGTAACAAGTCCACATCATGCATTTATTGATAATATCAGAGTATTTATTACAAAAGGGCACTTGGCCTAAAGAAAATTACAGCGGAAAGCAAAAGATAGTAGTAGGCCAAACGATACGCCACAGGCAATCGTCTAGGGGCGCAGCCTAGCCGTCCAAGTCCTCCTTATCCACGAAGTACTCCTCCTCTGAGATTATTTGCAATAAGCAAGAATGAGCACTACTACCGTGCTCGCAAGTTACACCCGTCAAGTAACAGATGCAATGCATGCATAAAGGATATTTCAAAGGAAGGCTTATAGTGTTCTTTTGCATAAAGCCATGTTTCTTTCAAATATTTATGCTAAGTTCCAAAGCGGTTATTCTATAACTAAAATTCATTTTATAAACTCAAGTTTTATAGTTGGATAACCTCCATGTGAAATATGGTGATGGATACCCTCCAATCACAAGGCTAACCACCCAAATTCCCAATTTGATAAACCATGTGTCAAATCCATTTTGAATTCAAAACCAAAGTCTAACTTTGAGTGGCAAATGCTAAACATGTCCACAACCGTGGACATGACTATTCAAATAGGTTTACACTCTGCAGAGGTTGTACAACTTTACCCACAAGAGACAATTTGCTTTTGATGTCGACCAATACACGCTTCCTTAGGCGTGCGACAAAGCAATTATCACAAGGCTGTTACAATGCTCTACCCTAAAGTATTTGTGCCCACTAAGGTTTCACTTCCATTGGACCATCCATCCTCCGGAAGCCCCCTCTTGCGTCAGGTGGGAAAACTGTCTAACCAACACCCACACATCAACATGGCACAAATAACAGTAGAGTATTGCAAATTATGAAGCCTAGTTCTGCCCATACAGGACATGTGGTAGTACGGTGGAGTTTAGCAAAAGCGGCTCTCAGGCCGGTCCTTAAACAACTTGGGTAGCATACCAATTAAAACCCTGGGCCTCAACCCTGACTTGGTTGAGCCTGTGCATAAACCTGCACCAGCCTATCATCCATTTTGCCCAAGTTTAAACCATCTTTGATTTTAATTTTGCTTTCGAAAACACTTACAAAAGAGTTCATGGTAAAACAATACAATGGTTTATTTTTAAACAAGAAATGCTTCATTGGCTAAATTCCCCAAAATAAACATTTTGGTCTAAGCATATCTTGGCATAACATTTTCAAATGCTCCTAGTTCATACTAATGTATCAACCAGGTTTTATCTAAGGTGACAAGGTGTTTAGTTCAATACCAAAATTGACCAAACAAAGGATTGTAGGAATATCAATGAATTTAAAACAGGTATTTAAATAGATGTATTTAAATAAGCATGCAATACATAATTTAAAAACAGAATTTAAATAATTTTAAATACTGGGATTCAAATATGATCAAGAATGTAACTTGCCTTGTTCAAAAGTCTGGTCGTTGATTAATTCTGGTTCTTCGGACTCGTCGAAATCTAAACGTGAAAATAAGCTAAATTAAAATAAAATCCAAAAATTACAAAATAAATACCGGAAGTAGAGAATGAATTTAGATGAATTTAGGAGAAAGAAATGATAGATTTGGAGTTTGCATGTGAGAGAACTAATTTTTGGAAGGAATTAAATGGACATGTACAAAGTAGCATGCATGAAACTACTAGCAGCCAGCACTGTACATCATCTTCTAGCTAGAAGCGAACAGAAGCAAAACTAAATGGTTAAGCTTTTAGCCGAATGAAACATAGCGTGCAAATGGCAAGTAGAAGCCGATCATGTACAAGGTATGGAGCTGAGATAACTAGCAGCTACGCATTGCTCATCTTCTTTCTACGAACACAGAAGCAAAACATGCTAAGTTGCAACCGAATGAAAGAGCATCAAGTAGCCGAACAAGGAGCTCATGGCGACGGCATTACAAGGTGGCAGAGGACTGGCGGGCGGTGTCGGCGGTGGTGGCCAGAGGTGGCGAGGGTGGGAACCGAATTGGGTGGTGGCCGGCCAAGCTACTGTCAAAGAGAAAATAGAAATGGAATGGTGGCTGTGCTATGGTGATTCTACAACTTGGAGAGAGTAAAATGGAGTTTCTGAGGAGATGGCATGCCCTTTATATAGCCTCAACCGGGAGCTGAAATGTTGGGTAGACCAATAGGCACCAGCGACTGTTCAAATTGGAAACGGTTGAAACTGAGCGGATGCACTGATGGCTGCTCAAATGAATGCATGACAACGTGGGAGAGCTTAATAGGGGCTTAGTGCTGCAAACGGTTTTGAATAGAAAGCTTTAAATGGAAGAAATGGGAGAGGAGGAAGTGCAGCCACCATTAATGGAGATGAAGCTCATAAGTCACGGTTGGGAGCAAGGGAGGAGATGGGAGGGTGGCGCGGTGGATTGGGACCGGGGAGGCGCTGCCGCCGGTGGCCGGAGTTGGCAGCCATGGTGAGATTCGGCCATGGATGGTATTGGTGATAGCTTGGAAAGAATGCTCTCGAGAGGACATGCTGGGAAGAAGAAAACTGTTGGGAGAGAGAGAGAGAGAGAGAGAGAGAGAGAGAGAGAAAGAGAGGATAAAAAAAATAGAAGGGGGAATTAAGTCAATTGAAAGCAAAAGCCCACATTGGCTGCATGCATGCAAAGAGCGTGGGAGTTAAGTGAGCTTCTCACGGGAGCAGCCCAAGGATAATTGACCCGGCGGGAAAACATTTTGTTTATATTTTCGAAATTAAGATAAAACAACCAATCAAATATATTTTTAGAAGATATCAAATAGAGTCCAAAAATTCTAGAAAAATTCAAAGAAATTCCTAGAGTTCTTTTGGACTTAAATAAAATAATTCTAACTTATAATTGGTAATAGTTTTTGCACATAATTTATTTTGGCTTTAAAATAATTAGGGAAAAACTTTTAAAATTCCAGAAAATAATTAAATTTTTATTTTTCAACTTAAGTCCAAGAAAACTTCAAAGACTTCAATAAATTTTACTTTTAACTTTTAAAACTTTAGAAATTCAAATAAGCCATAAAACTCTTTCAAATTTCATAAAATCCAACAAAATAATAACTTTATTTATTTTATTTTGGTAATAGCACTTTGGGATGTTACAAATACCTTGCTAGTTCAGTAGGAGAAATACCCTCCTTTCTTTTGAAAATCCACTTTCAACAAACAGGCTTCTTCTCCTTTATCAATTTCACTAGTTCCCAAGTGCTATTCTTTTCAAGTGACTCCATCTCATCATGCATAGCAGTTATCCACTTATTACAATCAGTGGAGCTAATAGCCTCAGAGTATGATGAAGGTTCTGTATTACCTTCAATTTCTTCTGCCACACTCAAAGCATAAGCAACAATATTAGCTTCTTCAATCAACATCTTGGGTGGATTAATCTCCCTTCTAGACCTGTCAACTGCGATATACCGTTGTGGTGGCTACTCAACAATAGGAGTATCCTCAACAATACGTGCATCATGAACAACAATATTTTTCTTTTCTAATGTGTCATTTGAACCAACAAAATGGTCTACCTGAACACTTGAATTCTGCTCACTCTCAATAGGAACATTAGTGGACAGTTTATCATGAAGCATAGCAGATTCATTAAAGACAACGTTTCTGCTAATCACAAACTTCCTTGTTTCAGGATTCCACAACTTATATCCTTTAACACCAGATTTATAACAAAAAGGGATGCACTTAACAGCTCTAGGCTCTAATTTTCCATTATCAACATGAGCATAAGCAGTACATCTAAAAACTCTCAATTCTGAATAATTTGTTGGGGAACCAGACCATACCTCAATTGGAGTCTTCTTTTCAATTACAAGAGAGGGTGACCGATTAATAAGGTAGCAAGCAGTGGAAGCGGCCATTCAACGCGCTTATGCAAACTGCATTTGACAATATGCAACGGGCCCTGAAAATGATGGTCCTGTTCATACGCTCAACTACACCATTTTGTTGAGGAGTACCAAGAACGGTGTAGTGCCTAACAATGCCTTCAGTCTTGCAATATGATTCAAATTCATCATAACATAATTTTATCCCATTATCAGTGCGAAGTTTCTTTACCTTTTTTCAATTTGCCTTTCAACCATAGTCTTCCACTCTTTAAATACTGAAAATGCTTCTAATTTATGCTTCAAGAAATAAGGTCACACTCTTCTAGAGTAATCATCAATAATTGTTAACATATAACGAGCACCTCCGAGCGATGTCTTGCGAGATGGCCCCCATAAATCAGAATGCACATAATCCAAAATACCTTCTATGGTATGAATTGAAGTATTGAACCTCACCCTCTTATGTTTGCCAAACATACAATGCTCACAAAATTTCAGCTTACCGATGCTATGTCCATTAAGAAGTCCTCTCTTGCTCAATTCTACCAAACCAATTTCACTCATATGCTCGAGACGCATATGCTAAAGATTAGTAGCATCAGAATCAGATAATGACCTTGAAATTACAGCAACATTACCTAATATTGTAGTACCTCGCAGATGGTACAGATCGACAGATTTAATACCAGCTTTCATCACAACAAGAGAACCTTTTGATACATTCAAAACTCCACCTTCATCAGAATACTTGTACCCTTTACCATCAAGAGTACTCAAGGAGATAGGGTTTCTTTTCAAATCTGGAATATGCCTCACATCTATCAAAGTTCTAACAATGCCATCAAACATCTTGATCTGAATTGAACCAATTCCTGCAACCTTACAAGATGAGTTATCACCCATCAACACAGTACCACCTTCAACAGGTTCATAGGTGGCAAACCAGTCCCTATTAGGACACATATGAAAGGTACAGGTAGAATCAAGAATCCATTCATCATTGGTCTTAGCACATCCAGCAAAAGCAACAAGAATTTCTCCATCAAAACTATCATCAGCAGCAAGGGAGGCATTACCTTCATCATCTGGTTTACCTTTTGGCTTATAATTGCCAGTTCTCTTTTCCTTATTCTACAGCTTCCAGCATTCAGAGATGCCGTGTCTATTTTTCTTGTAATATTTGCACGACTTGTACTTGCCTCTGGATTTTGACCGGTTCTTGTAGCTGTTCGAACTTTTGCCTTGAGATCCATTGTTTGAGTTCTTCTCCTTTTGCCTACCACGAACAAACAAGCCTTCTCCTTTTGGACTTGAATTTTCAGAAGGTACCATCTGTTTCATCTTCTCCTTAGTATGCAAAGCTTCATAAACTTCATTAAGAGTGAGAGTATCTCTACTATATAATATGATATCTTTGAAATTTGAAAAAGAACTAGGCAGGGAACACAAAAGAATAAGACCCAAATCCCCATCATCGTATTTTACCTCCATAGACACAAGGTCAAAAACGATCTCCTTAAACAACGAAAGATGATCAAGCATGAATCCTCCTTCTTACAATTTGTGAGAGTACAACTTCTGCTTGAGATGCATCTTACTGGTAAGATTCTTTGTCATGCAAATTTGTTCCAGCTTCAGCCATAATGCAACAGCTGTCTTCTCCTTCAAAACCTCCTGTAAAATATTATTTGATAGATGAAGGTGAATCTGAGATAAAGCCTTACGGTCTTTATGCTTCTCATTTGCAGTCCATGTGACAGGTTGTTTCTCAAATCCTTCCAACGCATCATCTAAATCCATCTGTGCCAACACAGCCCTCATCTTAACTTGCCACAGCGAAAATCTTGTGTCTCAACCCAGGAGTGGAAGATCATACTTCAAAGTCACCATGAGGAATAAATCCTGAAAATTGTTGGTATTGATCTGTGTAAACCTAGTAAAAATCACGACCTCTTTGGTACACCTTCTGTACGCGAAACAAAGATCTTCAAACCTCTTGGTATACTTCTCATGTGGACTTAGCAAAACATTCACCAATACTGAGACACGTGAATCTGCTGACTTCGTTTCAATGGATGGTGACCAAGCCGGCAGCAATTTTCTCTAGATCTGCTTGGACGCCACTTGTCTGCTTTGTCTGCTGGACTTTGGTTCGCTTGGACACGCTGCTTTGGATGAAGCACCGAGGAAAAACGCGGTGTCGCTTGCTGCTTCAATCTCACGCGCGCACAGACCAAGGAAACAAAGAGACGATGCTGTCGCCCAAAGACCGAAGCGACGAAGATCATGGCGACGCACAGACGAAGACGGACCCTCCTGTGCTGTACGCGCCCTCAGGAGCGACACGCGACGAGAGCAACGATCGAGGCGAAGTCACATTGCCGCGCGACGGCGGCGGCGGTTTTGGATCTGATAATAATTTTTTCTCTCCGTATCTCTCTAAATCCTAATCTCTCCTATGCTCTAATACCACTTGTTAGGAAAAATAGGGACAAAGGAGACACGAATTTTTACGTGGAAAACCCTTGTGGGAAAAAACCACGGGCACCAACCGGCGATGATCACTATATGAGGAGTGATTACAAAACACAGGGGATTACAATGAGGTGTCTCTCTCCCCATGCGGCTTACAAGAGGTATATAAAGGGGTAAAAGGACTTAGAGTCCAAGTAGGACACTAATCCGCTAATATGGCATATTCTAGATACTTCCACATTTGAAATTCGGATCACATACGGATCCAAATATCAACAGAAATAATTCGACGGAGAGAAGGAGGACATGTCAGCTCCAAGGCATTTAAGCGGAAAAGAGGTCTATGATATGATTAAAGATTTAGATGTTGTGCTCGGAAAGAGACGTAAATCGAGGACCCATGAGAAGAACATCTAGAAGACGAGATCAATATTTTGGGACATACCTTATTGGGAGCACCTAGAAGTTCACCTCTGCATCGACGTCATGCACGCACGTAGAGAAGAATGTATGTGACAGCTTGATTGGTCTCTTACTGAGCATTCGTGACAAAACAACGCACGGCTTGACTTGGTTGATATGGACATCAGACCTGAGTTAGCACTGACAAAGACCGATAAAGGACGAACGTACCTTCCCCTTGCTTATTACACTCTGTCCAAGGCCGAGAGAACTAAACTTTGCTAGTGCTTGCATAGTGTGAAAGTTCCGTCCGGTTACTCCGCTAATATGAAGAAACTTGTTTCGATGGAAGATTTAAAGTTAATTGGCATGAAGTCTCATGATTGTCATGTGTTGATGACAGAGATGCTCCCTGTTGCAATTAGAGGTATTTTGCCGATCAAGGTCCAAGAGACAATCATGAGGCTATGTTATTTCTTTAACACAATTGCTCAGAAGGTCATCGATTCCGAAGGACTACATGCTCTGTAGAATGAGGTGGTGACGACTCTATGGCCCTGTTTGGTATATTCTCATTTTCCAGATTCTACTCCTGATTATCTGATAATCCACTTCTTTGAGAATCTGGAGCTATCTGTTAAAAGCGTTTGGCTGGTAGGTTGGCTCCAAAAACCATATGAGGGAGGATTAGAGGCAAATAGACCATGTTATCCCTAGTTGTAATAATTCAATTGTATTTGTGTCTTTCTCCTATGTATTTGTACACAAATTATAGAATTTTTCCTATAAATTTGTTTAGACCATATGAATGTATATACATTGTATCTATACACATGCCAGGTTACATTGCATTTACACTTCATGATGGATTACAACTGTGTATAAGCAAATTTTGTACTGTTTATGCTGCGATAGATGAAGCTAGAGATATCGCATTCATATCGTATAAGTGTTTAAATGATAATTAAATGATATTACGTAGAAGTATTGAAATGATAAATAAGTCATGACAAAAGACCACCAAAATTCACAAGTAGTGTGTCCATCATCCTGAATGAGCAATTGCACTTGCAAGGTCATCACGGAAACTATCCATGGATGTAGCACTTGTTTGCGACGTTGACGCATTCGATGCATCCTGAGAAATGACATATTTAGCATATCTTGATGGTATTGTGGGTACATAATTAGGATCCCGATCGAACCTACGAAAATGCATGTCTAGTGAAGCATGTTCACGTATGAAGTTGTGGGTTCCCATGGTTGCTGCAACAATCATCTTTTGCTTGGACATGGGAAAGCTCAACATCTTAAGAAGAATTCTCCATTTCATCTTCCATACACCAAAGGACCTCTCAATTACGTTGCGAACACTCGAGTGCAAATGGTTGAATTTATCTTTCTCACCACTAGGAGCTACACCTCTCCGAAATTCTGGAACATGATACCTTTGGCCCTTGTATGACGCTAAGTACACAGGCCTGTTCAGATAACCGACATCAACAAGATAATATTTACCTGCAACATAAGACATAAAATTCATGTATATCAACATCCAATGCATAAACATTACAAGTAAATAATTTTGTAAATGATACCAAATAAAGAAAATTACCTTATGGAGGATGTGGAAAGACTTCCTTGCCTACATCCAATGCATGATAAAGCATACTAGTATCGTACATAGCTCCTGGTTGTCTAATAGATGTGTATGTGAAGCGCATGTCAAAATCACATACCGCCATGACATTCTATATTGCACTTCTTGATCTACCAATATATCTAATTAGATCTTCTGGAGCAATAGTTGCAAGAATGTGTGTACCATCGATAGGTCCAATACAGTCTTTGAAATGTAGCCACATCCTTCGATCATTTCTAATTCTCTATGAACTGTAGAGAAGTTTGGATCCTTTGGCCTCACAAAATCTTTAGACATTCTGACCACACACTGCAAAACCTCATCAAACTTCCTGCTAATTGTCTCACCAGAATGCTTGAACTGATTTTGCGCTCTTCGGTTAGATTCACAGCCACCACATATGTATAGAAAAAGTGCTAGTGCTTCAATTGAACTTGTATGCATAGTTGATTTCAAACCATATTTACTCACAAAAAGATCACGTAGACTGCGAAAGATTGTAGCATTCATACGAAACATATGGTAGCTTTCTCCCGGAGTGGTCAAAGTTTCTTTCAGCCAACCCATTCCACTAAGCCGTGAAGTCTTAGGCTCATTCTTGTCCAAGTAGGTTGAGTGATAATTCTCCACGATAATTGTAGTAGCAGCGAGGTGACTTGACATGTCTTGCCGTAGACGCATCATCTGCACATCACAATCATGTTCCTCATCTGATATATTACTCCCTTCACTATCGCTTTTACAAGACGACATCTGTACATGAACATACAAAAACACAACATAAATAACAATTTAAAAACACATGACTACCCATTAGGTCCAAATGACATTATATAACTAGTGAAAAAATATCTTACAAGCCAAAAAAATCTTACATGCCAATAGAGAAATAAAGAATAATAAAGGCGAATACAAGACAAACTACTTGTATGAATGTCCGGAATCATCCTAGCATTACAATCAATTTTCTATTTGCCATACTTGGCATCATACTTCCTTTTGAGCCATTCAAATCGTGCTCCACTATTGCGCAAGGTCATAAACATTTTCCTTTGCTCCTTCTTTAAGAAAATTTCAGATGCAATAAAGTGTTCATTACTCCCATTAACAGCACCACACTCTTCAATTGATTCCATGACATCCTTGATGCTACAAAACGAGTCTTGCTCTCTTTTCTGTGCAAAAGCTTCAAAAGATGCATGCGACTTCTCATTCAACTCAAGAATTCTTCTCAGTTGACCTTGCATGACCACAGACCCACTCATTGGTTTCTTCCCCTTATCATTGCTAGAGCCGCAATGTCTCTTCCCTTTTCTACCAATTGGTGATTCATCTTCATGATCACTATTATATTTTTCATCACACTCATCTTCAAGATCTTCAATATCAATAGCTATTGATGCACGCACAGGACTTTGAGGCAATGTTCTCATTGCAGGAGACCAATGGCCTTCACCGGTATTGTGAATGTCATCAAACATCTTAGACAACAACTCCTCATTTGGAAGTCCAGCCTTCTCAAACTTAGAACATCCTTTATATTCCTATCAATGCCAAGTGTTACACGTTAAACCTTTACCAATAATAGAGCTAGGGGTGTACATTAATGCATTTAAAAAATAGATAAAGAGTAATGACTTACTTTTTTAATTTCTTCCACCGTTCAGTGGTGCCTTTATTGTATTCTTTTCATGGTCCCAACCTAAGCATGTCTCCTTTGTCCTTAATTTCCTCCAAATGTTGTAATCGTTCTTTAATTTATCCCATTTGTTCTTCAATTGCATCTTTTTGTATTACAGCCCAGTTTTCTCTGCAAATTTTTGTATCACAAGAGTATACCCTGAGTTGTTCAAATGGGTATTTGGACGATTGCCAGCCTCTACTTGTTCAACGAACAATTCACACACTATCATAGTGTTCTTGTCGTTCCACTCAGCGTTATCAGCCATCTGCATATTTGGCCCATAAATTTTTTTTTATCAAATTGACATCAACAACAAGAAATGGACACCTCTCAGCAAAGATAAAAGAAAACCAAGAACATAATCTCAAGTTCAATACTGATAGAGGAAACTGTTAGATGTGTTAGATGTATATGTCTTTTCCCTGTTGTATAAGGGGTTCCTTGCATATATGCCACCCTGTACTTGTATATATATTAGCCCAATGGCCTCATAATGAATACAAGACTCAGTATGCTGCCTACAAGACATGGATTGATGAGGATGCTCGTGCCTCTGCTATTCTGGTTGCTAGCATGGAGGTGCAATTAACTGGGGATGTGGTTGGTTTGGCTTCAGCACAGTTGATGTGGACACATCTGTGCAACCACTACGAGCCATCTGGTGATTCGTTGTATCTTTTTGTTGTGCATCAGGAGCAATCACTGCAGCAGGGAGATGCCACTGTGGACGAGTTCTATGCCCAATTGTCTGCGGTATGGCATCAGATTGACTCTTTGGGCCCGGATGTTTGTCACACGTGTCGGTGCTGTCAGCGTCAGCAGTCTCACCTGGAGCTTCGTCGTATCTACGACTTCTTGACCCATCTCTGGGCTGAGTATGAGTAGACTCGTGCTCAGTTGCTGGTACGCCACCCTCGTGTGACCTTGTTGGAGGCCTTTGCCGCTGTTCGTGTTGAGGAGATTCGCCTTCGTGTTGCAAGTCTGTTGTCGTCACCGTTGTTTCCTTCGATTTTGGCAGCTCCTCCAGTTTCTACACTCGCTACGTCTCCAGCTACTCCTTCACTAGTGGTGCCTTCATCAGTGACAGCTGCTGTTAGTAGGGGACTACACTGCATTTACTGCAACAAGGATGGACATGTACAGCAAACTTGCTACAAGAAGAAGAAGGATTTATGTCGTGCTAGCCGTCCTCTACAGGGAACTGGTGGTTCCTCCTCTCAGAGGAGCTCTGGTGCTTCTGATTCTCAGGACTTTCTCACACTGCTGTGTCGCATGGCTGCTCTTACACCATCCAGTTCTGTTGGTTCTGCTGCACAGTCTTCTAGTGAGAGACCACCTTCTACTTCTTCCTCTGGTATATCACCTTGGATTCTTGACTCTGGTGCTTCCTTTCATATGACATCTGATTCCACCAGTCTCACTTCCATTCGTCCTTTAGCTACTCCTATCACTGTTCAGATAGCAGATGATACCCCTCTTTCTGTCGCAGGATGAGGCACTCTTTCGAATTCCTCTTTTCATATCCCTGTTGTTTCTCATGTTCCCAAACTAACCATATAGCTCATATCTGCCGGTTAGCTCATTGATCATGGTTGTCGTGTTATTCTTGATTCTGATTCTTGTTGTGTTCAGGATCGGCCGACGGGACTCGGTTGGTCTTGACCGCCTTGTTGTGACTCACAGCGTCTGTGGGAGCTTGACTGGCTTCGTCTTCCTTCCGCTACCCCTACCAGTCTTGTCGCCTCCACCGTCGCCGTCGCTTCTGCTGCATCCACCACTGCATCTTTTGCTCAATGGCATCATCGTTAGGGACATCTTTGTGGGTCGCGTCTATCTTCTTTACTTCATCGTGGTCTTTTAGGGTCTGTGTCTGGTGATGTTTCTCTAAATTGTCAGGGTTGTAAGCTTGGTAAACAACTTCAACTTCCTTATCCTTCTAGTGAGTCAGTGTCACAGTGTCCTTTTGATCTTGTTCATTCTGATGTATGAGGTCCAACTCCTTTTGTTTCGAAAGGAGGTCATCGATATTATATAATTTTATTGATGATTTTTCTCGCCACACATGGATATACTTTATGTCATCTCGTAGTGAGGTTTTATCCATCTACAAGACTTTTGCCACCATGATCCGTACTCAGTTTGATTATCCTATTCGTGTCTTTCATCCTTGACTCTCTTTGGGGAATACTTGTCGAGTCCTTTGTGGTTTTCTTCTTTGGCGAAAGGTGGTACTCTCTCTCAGTTTTCTTGCCATGGTGCTCATGCCTAGAACGGTGTGGCTGAATGGAAGCATCGTCATCTTCTTGAGACAGCTCGTGCTCTTATGCTTGCTTCTGTTGTCCTACCACACTTCTAGGCTAAGGCTGTTTCTACTGCTACTTTCCTGATTAATATTTAGCCTTCTTCTGCTCTTCAGGGTGGGATCCCAGTTGAGCGTCTCTATGGCAAGACTCCTGACTATTCTAGTCTTCGCCTCTTTGGGTGTGTGCGCTATGTTCTTCTTGCCCTTCGTGAGCGCACCAAGCTGACCACTCAGTCCGTGGAGTGCGTTTTTTTGGGCTATAGCGCTGAACATAAGGGATATCGTTGTTGGGATCTTGTTGGCCGACGGATGCAGGTTTCTTGAGACGTCACTTTTGATAAGTCTCGTCCTTTCTACCCTCGTCCTTCTCCTTCCACCACTCCAGCATCTCTTGTCGAGCCGCTTTCTTTTCTGACTTTTCCTGCCACCCCTCATAGTCACCACACCTCCATCACATCCTTTGGCCTCTTCGGTTCCTCCTTCACCGTCTCCTTCGCCACCGTCACCCTCTCTAGAGGCTCCTCGCGGCCCTCGTCTTTCTTATCCTCTCTACTACACTCGTTGTCCACGAGTTGAGGATTCTTCTGATGTGCCATCTTCTTCTGATAGTTCATATTCTTCGGCCTCTCCTCGATATGCTCTTCATGATTGCCAGTCTATTCGGCCTCATGCGCACTTTTGTTTAGCGGCTCTTGCCAAACCAACTTCTTATCATGATGTTGTTGTTCATTAGGAGTGGCAGCATGCGATGGCAGAGGAGATTGCTGCCCTTGAGCGTACTGGCATGTGGGATCTTATCCCTCTTCCCGCGCATGTTACTCTTATCACGTGCAAGTGGGTCTATAAGATTAAGACCCGCTCTGATGGTTCTCTTGAGCGCTACAAGGCTCGTCTTGTGGCACGTGGTTTTCAGCAGGAGCATGGTCGTGATTATGATGAGACATTTGCTCCTGTGGCTCACATGACCACTGTTTGCACTCTTCTTGCTGTGGCGTCTGTTCGGGCATAGGCCATCTCTCAGCTTGATGTCAAGAATGCATTTCTCAATGGTGAGCTGCGTGAAGAGGTTTATATGCAGCCACCACCGGGGTATTCTGTTCCTGAGGATATGGTTTGTCGCCTTCGCCGATCTCTCTACGGCCTCAAGCAAGCTCATCGTGTCTGGTTTGATCATTTCTCTTCTGTTGTCACTGCAACTGGTTTCTCTACCAGTGCTCATGATCCTGCTCTCTTTATTCACACTTCGCCTCGTGGTCGGACGCTTCTCCTTTTATATGTTGATGATATGATTATTATTGGAGATGATTATCAGTACATCACCTTTGTAAAGGAGCGTCTTAATGAGCAGTTTCTCATATCTGATCTGGGTCCTCTTCGCTACTTTCTTGGAGTTGAGGTTACTTCTACACCTGAGAGCTTCTATCTGTCCCAAGAAAAGTATATTCAGGATCTTCTTGATCGTGCTTTTCTTACTGATCAGCACACCGCTGAGACTCCTATAGAGCTTATTGTTCATCTTCGGCCCACTGATGGTGAGCCTCTTGCTGATTCTACTCGCTATTGTCACCTTGTTGGGAGTCTTGTTTATCTGGGTGTCACTCGTCTAGATATTTCGTACCCTGTGCATATCTTGAGTCGGTTTGTTTCTGCTCCCACTTAGCTCCACTATAGTCATCTTCTTCGTGTTCTACGATATCTTCGTGGAACCATCACTCGTCGTTTGTTTTTCCCTCGCTTCAGCTCTTTACAGCTCTAGGCATATTCTAATGCCACCTGGGCTAGTGATCACTCTGATCGTCGGTTTCTCTCTGCTTATTGTGTTTTTCTTGGTGGTTCTCTCATTGCTTGGAAGACTAAGAAGCAGACAGCAGTTTCTCGTTCGAGTGCTGAGGCCGAGTTGCGAGCTAAGGCTTTGTTGACTACGGAGGTTACTTGGTTACGGTGGTTACTTGAGGATTTTGGTGTTTCTATTTCAGCATCCACTCCTCTTTTGTCTGACAGTACAGGGGCTGTTAGCATTGCTACCAATCCGGTGAAGCATGAGCTTACAAAGCATATTGGTGTTGATATTTCCTACATGCGGATACAGGTATATGACCAGATTGTTGCTCTTCAGTATGTGTCTTCAGAACTTCAGGTGACAGACTTCTTCACAAAGGCGTAGACCAGAGCTCAGCACAGCTTCTATCACTCCAAACTTAATGTTGTTGATCCACCATAAGTTTGAGAGGGGGGGGGTGTTAGATGTATGTCTTTTTCTCGTTGTATAAGGGGTTCCTTGCATATATGTCACCATGTACTTGTATATATATTGGCCCATTGGCCTCATAATAAATACAAACGCTATTCATAACAGAAACAACATAACTGTCCCATGAAACAAATCATAACAATCAATTCACATATATTAATTTGTGCCTACCACATTCACAGAGCTGGAAAATTCTGCATGCTACTTTTACAGTCAGGTGTGGAATTGAGAACATCATAAGGCAACCATATAGGTCCATCTGCTACAGAGCTAAATGAACCATTTGAAAGTGGGATACAACGAAAATGTTTGGTCCATATTCATGAATACCTAGGGCCCTTGATAATGTATCGGATATAATGATATCTTTTGACAGATACCCAAGACCAAGATGCTCATGAAGTAAGTCATCAGAAATTAGCATTCTAGTCTGTTCATCCCAACCCTTGAGTGTGTTGCATGGCAAATCAGAGGCATTCACAGATCATTCACAGATGCATTAATCAAATCATTCACAGATGTTTTGACTATACATGTCTTCTTTGTCTGAAAAACACAACTTGTTTCACTTGTTTTGAACCCTAACGCAGCTTGTCTCAAGGCAACTCGCTAGCAGTTTTGCCACCATCATTGTAGCTTGCACCCAAGCTCTGCCTTTTACCAGGAGAGTATACAAGTTAACTCCAACAAAGTCTTAATTACTAGATGCTTTCCTTTTCTTTACAAATTACCTCCACAAAAATTCAAGCATCTAGTGCAATAGATTGAAGAAATTTACAGAATAAATTGCAATGACAATTCACTCTAGCATATGTGTAGTCGTGTACATGTCCATTATGAGTAATGACTGAGGAATGAGGAGACTTCCGACAACATGTCCAGTAAATGATTGAATGATCAGGGCATATTAGCAATTTTGCAACCCTCCCCTTCAAAAAAGACACCACCACACCACACAAGATGTAGATATGCCAATGGTTTTGCACCTTGTGTGAAATTCAATAACACAGAGTGTAACAGCGTGAGGAACACAATATCACATGCATTAGGCAGCAATAAAATTGGTAGGAAACCAATGCCGATGCTAATGTGGCATTTATACCAAAGTATAATATAGTAAAGAGTCATATTGTGAAGGTGATGGCTACCTTGCACCCAAGATTTAGTTTCTTCCACAAATCACGAACTGGTTCTTATTCCATGGACCATCTAGAGATCAAAAATAGAAATTCCTACTAAAATCATCAACTTTCATCCTCTTGACTTCTCAACATTGTGTAGATACCTAAAATAGCAAACTCTCATGAAACATAAAGCAAGTCCTTCCAATTCTCTCCTCTCCTCTCCCTTTCCTCTCTTTTTGAAACGAGAAAGCGAGCAAAGTAGCTATGCTTCTTAAAGATCACTACAATGCAGTTCAATGATCTAAAAGTTGTGTCTATTTTTCAGACGCTAGCACTAATCAAGAAAACTACAGAGTTAAACATCAAAGCTGAATGTCTAGAACCATTTGATGCTTACTGTGGTTGCTGACTTGCTATTAAAGAACAATGAGTTAGCACTGAGATGATGAATGGATATATGTGCTTAGCAACATCAAATGTTTTGGGTAGGGGTTTACGAGTTAAGAACCTCAGGAACCAAAGGGCTATTTTCTTTTAGGGATGACCCCATCTTGGAATCATCTGATTCTGTAGGTTTGTGTTTGGCTAGTTGAAATGCATAATCCAATCCTGCAAGTTTGTAATTAGTTAGCAGAATGGAATTACCTCATTCTAGCACTAAATCATTCTGCATGGGGGAGAAACTAGTGGAACATGTTGAATGGGGCCGTTTTACAAAAAAAAAAAATTATGACCCTGTTCTATCCCTCAAAATTTGTTAGATGCCCCCATTAGCTGAATCTAGGATGTGTGTGTTCCACAAACTGAATAGCCCATAAAGAGATAATGATCATTTGCATGCTAGGCTAAGTTGGTTGAACTTTTTCTTTGTAATACTTACATTGTTTTGAATGAACTTATGTTTGAAAGGCTCTGAATCTTTTGAATCAACCATTTTACTCAAACTGCCAACTTGGAAATGTTTAGGATAAATAGGCTGGATGGTTTTTGCAAGTTTGTAATTAGTCAGCAGAACGAAATGACCTCATTCTAGGCTTCTAGCACTAAATCGTTCTGCGTGGGGGAGAAACTAGTGGAACATGTTGGATGGGGTCGTTTTACAAAAAAAATATTTTATGACCCTATTCTATCCCTAAAAATTTCTTAGATGGCCCCATTAGCTGAATCTAGGATGTGTGTGTTCCACAAACTGAACATCCCATAAAGAGATAATGATCATTTGCATGCTAAGCTAAGGCGGTTGAACTTTTCCTTTGTAATACTTACATTGTTTTGAATGAACTTATGTTTGAAAGGCTCTAAATCTTTTGAATCAACCATTTACTCAAACTGCCAACATGGAAATGTTTAGGATAAATAGGCTGGATGGTTTTTGCACACCCCTATTGTGCATAAAAGATGGTATCTTTCCCTTATTACTGATTAGCTGCTTGTGGTGGAGTGTATTTTGTAATCCTTAATATTGTTTCTACTTTCTTATAATCTCATCTCAGCTTGTTTGCAGCCCACGTTTTTTTGAGACCGTTGCTTGATTATTGCGATCTTCCATTCACATACTATAAAAATAAGACATTATTAGTAGGAGATATCTAATGCAAACTCATCTTTAGTTGCTAACTTGCTATTTCCTGATGTGACTAACTGGATGATATTTGGCTGGATTAGAAGAGATACGAGGACGTATGATCCCTCTTAAATGATCCATTTATCTGTGAAGGTCTTGTTCGTAAATTTCCCTCCATGTGAGTCTCACATCCATTTGAAACTGATATATCTAAAACCTTATCCAACGACTCATGTGAAAAGTAGCAAGTTAGCACCCAAAGATGGGTTGGCAATCAATACTCCCCGTTTTAGCTATATTATCTCTCTTCACTTGCCGAGAATTTGTTTAAAGTGCTCTGTCATCAACTGACCTAGGAATTTTTTTTGATGTGTTCGCCTAGTTTAATTTTGCAATATATTTAGCTATAGGTGCATAGTGGAAGGTAGTATATTTTCCTAATAAGCAGTGCAAGCCAGTATTTGCTTATTTTTATTTGCTTCATTGTCCATGGCTGCTTTGATCAATGTTATCTCTCTTGATAGACCATCGTCCTTTCTTCAAATAAAAGGATGCCGGTAAGGCTACAAGAATCTACAACATTTACCATTCCAAGAGAATTTGAAGTCTGTTGCGCTAAACAAAAACATCAGCCATTGCAGGCTCAAGTTGTTCAAAAAGAGCATTTTGACACAATCCAAGACAGTTCTATTGCATCGAATGGATCATTGGGAAGTGAAGATCAAGAGCAAAGCGACAATAATAGAAAATGGGAATGTGATTGTAGTGTATTAGATGGTTTTCTGGATACTTGCAAAAAGTCAATAGTCAAAGAGCACAATTGGGTGCACTTCTGCTGTAAGTCTAGAAAGAGCTTTGAAAGCAATCTGAATCAAATTCCAATGCTTCATCATTTGTTTCTTGATAACCAGAAGTTTGAAATCAATCATTGCCACGTATGTAAGTTAATGCTCACTTCTAACATCCATGTGATAGTTATAGTTGAATCATTTTAATCTCTTTCCTTCTAACTTATGATTTGTTTTATTGTGACCAATTACTACAATATTGTTCAATTTATTTAGGTCATACTATATGATGTTCCAACTGCTGGTAGAAGCCATTTCTCCCTGGGTGAGGATGCACCGCACATGTTGAAGGCTCCCTTCAAAAGGCCAAGTTGGATAAATAATCTGCAACAGAAACCATTAATTTTTTATTTGGTTTGTGCCTTAATGCTTTTACATGTTATTACAGTTTAATTTGAACAATTAGCTAATCTGGTTCACATTTATGTTCGAAGGATCTAATTGTTTTGGCGCTTAATTGTTCAAATGCAACTAGACTACTAGTTTCTTGGGAAACTGTTACCAGTAGTTCTGTGGCTCATTTCTTGTTTGCAACTGTGTAAGAATCATCCTTAATCTTCTTTGATGTACTACTGCTTTCTTTTTCTCTTACCAGACTGCTGCTTTTTTATTTAGGTTCGATGCCTTTGTTTAAGTGACACAGCACTGCATGGGAATATTTTTGGCTTCAGTATCAACTATTGTCTACATCTTCATTCAACTTTTCAAAAAATGTATGAGCCATGTATCTCAGTACTTCATGTTACAAAAGGTTTTCAGACATTCATGGAAAAACATGCATCTCCGTAGTTGCCAGATTCTTTACTAGCCGATTTTCCTCCAAGATACCTCCCTAAGGTAAACACAGAATGCATGTGATGCTGCTTAATTTAACACTGTTATTTTAGTCACCGTTTTAACTAGTTATCTCATCTTGAACTTTTTTTTATTAATTAACCTTTTTTTGAATTTTATTTTAAAGTTAACCCCCGCGCACTTTATTTCCAATTTTGACCCCTTTGGTCATGCCACGGGTGGTGGCGTGACAAAACAACACTACTACGCGTCAGGATAAGTCCTCAAAATAGCACTTTTTGTCACGCCACTAGTTGTGGCATGACCAAATAACACTGTCATGGCGTGACAAGAGTTTGACCAGAAATGGACTGGCGTGACAATGTTGTTTTGTCACGCCACAGGTGGTAGCGTGACCAAAGAGGTCAGAATTGGAAATAAAGTGCGCGAAGGGTTAACTTTAAAATAAAATTCAAAAAAAGGTTAATTAATAATAAAAAATTCTCTCATCTTGACATGTGAAATGGGATTGCTGTCTACTTTTGCCAAACTCACATAGTTTATGGTTTGTTTACTTTATGATAATTTACTACTGTATTTCATTCCATTTTGTTGTTTCATGTTAGCCTTGATATAAGGAACCTTCGTGCTTCCCCAATATTAAAGCGGAGATTACATATACTAGCTATTAGTAGTGATGATAAAATAAATTATTGTTAATATTAAGCTTCTCTTCAATTACCCTTGGTTCATTTCTGAGAGTATCACTGCTTATACTCATGACTCCTTGTGAATGTTGAATATGCACACAATTTGCAATTGAGCATGCTTTGTGGTCAAATATTGTCATGGATCTTCTGATGGGTTTCATCCTTGGAGCGGCATTATTGTTAAACACAGAGACCAGGGGCGGAGGCAGAGTAGATGCATGGGGTACCGTCGTACCCTCAAAATTTTTGCATAAAAATCTGGTATATACCCCTCTTAATACATAAAGTATACACTACACATACTAACAATATACTTCTCAACTCCTGGCAGCCCATTTAGCATTAGGCCCAACAAAATACGAGAATCAAGCCTAAGTCAACTAGTCAAGGAGACGTCAGGCCTAAATGCCATCTGCCCATCCAAGCACTCTGGCAGCAATGTAGGGGCACAGCGCCGCAGCCAGCAGCTTATCGTGGCATCAGCACATCGCGGTGCTCTAGCGCCGCTTCTAGCTTCTGCGCCGACGATCTTGGCCTCGACGCGTCGGTGGTCGGTCGCGCCCCTCGATTCTCAACCCCCGAGGACCGTCTGTCCCCGTGACCGCCCGCCCGCTCCTCTCTTTGGCTCCTTCAAGGTCTAGTGTTGGCTTGATCTCCCCTGTAGTGATTTTTTTATTGCAATATTGCTTTCATAGCATGAAGGAACGCCGTATCAAGTTGTAATTTTCTAAAATATTTTGTGATATTGGTTATAGTGCAAACATGTAATTTGACACATTTGAACTTATATACTATGTCATTTGAACTTGTGTTGGAATAGATATATCTTAAGTTCACATCCTCGTTGTCGAGTCTCATCTCCGCCGTGATAGAGACTATTTGTTCTTGGACTTTTGCTCTTGTCCACTACATGACGAGATGGTGTCTTGAGATCGGGTTGTGTGTGGTCGATGGGTGTTCAATGAGCTTTAAAATTGAATCTGAATTAGCAGAGCTTCTAGGCATGATTTCTTTGAATGCAATTCAAATTTATTCCACCCTTTGGTTCATCGTGGGAGGTTTCCTGAGGCATATAATTCATGGCCTTGCATTTTTCTGGAATCCTTTTAGGTTTTACGGTTCCTGTTTCATCTCCCTATATAAAAGGAGGCAGAAAGAGGCTGCTGGGAGGATGGCCACGTTGACAAGAATTTTATGGTCGTAGGATCTTCGCTCGGCTTGCCGCGTCCGTCCGATAGGATCCCGTCCGATCGTTTTCCGCGCTGGTTCTGTCCGATGGAATCCAGCTTCCTCGGTGCGCACTGTCTCAGTTCGTCGCGCGTGGGAGACGTGTCGGTCATCCATCTTCTCAGCACGCCGTTCTTCCTCCTCTCCTCACGCCCCACGCCATCTCTATTCCCCTCCCTCGCCTCCCATGACACCCGCCTCCTCCCCGCTCGTCCCTGCCCCTTCGGTCCTCCCCCTCCTCCGTCTCCCCTCCGTGTCAGGCGTTTCTCCCCCCCCTCGCGCCCACTTCATCCCCGTCTCCTCTCCCACCGTCGACGCCACCACCGCTCTCTCCTCCCCGTCTCATCTCCCGCCGTTGCTTCCGCCACTGCTCCCTCCTCCCCGCCTTACACACTGTCGTGGTTGCTCCTGAGTTGCCGCACGCCCGAACCCTAGGACGTCGTTGGCGCCTCCTTCCCCTTTTCCCTCTCGTCCTCTCATGGAAGAAAGGGAGCACGACGGCGCGAGAGGATATGGGGGCGCTCTTTGTCGCCGGTGACCCGCCTCCACACAGCGTGCTGACATCCTGTTCTTCGCTGAGCGACCAGAGATGCGTTTGAGCGGTGACATTTCTAATCTGAAGGTAAGGCTTATACCCAATATCGATTTTATTCCCCCAAAGATAGTACAATACTGCAAGATTTGGGGCTGACGGAAATTTTGGTAATTTTTTTGGGATTTATGTTAGGTTTACTTTTCAAAAGAAAAGGGAAGCATATGCAGGATGCTTGTTCTCCGTTGAGCGGCAAGAACAAGCATCAATTTGTAGTTCGCACGGTTCGCACTGCTTGTTTGATCCACTGCAGTATCACAGTAATGCTAAAAGGGATAAATTTCCAACAGATGATTCCTTCAACGACGGCAACTTCTTCTGGACCTTTTCAATATGGACGAACTCATTGGCACCTGACTCACTTGCAGTACAATTAGTTTTTGAGATTGTGTCGCATCTCGCAAGTTTTTCGATTTGCTTGCTCTCTGAAGGCAACAGCCTGTTGCATTTGTTGCTTTGGTTGTTTCCATTTAGCTTTGCAGGTTTGGATTTAGCTTTCAAATGCTTTTTTAGTGTGCCAACAGCTAAAGAAATACCATGTTCTTCAGAGAGGTTAGTGTTTTCTGCATTAGACAGGTCCAGAGTTGCTAGGTTGTTCTCTTGGCTAAACACATTTCCCATAGTAGGCTGCATAAAGCTTTGAGAATCTCGCCCATCGAATCTATTTGCATCAATATCAGATATTCTTTTCGACTTCTATCCTAAAGAATTACTTATCCAAACTAATGCTATGGTGCCTGTCCTAAACTGGTGATCCCTGAAAGAGATAAGCTAATGGAAATAAAAGTTGAAGATGATTCATCGCACTTGTTTCGGCATTGTGGAACATTGAGATGTTGGAGAAAGCAATGAAAGTATTTAAGCAGCGATTACGGAAATGTGGTTATCTACTGTTGTATTATTACTCTATTCAGTTGGCTTTTGTTTGTTAACTAGCTTGTTTAGGTTGTGTCATAGGTGCTTCAAGCACTGGTTAGGAATTTCTGGAACGAAAAGTACATGGACCAAGATGCCGAGTAAACTTTCAGAGCAACACACCCAATTCACTTCACGATGGATTTAAACAATTTGGCTCATATTTCAATACCATTTCTGGCTAACATGTTCTGATCTGTATTTTGTGTGAATTACATACAGTGGAGATTTGCTCCTCTAAACAACATTCTTTATTAGAGGAGCTATTTAGATGCTATTGTTAGCTTTACAGATTAAACATGGACAAAAAATAGAGGTTTAAGAAATTGCAATTTCTTCTTGTTGTTTACCTTTATGTTGTTAAGAACACATTTGAAATGACTGATGAAATTTAGTGATTTGTACTTCACAGTCTTAGACTCTTTCCAGAAAACAGACTTGCATATGTTCTGACTTTTGAAGATATATAATTTGTAGAACCCGCCATTAAAAATAGAGACAGAGAAAACAAAGCTTGCATTGGCATCAAGTATTTGTTAATTTTTTATGATCTAGCAATAGGTTAAATTTTATAGGATGATAAATCATTTCAAAGCTTGTGTTCTTCAAACAGAAATTTTCATGACCTATAGGCATTCACATTATTTATGACTTTGAGAGCTGGTCAAACTTACAATAACCAGACGAACATAAAAGGAGTAAGAAATTATATACATCAATACTCGGCTTTTGTTTGTTAACTAGCTTGTTTAGGTTGTGTCATAGGTGCTTTAGGCACTGGTTAGGAGCTTCTGAAACGAAAAGAACATGGACCAAGATGATGAGTACACTTTCAGAGCAACACACCCAATTCATTTCATGATGGATTTAAACGATTTGGCTCATATTTCAATACCATTTGTGGCTAACATGTTCTGATCTGTATTTTGTGTTAATTGTCATACTCTGGAGATTTGCTCCTCCAAACAACATTCTTTATCAAAGGAGCTATTTAGATGCTATTGTTAGCTTTACAGATTAAACATGGAAAAAAATTAGAGGTTTAAGAAATTGCAATTTCTTCTTGTTGTTTACCTTTACGTTGTTAAGAACACATTTGAAATGACTGTGATGAAAATTTAGTGAGTTATACTTCCAGAAAAGAGAGTTGCATATGTTTTCTGACTTTTGAAGATATATAATTTGTAGAACCCGCCATTACAAATAGAGACAAAGGAAACAAAGCTTGCATTGGCATCAGGTATTTGTTATTTTTTTATGATCTAGCCATGGGGTAAATTTTATAGGATGATGAATCATTTCAAAACTTGTGTCCTTCAAAAAGGAATTTTTAAGACCTGGAGGCGTTCACATTAATCATGACTTTGAGAGCTGGTCAGACTTACAATAACCATACGAACATAAAAGGATTACTTATAAGAAATTATATATATTGATACTCTGTTAAGTGTAGTAAACCTAGCCATATTTATGTTCTATAATTGTAACTATTGCATGTATCTCTATGCCTTTTATCACTAACAGTTCCATAATTCTAATCACAGTCTCCTATCTTCAATTCTGCACGTTGTGCTGTATGCATATCATACTATTTAGGTAGAGAGTAGGCCAATTGCTCTTATTTATTACTGAAGATATGTTTGGTTGATATAGCACCAGCAAAGATGCTACACCTTTTTTGGGGATTTATTTGAGGTTTGCTTCTCAGAAGCAACAATAGGTACATATATCAGAGCCTATTTGTGGATTTCATGCTACAAACATGGCAGTCGCGACCTGATCTCTTCCAAAAAAAAGGTAAAGATTTTTTCGCCCAAAGGTAGTAAGTACTGCAATATTTGGGGCTGGTGAAAATATTAGTAGCTTTTTTTTGGGATTTATTTGAGTTTTGTTTCTCGAAGGAGGAAGCATGTGCAAGATGCTTGTTGTGTCCTCGGACATGGAGCGACAATGCTTGACAAATTAACAAGTAGTTCTTGACCTTGATGAGGTATATATATCATAGGCTATTTGAGGATTTTTATTTACAAACACCGTTAAGAACACTTGCAATAATATACACAATGCAGCAGTTGGGGTTCCATAAATTTTTGAACTGATATTTTCCTATAATTTTATCTTGCAGATCAGCGCTATAGGAAGCTTTGCCCCGGTCTTTCTACATGAAAATTGTAATACCCCAAAAATTAAATCAGGAGAGAATAAATAAATCGGGAGAGAATAATTAAATCGGGAGAATGTTTCTTTGAGCAAAGCGATTGAACAGAAGAAAGAGGGGGTTTTAATGTAATACTCCGATTTATTCTATGAAAGCGTTCAAAAAGAAATTAGACATAAAAAGGGGGTTTCAGTAGTTTTTCGGCAACTTGGGCCTCGAGCCTTGGCCCAGGAGGCCCATAAGGGCCGACCACCAATAAAAGGAAGGGGGAAACCCTAGCTGCACTGTAGCTACAGTGGCGCCACCGCACTGTAGCATGCCTACTGTAGCACACCCCTCTCCTCCATGGTGGTGCCTCCCTTCCTCGCCGTCGGTGCTCCCCGCTGCCGATCAAGTGAAGAAAGGAGAGGAGATCACCTTCGCGGGGAGAGTTCATCGTCTTCCTACAATTCTACAAGGGTAACATCGCATGTTCTTCGCTGGTTGATGTGTATTAGTTGCAATTGATTTCGTTTGGTAGATCAAGTAATCAACAGTTAATAGATCGTGTTCTGTTCAGTAGATTGAACGACGGTTTTCATGTCTTTAGAAGCAGAATCTGGGGATCCAATCTATTAGAGATAGTTGGGGTATGTCCTTAGCTTTCTGTGGCCACCAAGAACACCCAGATCCGATTAACGGTTAGAAAGTTATGAATTGTTTAGTGCCGCTGTCCCGCTGTCCTGTTAATCTGTCAATATCCTGACAGTCTGTAGAAATCTGAGTTAATCTATTAGTTAAAGATGAAATCAGAGGATCTCGTTGTAATTAAAAATATGGGTAATTTCCTCACCTTTCCAGAAAGCTAAAGAACGTAAGAATTGGACTTTCGTAGCAAAAGTTATGATAATTTTAGTGTACTGTCCAGAGAACCCGACGTGATAATTGATGTTTTGTAGATTGGCTTGGTAGGGGCAGTAAATGGCAGAATCAGAAGGACTCCCCAACTAAGTTTATTTAGGTAATTTAATTATATTTCCAGAAAGTATTAGAACATCTTATTTGGACTCCTGAGCAGAAAGTTATGTATTTTAGAAGTTGACTGTCCGTAGTGAACACCAAATCGATCGGTAGAAATTGGAAGATTGGAAACACTTGGGAGTTTAGCGAGTTCAATTGTATTCTTATTTATGATTTTGGTCCAGTATGCTTGTCTTAGTTTGGGTTATCATTATGTTCGGTGGGAGCGTGATCCGAGGGGCGCCCTCTCAATCCACCGTTCTCGCATCGGTTGAGGCAAGTATTGGGTTGTAGAATAATTATGATTGTTTCTTTGAGATTGATTGTATCTTGTTCGTAATAGCCATGCATGGATGTCAATGTGATGAATTACAATATATCTTGGTAAATGCAAGTTATGGTTAAAGCTTCTGTGTATGTTGTTAATGCTTACATGTTATTATGTACATGTTGAGTTCATATATTTGGAAGATGATGTCATTGTGCATATGTATGTCAAAGCATGATTGAGTCTTGGTCACTAGGTGACCAAGTATAAATATTGAGGTCCCGTCATGAAAATGACAGGCTTGAGGTCCCCACATTCGCAGAATGTGGGCAATAATAAAGAGGTCCCCATCATGATGATGATGGGCATAGGTCCCTATACTTGTGGAGTATAGGCTCTTGGTCTCTATGCGGGTGCATAGGCAAGGGTATACATCGACGGATGTATACCTCGTGACACGGATAAAATCGAAAAGAGATAAAGTTTAAAAGGTGCATTGCATGGATGCATTACAAGCATGAAGTTTATGTTTAGTGAAATGTTTTATTTGGAATATTGATGCTATGACTGTGATTTTAGCTTTAACCTTGTTGATACTTCTTTGAGTCTTTGGGCTCACACTTGCTTTGATATGTTTTAGGTACAAGCGGCAAGAACGGCATGCATGGGAGGGAGTAGATGTTTGGATGCACTCACTACCACTCATCCTTAAAGCGTCTATCATTTAGTCTTTATTCTAATAATTAGCAAAGCTGTTTGAGATTAGCGTATGATTGGTTAAATGTTTGATTTATTTGTAATAAGGAGAATAACAAGTTTTGTTTATGATTATTAGATTATCTTGCATGCTGAATGAACTTGAATATTGAGTTTAGTGTTAATTGCTATGATCAATTGATGGAACCTCGGTATAGTTGATTATACAAAGGAGGTTCTGCCGAAATCGGTAAATGATCTTAGTTTAGTTTTGTTTAATTTAATTTTAATAGCATTCCAGGCTCAATGTTGAGCTGGGGTGTTTCAAAAATTCTGTTCCACACCATTTGTAGACATTATTTGTTTAGAAACTTTAAAAGTGTCCCTGTGACAGCCATAGAAATAACCTCTTTGATTGTGGAATAGCTCTATCTAGTGTTTCATTTTTTGGCCTAACTTGGACTCTTCTATCCATAATACATTGTCCTTACAGTCTTCAGAAGAGTACATTTGTGATTACCAACAAAATGGTTAAATCTGTTTGTCACTGCCTTGTCTACCTCTTTATGTCTCTTACTCTCTTTTTAATTCAGTTCCCTTTTGTTTCGGTAGTGTTCTCTCGTAGCTTGAAAAACTATGTGAGGCTGCTTATGTTGGCTAACCACTTCGATTGAGCATATTTTTTTTAGAATCTGTGGTTTTTTGGTAGAAATTAGGGTTCATGCTGATTAAAATTATGCTAACTAGACAATGCATCTATTGGTTTGGGTGCATACACTCGTACGGATACGGTACATTTTTTTTTACAAAGTTGCTGATGATAATTACATGTTAACAATCATTTGGAAGATACTCACTGTCTTTCTTTGATCTTGTCGTGCTGTGCTGGGTTTCGGAAGCACAAAAACGATGAAGCACGTGAACAAGTTTTAACATCTCTTAAAGATGACAAAGAGGAGCTAGAGGCAACACTTAACTGGGAACAACTTCGAACTATACAGCTTAAAGAAGAGATATTTGAAGCAGAGGCTAGAAATGCAGAGCTAACAAGGGTGAGTCTTCTTGTCTATCTTTCGATAGTTTTGTTTCTGCCCCTACAGATCTGTAGTTTCTTCTGTTCTTCTATCCTAGGTAATCTTTCAAGCATGTAATGGACCTTTTTGACCGATAAGGTAAGATTTCTTATGTATTCTTATTTCTTTTCATTTGGTTTAGTAGCTACATGTCGGGATTAGGCTTTACCTGTATTGAATAGTGTGTGTGGGTCTATTGTAACATCATCTTAGTCCTTACATATATGATCATAAAAGAACATAACTTGGTCAAAGTAAGCTGCTTAAGAGTTACATTGGCATTACGTGCAGTGCAACCAGTCCTGTGTTTTTCTGTGTTTGTACTTGGGAGATTTAGTTTGTATGTACAGAAAATAAAATCTGAATCACTTATATAGGAAATTTTATTTTTCATTTGATCTGTAGCTCCTTATTTTTTTTAAGTTCATTTAGGTTATACGTCTGGCCTGATGATTGATGGATATTGCATTTCTTTTCTGGAACGTTTTTCTGAGTTGTTAGTGCCATTTTTTCTAATAGGAAGATACACAATTTCGTGCCTACATCTTAGTTTCACTACAGTACTTTACTCCAACTATTTGGGGGCATATAGAAAGATTAGGTATTGGAAATATTTCTTCTTTAAGTTCAAAAGTACTTTACTTTAGAATATATTTCTCTGGAGCTACCAAAGTTTGTCTTTTATGTTTTAAATATTTATTTGTACTAAATTATCAAGATTAGATGTATAAAAATCACATATTCAATATATCGTGAGCTGCTATTTATGGATCTTTTAACATATTTTTGTTTGTTTTAAATGCCCTTTTTTTATTTCAGTTTGATCTTACATATTTAGATTTGAGGGTTTCATGCATTCTGCTATACTGCTACTACTATGTTTCCCTTTTGTCTCCTCTTACTGATGATGTCGCAGACATATGCACACATGGTATTTGTATAGTCGGATATATATAACATATTGTATCCTATATTATTCTACCATATGAGCATGCCGTTTGGCTCATTCTGCTATACTGCTACTACTATCTTTCCATGAACCAAAAGGAAGAAAGCTGCAATCTCGCATGCTAAGGTTGCTGCAATTTGGCTCATGATCGTTGGAGCTGCTAATTTGTAGGACAGTACCGCATTTCTTTGTTAGTTTTTTATTGGGGAAGGCTTGCCGGATTAAAATAATCTTGTGACTTTTCCACCTTTTTTTCCTTAAGAAAACCACTATACAGGAAAGCAGTCTACCTAGCCTAGATACAGGTATATTTATTTATTATTGATAGCTTGGTTGTTCATATCAAAAGGTTTAACATAGATATCAGTTGTAGTTAGCTCACTCTCTAAACAACCTTTCAATCATAATCTACAGTTAAGAAGCAATCTACTATTTTAAGTTTGCTAAGAAAGTGTTGGATTGGATTGTGAGACATTCTATGACTTTTTAGTTTGCTAGCATTATGGTGGGAGTGATAATATTGGGTCTTCCAATCAGTGTGCAACTAACCAAAAAGGCTTTGATCTTCCATGTTATTAGGTTACTGATTTGGTTGCTTAGAGTGATAAGAAGATATAAGTATCTAATAATATTATAGTGGTCCCTGGAGGATTGTGTAATGATTTGTTAGTTGTCTGCAATCTGTCATTCTAAGCGCCTCGCAAATCTTTACTCTCCAGTAGCAGCTGTTATTGTATAATTGAATTGCATTGCCAATGGGTTAAATGATAGGGTGGTTAGCGGTGAACAGAATGTTCACTATGTTACAAAATTTTAAGTTGGCTCGTGTGTTCTGGTAATCATTATTTGATCTATTTTGTGCTTTTCAACCATTGTGTTCTTCTGCTGCTATTGTGTTATATGTACTTTCAAAAGCTTGCATGCCTTTGTGCACTTTCCCATGAACTAATTGTAACGTGCATCTTTTCACAAGATTAGCACTTTTCTGCAGAAGATATTTCTTAAAACAAGTATAGTGATTTTTTTTGAGTCATTGTTGATCGGGACAGTATTGCTTTTACGATTAGAGGACCCTGACAGTACATCAGTACTCTGCTTTTTCTATTTAGGTGAAGGGGTTGCCCTTCAACAGGTACACATGGTTGGTGACCCACAATTCCTTCTCCATTGTCAGCGAGCTAGCCATCCCGCACTGCGGTCGAGAGGGTGACATTCTATAACCAGGGCACTATCACCAACCAATTGAGGGTAACTTTAGGATCTGTGAACTAATTATTGGGTTATATGTTCCGGAATTTATGGGAGTGTTGAATTGGATTGTGAGACCGCTGCAGCTTTTTAGTTTACTAACGTATGGTGGGAGTGATAATATTGGGTCTTCCAATCAGTGTGCAACTAACCAAAAAGGCTTTGATCTTCCATGTTATTAGGTTATGCTTTTTAGTTTGCTAATGTATGGTGGGAGTCATAATATTGGGTCTTCCAATCAGTGTGCAACTAACCAAAAAGGCTTTGATCTTCCATGTTATTAGGTTACCGATTTGGTTGCTTAGAGTGATAAGAAGATATAAGTATCTAATAATATTGTAGTGGTCCCTGGAGGATTGTGTAATGATTTGTTAGTAGTCTGCAATCTGTCATTCTAAGCGCCACACAAATCTTTACTCTCTAGTAGCAGCTGTTATTGTATAATTGAATTGCATTGCCAATGGGTTAAATGATAGGATGGTTAGCGGTGAACAGAATGTTCACTATGTTACAAATTTTCAAGCTGGCTCGTATGTTCTGCTAATCATTATTTGATCTATTTTGTGCTTTTCAACCATTGTGTTCTTCTGCTGCTATTGTGTTATATGTACCTTCAAAAGCTTGCATACCTTAGTGCACTTTCCCATGAACTAATTGTAACACGCATCTTTTCAAAAGATTAGCACTTTTCTGTAGAAGATATATCTTAAAACAAGTATAGTGATTTTTTTGGGTCATTGTTGATCGGGACAGTATTGCTTTTATGATTAGAGGACCCTGACAGTACATCAGTACTCTGATTTTTCTGTTTAGGTGAAGGGGTTGCCCTTCAACAGGTACACATGGCTGGTGACCCACAATTCCTTCTCCATTGTCAGCGAGCTAGCCATCCCGCACCGCGGTCGAGAGGGTGACATTCTATAACCAGGAGGACACTGTCACCAACCAATTGAGGGTAACTTTAGGATCTATGAACCAATTTTTGGGTTATATGTTCCGGAATTTATGGGACGAGTGTTTTAGTTTATTCTGTTTCATGTGGGTTGTTTGCAGAATGGAGTAAAGGGATTGATGCTGGATATATATGACTTCAACGATGATGTATGGCTTTGCCACTCCCTGTAAGGGGAATTCCCCCACGGCAAGAATTATTTGGTTCTGTTCATTGTTCCGCCGGATCCTCTGTAGCATAGCAAGAAACAACCTGACAATATTGCTTTTATAAATACAGCTATCACCTGCATCTTCATATCTTCTATCACCAACGATTCCTCACCAGTGATTCCTTAGTCCTAATTATAGTCTCACGTCTTCAATTCAGCGTGTCAAGACACGCAAGGGTTACTAGTTCTTCCTAGACATTATCCAGCTTGCTACGTTGCATGTCAGAATGCTTCAGTGGTTAGTCTCCTTGATATATTCAAGGCAGATTCAGACAGTGACATCATTGTGGCGTATTTTTAGGTAAAACTGCGGATACACTGATGGGGCATTCTTTAATTATACAGGAACTACAACTCAGCCTGATTGCATAGCTGCATGATTAACAGGAGTTAATTAATTTCTAAATGATAGTGCAAAGAACATCTTTTGAAACACTAGGTATGATTTCAAGAAAAGTATCTTTTAGTAGATCTGTGAAAATAGATACTATTAGACAGATTGAATTTTAATGGACTAGGCATTAAGGTTGTCACGGTGTCGCCTAATCTTATTGGTCGGAGATAGACGCTGGGGTCCTTCGTCCAGACCAAGAGACTTAGGTGAGCGACTAGGCCAACTAGGCGGTGGCATGGCTGCTAGGCGAGCGACTCGAGGCAAAAAAAAAAAACTTGAAGGGTGGGGTATCGCGTGAAAGGGAGGGAAAAGATCTAGGGCTGAGGTTTTAAGCGAGGCTGGGGACGACGCCGCCGCCGCCGCCGCCATCTCGAGCTAATTTCCGTCGCCGCTGTATGAAGATGGTCGCCGCATCCTTCCAGCTTTTCACCGTCGCCCCCCTGCAGCTCCCCGCCGCGGCCACCACCACCACCGTTGGAGGCCAGCTCAGCTCAGGTCCTCCTCCATCCTTTCTTCTCCCTCTGCTCTGATTTGCTATGTTCTGCTTCTTGCTCTCATTTGATCTGCTCCTCCCTCTGTCCTTGCGCTGCTTCTTGCTCTCATTCGGTCTGCTCCCCCTATTCTTGCGCTGCTTCTTGGTCTTGTGCTGCTCGCATGTACCCTCTTCTTCTTGCTGCTGCTCGGCTGCTCCCTCTGCACCTGCTGCTTCGTTGCTCTGCTTTTGCTCTACTTCTTTTGCTCTGCTCTTTAGCTCTCCTCTCCTCTACTTCTTCTGATCTGCTTGTGTTCGTTTAATTAATATCTAGAGAATATGGAGTATATTCATTTAATTCCTTGCCATTTGAGGTATTAAATGAGGTATAATTATTTAATTCCCTACCATATGAAGTATTATTTATCATTGTTATGTCCACCGTCTAACTCTCGTCATGGCGGGCGCCTAGGCGTCCTGGCGCTCCAGGGCGCCACGACTTGCCGGAGCGCCGTGACAACCTTGCTAGGCATGTTTGGCAACCATTGGAAGTTAGGTAGTGCGATTTGCCATTGGTGTTCCTTTTTTAGTCCCAATCCACTATTTGGTAAGAGGGATGGGAAATAATGACGAATTGATTTGTAGCCCATGGTTATTAAGGTGTCGACTTATCATCGATTAGGCATCGAGGCGCCTGGGGGCTTTCCCATTTTCCTTCCTTCTCCTCATCCTTCTCTTTTTGTTTCTTTTCCTTTTCCTCTCTGTGCTGTTCTCAGCCCTTTCTTCAGATTCATATGGCGTCGCCAAGGCGGTGCCTAGGTGCCTCGCCTCACCTTGGCGGCTTGATAACCTTGTTGTAGCCACGCAGTAATCAACGGCTCAGTTGTATCCATCTTACAATTAAAACACAACCCCCATTCCGTACACAAATTCCGACCTAACTTAATTTGTTATCAAGGGCTCAGATGTATCTATTTAATGACAAAAGCACAATTCCAATTCCCTCGACATATTCCCACCCCCTCCCTCGATTGGTTTAAAACGGTGCGAGTTGGACCTTTTAAATTCCCAAACCCCAGCCCTCTAAAGCTCCCAGCCCACCAATGACCAACCAAATAAGGGACTTTTCAGACCCTACCCCTCATTTCCCATCCCCCCTACCAATTCCCACAAACCAAACACGCTGTGCTTGTTGTCTGATTGACTATGACCTCAACCTGATTGCATGCTGAATGGCTGATAAGAGTCAAATAATTTCTAAATGTAGTGCAAAAATAATCTTTGAAATGCTAGATATGGTTTAAGAAAAATATCTTTTGGTAGACATGTAAAAATAGATGCTTTTTGCTGGATTGAATTTCGACAGGCTAGTCTTGATGTTGTCTGATTGCCTCATAATATTGATGAGAACATCCTACTGCGAGGGCTTGTTGTGCTATGTTACCATGTTCCCAAGAGTTGGTCAATAATAACAAAGAGATAACCGTGTTACCAGTAGTTTTTTTAATTTTCCTGGAGACAATTAGCAGCGTAGGGGTTTGGCATCCTAGGCCCTTAACTTGGAACTGGCCTGTTTCACGCCTTTTGGCAAAACCAGCAAGGTCTAGCCAGTGTTTACATGGAAGATGATTGCATAACCTTGAAAAAAATGTCATTCCTCCATAATACAAAAGATATTAAGAAACAACCCTGGCAAAAAGTCACTTTCCTAAGCCCTGAACCAGCTGGCTTACATGGTCCTGGTCTTGAATAAGAAATCTTCAAACTGGCTAGACCTAGTTATTCTTGATAATTAAAAAAATCCTCATAGCGAAAGTAGTCCAATGGGATGAGATACAATGTAACACGTTACACCAAATATTGTGTGAATGCTGTCTGTAGATTCTTGTCATGATGGCTACTTTACAGTGACAATTATGATTGCCTGTTTTAAAATGTTGGTACTGAAAATTACAACAAGACATCATATCTTGTTTTGAATTACAGTGCCATTGTCTCAGCAATGCGGTACTGTCAGGTGTGACAAGTTGGATGGTTGAGCTTCTAATGTTTAGAAGCCAGTTGTGGAGGCAGATCTCTTTTAGAGGGAGAGCAAAAGCTAATAACAAGTCGAGTATGGTCTTAAGGTTGAATTGTAACATCTAGAAATCAGTTGTGGAGCCAGACCTCTTATAGAGGGAGAAATAAAAAGCAAATTATTACCTCATAACATTTCAACTGAAAACTTCGGAATTATGTTCCTTTGTCATCTTTTGGATCAGCTGATGTTATTATTTGATGACTGTTTTAACCAATTGCTTATTTTATATGACAAATAAATTGATTGTGACCATGGATAGAAATCCCGGTGGTTACCGGTGGGTACCGGGATTTAGAAAACCGGCCGGTTTTTTCCCGGTTTAGCAAATTCAAATTTCAGTTTTCGAATTTTGGTCGGTTTTTAAGCAAATTCAAATTTCAGTTTGCAAACTTTGGCCGGGTTTTTTTCCGGGATTTTCGGTTACCGACCGGTAATGGAGAAATGGCTCCGGGCGGTATTTTATCGGGATTTTGATCCTTGATTGTGACCATTATAAATATATATATATAGCAATTGAAGTCCTAAAATGTTTGCTTCTCCATTAGATTTCTTTCTTTGTACTTTTCTTGTAGATTTGCTCATACATGCTTATATTATTAACAGAGGGCACAAATGGATTCCTCTTAGGCAGAGATTAGACAGCTATAACTACACGGTTGAACAACATGTGGTTGGTTCACTGTTGTTTACACCAGTCCTGCTTCTTCTGCCCACAACTTCTATATTCTATATATTCTTCTCTATCTTGAGTATTAGAGAATATTGTATAGCCATGCATTATTGTAACCTGCCTAGATTAGCCCCTCTAATTGAGGATCCTGTAAACTTCCTAGTCTGGGCTCTTGCCTGACTATATATGTAAAGCCTCCCCGGCCTATTGGTTGTGCGGTGATTGCTCCACATCTTTCCTTCCTACATGGCATCAAATTTCCTGGCTCCTTCCGCTGCCTAACGAGCGTATCTCCTCACCTGGCGCCGCCTTTTCCGCCGCCCACACCCTTGCGCCCCCCAGGGTCCCTACGCCGCCGCCACCGCCTCTCGCTGAGAACCCCCAACTCCCCACCCCCTAATTCCCCACGCCCTGCCGCCGCCACCGTCTCCCGCCGGGAGCTCCCAACTCCCCACCCCAAACTCCCCACGGCCTGCACCTGCGCCCGCCGTTGTTCTGGATCTCGTCTTCCCCGGCCTGCACCTGCGTTCGCCGCCACATACGGCTCTCGTCTTCCCCGGCCTGCGCCTGCATCCGGCGGCCATGATTACCACAGGCGCCCCCTCTGGCTCAAGCACCGTCGACGCCCTCGCGCCCGTTGTGCCCCCGGCCATCGTCAACCCCTACTCCACCGTCGCCGTCCGGACGCATGTCCCCGTCCTTCTCGACCTCAAGATCCCGAACTACCACAAGTGTGGCAAGTTCGGGCTCCTCTCCCACATCGACGGCTCGGCTCCGGCAACTCCCGCCGACCCCCTCTGGATCCAAGCGGACTACTCCGTTTTGAGTTGGCTCTATCGCCGACGACATTCTCGACGTCACAATGGAGCCCGATCAGACGGCTTGTCACCTCTGGGTCGCCATCAAGACCTTGTTTTGCGACAACAAGGAACCTCATGCCATCTTCCTCAGCAACCAATTCCATTCACTGGTTCAACGGGATCTCTTCGTCTTGGAATACACCCAGCGCCTCAAAACGCTGGCTGATTCCCTGTGCGACGTCGACCACGCCGTCTCCGAATCGCAGCTCGTCCTCAACATGCTTCGCGGCCTCAATCCCCGCATCTCCAACACCGCTGACGACATCGCCAATGCCACTCCATTCCCTTCCTTCGCCAAGGCACGCTCCATGCTCGCTCTCAAGGAACTGCGGCTGGCCAATGAAGTCAAGGTCGCCTCTAACACCGCCCTCATCACATCCGCGTCCTCTTCTCCTTGTGGGCCGGGCGGGTGTCGTGCGTCAGCCCCAAGCACGCCACCCGTTTCGCCACAAACTGGCGGCGGCCGTGACTTAAAACGCGGCGGCAAGAACCGCTGAAACAAGTCGAACGGTGGCTCCTACACATCGTCGCGCGCTCCACCCGTGGCGACCCCACAGCCCGCCGGCCCATGGATTTGCTACAATCCTTGGGCGGCCGCCCCCGGCGCGGCCATTAGGCGTTCACCGTCTCTAGGTTGTGCATCCTCGGCTCTTCCCCGCAGGCCCACATTGTCTTCGCGCCATCGCAAGTGTCTCCTCCACCTGCACCGACTTGGGATCAGCAGGGTCTCATCACCGCCATGAACCAGCTTGCCGTCCAGGGACACGACACCTGGGTGATGGACAGCGGCGACACCTCCCACATGGATTCGAACGATGGTATAATTCTTTCCCCCAAACCCCCCTCTCATTCGGTTGTCACTGTTGATAACGGCTCTCACATCCCTGTCACCTCCCGTGGTCACTTGTTCCTCCACACACCTCCTTCTAAATTCGTGCTTAACGATGTCCTAGTTGTCCCTCTCTGTCAGAACCTTCTTTACATTCGACAGTTTACTCGTGATAATAACTGTTCTATAGAATTTGACGCGTTCGATTTTTCTGTCAAGGACCCTCGGACCCAGCGAGTTACCCTTTGTTGCAATAGTGCAGGCGATCTCTACACACCCCGCCCCATTTCAAAAGCTGCCGGCGCCCTTTCGCCACCTCGTCTTCGCTTTGGCACCAACGTCTCGGTCACCCCGGCCATATCGTCCTTGATACTCTTAATGAAAACTCGCTCATTTCTTGTAATAAAGTAGATCGCTCCTTATGCCACTCATGTCAACTCGGCAAACATGTGCGTCTACCCTTTACTAGTTCCACCTTGCGTACCTTTGCTCCTTTTGAGCTTGTTCATTGTGATGTGTGGACATCACCGGTTGCTAGCATATCAGGCAATCTTTATTATTTGGTGATTCTCGATGATTTCTCTCATTTTTGTTGGACTTTTCCCCTCAAAAAGAAGTCGGACGTTCACCAACACATTGTTGATTTTGCCACCTTTGCTAGTACACAGTTTGGCACCCCTCTAAAATCCATTCAGGCAGACAACGGTGCCGAATTCGTAAACCACACATCCACCACCCTTTTCACTTCCCACGGCATCGTCCTGCGCCTCTCTTGTTTGTACACCTCGCCGCAAAACGGCAAGGCCGAGCGAGCCATCCACACTCTAAACAATGCAGTCCGCACACTCTAGTTCCACGCGCACATGCCACCCAAGTATTGGGCCGAGGCGCTTGCCACAACCACCTATCTCCTGAACCGACGCCCGTCTTCGTCTGTCATAACTCCATCCCCTACAAGTTGCTCCATAGCTCCCCGCCCCAGTATAGTCACCTTCGTGTCTTCGGCTGTCTTTGCTATCCCAACATGTCCGCCACTGCTCCCAACAAACTTGCTCCACACTCTGCGGCCTGTGTTTTTCTCGGCTATCCTTCCTCTCACAAAGGATATCGCTGTCTCAACCTCGCCACGAAACGTGTCATCATCTCCTGCCAAGTTATCTTTGACGAAAGCACCTTTCCATTCGCCCGCAGTGATCGACCTCATTTTGTTTCACCCCGTGACGACCTGGATTTTCTCGATGACCCGCCATGCGGTGCCTAGCATCTTCTTTGCCTTGACTGCACTTCGCGAGTTCTGATGCGCCAGCTCCCACCTCGGTGTCGGCGATCGCCCTCCTCATCGGCTCCGTCGCCCGGCGACGTTGAGCCTGGCGTGCCGCGGCAAGTACCAGTGCGCTACCCCAAGAAGACGCTTTGCCCGGCCACGCTTCGAGCCTGGTCTACTCGGCGGCCATGCAACAACTCGACCTCTGCGGCCCCGACGGTGCGTCTCGGTTGCATCGGCCGTCTCTGTAGGCCCCGCCGGCTGCAGCGGTGCCGGTAGCTCCACCGGCGGCCTGTGCGACCTCTGGCAGTTGTGTTGAGGCCTCCGCCGGGCTTCATCCGATGGTCACGCGAGCTCGCACAGGTATTAGAAACCGATTCGACCGCTGGCGCTCTCCGCCGTCCACTCCTCGGTTTCGCCATCTGGCGAACTATCGCGGCGCTCTCGCGATCCGAATTGGTGCGCCGTGATGGCCGAGGAGTATAAGGCCCTGCTCGACAATGACACTTGGCGCCTCGTACCACGTCCATTGGGCGCCAACGTCGTCACCAGCAAGTGGATCTTCAAGCACAAGTACCACTCCGACGGCGGTCTTCGCGACTCTAAAGCTTCATTTGGGTCATTCGTGGGTACTCACAAGAAGAAGGCATCGACTACGATGAGGCGTTGACCGGTGGTCAAACCGGCTACCATCCGGATTCGTTTTCCATCGCTGCGTCTCGCTCTGGCCCATACATCATTTCGGCGTCAAGAATGCCTTCTTGCATGGCACTCTTGATGAGGCGAATCTCTCGCCAGCTGACCCTCCGGCCGTCGACCTGCTCCCTCTGACCATGTGTGTCTTTTACAGAAGTGTCTCTATGGTCTGAAGCAGGCTCCCTGAGCATGGTACCAGCGATTCGCCACGTACATTCGTCGACTTGGCTTCGTTGCCTCTACATCCGACATGTCTCTCTTCGTTCTCCGAGACAACGCTCACTTGGCTTACTTGCTGCTCTACGTCGACGACATCGTGCTCACTGCCTCCTTGAGCGACTTGCTCCGGCGCCTCATCGACATGCTTCACTCGGAGTTCGCGATGACAGACCTTGGTGATCTTCACCTCTTTATCGGCATCTCCGTCACGCGCTCCTCCGACGGGCTCTTCCTCTCCCAACGCCGATCGCCTCCGACCTCTGGCCCGTCTGCAGTCATGGTTGAGTGCCACCCCGCGCGACACGGTGGACACTCATGCCAAGCTCTCCGCCATGACGGGCAAGACCGTGGTGACGTCAGAGTATCCGCAGCCTTGCGGGTGCTCTCCGAGACTCGACGCCACCCATACGACACAGAGTATCCTGTTGGCCAGGTCTGTTTTTATGCATGATCGCGTGAGCCCCATCTCGCTGATCAAGCGATATCTTGAGATCGTCAAGGGCACCATCGACTCGGCCTTCACCTCGGTGTCTCCCGGTGACATCCTCGCGCCTACTTCGATTTATGCAGGCAGTCGCCACGACTCCGGCGTTCCACCTCCGATTCAAGGCGTCTACCTCGGCGACAACCTTGTCTCCTGGTCGTCCAAGAGACAGACCACGGTGTCACGCTCGAGCGCAGAGGCCAAGTATCGTGCCGTTGCCCACTCTGTCGCTGAGTGATGCTGGTGGCGGCAACTCTTGCAGGAGCTTCACGTTCCTGTTGCTTCAGCGACCGTTGTCTACTTCGACAATGTCAGCGCGGTCTACATGTCTGTTATATTAATCTTGTTTTGGTTAGTTTAGTTTCCTTGTTGGAGGCTTAACGTATCCGAGTCAGTTTCCTACGTGAAGCCGAGTCCGGCATTGAGTCCGTTTAGTTTTGAGTTTGTATCGTCATCTGGCAGATATCTGAGTCGGACGATGAGTCCGTATACGAGGATGTGCTGAGCCTTTAAAAGGGGCACGTAACCGTGTAAAAGGATGATCAAACGAGTTAACAGGAAGCAATGTGAGTTGAAGCAATAGAAAGAAGAAAAAGCTGCATGCACATTGCATGCAACACCAAATCAGGGTTTCTGTCGTTTCTTCCATTGAGAGTTTAGCACATGCGTGTGTTTTCCCCAGCATAATTGCATACGTGAGTTTCTTGCTTCTAGCTTGTACGTGTGTTGCTTCATCATCTTCCAGTACATGTGTTGTTCGTCTACGGTCTATTTCAACAAGTGGTATCAGAGCCTGTTGATCTTGGTGCTATCTGAAGATCATGGGTGATAACGCGAAGACCCGGGATGGGCCGTTTTCTCTCCTATATCTTGTCCTGACGACCGACAATTATCCGGTGTGGGCTATGAAGATGAAAGGCGAACATGCGTGCCAGAGAGTCAGGGTGCGGTCGATCCAAGGCAAAGGATAAGGAGGTGGACGAACGACTTTGGCCATCATCTACCGGCGGTGCCAGACTCCATGATGCAACGACTCGCCGGCAAGGAGGCGACACGAGGCGTGGGTGGCGCTTCAAAAGATGCACGAGGAGTTGATCGTGTGAAAGAGTGCGGCTCGAGAATTTGCATACCGAGTTCGAGAATCTCCGGATGGGAGAAACCCGGTCGATTGGGCGAGTTCGCCGGTAAGTTGTCTTCATTGTATAATCAGATTGTCTCTCGGCGACAAGATGGAGAATCTATGTGATGAAGAAATACTGCGCGTGCTACGAGAAAAGTTTGTACTGTCGTCACCTGCGCTCATGTACTCCTCGGATCTAGAGGAAAAGAAGATCGAGGAGATCACGGTTCCCTCAAGGCGCATGAGGAGCTCTTGAAGGGTATCAATCCGGTAACGAGCAAAGGTATCAGTCCCATAACGAGTAAGCATTGCTGTTAAAGGGAGATACAAGAAACGATGGCAGACGGTTTCACAAGAGATCATCGGAAGAGGACGACCGTGGCTCATCAAGAAGCCGTGAGCATGAGCGCGGGCACGGGCGAGACGATCAGCAAGAATGGGGGTGCAGGGTGGAGCTGCAGGATGAGTTCTTGCGTGTCTACGATAAGAACAAAGATATGTTGATGAAGGTAAAAAGATCCCCAAACCGGTTGTACAAAATTTCTCTGAAAACTTATAAGTCGGTTTGTGTGAAGGACAGTCTGGAGGAGCCAGAGTGGAACTTCGATATCGGCTAAGGACACGGCGGAACCGAGGAGTGGCACGCAGTTAGCGCAGGAGGCGCAGGCGGCCGAGTCTCGGAGAGAGATCGAGCGGTGCTTGACAAAGGCGCCTGAGGAGCTCTGGCGGCGAGTCCCACTAGCATGAAGGGAGCGGTGTACACGAAGTTGACGCAGGAGGAAGAGATGGTGTAGCCTCAGCTAAGATGTATGCGGGGAAGTGGACAGACTTGGTCCAAGAGAGAAGAACGGGAAGCTCAGGTAATGATGAAACCGATGTGGTCGTGGGAGCAGGTGCTCTTGCCCAGGCGGGCGTGTAAGGAAGGACGAGTTCAATCCAGATGCGAGGCGCGACAAGCGCTGGTTTGTGCATGTTTCAGGATGGAGTAAGCGCAGGCGGTAGGGCGGTATCGGCCCAGGAAGGAACGACACACGGGAGTGTAGGTAAAAGAGGAAGACTTGGAAGTTCAGGAAACAAGAGAAGATTGATATGATCAAGATGAAGAAACAAGATTAAGGGGGTGATTGTTATATTAATCTTGTTTTGATTAGTTTAGTTTCCTTGTTGGAGGCCTAACGTGCCCGAGTCAGTTTCCTACGTGAAGCCGAGTCCGGCATTGAGTCCGTTTAGTTTTGAGTTTGTATACGTCATCCTGGCCGTATACGAGTCGGACGTGAGTCCGTATACGAGGATGTGAGCCGAGCCTTTAAAAGGGGCACGTAACCGTGTAAAAGGATGAGCAAACGAGTTAACAGGAAGCAATGTGAGTTGAAGCAATAGAAAGTAGAAAAAGCTGCATGCACATTGCATGTAGCACCAAATCAGAGTTTCTGTCGTTTCTTCCGTTGAGAGTTTAGCTCATGCGTGTGTTTTCCCTAGCATAATTGCATACGTGAGTTTCTTGCTTCTAGCTTGTACGTGTGTTGCTTCATCATCTTCCAGTACACATGTGGTTCGTCTACGGTCTATTTCAACAATGTCAACAATCCAGTTCAACATCGCCGCACGAAGCACATTGAGATCGACATCCACTTTGTCCGCGAAAAGGTGTCTCTTGGAGAGGTTCGAGTGCTCCATGTGTCCTCTCACCAGTTCGCGGACATAATGACTAAAGGCCTGCCGACGCAGCTTTTCCAGGAGTTTTGGTCCAGTCTTTGCGTCCGTAATCCTCCCGCTGCGACTGCGGGTGGGTATTAGAGAATATTGTATAGCCATGCATTATTGTAACCTGCCTAGATTAGCCCCTCTAATTGAGGATCCTGTAAACTTCCTAATCTGGGCTTTTGCCTGACTATATATGTAAAGCCTCCACAACCTATTGGTTGTGCGGTGATTGCTCCACATCTTTCCTTCCTACATTGAGTACCACAATTGTCTGTTTGTCCATAGTGCTGGAAATTGCAATATCTATAATCCACTCTACTCCTTATGCTGAGTTGATTCTGTGGGTGACAAGGAGGCAAAGATTTCCTGCTGGATTATTATTCCTTCTTGTGTCGTTATCATCTGTATCTACTGATGAATATGAAGCCCTATCTGTTGAATGTTGTTCAACTAGTGGATGTGATGAAAGGAAAATAGATCATCTCATGCATGTGCATTCGGTGCTAGATGTATTTGCATGCTTTGTTATTCTTCCCTAGTTTAGGGTGTTTCCTGCATATTGCATACTTGTATTTATGCCTATTGGGCCCCTTGTAATACTAAGTAAGTTCATTTCCAACATGGTATCAGACAGGTGGCTAGGGTTAGGGTTCCTCTTCTTCACGCCCCAACCCACCTCTTAGATCCAATCCGCGCCTTGACTCTGCCGCCGTCGCTCATGAACTCTTCTTTGTGCCTTGCCTTGTGTAGGGCCTCCCTCTGCTCGGGTCATGGCTCCTCTCCCTCACTCGCTCGGGCCGCCACCCGACCCTCTCTTCTTGTGTGGCCTTGAACTTCGAGCTCAGGTGGCGTCGCCTCGAGCCCTCCTCTCCTCTACCCCGATGGCTCGCGCCGCCGCCGCCGAGCGTTCCAGCTCGCGTCGCCGCCACCGCCGTCGAGCTCTACTCCTGATTTGCGCTGCTGCTCCTCCCTCCAGCTCGGGCTTGCTCCAGATCCAGACCTTTGCGAGCAGCTCCTTTTGCTTGGAGATCCTCTGCGTGACCTCGTCTGCTTGGAGCTCCTCTGCGTGGTCGTCGTCATTGTAAATGCGTCAGGCGGCTCCGGCAAACTTGCCTCCTGCGCTTGAGCTCGGCTTGTAGCCAAAGAAGCTCCATGCCTCCCTCTGCTTCTTGTGTGATTGACAGAGCCACAACGGCCATCACACAAGATGGCACCCTCTGGAGCCTCGAGCATGAGTACCGTCTCGGTTCCGAAGCCGCCGGTCACCTTCAACGGCGTCAACTACCGCAAGTTCGTCCAGCACATGAGGATTCACCTACGGGGACAGCGTCTGTGGGTGTACCTCACCGGCGAGCGGCCTTGCCCACCCCGCCTGCATCGCTAACCGAGCCTGTTTTCCTGCCGATGCTCTCGAGGATGCTCACGGCCGTGGTTGCCGCCTTTGAGGACGCGCTCGAGGAGTACCAGACGCAGCTCCACGCCTACGAGGTGTGGAATGATGAGGATGCTAAGGCCTCTGCCATCGTGGTGGCCAGTATTGAGCCCGAGCATGCGTCCGATGTGCTTGGATTGTCCACGGCCAAGGAGATGTGGGATCGTCTTCGTGCCCACTACGAGCCGAAGAGCGAGGCCTTGTACCTTTCCGCTCTTCGGGAGGAGTAGTCTCTCGTCTGCGAGATGCCACCAGAGACGCCTTCTACCAGCGGTTGGTCGCGGTTTGGCGTCGGCTTGACTCCTAGGGCCTCGTCTGCTCACCGGTCCACGACTATGTCGTCGGCGAGCTTACTTGAGACTTCGTCGCCTCCGCAAGTTCCTCACCCGCCTTCGTCCGGAGTATGAGGTGGCTTGCTCTCAGTTGCTGATGTGACAGCCCCTTCCCTCAATATTGGAGGCTTTCGCTGCTATTCGGGCTGAGGAGGCTTGTCTTCGCCTGCAGCGAGGCTTCTCAGCAGACCATCTTCGATCTTGGTCGTTCACACGCCAACACCGGTGCCCTTCGCGCCTCTTGTGGTGTGGTTGCTACTCCCACCGCCTTCATCAGGACTACTATGACCGCTTCGGGCACCTGCCGAAGATTGCCGAAGCGAAGGCTCACGGAGTGGTCGACTTCGAGGAGGAGGTGGCTCCTCCCGATCCGGTTCACGCCCGAGTTCCTTGGAGCAGACGCACCAGAGATGCTCACGCCGCTCGACGCCTTCTTTATACGCTCTTGCACGTGTTCGGCCGCTAGGTCTTCGGTCTGCGCCACCACCTCCTCCCGGTATATCATCTCCTTGGATTACGGATTCGGTGCCTCTTTCCACATGACAGGACTCCACTCATCTTTCTTCTGTGAGACTACGATCTTCCTCTCACAGATTCAGATCATGGATGGGACATCTCTTCTGTTGCGGGGCGAGGCATTCTTTCCACTTCATCTTTACGTGTTCCCTCAGATCTCATGTTCCTAGTCTTACTATGAAGTTTATCATTTGGTCAGTCCGATCATGGTTGTCGATCATTCTTGATTACGACTCTTGTTGTGTTCAGGATCGTCAGACGGGACTCTGGTTGGGGCTGGTCCTAGCGCCATGATTCTCGGCGTCTTTGGGAGCTCGATTGGTGCATCTTCCTTCTTTGCCTCCGCTGACTGGGATCAAGTACCACGCCTCCGCTTCACCGCTTCTTCCACCACCACTTTTGTCCAGTGGCACTATTGGTTAGGTCACATTGGTGGTTCTCGTCTTTCGTCACTAGTAGGGAGTGGTGTTCTAGGTTGTGTTTCTGGTGACACCGCTTTACTTTGTCTGAGTTGCAATAAGCAAATGCAACTCCCCTATCCCTCTAGTGATTCTGAGTCTCAGCGTCCTTTTGATTTGATTCACTCTGATGTTTGGGGACCGGCTCCCTTCACTTCAAAAGGGGGTCATACCTATTATGTGATCTTTATTGATGATTATTCGAGATACACTTGGCTCTATCTTATGTCTTATCGCAGTCAGTTTCTTTCCATTTACCAGCAATTTACCACCATGGTTCGCACTCAGTTTGAGTCGACCATTCGTATTTTTCGTGCAGATCTGCTGGTGAATATATCTCCACTTCACATCGTCGTTTTCTTGCTGAGCAGGGCACTCTACCTCAATATTCTTGTCCAGGTGCTCATGCTCAGAATGGTGTCGCTGAGCGCAAGCATCGTCATGTCCTTGAGACAACTCGTGCTCTCATGCTTCTTGCTCATGTCCCGCCTCATTTTGGGTTGGTTGTCTCTCATCACGCCTTTCTTATCAATCGGCTGACCCTCTTCGCGCTCTCAAGGGATGCACCCTTTTGAGCTGCCTCATCGGTTCGCCTTCCCAATCTGATCACCTTATTTGTTTTACCGGTATGCGCTTTCGTGCTTCTTCCACCTCGAGAGCGCACCAAAGTCGATGCTTTCGGTCGATTGAGTGTGTCTTTCTTGGCTACAGCTATAAGCATAAGGGTTATCGTTGTTATGATCCTGTTGCTCGACGAATGAGGATCTCTCGAGACGTCACTTTTGATGAGTCTCGTCTTTACTATCCTTGTTCCTCTACCACCAGCTCTACTTCCGCTGAGTCGCTTTCCTTTTTGACTTTTCCTGATTCTTCGCCGCCTCCAGTTCGAGTCTTATCACCCTCATCTCAATCCTCACCGTCTCCTCCACCACACTCTCCTTCGCCACAATCTCTCCCGTCTCCACCGGTTTCCTCGCTTCCTTCGGAGGTTACTACTAGCTCCTGTTGAGAGATCTCCTTTTCCACTGCACTACTCTCGCCGTCCACGGCTTACTCCTCCTCCTGACGAGCCTTCTACTTCTTTCCCTACCTCATCCTTGCTCGGTCCCGCTCCAGCCTCGCCTCCTAGGTATGATCTTCGTGATCGTTGGACTATCAGGCCTCCCGAGTGTTACGGCTTTGTGGCCGCTGCTCTTGTTGAGCCTATGACTTACCGTTAGGCTGTTGCTCATCCGGAGTGGCAGCAGGCGATGGCTGAGGAGATTGCTGCCCTGGAGCGCACCGGGACTTGGGATCTTGTTCCCCTACCTGCTCGTGTTACTCCGATCACGTGCAAGTGAGTCTATAAGATTAAGACTCGTTCCGATGGTTCTCTTGAGCGCTACAAGGCTCGTCTTGTGGCCTGTGGTTTTTAGCAGAGCATGGTCGTGACTACGACGAGACTTTTCTTTGTTGCTCACATGACCACCGTTAGGACCCTTCCGGCGCTTGCTACGCTCTTGCTGGTCCATTTCTCACCGACGCCAAGAATGCCTTCCTCAATGGCGGCATGGAGGAGGTCTACATCGGCCGCCTCCGGTATTTTGTTCTCGATGGCACTGTGTGTCATCTTCGCCGCCTTCTACGGGCTCAAGCAAGCTCCTCGAGCCCGGTTTGAGCGCTTCTCCTCTGTTGTCATCTGCGGCGCTTTTACCGTCAGTGATCATGACCCTACTCTGTTTGTTCACACCTCTCCTCGTGGTCGAACTCTTCTTCTTCTGTATGTTGATGATATGATCATCAGGTGATGATCCTCAGTACATCGATTTTGTGAAGAAGCGTCTCAGTGATAAGTTCTTGATGTCAGACATGGGTCCACTTCGCTACTTTTTTGGGATTGAGGTCACTTCTACGCCTGAGGGCTACTACCTCTCCCACGAGAAGTACATTCAGGACCTTCTTGCTCGTGCTTGTCTCACTGATCAGCGCACAGTGGATACTCTCATGAAGCTTGGAGTTCACCTTCGACTCACTGATGGAGAGCCTCTTGAGAATCCCACTCGCTACCGTCACCTTGTTGGTAGTCTTGTCTATCTTGGGATCACTCGACCTAACATCTCTCACCCTGTTCATATTCTGAGTCAATTTGTTTCGACTCCCACTCAGCTTCACTACAGTCACCTTCTGCGTGTCCATCGGTATCTTCGTGGCACCATTTCTCGTCGCCTTTTCTTTCCTCGCTCTAGCTCCTTGTAGCTCAAGGTGTACTCTGATGCGATTTGGGCTAGTGATCACTCTGATCGTCGATCTCTTCTGTCTACTGTGTTTTCCTTGGATCCTCTCTGATTACCTGGAAGACCAAAAAGCAGACAGCAGTTTCCCGCTCGAGTGCTGAGGCTGAGTCGAGGGCTATGGCGTCGTTGACAGCTGAGGTTACTTGGTTACGGTGGCTCCTTCAGGATTTTGGTGTCCCTGTTATGACACCGACCCCACTTTTGTCTGGCAGCACTGGTGTGATCAGTATTGCGCGAGATCCAGTGAAGCATGAACTGACCAAGCATATTGGAGTTGATGCTTCCTATATGAGATCGCAGGTGCAGGCTCAGGTCGTGGCTCTTCAGTACGTGCCTTCGGAGCTTCAGCTAGCTGACTTCTTCACGAAGGCCGGAACCACGAGCTCAGCCTGACTTTTTCCTCTCCAAACTCAGTGTTGTTGATCCACCATGAGTTTAGGGGGTGTTAGATGTATTTACATGCTTTGTTATTTTTCCCTAGTTTAGGGTGTTTCCTGCATATTGCATACTTGTATTTATGCCTATTGGGCCCCTTGTAATACTAAGTAAGTTCATTTCCAACATTCAGGACCTCTAGTTTCAGAACTTAGCTGTAACTATGCTACTCTCGGTAAGCTGTTTATCTTGAATTTGACCTACACTTTTCTTATGTTGGCACAATATTTGTGGCACAATATTTGTCTAGATGTCTAATTTTACTATACATCAGCAGCGTCTGCAGTATTTTTTATTCAAGCACTTCTGTGTATAACGATTTCCTCTGGAATACACGTGTAGGCCTGCTGAGTTGTCATTTTATTTAAACACTTCTAATTTTGCAGCTTAGCTTTGTATACCATTGGAAAATCTAGAAAGCATGCTTTTAAGAATGAAATTATTTGTTTGAATTAGCGTACAGTTTCGCCTATGTAATTTCTTTCAGTTGAGATCTTGCTAATATAAGCGAGCCACAATTGCAGGGCAAGTAATCGGGCCAAATTATCGGAAAGTTTTCAATGGTATTGGTTTCCCCTTCTGCAAACAATTGGCATACGGAATCCTTAGTGGTGCAAGGTTGCCATTTATTCCGTCAATTTGGTTGTATTCCTTTGATGGCATTCATCGTGAACTCTTTCTTTTGATTTCAGGATCCCTTCAACACTGCATCTGCAGTTTTCTCCATTTCCCTGGATACATATTGGCATTAGAGAATACTGGATGCTCTGCCGTGGTTTCATCTTTTCATATACACAAAAGAGGTGACAGAATTAAAGTTTCTAGCGTACTGACATTAGTTTTGTCCTCAGAATTTTGCTTTAATTGGCTAACGCAGTAAAGAACTTTGTTTTACTTGCAATATGTTATGATGCTACACTGCTTTGTTGTGATGATTGTTGAAATACCATTTTGGAGTCACATTAGTTACGATGAATCAATCGAGATCAATAGGAATACATGACCATGTTTGCTGTCCATTTTTAAGCGACATTTGTATAACCTGAAGTCGTCAAGTTGTCTGTTCAACGTGTCACCATTGTTGGTTTGATCCAGGGTTTCAATAATCGTTTTGGAACTGTAAACCGGAACCTGGCTAGCTTTTTTTCTTTCTCGAAATCAAAATTGGATTCTAATGTTTGATGTATGGAATCTAACCAAGACCCCATTTGGAATGTGATTTTTTTTCGAACTGATATGAGAATTGAACTGTTTCTGCAAAGTTACTATGAAAATCCTTCGTTCTTAATGGGTACTAAAAGGGTTAGAAAATCGGTAACTGGCCAGTTTCTCAGGTTTTCTAAACCTTGGTTTGGAATTAGGGAAGTTTTCCTTATTTATGTGGGAATTAAGCTGCTTTCTCTGAAATTTTCGTATATGCCACTAAAAATATAGCTTTCTTTCTATGCCACCGCACTAAAATTTTGTGCCCTTTCGTGCCACTTCCGTTAGCTCTATTAGTTGGAGGTGTTATGAATATTATGTATATGTCATGTACAGATAAGGCAATATAAAAGATAGATAAGAAAATATGAAAGAGTTCCTATTCTAACACCCTCCATCAAATACAAGGCGTATGCAATAACGTTGCATTTGGAAAGGGTTGACACTAAAATATGAAAAATCCAAAGTCTGAGTTTTGATAATGTCGTCATAGCATGCAGCTCTTGGAAAATATGTCGAGTATCAAAAGATCTCCATCCGGGGTCGTGTAACAGCCCATAAAGCACAAGGTGGAGGGGCTGAGAAAGTCGACCACGGCAACACGACGAAGAAGATGATAAAATCAACATGAATAGAGAGAGTTGTTAAATCAAGACGAATAGGAATAGGTGGAAGCATGACAATATAGATCGAAACCCAAGACGGCGACGACAAAAAAAAAAAGCACGACGGGATTAGAAGCTCAGGGCGGCGGCATCATAACGACGTCTACGATTTGCACGTAGCTCAGAAATAAGAGCGGGAGCGGCGGCTGCTGTCATGCATAAGGCAATTCCTATGTTTCTATGATTGACAATAAATTTTACGAATATTGTGTGTACTCGCATGACTTAGACGAACTCAAAGATGTAGTGGTACGGATTTGGATGGACGCAACGGAAGAAACGACACAAAGAAATAAAAGACACAAAAATAGCTAGCAGCAGCAGATCGTATAACTAGATGCCACAAACAATCCCGAAGTCCTCGATCTGTTTTCTTCAAACTCGACGCCTCATCATCAACAGACCAATCGCCATCCTAATCGCGCCAATAGAAGCAGACTGCTTCCTCTCCTCATCGTCTCTTGCCCACGTCCCGTTCCTCCCAGCCGAACAAAGCACTCAAAAACTCCAGCACAGAGCAGGTCGGGAAGCCCAGCGGGAGAGGTGGTCGGTGGCTCGGGAGGCCCAGCGGGAGAGGAGGTCGGTGGCTCGGGAGGCCCGGCGGCGACGTCGATGGAATCAGCCAGGATCGATCTGGATGCCCTCGATGCGGTAGCACCAGCGGAGGCGGTCATAGATGATCTTGGCGTTCTCGATCTGGATCGACTTCTCCCACACGAGGTGCTCTCCTCCCCTTTCTGTCTCCTCTCGCACGAAGTAGAGGAGACGTCGGGGTGGACCGGGGCCGGTGTTGGCGTCGAAGAAGACGAGGCGAGGCGGTTCGTGCGGATGGCCAGGCGATGAAGACAAGGACCAGATGATGTTGAGGCGGCGGCGACCACCGAGCCAAGCAGCGGCGGCGACGGCGACCCGGATGAAGATGCTGTTGATTGCTTCTAGAGGAAGAACTACGACTAAACTTGGCCGGCCCCCAGGAGTGGAGATAGCTCCCTCGGGGCGCAGATGTGAGACAAAGTGAGCCTAGGAGGTGGCGGCCTCAAGAGTCTCTAACCCTAACCTTTGCTATGATACCATATTATGAATATTGTGTGTATGTCATATACAGATAAGGCAATACAAAAGATAGATAAGGAAATATAAAAGAGTTCCTATTCTAACACCTATTCTAACAGGAGGCACCGTTAAACTCAGTGGTCCTGTTAGTTTTTCTCAAGAAATGTCCGTGTTAGCCTTAAGCCGGTCCACATGTCAGCCCTCATCTTCTTCTCCATTCTCTCTCTCTCCATCTTCCTCTTCTTGCTCCGACCATTGGCTGTCTTATCCCTCCTAGTGTTCACCAAAATTGGTCTCGGCAACTGCCTAGGCGCTCGGCGTTGGCCTGCTGCTGCAACTTGGGCCATAGTTGAGTGCCTAGGCACTCCAAGGCGGTTGGGGCAGTCCAAGGCGCGGCAGTGACAAGCGGCTTGCGGTGGTCGCTTCGGGCCGAGGCGAGATGAGTGGGGAGGCGATCAGCGAGCGGACGAGAGAGAGAGAGGCGAGAAGAGAGGAGAGAAAGACTTGCCTCACTTGTTTAGGGTTGTAGGAGGTGAATTCCCTGCCACCCTTGTTGATTTCTGCTTGTCGTCGGTCAAATCGGCCTCTGTCGTCGCTTGATCTGCCATCCTCGCCGCCAAATCCGCCATCCCCGCTGTCGGATCCGCCTTCCCCGTCGTTGGATTTTTGAGGTATGCTATTCATAAAGATCGAATCTCGGCATTAAGGGGAGAGATGCCCAAAAGTTTGAATGTTGTCGTATTTTTCATAAGAAAAAGATTTTTGGTACTAAGATACATGCACTAGTCAAGCTAAACTTAAGGTTTAGTTTATACTCTTGTGCGCCAGAAGCAGGGAACCTGCTAGATACTTTCCAATTATGGAGGAGTTACTACAGTGTTTACTTGCAGTAAATACGTCGCTAAAAGTGGAATACCCTGGGTTGAATAGTATATCAACCTTTGCAAATTTGACTTATTGGTTTTTTATTTAAAATCTGTGGGGACGCCCACGGGTCTAAGATCTAATGACACTAGTCAAAACAATTATTAATGCTAAAATATCTCATGAAGAGGTTCATCATGAAGATGAAAGCTCCAACAATTTGATGTGCACATATTACAATACTGGGAATACGGAACGACCAAGAATCTTTTGTTTGAGAAATGACAAAGATCTAGTTAACACTGAGATACCCTCAATTTGGAGGATATAGGAGAAAAGTTGTCGATAATCACTTTGCCTCTACAATTGCTAAAGTTTCTTTATGAGAACACAAATCTGGAACTAAAGTATATGGTTGAGCGCTTGAATCGTTCATATCGGGTCACATAATAAAAGTATATGAGGCTGAACCAAAATTGCTAAATAAAAGTCTTGGAACTATGTAGTTCAAACTTGATGGGTCATCATGAAGATAATGAAGTGGTGAAAGCTTTGGTTCAAAGGTCCCCGTAGAGACCGTTACTCTCCTATTATGAATGATATAATATTCTGTTGCATAATAATTCTGGCAAATAACATGAATAAAATATGCAGTGTATGGATTATGAAAATCCTTGATGAGTGTAACAGCCCAAAAATCCATAAAGGCAAAAATGAGGGATTTTTTTAATTTTTTTTATAATGTCTATTGCTGTTCCGTTTGTTTGCATTTTGAGAGTCATTTGAGGACATCTTTCGCCTTTTCTGCTCTTGTGATTTGATTTACTATCGTTCTTTGGTTTCCCTAAGTGAACATCAGGATTTTAGCCAATCTAAAATCCTGCTACTCTGCCTCATCCCAAGTCTCTCTAGTCTCCTTTCCTCTCCCTATTCCCTTAGGGCTAGTCTTGGATCGGACTAGTCTTTGGTCGGCCAAACCGCTCGGCGCCCTCCTGTTCCTCTGACCAGCTGTTGGTCAAGCTGATGCAGCCACATCTCCCAAGGTTTTAGACCAGGCATGGGCTTAGGTATGATGTTGTCATTCAGCCATACCTCCCCATCATTCAGCTGCCTTGTGCTAGCCATATCATCAACAGCCCCAACCACTCCGACCACCCCCCTGGACAGGTCGTGCATATATTTATATATGATTGCCCCAGGACCTAGTGACCTCTTTGTTGCTTCTCTTCACCAATTCTAGTGCTAACCCCATCCTCTTCTTCCTCCAAGAGAGATTGAGCTCCAGCCAAGCTTAAGCGCTCGTCTCTGTCGAGCTCCCCCACACCACCGCCCTGCCACCGACACCTACTGGAATTTCCTTGGATACAACTCTTGTTCCTCCAGTTAGGATACTTCAAGACCTCCCTGGTGGACCATCTATCTACTTCTAAGGAGCACCCCTGAAGACTGGAGACCACCATCTTTTCCTCAAGATACGTGCATCACGAAGCTTCTTCCATTGTGGTGATCCACCATCGCCAGTGCGGCACCGGCCAACCATTTCCCAGCCTGTACCGGTAAGTTCCTAGTGGCCAGATGCTCTTCCTAGTTTGAGCCGCATTGCTCTTTCCTGGATGTTCTTTTGGTTCTTCCTTTAGCTTTTCCGCCGATTCATCCGATTGCGACAATACTGTCGCACATTTGTTTCCTTTGATCCCCGCTGTGTAACCGATCCCTTCTCTCGATCGACTATGCACGGTTATCACTCCCACGACCTCCTTCCTTGCCCAGACCTCCTTTTTGCAAAGACAACTCTCTGGTCGTAACACCCCCACGACCTCCTTCTTAGTCGTACACCTCCACGACCACCCCTGATCGCGGTACTTCCATGACCTCCCATAGGTCGTACAACTCCTGCGACCTCCCAGTAGCATCTCCATTTTCCTAAAGTCTCAAATAAATAGAAACATTTAGTTTTAATGAGAGTTCAAAGCTTATTGTGAAGTTCTATACGGAACCTCTCTTGGTTCCATCTTGACCATCGGGACCTCCCTTGGTGCTCATCTTGACAGTTGGGACCTCCCTTGCATTCATCTTGACCATCGAGACCTCCCTTGGTTTCATCTTGACCGTTGGGACCTCTTTGGCGTTCATCTTGACCTTTAGGACTTCCCTTGCGTTTATCGTAACCGTCCGAATCTCCTTTGCATTCATCTTGACCGTCGGGACCTCCTTGGCGTTCATCTTGACCATCGGGACCTCCCTTGCATTCATCGTAACCGTCAGGATCTCTTTTGGCTCAATCTTGACCGTCAGGACCTCCTCTAATACTAACCTGACCGTCGAGACCCCCTCCCCCCAGCGCCGCTTAGATCTAAGGGCTCAGACCTTACCTTGCTTAGATCAAATGGCTCAGACCACCCCTCGCTTAAATCCAAGGGACCAGACCTCCCTTAGTTTAGATCTAACGTTCCAAACCTCCTTTCGTTTGGAGCTAATGGTCCAGACCTCCCTTCGTTCAGATCTAATGGTCCAGACCTCCTTTTTATTGGATCTAACAATCCAGACCTCCCTTTGGTTAGATAGAATGGTCCAGACCTCCTTCTGTTTGGAGCTAACGGTCCAGACCTCCCTTCATTTAAGATCTAACGATCCAGGCATCTCTTCGTTTAGATCTAACGATCCAGACCTTTCCTCGAGTGGATCTAACGATCCAGACCTCCCCTTGATTGGATCTAACAATCCAGACCTCCCGTCGATTGGATCTAACGATCAGGACCTCCCCTCGATGGGATCTAACGATCCAGACCTTCCCTCGATGGGATCTAACGATCCAGACCTTCCCTCGATGGGATCTAACGATCCAGACCTTCCCTCGAATAGATCTAACGATCCAGACCTCCCCTTGATCTGATCTAACGATCCAGACCTCCTCTTGATTAGATCTAATGAACCAGACATCCCCTCGCTTGGATCTAAGGGTCCAGATCTCTACTATTTTAGATATAAGGTCCCAGATCACCTTTCCTTTAGATCAAAGGGTCCAGACCTCCTCTCGTTGGATCTAAGGGTCCAGACATCTTCTCGTTTTGATATAACGGTTCAGACCTCTCTCTCGTTAGATCTGAGGGTTCAGACCTCCCTCTCGTTAGATCTCTCTGTTCGTCTTTTTACAAAAGACAACCCTCTTGAACTTTTTATAAAGACCATCCTCATAGTCCACGACCTTTCCTTAGTCCTAGCAGTCTCACGACCTCCCCTGGCTACAGTGATTCCAGGACCTCCTCAGGTCACAGTACTTTCACGACCTCCCCGTCGTATTCTTTTGTGACCACCATAGCCTCTACGACTTCCATAGCTTCGACCACCATAGCTACTACAACCATCTCCTGGTCGTAAGTGTCCTCACGACTAGTTCCTAGCCGTAAGCCTTTCTACTACCACCTGGGTATAAGTTCCTTCCACGACCAGTCTTTGGTCGATGGGGCTTACAGAAGTATAAGCCGGTCGATCAAAGAGCCCCCTGCGCCATACTTAAAGAAATGGTTTGGGCATCTTGTTGTGTTGTTGTTAATATGTTTGCTCATTCGAAGTATTTCCATTTGTTGAATATATTTGGACTTATTGGATTTTATTTGGTTGCTGTCAGTCGTTCTGGAGTTCAATCGTATTATGCGTATTTAGCAACGAAATATATCATGGAAGCACAACCCCAACATGGACAAGATTGCCAGAGCACTTAACAGGATGATTATCAACATATTGAGCGAAATTATTACCCGGATATCGAGAAGGTCGAATATCAGGATATAGAGCTTTATCAGAACATTGGCCAAGGCGAGTCAACACTTTGATCGTTTTGAACCTACTTTTTTGCAAATTATGTTGCTTTAAATTATGAAACTGCATTGCTATGTTTCATCAAATTAAATTGGTCTAGCTCATAGTTAATGCCTTAACACACACTTGTGTATAAATTTCCAACCCTTGAACTTGGACATTATCCTTTGTTACCCTAGGCTTAATGGATTACCTGCTAGTTAATAAGTCTATATATAAGTGTCATGCTTAGCCTTGTTTAGATACAATGTCATGTGGGCATTAAGTTGCCCAAGCCACAGTCCTTAAAAACTTTGGAAAATGATTTGGGCAGTAAGGCTGGGAGCTTGGCTGGTATGTTGAGGTAAATGGTTATTTTCAAAAACAAACAAAACTTGAAAATTATTTTCAACTGGGGCGGCTAGAAGGAATGGCTGGTGCCGGGGGCACGAGAAGAGGTTGGTATGTGGATGTACCGCCCTGGTCAAGTAAGGACCGAATCTTGCGATGACCTCTCATGCAAAAATAGTGCAACCACAAGTCCATTATGGGTACGACCTGGCCAACTAATTTGCTTACCTCGGTGTGGCCTCACCATTGGAGGAATGTGGCGTGGGTAAAGGGGAAAGGGAGCCACTGAGAAACCACATGGCGCAAGAGGGGGCCTCCTGGAAGTTCTTGGCACCGAGCGGTGGAAACCTTAGCGGGTGAGGTTGCGTCGAGGAATGAGCATTGTAAAGGTCTTTTGGTAGTCTCTCCTTGATTCGCATGTCCAAGGAAACGTGTGTATATATCAAGGCGATTACCTCTTGTGGGTAAAGTGTGCGAACTTTGTAGAGTAAGAAAACTATCATGATAGTCGTGCTCACGGTCAAGAGCGGTGCTGAGAACTTGTTGGATATAGCTTTCGTTTTCACAGAAACCATTTGTGATGAAAAGGGAAGGCTGGGGTGAGACCCCAGGGATTTGAGAAAGGCACAGTGGGACCCGATGGTAAATCTGGGATAACTTTGAGTATAGGAGGTGGGACCTCCACTAGTACTTTTCAAAAGAAAACTTATTTATGAAAATAGATTTGTTATAATGCTAAGTCTCAGGATTTTTCTACTACTCTTCTATTTCAAACTTGGCTTTGTGCAAATAAAAGAACTCTAAAGTTTTCCTTGACTAGCTTTGCATCTATACAACTGCATTGTGTATTGGCTCGTAAGTACGGTTGTGTACTCAGGCTCTGCCATTTTAATCTTTTCAGACCCATGGGATCAAGACCCCTGCGACCACTACTACCCAAAGGCTGAACCAAATGGTGTTGAAGATGATGAAGCTTAGGCCGAGAACCCCAGTCGTTTGCCTATGGGCAGAGTGAATGGATCCACTTTGACTTACTTTGCTTCCACCCTCATCTTCGTTTATGTACTTTGGCTTTTGTAAGGTTTCTGCTTTCATGACTTCTTCTGTAAAACAATTGGCCTTATGGCCTATTATGAATATATGTACGTTTCTATTATATCATGTTGCGGGTTTTGCATTATTCCTACGAGTACTGTCCCTAAGAACACTAGTCGCACCCAACACGGTCTACTCTGTGCGTGGACATACATCCTACCCCGGGTGTGGTCTACAGGACCTCCTCCCGGACATCTCTAGACCTCTCGGGACCTACCTTGAACTACTAAGGGTTTCTCAGGACATCCTCAGGATTTCCTAGGACCTCCCATGACCTCCTTACGGACCTCCTCGGAGATCTCCCTAGGACCTCTTTTTGGACCTTCTCCATGACTGCTCAAGACTTCCTCTTAGACCTCCTCTAAGACATCTCAAAACCTTATCTTGGACCTCCGCTGAGACCTCCAAAATTTATTTCCCAAGACCTCCTCTTGGATCTTCCCCAAGACCTTACCCCAGAACTTCCTCGGGATTCCCTAATACCTCCCAAGACCTCCAGGATCTTCGCAGGACCTCCCTGGACTTCCCCTGACCTACAGGATCTCCTTAGGAACCCCGTTGACCTCCCGGACCTCCCCCAGATGTCACACAACCACCCCTAGATGGTCTAGGACCACTGCTAGATGTCACACGACCACCCCTAGGTGATCCAAGACTATGACCAGATATCTCACGACCACCCTTAGATGGTCTAAGACCACTACCTGATGCCTCACGACCACCCTTAGATAGTCTAAGACCGCTACCAGCAGCCCCACGACCCCTCCTAGATGCTCTACGACCACTCCCAGATGTCTCACGACCACCCCTAGATGGCTTAGGACCACTACTCGGAGACTCACGGCCACCCTATATGGTCTAAAGATCGTTACCAGCTGTCCCAAGACCTCCTCAGGATCCCCTTGGACCTCCCAGGACCTCCTTTGGATCTCCCCTGACCCCTAGGACCTCCTCAGGAGCACCCCAGATCTCCTTAGGACATCCACAAGACCTCCTACACCCTTTTGTCACATTCTCAGGACCTTCTATTCTGGACCCCCTGCACCTCTTTGGTCGTATCCTCACGACCTCTTCAGGACCTCCCCAGCACGTCTCTACAGCATCCCTAAAGACCTCCCAAAGACCACAACAGGGCTTCCACAGGACCTCTTCCAGACCTTCCCCAGGATCTCCTCGGGACAACTCCAGTTTTCCCTTGGGATTTCTTCAGAACTCCTCCAGGACCTTCAGGACCACCCCGAGACCTCCCTAGAACCTCTCCGGGACCACCCAGGACCTCCTCTGCAACCAGGTGGGATCGCACCACAACCATCAGCCATTACCCGGTCATTGTCCTGCCTCGGGTTGGCTATGAGTAACGATCAAGACTGAGGAACAAGAGGACTATATGGATAGTGTTGAGTACTGATCAAGAACTGAAGACTAAGAAGGCCAAGAACTAGGTCGCGGGCCCACAGTTGATTGCCGGTGGGCATATTATGGGGAATTCCACACGCTGTGCTTTGGAACTTGTATGCTATTGACTCTCCGTGTGGGTTTGGTCTGTTCGGCCACTCCGCACGTTAAAAACCGTAAGATATGTCGTGCTTTGTTTATTATTATGTAATAATTGAACAATTTCGAGATATGTATTTTGAACCAACAATATAACTGTGTGTGTCAGCTATTGATTCAGGGAATAACACAACTATACACAGTGGATCCCAAGCTCCAAAATTGTGGTCTGACAATGAGATCCTCGGAGGGCTCAAAATTCCTAATAAGAAAGAAAACAAAATCGCAATATATATAAAACTCATACTCAATAGTCTCTTACCTGTAGTAAGAGCATCTTCCTGAAGAAAAATTATCTTATTAGTCGATCTCTTAATCACACCAATGAATATATGATCCCTAGAAGTGGATAATGACCCATCAAGACCCGAAAGAATGAAATGAGGAACCTAAAGACCAGAAGTGAGCCACACGAGCACTTAAAAAGTACATCTTCGACCAGAAGTTAGTGGAATGATGGTTTCCTCTAGGACCATGAAGCTACGACATACATACATACATTGGTGATATTGGTAATTAATCCCCTAAACGTCAAAACGTAGACTAATTATATTTTATTCTAGAGTGGTACAACTATACTTTATAGTTCTATAGAACAGACTATTTGTTGTAACTTTAACCACCCAGAGATAGTTGCAAAATATTAAGACCATAAAAGATTTTGATAAATCGTGTCAGGAAGGTATACGACTTTGCAACTAGTATTACCTCGTATCCTCTGCAAGGGTAATATACTTGTGTTGCACAATCGAATAGTGGTATTTGATAAGTTAAGCATGTTACTCCCGAATAGTGTTTATCCTAAAATCTCCAGATTATTAATATGATATTTGTATGTAAGACTATGTATTGTGGTAATCCAGTTGATTCGACCACAATATACTTGCCTATATTCATTTTTTTTAAAATGTATGAAAGGCGTTAGAGCAAAAAGACTTTAACAGAAGTTGTCCTCAGGGGGAGCATATACTAAACACTGGTCATCATACTTGATATTTTGAAAATCTTAGTCAAGTCTAGAAGGTGTTGATACGATGATTACTAATTAAATTCATCTTAAAGGTTTTACCACTTAACAGTTTAGATCCAGTTGATCGACAATGCAAAGATCATAAAGATCACACATAGATCCAGATGATCATTACTAAATCCTGAATATATGCTAACTATTTGTCAAATCTCTATACTGCAAAATCCCAGAATGGATTTATATTACTTTGTACTGGTGCAGTCGCCTCTTGGCGGTCATCTAAGCAGATCTTGGTAGCTACTTCTACCAACCATTTAGATATTATAGCACTATATGAAGCCTCACTTGAATGTGTTTGGTTCAAACGTGTGATTAACCACATCTAGAAGTATTGTGGCATTAATACTGTCAATACCCCCTCAATTATCTATAAAGATAATGCTGCTTGTATTACACAAATACAAACGAGTTATGTCAAGAGCAACATTACGAAACACATTGCTCCTAAAATTTTCTATTATCATGAAATCCAGAAGAATAGTGAGGTAAAGATCCTCTTGCAAACAAAGTTTTATGAAAATCCAGTTGATTTATTCACTAAGTCTCTGCCTGCATCTAGTTTTCAAAGAAGCATTCATGGCATTTGAATGAGACGGTTTAAAGAGTTGCAGAGTTCAGGGTGAGTAAATCCCTAAATCATGACCCTTATCAAATCTTGAGGATTTATCTAAAATCTTGACATTGTACTCTTTTCTTTGTGAGTTTTCTTGAAATTTTCTCATATTAAGGTTTTTAGTGAGTCAACAAGTGTGATGCAACTTACGAATGTAATGTACTCTTTCCTCCATTCTTTTTTTTCAATGGGTTTTTTGAAGGAGTTTTTGATGATACATCTGCATATCATTGTCTATTGTCTAAGGGGAGTGTTACGAAACCTAATTATGAGCAAAAGATTAAACTGCCCTCGAGAACTTTCACCCTTGTGAGCTATAAATACGAGGGTCTCCTATGTACATGATACATATGGATGAATAAAGAATTGGATCTCCTCTACACATTGTCTCTCTTGGTGATTGATCTGTGTCAATGCTACAACGACTAATGTTCTCTTAACAGAATAGTCGAATAATTGTGGGACTTGTTCTATTTAGGCGGTTAACAAGTCTAACGGTAAGGCCATCCAACCGGTTTACAAAACTCCGCTGTGGTCTTTCGCTCAGAGCTTTTAATGAGCGCGCGACAAGAAAATGTCCTCAAGGCGAAAATGCACTCTTCTTGGAAAAGATGGCTCACTCTCTTTATCGCTCAAAAGTGTTTCATTCCTCACCTGGCTCTTGAGCAAGGCTTGTCTTGCTACTGATTTGTATGGCTGTTATATGGAGCTATGTGTGGTCAAAGTGTGTGGCTCATTTGTATCTTGGACTGTCATCGGGACAAGAGATAATCCAAGTCAGTACGCCTGATAATACTCATTCTGGCTATTGGAAACTTAATGTTCATGGCGGGGAGAGAGATGGACTTATGCCAAAGGAATAAAGAAAACTTGTGCAAAGCAAATGCTGTCAGGGTACAGATGAAGTCTCTGTTATCGGAATCTGCACAAGAAGGAATCGATCAGGTTTTAGCTGGTGAAAATGTCGATGTGAAGGGCGTGTATTTGACTTCAGACTTCAAAACAGAAAGGGATATTTTTGAGAATTCAAGCATTACTAATTATGCTGTTCATCATTTTTCTTTTGTTATTCTTTTTTAATATATATCATCATAATATTGTTTTTTTACTGGTGCTGGAATTCTCTGTCCTGGAAGTCAAGAAAGTCTTCTTGATAATTCGCGCTTCACCTTACATCATGATAGACCCGATAAGGATAGGTTTGGTGGTGAACACAGATGATATTATTTTTAGGTATTCAGGGTGGAATATTTAGTGGAGTATGCACGATGCCAATGTGACGTCGACATTACTGAATATAAAAGGCTAGCAATTAAGGGCTATGCAAAAAGAATTTATATATATATATACAAAAGAGTATATATATATATATATATATATATATATATATATATATATATATATATATATATATATATATATATATAATGTGTGTGTGTGTGTGCAAGACATTGCAACAAATATTTCCCTACATATCTTTTTGTGCGCAGGTAATACTTGTGTTGCACAAGTGAGTAGTGTTACGGAAAAGGATGACAAGGCATATCGCTCGTAATATTTTTTTTTATCCTCACAATCCTAGAAGAACACCGAGATAAATATCCAGAAGACTAAATCTTGTAATAGTATGGCATATTTATTCACAAAGTCTTTGTCTACACCTATTTTTGAAAAATGTGCAAGTTTTAAAATGCACGGTTTTAAAATGGTGCTAGCGTGGGATCTACGAGGCCGATTTGCATACAGGAGGAGAAGCAGCAGCAACACCAGACAGAGGAATTTTTGATACTATTGGCCTCATAGACTATGGTAATTTCAAATCTAGCCTCATTACTCCTGAAATTTCATTTTTAGTTCTTTGGACCTGCCTGCTACGCCACCGAACCGCAGGAACGCGCCTGCTGCATTGTTGTACCGCAGCACCAAGCTGTTGCGGCCCCTATCGCAGCAGGTCGTGGCACCGTAGCATTGTAGCAATTTTCCCAAAAATTCATTTTAGTATATTTTTGGAGGAATTCCTAAATATAGAAAATGAGTTCAAAAAATATGAAATTTTTTGTAAAGCCTCTTTGTATAGTGTACTTGTGTAATTTTTTCAGAATTTTATCTATTCTGATTTTTTCTCGAAAATTCATTTAAGTATACTGTTTGTAGGAATTTTTTAATATAGAAAATATGGTCCAAACATTATGATTTTTTTCTAGGCTCCTTACACAGCGGGCTTGACTGTGTAATGTTTCCATAATTTTATATGTTTTGAACTTGTCTCGACAAATTAAGTGTTTAGGTCTCGAAAATTAGGACGAAAGGTTTAAAAAATTAGGGGTAGAGTACTATACATTAAGTAGAGTACTATACATTAACTGTCGATTCTCGTGTCAATAAAATTTGTTGCCAACTTGCCATGGCCCTACCACCTAATTCTTCATATGACATTTTTGGAATTTTTTGCCGTATTGGCACCTTTTAGGACAATTTTATATGTGTTCTGAAATTATCTCGAAAATGAAGGATTTAGTTCTAAAAAAATTGGATTTTAGGTTTCGGAAATTAGGGTTTCATGAATTCTCACACAAAGTACTCATAACAGAATTAGGGTTTCAAAAATTAGGGTTTCCAGTGGAGTTGCAGTGTACGTGTTCATACATAAAATTGACGATATTTGAATCGTTACAAACATTACATGATACACGTACGTGTTTATTGCAATCAGGACACTCTTTGTTAATTTATCAATTTATTGTGGATGATATTCTTTAATATTGTATTGTACCACGGACTAGATAAGCTTGTGCATGAACCAACTGAGGGAAATGTTTGGCATGCATATGACATAACAAGCTTATCTAGCCTGTGGTACAATACAGTATTAAAGAATATCATCCACTTTAATATTGTGTATTTGCTTGTGTAAATTTGCCATAATTCCATTCATTCAGAATTTTCTCGCAATTTCATATAAGTGTACTGTTGGTACGAATTTGTAAATGTAGGAAATGAGCTCCAAAAATTATGAATTTTTTTGAAGGCCCCTCACGCAGTGGACTTAACTGTGTACTATTTGGACAATTTTATATGTCTCAAAAATGAAGGATTTAGATCGCGAAGATTAGGATTTTATGTTTCGAATATTAGGGTTTCATAATTTCATGTGACTTGCAATGTATGGAAAAAAAGTTGTATTGCAACTCCGTTGGAGACATCGATATACAATATATTGTTTTCTGGAGACGTGCTTGTATAAATATCCTGGGTTATATTTTGGTGATATACATATCTTGACAGCGAGGTATATTAGTGGTCTAAAGGTGGTTGTGGGATATTCCAAATATGTTAAACTTTTTCCTACTTATCTTTTATTAAACAGCGGCAATAGATAGCATTCTGGAGACGTGCTTGTATATAAACATCCAGAGTTACATTTTGGTGACATACATGACTTGACAGCAAGACATATTAGCGGTCTAGAGGAGGTTGTGGGGTATTCGAAATATGCTATACTTTTTCGTACTTATGGAAAACGATCTTTGGCCGATGAGACGGCCAATAGTGATTTTGACGGCGGGTAGAACTGTAATGTATGAATGAGCTCAAAAAATTAGCTGCATTGCAACTCCATTGGAGAACTTTGGAGAAATAACGTAATGATAATAACACGACAGTTGATCCAACAAGGAGGCTACATAGCATGCAGGCTAACGAACCAAAGAAGGCACACGCATGCCTTTAGGGAAATAAAAAATACATGGGACATGTGGACAAAAAGGGTCAAACTACTGCGTGGAACGTGGCCATTTGCTCTTGCTGCCCAGCTCGGCATCGTACTCCTCGCCTTGCGTCTTAGCTCTAGCCGCGATGGCCCTCTTCCGCTCCCTCTCGGCCTCGCGTCGCCTGGCATGCTCGCGCTCCTACTCCTCGCGTAGCCTGTCCCGCCTCTCCCTCTCATCCTTCTCAGCCAGAAGCTCTTCGAGGTGCCTTTCACGGGCCTCGATGTCCTCCTTGACCCAACTCTTCCATGTTAGCAGAATTCACATGTTGTAAGGGTGGATCTTGTCATCGATCCACTGGCTGAAGTCGCATAGGCGTGGTGGAGACTGCGGTGGGAAGAGAGACGTGGTTACGATGTAACAGGAAGAAAAATAGTAGTGTGCATTGAAATACGATTTCATTATCGGCTGCCTGTGGCTCTGCGTGTCAAACCTGTGGTCGGGGTAGTCCGCGCCATAGTTTGGGTAGCACCAATAGCGCTGCCCAATGGTCCACTCGTCGGTTGATTTAACGCAATTGCAGGCGTCCTGACACTAGCAAAGGGGTGGCGCCACCCTCGCTGGGAGCCCTTCCGGAGGGCGTTCATCGGGCATAGGAGGGGGGCGTGGTTCGACCCATAATCGTTGGGCGTACTGTGAGGCAGCCTACTTAGATCCACGAGCTCTGGAAAAGTTTGGTGTGTATAAGGTTGCTGACTAAATGCCCTATGGCAAGCAGTGGTCTCCTGGGGAGACCCAATCCTTCAAAAGCTTGCGGATGTGCTCACATTTCTTCTCCTTGTCCATGTTATCTAGGCAGTGTTGTTGGTGTGGAGTTGCTGGTCGAGTAGCATTATATTTATAGCGGGCGGCTCCATTGCGATGATGCACGGATGTGTTTCGCGTCCGTGTGACACGTCCTGCGACGCGCTCTTCGAAGCAGACTTGTTGGGTCACGTCGCTGCGTAAAGCTGCCTCATCAGGTCACGTCGCTGGACAAAGCTACCTCATTGCGTCACGTCGCTGTGCAAAGTTACCTCGTCGGGTCACATCGTTGCGCAAAACTGCCTCGTTGCGTCATGTCATTGCGCAAAGCTGTCTCGTTGGGTCACGTTCTGCTTTGCAAAGCAAGGTCACGTCCTAATTAGGGTTCATGAATTAGGGTTTGCAATGAAGTAATATGTGAACTGCTATATGTAGTCCTAAAAAACTTGAAAATCATTGGCTAAGATTATTGGCAACATAGATTCCACTCAATTAAATTGTAGATACTAGTACTGTTACATTGCACTTACTCATGCTAAAGGCATGAATTACAAACTACTTACTTCGAATTTAGGAGAACAAATGAAAGGCAGAAACAAAGCAAAAGGCTGCATATCAGTTTCACATTGTCTACACTGCTCTTAATTCTTGTACATTTTTCCTTACTTCTTGCGCGTTGTTCTTCAATTCTTGCGCATTGCCATCAGCAGCACCTATTGCTTCTAGGTGAGTGCTCAACTTCTGCATATTCTTCTACAACTTCTCCATCTCTATGTCTTGCTGCATTACTATCTCCTTCACATATGCCTCGAGCAAATCTTCCCACAAATAAAAACCACATCCCCCAGACTGACAGAACCAACACACACAAAAAAAACTAGTACCAAAGTAAAGAATGCAAAAATAGGAAGCAAATAGGAAGAGTTTCATGTGTTCAAGAATCGACTCACCTTCCAGTTAGCATACCTAAAAAAACCACGGTTCAGAATCTTCTCAGTATTGGATTTGTACCTCATTGCTTTGCTACCATAATCACAGCGGAACATAGATTTCTTTGGCTGTTGCGAGTTACCTATGCTACATTGGCTCATGGCTCTAGTTTGAGCCATTGCGCCTCCCTCTCTCCCTCATCCATTCGACTCAGGATTTATAGCCATGCCCAAAATTTGTGGTGCCAAAAATTCCCGCCAAAACCTTTCCTAAGTGCCAACTACAGACATGGCACAAAAAGGGTGGCACATACCGAAAGTGCTTTCCATAGGATATTCTTTGTTAATTTATCGGTTCAATGTGGATGACGTTGGTACAATACAGTATTAAAGAATATCATCCACTTTAACACTGTGTTGTACCACAGGCTAGATAACGTACATGACCAACTAAGGAAAATGTGTGGCATGTAGATCATATAACAGCGTACCGTATCCTTCGAAACGCACACGAGTCGGAGGCTACGGTACGTTGTTATATGATCTAAATACCACGTATTTCCCTCAATTAGTTCATGTATAATCTTATCTATCTTGTGGTACAATACAGTATTAAATTCCAAAAATGCCATATGAAGAATTAGGTGGTGGGGCTATGGCAAGTTGACAACAAATTTTTCATGCTCTATTATTGATTAAGGATGGTAGTTTTAAAATTTAATATTTGAACTGGTTTAAACTCGCGAATGACATGAGAATTGACAATTAATGCATAGTACTCTACCCCTTTACTTGTTAATTTTCTATCCCTAATTTCTGAAACATTTCGTCCTAATTTTCGAGACCTAAACACTTAATTTGCCGAGATAAGTTCAGAACATATAAAATTATGAAAAAATTACACAATCAAGTCCACTGTATAATGATCCTAAAAAAAATTCATAATGTTTGGACCTCATTTTCTATATTAGAAAATTCCTACAAATAATATATACTTAAATGAATTTTCGAGAAAAATCAGAATGGATAAAATTCTAAAAAAATTACACAAGCAAGTACACTGTGCCAAGAGGCTCCACAAAAAATTTCATAATTTTTTGAGATAATTTTCTATATTTAGAAATTCCTCCAAAAAAATATACGTAAATGGATTTTTGGGAAAAGTTGCTACAGTGTCACGACCTGCTACGGTATGGGGGCGCAGCAGCTTGGTGCTACGGTACTGCAGCGCAGCAGGCATGTTCCTGCGATTCGGTGGCGCAGTAGGCGGGTCCGGGGGGCTAAAAATGGAACTTCGGAGGTAATGGAGCTAGATTTGGAATTACGTTGGTCTATGAAGCCAATAGTGTCCAAAGTTCTAGACAACGAGCGTGAGCAGCTGCAGCACCTAGAGCATAGAGGTTGATGTCGGCGACAGTGAAGAGATGAAATCCAGTAAGGGGTAGCAGAATCGACCGGACGGTGAGGTGGATTCTCCTCCTTCCTTCCTTCTACTACTTCTCCTCGTCCTCCATCGCTACTCACTTCTCCTCATCCTCCATCGCTGCTCGCCGACGGCCATCACGAGCCCTTCCTTCATCACCCCGTATCGAGCCCTCCCTCTGGTTCGTGTATGTGACAACTCATCAGAGGAGAAGGGACGGCGGGGGAGGAGGAATCGACGGCTGAATCACGAATTTGGAAGGGATCGCTTAACGTTCTCTCCGCTTGTGCTCGGCTGCTCGAGTCTGGTTAGGATTCCATGCAACATAAATTATATTCATATCGATAGTGGGCTGGCCCAGCAGCCCACCAAGTCCCTATTCTTCCTCCTCCTTGTGACACTCCAACCGCAACCTACAATGTCACTTCCTCCCGAGTGGCCACCTAGCCTATCGAATCGGCCTCCCAGCCCCATCCTGCCACCTAGGTGGGCAGCCCGTCTAGCTCACTGATCTGGGCAAAAGCGCGCTGCCTTTGATTGCCGAGGACCACCTAGGTGGGTAGCCCGTCTAGCTCGCTGATCTGGGCAAAAGCGCGCCGCCTTTGATTGCCGAGGACCGCCTAGGTGGGCAGCCCGTCTAGCTCGCTGATCTGGGCAAAAGAACGCCGCCTTTGATTGCCGAGGACCGCCTAGGTGGGCAGCCCGTCTAGCTCGCTGATCTGGGCAAAAGCACACCAGGAGGGCTTCGCCTAGGCGGCCGCTTAGAGTATCCACAATGTTTATACCCCTTCAAGGGGTCTAAACTTACAAAATTTGCTCTAATACGTGGAACCGATTGGTGGGACCTAAGTTCAATTAAAAAAAAGGAATCATCTCACCCTCTTCTCTCTCTTGCAACTGTTCCCCTCTTTCTCCTTTTTTGAAATTATTTTTTAATGGTAAGGAACCAGGACTTAGAGAGGAACCGAGTCTTGTGATTTTAGTTAGGACCTCTTTGCTTGCAATGTGTAGGACTAGATCTTAATAGGAAAAAATTCTCTAAGACCCTTTTTTATGTACACATTGTGGATGCTCTTAGAGACATGGTTTTCGTCTTCAAAGGAAAGCAAATACCAAAGATTCATTATCGTGTTTTAGACTGAGAACTTTACCCTAAAGTTTACACGAAGCTATACCACTCAATCATTTAAATCTGGAAGATCAATACCGTGAGACCATGAAGATCTCAATTAAATCGACCGGAAGAATTTTGTGAGATATTAAAGATTAATGTTATACTATTTTTCTCTTAACTAAGTTTCCTCGCTATGGTTTCTTAATCCAAGGTTTTAGTGAGGCAAGATGCACAATGCAAATTAAGCGTGAGCTACGTACTCTTTTTAGTTTGGCAAGATGCGCAATGCAAACTAAGTGTGAACTATGTACTCCTTTGTCCCAGTTTTTTTTCCCCCACTATACGTATTTTTTTGCAGTGAACTGTGTACTCCTTTGTCCCACAGCTTTTTTTCCCCACTATACATATTTTTTTGGAAGAGTTTTTTTAGCAAGACATAAGCATGTTGACAGTGTCTAAGAAAAGTGTTGTAGTATGAGTGTATGACTCAATTTGCAAACATTTACTTAACACCCCTAGAGACCCCTCTAATCTTTGTGCACACCAGACAGATCTACCACTAAAGACGGATCACTGTCCCTGTGTCAGTTATTATTGTGTTCTTGTTATTGATCTTGATTACGTAATTGTAGTGTTGTTCATTTTGATCACCGGCAACGTTCCAGCTAATATGCACATAATTATTTTTTAAGCAATGTAAATTATATTGAGGCGGCGAAAAATTCCCGGTTGTAGTGCTCTGCTTCAAGGAATTGAATAAGAATGGGAATTGATAAAATTCTGACAATGCTAATTCACTGACTTACAAGGGATTGATATTACCAGATTTATTCAAGCATATATATGTATGCAAGTAATGAACCAAATAATAAAAACCTGAAATTAAAACAAAAGGATAATAAATACTTTAGCTAGGAGTCTAGGACACCAGAAATATTTGGGGCTAATTGAAGTTACTCCCTCTGGCCACAAAAAAAAAGTGGTATGATCTGGGTTTTTTTATTATTAATTAACCCATTTTTAATTTTTATTTTAAAGTTAACCCAGCGTACTTTATTTACAATTTTGACCCCTTTGATCACACCGCCACCCGTGATGTGACAAACCAACGTTGTCACACTATAAGATAAGTCCGCTAAATAACACTTTTGATCACATCATGATCACGTGGTATGACCAAACAACACTGTCATACTATGAGGGGTGGCGTAACAAGAGTTTGCTTCAGATACGGCCTGATGTGACAGCAACGTGACCAAAGAGATCAGAATTAGAAATAAAGTACGCCAAAAGTTAACTTTAAAATAAAATTTAAAAAATGATTATTTAATAAAAAAATTCGATGATCTGCTGCAGCATGCCCAAAATGAAAGTTCTGAGAAAGGACGAAGAAAACAGCTATGGATTATCATTCATGTAATGATTTCAATTGTTCCATTGTCGAACCAACATGAGCCTATTGTTTTTCCTTTGAAATTTAAGGGCATTCTATAATTTGAAGCATAAAGTTTGTGTAATAATAAAACGCTGGGAAGAAAAAGAGTTTGTATAATAAATATTAGGAAAATCGAGATATACTGTGCCATAACAATCTAAAGGTTTGTATTTTGTAAAACGCCATTACATAACAAATACTGATCACATACGCAGAAAGAAAATATCTGGATATGCCATTCAAGCAGCAGCATATACCAAAAAGTTTCAATTTTACACAGGTGCCTTATTTAGAAATTTTAGTGTTGCAACTAGAATTTCCGTGTTTTACAATCACATGATATATATGAATTTGCTGTTTTGCGGGGCTTGTCTAGAATTTCTAGAACGCAGCGGCATAGCGGATTGCCTCGTTTTATTTTTTATTTCCTAGTTTTCAACTGTCATAGTGATTTAGTTCAATAAACGATTCAGTCTTAATTTTACTAAAGCATCTTACACTATTCCAACATCATACTTACGCAATGGTTTTTTACATATAGAAAAACGATGTTTAAATCCACCACTGAAAATAAACGACAAAGATCCTAAAGTAAATGAGAAGTTAACAGAGTAGTGATTTGATCCAATCCATCTATATACACTCACATATGCTTTTAAATTTTATGCAAAGAATCATATGGCTACTTCTAAGTTCGTGATTTAACTGATATTTGCACAATTTAAACATTGGAATAAATGCTTCTACATTTTTTTTGAAAACATGACATGACGAAATTTAAATTAATTAAAATATACGCTGTAGTGGTCGCCCTTACAGAGTTACAGTTTCTCCTAAATACATTTAAACTAATAAAAGTAGCAACAGTGAATTAAATCTGTATCAATTAAATCTCATGATTTGTGCAGTTTCATTTTTTTTTGGATTGTAGAAGATATGTGCAGTGAGAAGAGAGTTTTCCTATTTGTTTAATAGAATATATTTCTTCGGAAGAAGGGATAAAACAATCACATGTGTGCATATCAATCACAGCATCTTAAATATTTTTCTTTCATTATGTACTTGAAAACAGACTACTGATAAGCATATACAATTTTAAAAAGGTCAAATATAAATAAACACCATAAATTATATACAGGGATGCTTTCTTTAACATCTTCAGTTGATAAACCAATATATTTTACTATTAGTATGCTTTGTTTATTGAGAATTGAGTGAAAACAAACAAATTATGCAGGCAATTGGGGCATGAAAACATCATTAATTTGAGGATCCTAGTCAATTGTTTGCACTGATCACCTCGGACAGAAAACAGAAAAAACAAAACAAGATAAGCATGCAAGATGTACCCGAAGGTCAACTCACATGCATGAACTTGGAACTAGAAGTTAGATTGTCAACTATCAAATGGCAAATGCACATATTTAAAATCTATAGTACCATGTTACAAAGGACATGTGGCACCAATAATGTGTCATGTATATATGACTTTGTCAACCTGTCAATAGCATTAAATCAAGTCAATTTGTCATAGAGAAATACATTATTTCACAGTACATATACCTCTATAATTCACTTTCTATTGCCACCTTTACTGTTACTACTACACATCTGGTGCTAAATTGTTGTTGGTTTCACCAACCAGTGCTTAGCTAATCACCACCATGATGTGCATATATACATATCCAAAAGGTGGCAGTCCGAAAGACCATAACTAAAGATTTGCAATATGTACAATATATCCATGCATGGTGTAACTTGATAGGATTGTCTTGAAATTAATTCGATTTTAGCTATTGCTAACTAGGCTCAGCATTCACAAGTTTGAAGTTTAATGACCATTATTAATGTAAGACGAACTGTGAAGTAACATCTTATCATCTATAGACAATAAGCAACCTCATCCACAAAATGAATATTCAAGAAAGAAATCAACGACAAGCGAGCTGATGCTCGACTGGCTAGTGCAGCGGCGTCCGCCCAAGCCCACCCGTGCTCGAAGCCTGGGGGCCTGACATTTGGGTGTCTCACCCGGGTTTTATGAGGCTTAGGCTGGGGCTCAGGTGGAGGACTGTAGGGGCACAGTGGCATAGGAGAGCTTTAGGCTCCTAATCTACCACGGTTCGAGCGCTGTTTCCGTGAGTGCCTCGCGGGTAGGGTGTTTCTTCTTCTTTAATGTGGACAGAATGAGAAAAAATCCCAGACATTAAAAAAAAAGACAAAAGAAAGAAATCAACAGGGTACTGAGGCAGTAACCTATGAATAAAATGCCACTAGCTACCAATGTTCACAATATGCCAGTTGCCAAACCTTTGTCCATAAAGTTGGTAACTTCCCTGCATGGGCTCATTAAGCCACCTACACATGCAAGAGCAAGAAAGGACCCTTGGACCAGCGAACTGCCTCCTCTGATGTGAGGCCAGGCATCTCCATGCATGACAAGCACATAATATTGACAAAGTGCATATACTCTCTTGTCAGGCAATAAGAACATTCATGGATCCTAAACTATATTAATAGTGACCACTAATCATTGTTCTACATGCACTTAAACTCATTGTTTACCTGCTATCAGCACCCTTTCTGCCATGTGCAGCAAAACATGTAACAAAATACATATTTATGCGAAATTGTGGTATATCAAGTTGACTTGTCTCTGCTGAATCGATACAAATGTGTATATAAGATGGGAAGAACGCTAAAATGCCAGGACCTGTAACTAGTGAAACACGCAGTTCTTTTAATTTTTATATGTAATTAATGACACGACTAATACATTATTTTACACAGGCAGAAAAACCATACAGTCAAGACGCATGAGATTGAAATGTATATATACAAACATATATGAAAGATCAACAGATGACAGTGGCAGTCTGATCGATATTATCTAATTAAGGAAAGGAAAATATAATCATGACGAGATCAAATTGGAGTTTCTCCTTTATGCCTAATTAAGGTTTAAGGGCACTAGCAATCAAAAGCTAACTAATTAAACAGCAACAAGTAAACAAGGAGATCACACTGAGATGTAAAGGAGGTAGCAAGAAAGGAACAAGAAAAGAGGGAGAGACCTAGCTAGAAGGCCGGCGGTGGCGGCCGGAACGACCCAAACACCTCGTGCGCCATCTGGCCGCCGCCGTTGGTCATCAGGTTCGGCGGCAGGTTGTAGAATGGCATTGACGTGGGGTCTGGCAGTCCAGGCACGCCCGCCGCCGCAGCGGCCCCGCCATTGCCTCCCGGTGGCGATCCCTCCGGCAGCTGCATCCCGTCACACCCAGCAGCTGCGGCGGCTGCAGCAGCAGCCGCCTCGCCAGGCTCGTCATCGGCGAGTGGGAGGCGCTCGTAGGTGGCGTTGGAGAAGGTGGCCGCCACGACCATGACGGGGCCCGACGCAATGAGCTCCCCGACGACTGTGCCTCCGATGACCTGGCCCTGCCCGCCGGCAAGGTAGATGGCCATGCCCGTGGCGCCGGGTGGGCACGGCGCAGGGAGGAAAGCGCCGGAGAGGGACAGGATCTCGAAGCGGCCGTGGAGCGTGACGACGGTCCCGGGCGGCGCCGCGGGCTGACGCAGGGTAACGTTGGCGACGACGCCGCTGCCGGAGATCAAGGACACCCCGCGCTGTCGGCGGCGCGCGAACGTTGCTATCGCTTCCATGATGTCTGCGCCGCCGGCGATCTCCAACACATGCGACCGCAGCGCGTTGGGGCTCTCCCGCGTGATGATGATCGGTGGCTTAGGCTTGTTCTTGGACCCTGGCGGCCTCCCCCTCGGCCGCCTCCCTGACGACGATCCCCCACCGCCGCCGCCAGACGCGCCCGAGGTGGCGTTGGGGGTGGGCGAGTTCTCACCTGCGCCGGCGGTGGGGGAGTCCTGGGCCGCGCCTGAAGAGTCATCATGGTTGTTACTACCGCTACTGTTTGGTGTCGTCGGGGCCGGCTGGCCGGCGCCCATGGGGCCGGTGCCGGCGGGACCGAACTGAGAGAGGTGGTTGCGGAGGTCCAAGCCGCCCATGCTCCCGCCCACCACGCCATCTCTCCTTCCTGCACCCCGGATAATTCTCCTCTTGGCCACCACCACCACTAGAGCTAGCTCTGGAGATGGGAGACTGTAGCACAGGCACAGCACTAGTATATAGCGCGTGAATAAGAGTAAGGTATAGATCGAAGAGAGAGGGGATCGAAGTGGAGCTGTTGTTCCTCTCCCTTGATCTGCAGATCTCCGTTCTTTTCTCTCTCTATGTTGCTGCTGCTTTTGGTGCTCCTTCTCTGTGTGAGCGTTGATTGGGAATATAGGATGAGAGGGAGCTGCACCTAACGAAACAATGATAGTATTAACATTTTTTTTGGCACCGTATCGATAGAAAAAGTGGTGTTAGATTTTTTTTTTTTTTTGCAAAAATAGTGTCGTGTCCGCACGACCATCACGTGGAGGCGCCCTGCACCTACCACGTCGCCGCTGCCGCACAGCAGCCGTGCGGTAGCGCCCACGGGCCGCCACGTGTCCCCTTTAGGTTAGACCGGAATTAGGGTTAGGGTTTTGTCCGGTTTCAGCGATTTTCGTTTGAATTTTAAAATATAGAAAACGACTTCAAAAAATTATGAAATTTTACGTGGAGCCTCCTGACACAGTGTATTTGCTTGTGTAAATTTTCCATATTCGTCTATAATTTTTATCGCAATTTTATATAAGCTTAGTGTTGATTAAAATTTTCTCGCCTTTCTTTTCCACCTAAAGCTCCACCAATCAATCCATTTTTCTTTTCCACCAAAAGCTCCACCGAGCAATATTATTATCCCGTCACATCTGTCTATTCCACGTCTCCCTGTCTAATCCTTGTCTGCCGCATACAAATTAAAACTGATCGCGCACGAGGAAGGATTCCCTCTCAGCTATAAATTAGCTAGCGACGAGCGCGATTTCATTTCGCAGTCGCTCATTTTCTCATTTGCTCACTCTCACTTTCGGTTGCTCTCTGTGTTGATTATATTTCCGAGGACATTTTAGCCTTATTAACCGCTGCCGTCATTATAAGCCAATTTAGCAAATTTTTTATTGTTCATAAATTATTTATTAACTGTGTACTTAAGTAGTTAGGTGCTAGGTTTACCAATTTACCAACAAGCGTACTTAAGTAGTTAGGTTTGCTAGGTTTAGTAATGTACTAAGAAGCCAATTTTTTGGCCACAAACTTGATCGTTCGTCAATTATTTATTGACTGCGTAGCAATTTTTTGTTGTTCGTAAATTCTTCGTTAGAAGCCAATTTACCTAATGTTACGTAAATAATTAGTTCTAAATCTCTAATTTATAGTTAAGAAAATGTCATGCGATGCACTTACTACTGGCGAGGTTAATTAGTTACAAAATAATTAGTTTGTCTAAATTAATTAGTTTTAAACAATTAGAAAATAGAAAAATAATGAAAGCATGCACTGCTAGTTATTCATGCAACTAATTATTTTATGGTAGTTCATAATGACATGCAAGTTATTCTAGTATGTATGCACATGCTGGCCAAAATAATGACAACATGTACTGCTAGTTACCATGCAAGCAATTAGTTGCTACGTACTCAAGTCTGCATGCACCATGCAATGAACACACATATATGCAATTAATATTTTTTAGCAAAGGGAAAGAACAGGGGTTAATGTGCGTAATTATTGAGGCGAGGTTAATTAGTTACGAAATAATTAGTTTGGCTTAATTAATTAATTTTAAATAACGACAGCATGCACTGCTAGTTATTCATGCAACTAATTTATTTCGTGCTAGTTATTTTATAGTCATTATCAATCTTCTCACTAATATTCCGTCTATTTCATGTGTTGCAAGCTATGTCTCTACCGGCGCTTCTGGAACACTTCTATGATGAGGACCACCGGTGCAAACTGTGGATCGCTGGTGACACAGATAGACCATTGCCCCTGTAGCTTCGGGCGGGGAGGGATTCCTAGGAGTTGGACGGTCACTACATCTCGATCCTCCGAGATACGGGCTTGTTGCCCTTTGCGAGGCTAGTGTCCCTCGGACGCTGGTTCCTCCTAGACGCAGCCTACTGTCGGCATTTGTTGACAAGCTCGAGACGCACACCTTCCACTTTCAGTGGGGTGAGATGACGGTCACCTTGCAGGATGTCTCGCTCTTGACTGGTCTCTTGATCCGAGGTGAGCCACTTGTTCAGGGTCCTCCGCCGGCGCATTGAAAGGCCATGCTGGAGAAGCGGTTCGGCTAACCTCTCTCGGAGGGTGCACATGGCGTCCTCGGGCTTGGCTAAGGCAGTTCGATGATTGCCCGCAGGGTGCACCTGACAAGGTCGTTAGGACACACCTAGTAGCTTACCTTCTTCAGCTCTTTGGTTGGGTCCTGTTTTTAACCACACAGGGTGATTGGTGCTACCCTAGCTACGTCCGCTTCGCTGAGTCGTTGGTTGACGTGGGGGCTGGGCCGATGCCTTAGTATAGCTGGGGGTCAATCGTCCTTTGCGCCACATACCAGGGTTGTGTGATGCTTCACGGCGCGGCACTGGTGGTACCCCCCAGCCTGGCCCTTTGCTATGTGCTCCTGCAGCTATGGAGTTGGGAGCACTTCTGGTTGGGCTGCCGTCCATCGAGAGAGCGGTGCACCCATACGCCCCCTCGATCGACGTGATAGACAGGCCCACCATGGGCTCATAGTGGATTGTTGGCCGTCTGCGCTGGGCCAAGGACAGGCTGGTGAGGTGCTACTCATTATACCACGACACGAGAGTGGCATCATATGGAATCTATGGTATCCACAGTTCGTGCACATGGTAGCGTCGCACGGGCTGTCCGTGCAATGCATCTAGGACATCGGGTTATGGAGGACGACTTGCCACTTGGTGTTCGCACATATGGTGGAGCCTTATGCGCCGCAGCGCATAATGCGCCAGCTTGGTTCGTACCAGGTCGTGCCCCGGACGGTAGGCTCTTGTAGCGAACCGTACATCTGTGAGTCAAACTTCATTCGAGTAATGTTTACAGTTCTTACGTCTTCTTTTGTAACATCAATCATTTCGAAAATGCAGGCAATCGAGGGTGGGTGGGCATATAAAGGATTGGCGCCCAGTCCAACAAGAGTGGACTGCCGCATGGATGGAGGAGGCACACATGGATGTCTTAATTAAGCGGCGTCCGTACGACCTTGAGACATATGGTGCGTACTTGTAGTGGTACGTGCCACGTACGCGCGCAAGACTCACCATTCCTCCATCGGAGTGCCTGGAGCTGGTATGAGAGGAGACGCACCAGGAGAGCCTTTGCCGCATGTACGATCATCACAACGCTTCGCGGCATGACGACAGCGTAGGACACTTACAACCTTTGGTCGTTTCATTAACAATATTTGTATTATTCGTTAATGAACATGTTATGTACGTCACTATAGTTGGAGCGGGCGCATCACATCTTGGGCGGATCAGAGGCCGCCATCGACAACCTAGACAGAACATTGGCGGGGATGCTGAAAACTTTGAGGTACGTCACCGTGGAGTTGAAGAAGATAGTAAAGAACTTGAGTTGCGGTCGTTCGACGAACGACGTCCTGCACATCGGGCACCAAGTGGGGGGTGTGGGGGGGGCGTGCTCACCCGCTAGGTTAGCAAGACCTAGCGAGTTCAGACGTCATAGCGTTCCCCGTAGGTCATCCGCGGGCCAGGTTGGCGGGGAGGTATGTTATGTACAAATCTACGTTACATTTTTGGTTATGCCATACGTTGCGCTAATATCATGTCATTCTCCCGCTACAGGTCTGTCGGGATGAATCACTTCTACCGGCCGCGTTCGATACATAGACTAGCGCTCCCCGTCGGTCATCTGCACTGGACATCTAGGAGGTACGAGATTCTCAGTTCACATCCCGAGTGTTTATCTGTATTAACATCATTCTATCTTGCAGCCTTCAGTTGACCGTGGGGGTGATAGCCAATTCACGACAACTGATGATGATGACACGGGCCTCCTAGCTCCTACCAGAGAGCAGTACACGCCATCAAGGTATGAAGCATGACAGCCAGGGTTTGGAGTTTACACAGGGCAGAGCTCCTCCGGGTTCGCTGTCCCACCATACGTTCAAGGGTAGAGCTCCTCTGGGTTGGCTGGCACCCCCTACCTCCAAGGGCAGAGCTCATCAGTGCAACCGGAGTTGCAAGCATCGTACCCTGGGAGTGAATTTTTCGAGCCCATCGCTCATGATTTCTTTAGAGGTGTCCCCCAGGCTGGTATGCCTCATCACGACGACATGTACGCTTACCAGACTCTACTAGGCTATACTGAGCCTACCGGTGCACCTCCGCCACCTCAACGGTCTCCATACCCCCTTTGAACGGACACGCGCTCACCCGACCATTTCACGTACTCCACGGGGTATGCCTGACACAAGACATCCAGGCGCACACGGAGGCCACCGCAATGAGCAGAGGGTAGTGGCTTAGACTAAAACGAGTGAGCCATATTGTATCATGTGAACTCGGGCTTCTAATTTTATGTATGAAAAGGTCTTAAATTAGTTCATGTAATGATTGTAAATCCCGAGGGAGTCAACGCGTGTATCATATAAGCTTGTAACGCTTCAAATTTTATGTATGAAAACGTCTTCAAATTTTCAGAACGACAAGATAACACACTGCGATGCTAACTTTTTCGAATGATAAGACTACACGATTCAAAGGGAAATGACAACTCTACCTCCCTAGCTTTTAAGGACGATGTGACCCGACGAGGCCGATTCCCGCAGCGACGTGACCCAATGAGTCTGCTTCCCATAGAGAGTTGACGCAGTACTGCCACATGATTCCTCCTTGGGTCTGCTTCCCATGCCTCATTACCCAACGAGTCAACTTTGTGCAGCGACGTGACACAACGAGTCTCCTCAAGGCCGCTGCCTCGCAGACACGAATTTACTTCAACTGAATTACAATTCAGCCGCGTACACAGTGCCAGCTCGGCATATAAGTAGTACCCCTTCCACGGCGGGTTCTCCTGCATCCAGACTTCAACACAACCTCGCTCAGATGGACAAGCACTGGGAGGAGATCCACGAAATGCAAAGGGAGTATGCGGCCCAGGAGGAACAAAGGGAGCATGCCAGGAGGCTACCTCCCCGCAATGATGTCGCCCTCCATAGCAGCAACCCCTACCACAACATCCCAACCGAGCATTCGCCGTAACACGCCCGAGGAGGAGACGCCACTTCTCTGTGTGCAGGGACAAATGCAAGTTCTTCAAGTCCAAGCATCGGCTAAGCCCGAGCATGCGTTACTGGGGTTGCACGAACTACTCCTACGACTATCCCAACTGCCGTTGGGACACGAGCCACTATCTGCAGCTGGTAAGGACAGGTTACAGTATGTTCTCTTACCATTTCGCTTTCAAAGTCCGCACTAACAACCTCTCCCATCTACCCATAGTCCCCAGATCCGCTATGTGGCTACCGTAAGTAGATCAACCTAGAGATCCACCCACACGATTAGTGGACTCTTGACTGCGAGGAGTGGGATGCCAAAGGGATCGCGAGAGGAGGGAGGAGGAGCTCCACACCGAAGAGCACAACAAGCATATCCGGTGGGAGACGCAGGCCCATCTCGAGGCGTGCAGGCGCAGGAAGCACGAGGCTCGTGAGAGGGAGCGCGAGAAAAAGAGGAAAATGATGGCTGATGAGGAGTACAATGCCAAGCTCACAAGGAAGGGCAGATGACCCCAGTCCACGCAGTAGTCCAACCCTCTTCGTCCATATGTCCCATGTATTTCTAATTCCCTAAAGGCATGCGGTATCATCCTTGGTTCGTTAGCCATCGTGCCATGTAACCCCCTTATCGGATCAACTGTCGTGTTGATATCGTTGCGCTATTTCTCCAAAACTATCGTGTTTGTTACCGTGTATGAATTTCCTAGCGCATCACAATATCACCTATCTTCGTACTTACGAATCATTGCTACCTCACAAAATTTTCAAAAATTTAGCGCACCATAACAACATACAACGATCACAAAATGTTATTGCAAGTCTGACAGATAGTTTTCCAGAAGTAGAGAAAAGTATATTTGGAATATCTCACAACCTCCTCTAGACCGCTAATATACTTTGCTGTCAAGACATGTATATCACCAAAATGTAACCCAAGATGTTTACATACAAGTAGGTCTCCTTTGAAACATCAGCAAATCTCAAATACATTCCAAGTCACATAAAATCATGAAACCCTAATTTCCATAATCTAAAATCCAAATTCTCGCGATCTAAATCCTAAATTTTCGAGACAATTCTAGAACACATATAAAATTGTTGAAATATTACATAATTTAAAATAAAATTTATAATTTTTGGAGCTCATTTTTTGCATTTACAAATCCGTACGAACAGTACACTTATATAAAATTGCGATAAAAATTCTGGACGAATAAAATTATGGCAAATTTGCACAAGTAAGTACACTGTGTCGGGAGACTCCACATAAAATTTCATAATTTTTTGAAGTCGTTTGCTATGTTATAAAATTCAAACAAAAATCATCGAAATCGGAAAAAACCCTAAGCCTAATTCCAGCCTAACCTAAAGAGGACACGTGGCGGCTCATGGGCGCTACCGCACGGCGGCTGTGCGGCAAAACTACCGCACGACAGTAGCGATGTGGCGGGCATAGGGCGCCTCTGCGCGGCGGTCGTGCGGATGCGACGTTATTTTTGCTAAAAAAATTTCTAACACCACCATTTCTAATACGATGCCAAAAAATATTAATACTGCCAAAAATTTGCGCTTAACTATAGTACTTAGTACTCAGTACTGGTACAAGTACTAGTACTACGCTGGCATCTTCTCTTATTTCCTTTTCTTTCCTTTGCCTTTCTCTTTTGCCTTCTTGGGAGCTTTCTATATATTCTTGTTGCTCCCCTTGTTTTAGGTATCTGGCTAAGCTAGCTGATGGGTAGCATTAGCAACAATCTACTATACTAGATTCTTCTCTCTATCGTTTCTTGGAGCGTAGTAGCTGCATAGCAAGCTCTCTCTTGTATGGTTGCTAGCTAGCTCGAGTGAAGTGAAGGGGAAGAAGAGGAAATTAATGACCCGATATGGTTGGGGGCAGAATTGATATGGTTGGGGCGGAATTGATGGGCTCGGGGCATGCATAAGGTCTAGCTGCGGCAGCCTAGCTACTCTTGTAGGTGGTAAATGAAACTGACCAGTGAAGGAGTCATCATTTGGGCAAGAAAGGCCGGGTGAGGAGAGCAGCTAGCTGTCTCAGTCGACCAGAGACGAGAGAGACAGTGAGTTTAATTACCATTGCTAAGCAACCTTCACACATCTCTCTCGTGACACATCAGGCCGGTCGTAACAGAATTAAATAAATCAACCAGATCGTCTAGCTAGATCGACTAGCTGGTTCTCATAATGGGACAAGAAAGCAACAGCGAGAAATACTCAGGCCACAAACAACACTTCAGGTCGACACCACATAACTTGTGCATGTATGGAAAAGCTTGCAGAAACCACAGTACTCTGGCTTAATTAAAAGTCTTACACTAACATGCATGTGTAACCAGACAAGCACGTACATGATATCATGCGTGCATGTAGGTGTGTGGTTCTTGGCGCCCGACCTCTCCCTTTCCCTCTCGGTCAAGCAATTGTTGTATACTATTACTTGTATCCTTTAGGTAGCTTCCTTCTCCCCTCTCTTCTTCTCCTGCTCATCTCTCTCTCCCATCTGTGCTGTGTGATGTGAGCAAAACGGGGACAGAAAGACAGAAACGGGCGTGGGTCAGAGCAATAGTAACAGTGCCAATACTATATTTTTCCCCTTCCTTTCTAGGGAAAGGGAAAGAGAAAGCTGGGAGTGTGGGTGGGTGCAGTGGTGGTGGCTTATCTTATTGTTTGTTGTTCTCGGGGAAGGAGGGTGGGGGTAACGTGCGCACGGGAAAGTGGAGGTGGGATGGGAGATTAGGAAGGAGCACGTCATTTTTGATGGTTTTGCGGAGAGGCGGGCAAGCGAGGAGGCGAGGCCGGCCGCGCGCTCGGTTCAGTTTGCGCTTTGCGGGCACGACCACCCAACACCGGGCTGCCCGCCCTCCCGCCTCGCTCTCTTTGCTACCGCGCGTCCCGAGAACGGCACTAGCACCGGTGCCGTCCCTCCACAGTGGAGCGGTTTCTCCGAAAGATTCGTACCAACAGAAGGCCAAGTTGATTTTATACGGACGTGTTTGGCCGGAGAATAGCAAATATGGCACTATGGCAGCGTCGGCTAGACGCGAGAGCGCTCGCTCTCCCAGCAGCTTGATATTAAGAGAGGAGTTAGAGGAATTTTAGTACGAAGCAATCCAATACCTCTCTGTAAAGAGTCAGAAATTTTTACTGTTTCTGACTCTGTAGCGCTACGTATTTACAGATATGACCTTCATAGCATTGTATTTGCAAAAATAGATCCTATACGAGCGCGAAATCGCCATATGATTGACGCGTGTCTCATTCCGCGCTCGGCGAGTGCGGAAGGAAGCATGGCCGCGGAAAGAGCAACACATGCGCGGGAGGCCGGGGCCAAGCCACCTTCCGCGGTGGAGGAGCGCGGAAGGGGCCGACACCTCATGCGGTGGCCGAGCGCGGAATGTTAGGGGTCTTTCCGCGGTGGGTGACCGCGGAAAGGGGCTAGGGTTTCCTCTCCCCGATTAGGGTTTTTGGTTTTTGGCGATTAAAGTTTTTGGTTTTTGGCGATTAGAGTTTAAGAGTTTTTCACGATTAGGGTTTTTAGCGATTAGGGTTTTGAGCGGATTGGCAGCGATTAGGGTTTCGAATGGGATGGGATTAGGGTTTCCAGCAGGATTGTTAGAGTTTCCAGTGGTCTAGGATTTCGTTCCGGTTAGCGCTTTTATGAATACGAAATTTTTTCAGTAATTTCAGTTAGGGTTTCAATGGGCACTGATATTTGTCAAAAAAAAAATTATTAAGAAATATGGGCACAGAGGTTTGTAAATTAGGGTTTCCTTTTCTCCAAAATGAGGGTTTCGTCGCGGTTTCAGCGCTGTTTGTAGTAATTTCAAAATGTAGCAAATGAGTTTAGAAAATTATGAAACTTTTTGTGGAGCCTCCCGTCACAGTGTTGTTGCTTCAGTAATTTTTCAATTATTTAATTTGTTCAGAGAAAGGATGATTGATAAGCATATCAGATGAGGTATAACCTTGAGGATGTCGTCCAAACAAACTTTGTGTGCTGAAACACTTGTTGTCTTTTAGAAGTGGGATAAAAAACAGCAATACTTTATGAAGTTTATACAAAATATGATTGAAGGGGCTGAAAACGCTCGTTGTGATTATGAAGATGCCCTAAAACATGGAGTCTCTCCTCGATGAAGTCGTCTGAACGTATACACGTATAAAGGCAGGTAGTCGATGGCGTACTTTATTAAGCTTATACAGAATATGATTGAAGGGGCTGAGAACGCTCGTTGTGATTATGAAGATGCCCTAAAACATGGAGGATTCGATGTCGGTGCGAATGGTTCTTTCTGGAATTCAACTAGAAGAGACATAATTGCAATATAGGCTTGCTTTGATGGCTTAGCGGAGACACGGAACCAGAACTACATTAGAGTCTGCGGACAAAAGCACGTTACACGTAGTCACATGGCATGATGGTTCGACTAATTGTTTTAGTCATCCTCACTACTACTACGGTACACTGCGACACAAGCATCCGGACCATATAAGCATACATGTCTTTAGGGGATAGTAAAAAACATGGGGGGTAAGACGGGGGACTACTACGTAATGACCTGACCTACTGCGTGGACCGGGGCCATTTTCCTTCCTTGCTAGCTCGGCGTTGAACTCCTCATGGCATTCCCTTTCCTTGTCGCGGAATTTGCCCACGTCGGTGGTATGTCGAAGTCATCCATGTCCTGCGATTCCATGATGTTAGTGCACCGTATAGTGAGAATCGTAAAAATGATGTAAATTCTTCATAACTCACGTCGTGGATACGGATTACGCTTGGGCGACCGGATACGCTGTGGCGGCCGGGCTCAGCCGCATGAAACTTTCCCTTGCTCTTGTTGCGAAACTGTCCACGTCGGGCTGGTATGTCGAAGTCGTCCATGTCCTGTGATTTCATGATATAAGTGCATCGTATAGTGAAAATCGTGAGAAGGATGTAAATTCTTCATAACTCACGTCGTTGATACGGATTACGCCCGGGCGACTAGATATGCTGTGGCGGCCGGGCTGAGCCGCATGAGCCTTTTCCTTGCCCTTGTCACGGGACTGTCCACGTCGAGTTGGTATGTCAAAGTCGTCCTGCGATTCTATGATGTAAGTACACAGTACAGTGAAAAACGTAATAAGGATGTAAATTCTTCATAACTCACGTCGTCGATATGGATTACGCCTGGGCGAGTACTGGGCTCCTTCGGTGCCTCCTCAACAGGGTCCGGTACGTAAGGTTTCCACCACACGAAGTTCTCGGCCCGCACCGAGTAGTTCAGCATGTACTTCTGCTGGATGAATGCCCTGTTGTACATCTCCGGGCTGTCGATCCACTAGAAGAAGTGGCAGTACATCTCGGGCTGCCATTACGTGGGGATGAAGTTAAAAATTTAAGGAATTCAACATTAGGAGAGGAAAATCGATACGCGTGAAAGAAACGCTTACGAGGTGGTGTTACTGCTAATACATCCTCCATACTAATCGTCCCTTGCAGCAGATGGCGAAATGCAACTTTACCTGCTGGATCGATCCTCCCGACGCTTACTATGTTGCGAGGCATGTGGATATATTGTGGAACCGAATCTTTGATTTGGAGGCGCAAATTGACGATCTCAAGGAGCAAAATGATGACCTCCGCCAACAGATGCAGCGCGAGAGGGGCAACGAGGAGGTCGTGAACATAGAAAGTTCCTATGATCCCGGATGCTGCTGTGCCAACCCTAGCTGCATATGTGCGTGTCACTACAATGATGGCCAGCCACGTCCGAGGCGCCCAACTGGAGAACACTCTATGTGGGTAGAGAGAGGCACCTTCTACAATTAGGCACGGGCGGAGAAGCTTATACGTCGGTAGTCTCCCCTTCTATACACACTTATGTTGAATCTCCTAAAACATGTAACTAAATGGTGGACGCGTTATTGCGGTTGCCTTTTATCGAGTTGACATGTTGCATCGATGTGTCGCGTGCTTTAAGTTATAGGCGTCGATATGCATTGAACAAACTCATTCGTGTAATGCAAGGATATGCGGTAGTTGATCCATTCATGAAGGACTGCGACGCATAGGTAAATAGTGGATATTACAATCTTATTGCAACTGAACTTCTAATTGGTAGGAATAAGAAATAATAGTACAACACACTAAAACTCATGGTCCCTGCCTCCGCCGCCTGCCCCGATGTTGTAGCTGCTTCGAAGGGAATGTGAACCTGTTAGGGGAGTGGCATGCCTCCCGAAAGTCGTAGTGGGACTGCTGCGTGGGAGGCGGTGTCTCATAGAACTCATTGTAGGGAGCCGGGTAAGACTAGAGCATATCGCCCACCCACTTGTCCTGCAGAAATGGCACTAACGCGTTAGGGCAGATGTTATGACCATTGCAATCGTAGTCATGTTGGAAAGGATGTACCCCCGGAGTCGGAAATGCGGATTGCGATCATTGGCCTTCATGTCCCAATTGGTCACTCCAGACCTGCATAGTCGGTGGGCTACGTGAGTTTACCGTAGCGTGTAATGGGAAGATTGAATTAAGTACGTTACAACGTACCTGTGTATGTGGCTGTGCGGACGATGATGCTCGGTGCAATCGGCGCCGAAATAGTGCACAATGCTTGCTCCGAATGACTGCTTGGACCACGGGTTGCCCTCATGCCCCGATGCGAACGTGGGAAAAGCCTCGTCCCCGGCCCGGGCGAAGTTAGGTTCGCCGTTGTCACGAAGTCCGATCTGTGTCACCCCGTGGCGGCGGGCGGTACCAGAGTGCTGTCACGTCTCAAGTGCTGAAAGAATAAACGGAAGTGAGATATACGTTACAAATAAGGGCACGTGCAAACAGTTAGGACAACAAATCGTAATTGACATGTCGCTTGCTCAAGGCCGAGGCCGAGGCGCGTGGAGGAAGAGCGACGGTAGCTAGGTCGACTCCCGGAGTGCGACGGACATGCGCGAGCGGTGGTGCGGAGGAGAGTCTTGAGGCGGTGGGGAAGGAGGTTGTTCTCAGTGTCCGCGTTGTCGTCGCCCAGCTACGTCGTTGTGCCGACCACAAGTCATGTTCCTGATTGCCACTGCCGAGTCATCATAGACGCGTCTTAGCATACCTAGGAACTGAGAGGAGCTGCAAGTCCTCCCACGTCGTAGAACTTGGGCAGCCTCGCTGTTGATACTCTGAAGGCGGTCTAACTGCAAGGAAACCGAGAATAAGTGAGACGTGTTTCCCGTGCAAAAAAACTGCGAAGAATATTTTACCGTCTCGTCTTGGCGTGCGCTTTGATGAGTGTCGGGACACCTTTCGTCAAATGACGTCGTGCGTGACCTCCGTAAGTCTTTGTGGCGGCGCACCAAGAAATTTGCTCTGGTCGCGAACGTACCATGTCAAGTACGCAATGTATGTCTCGATGTAAATCTGATCGTGCCTCTGTATGACGCCGATTGCCGCCTCTCGGCCTGGCGCCGCCCACGATGGCTGTGTCTCCCTCCAGTCGTCGCTCTTCTACCCTTGCCTCGTTTGCCTGCAGGTGAATTTGGACATTAGGCAATCGAAAAAAAGAGATGCAGCCAACAGGAAAACCAAGTAACAACATACCTGTGGGCCTTCACTACAAGAGATCGTCCCGGAGGCGGTGGCACCTGCTGGTAAAGCCCGAACTGTCTCATGACCCGCTATGGTGAGTACGGCTCGACCATATGGGAGAACACTACATGGCAGGTCGTCATCCAGTACGTGTAGTCCTGACTGCACTGAGAGGACAAGCCGTACAGGGCCATCTCCACAATGATATGTGTAGACCATGGGAAGCATATGACCTCCACCTCATGCAGAGTCTTGAACTGGTTGTGGAACTCAGGGTAGACGCGCCTCGGCCTCTCCCTAGCCCACCCTAGCCGGGCACGTGTCCAGCGAGTGCCCATTGTGGGCCCCTCAACAGGGTCGGCGGCATCTCCTGCTCCGTAAAACTCGGGGATGTGTTTGTACGGGTGCACGGCCGTGTAGAAGTACGGGCAGCCAATCGGGAAGTGCTCCCACGACCATAGCTGCAAGAGGATGTAGCATACTGCGAGGACTGGCTCCCTGGCCGTACTACGCTGTGAGGCATCACACAAGCCTCGGTACGTGGCGCAAAGCACCGCGGAGCCCCAAGCTATCTTGTGGCACCTCGTCGCCAGCAGGCGTCACGCCCAAACAAGATGAATGTAGCTGGGGTGCACCCAATTTCCTTGAGTCGAAGGAAACAGGACCCACCCAAAGAGGAAGAGCAGGTATGCAAGGAAGTTTGTCCGTACGACCTGCTGGGTTGCGTGTATGGGGTAGACCCTGTACCGTCGTAGCCACGAATGTGGCACACCTAATATGTTCTGCGGGATTGGGTGACCGAACCTCTCAGCCATGCGCACCTTCCAGTCTGGTCGCCTGGGAGGTGGCACTACTGCATGACCCCGCAGTGGTAGTCCTGTAAGCATAGCGACGTCCTGCAGAGTAATGGTCATCTCCCCCCACCGGAAGTCGAAGGTGTGCGTCTCCGGTCTCCAACGGTCCACGAGCGCGGACAACAGTGGCGTGTCAAACTAAAACGCATGGTCCAGGTCCAACAAGTAGGCAATGGGCAAAAGCCCGGTGTCCCGTAGCAATGGGACGTACCACTGGTCTAAAGGCCAGTGCTCTCTGGGACTCCTGAGGGCAAAGCTCAGAGGGCCCCCGTCGGATGACCATGCGTGGCATCGGTGTCTCCGATCCCACTATGGGTCGAGCAGCTTGTATGTGACGTCGTCTGCAGGCTGCGCCATCTCTTGAGATACGTACAAGAACAAGTTAGTGTGTAAATAAAAGAGTACGTACAAATAAGCAAAACGAAAGCGAAACATATAGCATACATACACAACAAACAAATGACAAGAACCATTCTCCGACACATTCCAACATATAGAACACGATTACACTTGACGAGAGTGTGTAAGAACGCATTACAACAAACATACAGCATACATAGGCAACAAACATATGACAACAGCCATTGTCCGACACATTCCAACACGTGCAACACGATAACACCTAACGTATTACAACAAACATATAGCATACATATATAGGCGATGAAACTACGGTGCGTTGCTTGACCTGGGCCTGTTCGGGCAGGTGGCGAACGAGTGGCCAATCGTCTTGCAGAGTCTGCATCTCGGGCGCCTAGCCCGTTGCCCACACTGGCTATCATCCTTGTTGTTACGGATGCGGCGGGACTGTCGTCTTCCACGACCGGCCTGCTTGAGTGCGTCGTTCGGCACCCACTTCACGTGCCTAGGCCAGAGGTCCCTGTAATGCTTGTCCAGCCCGTACGAATGGAACTCGGCACTCCAAGTGTTGTACAGGTGGTGAATGTCATAGAACTCAGAGACGTATTACATTGAGGACTGGCGCCACGTCGCGCACGCCACGTATACATGGGAGCAGGGCTTGTGAAGAAGCTGCAGCTTATTGCAGGTGCGGGGCGCTTTCCCATCGATCGGCGGACTTGTTTGCGATCACCCCTAACATGACACGGAGATACTTACGCCTCGAGCGGATCTCAAACTTCTTCTGATGCCATCTATGGTCCTAGCGAGCAGCGAACGAGCCTTTTCGATCTTCTTGTCCATGTAGGCTGCGCCACCTCCGTCATCGCTTGCCTTCGTCCATATGCTTCTTCGCCATCATGGCTCTGTTGACGAAGTACCCCACGGTGCGGTTCCAGCTCTCCTCAATAATTGCAGTGATCGGGAGGGATCAGACACCCTTCAGGACACCGTTGTACACCTCCGACATGTTAGTCGTCATGATTCCATACCGTGCACCACCGGTGTCATGCAGCAGAGACCATTTCTTTAAGTCGGGTGCGTGCGAGTTTACCCACTGTGTGAACTCCCCAACTCTGAGGGAGCCTCCTGCCACTGCCCCTCCCTCCGCGTCCTGGGAATTCCTTACATGCTTGCTAGTATCCTCGTCCAACTGTCTCCACACTGCGTCGAACTTCCGCCTTTTGTTCTACATGCATAGCTTCTTGAAGGTCTTCATCAGGTCCTTGTTTCGGAACCTTGTGTGGAAGTTTGCCGCGAGATGCCTCATGCACCATCGATTCGTCAGGTTGTTCCACTGGAAGGGAGATTGTGTCCCATTTTGCATCGTGGTAAACGTGGACAGCAACCCAGCATTGCGGTCGGAGATGACGCACACACCTGGCCGGTCTTGAACCACTGCCCGCTTCACGTTTGCAAGGAACCACAACCAACTATCCGTGTTCTCGCTCTCAACAATCGCGAACACCACGGGGAGTAACTGGCTGTTCACGTCGGCTACTACCGCGGTGAGGATGGTGCCCTTGTACTTGCCAGTGAGGAAGGTGCCGTCCATCGACAGCACAGGACGACAGTACTTGAACCCTCCGCTCGCTTTGGGGGAAGGCCCAGAATACCATATCAAGGAAAAAACAATTCGGCCCCTTCGTAGGATGCACCCGGTCCAGCTTGTCAATGTATGTCCCGGGATTGGACTCTGCAATCTGATGGAGCATTCTTGGGACAAAGTCGTAGGCCTCTTTGTATGTGCCGAACATACGCTCTAGGACCTTCTGTTTTGCCCGCCATACCTTGCTGTAGCTGACTGGGAAGCCCACAGTATTGACAACATCTGCCAGAAGTAGCTTCGGCGAGACAGATACATCAGCTACGACGAGGTGGCTTATCAGCTCTACAATATATGATGATGTTAGGTTGCGGTGCCTACGAAGTGGCTTTGCAAGCTCGCATGTGTGATCCTTCAGCACCGTTATGCGGAAGTCCGTGGCGGCACTCCTGAACCGTTGCGCACGAATCTTGCCAGCGCAAGATCCATCCACACACTTCACGACGTAGGTGTCAGGGTTGGACTTGTGCACCTGATACGTCCGGCTAATGTTGACGGCGTATCTGGCAATGGCCTGCTGGGCAACGCTCTTGTTGGGGAAGCGCTGCCCTAAGAGCAGAGTATCTTCATTGAACCCCCACTTCGCCTCCTCTGGCTGTGGTAGAACTAGAGATGTCACTGCGATGTCGTCCAATCTAGACGAGACATAGGCAACGTCGGTGGTCACAACACCACCAAATACACCTCCCGTAGCAACTTCTTCATCAGGCTCCTCTCTAGAACTAGTTGTATCCACAGCCTCCTCCTCGCTTTCAACCTTCTCGACAAGGTATTCGTGGCAGTCAATACAGGCCGCCCACCACCTTTCCACGCCTTTGTTCGGCTCGAAAGCCTCCGCACGCCTCCTCAAGTCTCCATCACCCACTACCTCGCCCACATCTCTGCCAACAACAGTGTCGGCATCAATTCCACCAGAACCACCCATGGCGGATGATTCTGTCCTCTCCACAAACTGGACATACACCATCAGCCTGGCGTATATTGCTGCGGCGGGGTTGCACACAACCTCCATGTAGTTGGTCCATGAAGCGCCACTGCTCACCTTGATAAGTTGCCAAAAGGTCTGACCTTCACCACCCACCGAGGCATACAATGCCTCAATGCGTAACTTCTTTCTTCCGGTGTCCCGATCGAACGTGGAACGCACACACCTCCTTAGCTCGCATAGACTCATGTCCTTGAGGCCTGGTGCCGGATCTGGGTCCGGTCACAATTTGACGGGTCCGCTCCGTACGGCCCGTCGCGTACGAGACCATAGCCATAGAACACGAACAAGTCTTGAATCGACATGTTCAGGGAAGACGGCATTCGGTTCTACGCGCAAAATGACAAACATAAATAAATAAACACACTTGACTACGTGAGTATCAAATACCAGATTTGATTAATTGTGCTTCTACTAATTCACATTTAGTTGAGTATTACAGGATTCAATTATATATATGGAGTTGAAAATAAAAACACAGGTCTTAAATGGGTAATTAGGTAACAAAAAATATTAATAGATTCTGCAGTTTGGCTATCTGACTTCTTCTGCTCTTCATTAATCTGTCCTAAATGTATTTCATACTTCTATTTCAAATACTAAATAATATCCCACTAGGTCGAATGGTTTGCATCACTGCACAATGTTATTTTATTTTTTAAAAAAACAATTCAAATAATTCGTATATTTACATGGTTTCAAAATATAGATTTTTACTGCATGAAGGACTACCATATTAATCCATACGTGCTAAATTCATCAAATCATAATATAGACAGAGATGCATGTATACCTTACCTCAACAAATGTACTACTTAACCGCGCTAAAGTAACGATCAAATAACATCAAGCACATTATTTTCGTTACTAAGACGACATTAACACGACTAATTAAACAATGATATCCACATTAACTAAACATTTACATTAACTGAGCATGGCTACCTAACACTCTCAAGAAACTAGTACGGTAATAACAAATTCACTACGCTCATTGCATGTGTATTTACGTAATTATTACGAGACCATTAAGCTAATTACATGCTAATCACCTAGCTAAAACTATAGTCGCATGTACATAAAAATTACCTTTTCTTGATGCTCGCAAGCCGACCAACAACTTATGCACTTGAAAACCACCCAAAATGCAACTGAAAACCAGCGAAAATCCAACCGATAACCACCAATCCTTCTTGCCTTCTTTGCCTCTCTCTCACTCTCTTCTCTGGCTTTCTCACTCTCTTCTCTGGCTCTCTTGCTCTCTTCTCTGCCTCTCTCGCTCAGGCTGAAGAAATGCAAATGCGAACGAGTGAAGTTCTTCACTCACTCGGCTTGTTTAAAGCCATTCGAGGCTGTAAATTGAGAAATGGCTGGGCGCGTGGCTCATGTAGCACGCTGCGCATGGGGGCTGTGGCGGTCTTGACTGGCGTGGCGATGTGAGTCTTGGCGGGCGTGAGCACGCAGTGGGTCTTGTGCGAAGCAGGGGCGCCCTCATCCCGCGCTCCTCCATCACGGAAAGGCGGTGCGGCTGTGCGTGGGCGGCATGAAGGCAGGTGTGGCAGCGAAGCGCCAAGTGGCGCAGCGTGTGGCCAGCGCTGTGGCAAAGGGCGGGCCTCATCTCGTGCTCCTCCACCATGAAGCGCGCAGATGGGCCACGGGTGTAGCTGCTCTGCGCGCCACCCACCGCGAAAACTCACTGGTCCGCGCCTTCAGCGGCGCAGTATGTCGCCAGGCCCACCGCCTCCCGTGCCCAATGCTCGCTTCTGCTCTCGGCTGGGTTCCCGCGATGGCTTGTTGCGCTTTCTGCGCTCGGTGAGCGTGAAAGGGGGCACGCATTAGCCCCTCGGCGATTCCGCGCTCGAATGGGGTCTACTTTTGTAAATACGGTGGAAGGGGGGTCAATTTGGAATTACGCGGCGCTACAGGGCTAGAACAGTAAAAAATTCAAAGAGTTAGAGGGAGTAGTTTGTATCTTTAGTTTCTTACTAAAACTTTTCGGTAAAGGAGAGAGAAAGACTAGGTGGACAGAGATTGGCCACACATTTCTTGGTCCTCTAAAAAGATTTGGTACTTAGACGAGGGCATCTACAATAGTTAGACAACATTGTCTCTAACTTCTGCCACATCATTTTTAAAGACAATATGTCCAATTTGTCTCTAGCATACTCTCCAGCATCAACTTTTTTACTATTTTTTAAGTGGTACCACATGTCAGTTTTTTAAATAACCTACCCAGCCATCCCTCCCTCTCCTTTCTTTTCTGTCGCACAACCCCCCTCCTCGTCGCCCTCTCTCTCCCCATCGCCCTCTACCCGCCATCGTCGGCCGCCACTCTCTCCCATACCACTTCATATCTCTCTCCCCTCCCCCCGATACCATCTCTCTCCCTCCCCGACGCCCACTCTCTCCCACCCCATTGCCCACTCTCTCCCTCCTTGTCACCATCTCCCCCCACCGCTTCCAACCACCACACTATCCAAGCTCGCCGCTATCGGTGCTACCGTATTTGGCTTGTCGGCGTCTGGATCCGACCGGATCCGTTCAGATCTAGACTCCAGCGAGCCGAATCCAACCAGATAGAGTGATCCATCGGTTTCCCTGGTGTTTGTCACCATCACCGAGCGTTTGTTGCTGTCGCCGTCACATCCTCCGGTCACCGTCGCCGACGTGGAGCCGGTCGCCCTCGCATTCATCGCTATCATCGAAGCCGAAACGGTCACTGCTTGGTCGTGGTCGCACTACCGCGTGGCCCCCACAAACTGCGTGGGAAGTGGATGGCTCCGCTCCAATAGTGCATGCGATCGTTGCATCACATCTTGTTTCGTGTGCATGATGGTCGCTTCAGGAAATAACGACATGTGCTCTCTCTCCTCCCCTTCTCTCCTCCACATAAGTTTTGCTGATGTGGCATAGCTAACATATGACTAAAGTGTTACTATTGGAGATGCCCTGAGTATCAAACTTTTTTTCTTTCCTCCCTCTCTTTTCACCTCATAAAAAAACTGACATGACATAGGCAAAGTATCAAGTAAAATTGCTTGTTGGGAGTGTCTGTCGGGACTCGGATTTACACATCCGAAACCCTCTGTGTATTCTGAACTAGTCCCAGATTAGTAGTTAGCTCATACAGTGAAACGTCGATATAATACCATCTGTTTAATGATTTAACTAAAAAGATAGTGAAATAACAAATAGTAATAATAACTGAACCTTATGATCAATGTTTACTTAACATGACACACAAGGCTAAGGAAACAAATAAACTCTTACAACGGAACATAAACTTGGAAAGTCCATTCAACATGTCCACATGCAATCGAGTGGAGAACACATCATAATTGGCAAAACCTTCAAAAAACTCCTCTTCGTAGAACTCTTGAGCAGCTTGACTTTCTTCAACTAAGCAGCAAAGTTTAAAGCCATGAGTATATAAAGTACTCAGCAAGTCATAGGGAACAATATACAATTAATGTTCATGCAAGGCTTGATAAAAGGAATAGTCATATGGTTGTTTTGTAGAAAGCAGATATTGACAGTAAATAGATTACAAAGTGTAATTCAAAAGACAATAAATAAATAACAATGTCTTTGAAACAACTAGTGAACTCCCAATTCACTTCTCAACCAAACTCTATCTCTCGTGTGAAATCCCTAAGTATTTTCCATAACTAGGGACACGACTGTTTAAACAGTTTTAACTCTGCAAAGGTTGTACAGCTTTACCCACAAGAGATAAATCAACTTATAATGTCTGACCACACTTCCATAGGTGCTCGACTAAGTGATTATCACAAGGCCTTTATAAAGCTACTTCTTAACCCAGTTCTGTCCGCTAAGGTTTCAATACTGAATGTCTTTTCAACCAGATAAGGCCCCCCTCTTGTGCCATTGTGAGTTTACGTCCATCTCGTAACTCACGCTTCCAAAACAGAACTGAAATTAAGACATTGCTAATTAGTTAGCCAAGTCCATCCCATACTAGACATGTGGTTGTACGATATAGCCCAGTTCAATAGCACACAACATTAAGTCCTTTATAAGTACTCAGGCGAGTCTACCTCATCCCAACAATGTACTATCCGCACCCCCTTTACTACAAATCGCTCATCTCAGCAAAAATCATTTTATTCAACCAAGACCAATGACGTACCCTGCTATCATACAACAAATTTTAACAAACAGTGGCTACCCGCCACAATGAGTCAAATTAACATTTTTGAACATATGACTTGAGCCCATCGTACAACTAAGCATGGCTAAGCATTTCTACGATGCCATGTTGGTGATACAAATATGTCCAACTAGTAATGACCATCCTATGGTGACAAATGAATAATGGTATTCAAATAATCAATGAAGGCATAATGCAAATAGGTGATTAACTATTCCCAAAAGATGTTGATATAAAAGATAGCATGCAATTTAATATAATAAAATATACTTTTGAAAACATAGGTTCAATATGATCAATGGATTATGACTTGCCTTGGCTTTGTTCAGTTACCACCACTACCACATTGAGGGTCATGATTGACGATTCTAAACCCTAATCACAGATGGTTTCTGAACCGTCTGTTTTATTGCGTCTGTAATAACAGATGATTATCACAGACGGTTTTTGAGCTGTCTGTGATAAGTCACAACATAGACGGTTTGTATAAATGACCATCTATGAATGCCAACTATCACAGACGGCTTCAACCATGAAACCGTATGTGATATGTCGGCCATCACAAATGGTTGTGTTTACCAACCATTTGTCACATGTCGGCCATCACAGATGGTTGTGTTTACCAACCGTCTGTGATGGGCTACATATCATAGAAGGTTACAGACGGTTGTGTTTACCAACCGTCTGTGACAGGCTGCATATCACAGACGGTTGGTATACAGAACCATCTGTGATAGTAGGCGTTCACAAACGGTTTATACCACAAAACTATCTGTGATAGTTCGCTCTATATATAGAAAATTTTCTATTTTTCAGCTAGCCTCAGGAAATGCTAGCCATACCCTCTGAAAACAATACACAAATAACAGATAAAAGCAATATACAAATACATAGATATATCATATATACACATATATCAATCATAGATACACATATATATCAAAGATAAACAAATTTCTGATTAATTATAGATGAATTGTCATAATATTTTTACAACATGTTTACATATACAATAAGAAAACATTGTTTGTCACTAAAAAATTTATTCAGTCTCCCGTGTGAAACTCTCCTTTTGGGTCAATGACCTCCGTCTTTAAGAACGTGGTGATCCGTCCTCGAATTTCGGAGAGTTCATTCATTTGGACTATACTTAAAGAGATGTTGATTCCCCTGTCGCTAGGAAGAGTAAAGTCGTAAGCACTTATATATATTAATTGATGAGTAGGAAATAATTATTGTGAGATTGATAAACCTCTGGATCCTTGGGCCTACCACCCATGATTTCTTGCATATGGCGGCAAACATAGAGTCCACATACGTTGCCCTCTAGCTACTGGTGGCACTTCAAAAATAGAATTATATACATATGTTTGTTCAGCTTGAGAGGCAGCATTACGAAGTGTGATATATGATTATTGTGTACTAGCGGTTACCGAAAATTGCGTCAAATGTCGCAGTGTGGTGTTCCCTTCCACGTGTCTCCCTCCTTTGGCAATGTACGCAGTGAATGACCTACGTGATTCAAAAAAAATTAGCCTCAACCATTGCAAACGAAGGGAACATAGAGTTATTTATGGATGAAATGAGTTAACCTGTTGATTAATTGTTGCACAAGTGTGAAGTCGTGCATGCTCTTGATTAGGGAATCAAGGTATATTACCTTGTTTCATTTTGGTATAATGACAATTAGAATCCAATGCTACCTACACACGTATGCCGCCATAGTCCTTAAAACTAACTTTGTGTTGCATATGAAGTACAAATCAATGAGTATAGCAATAAGTGAAGCACTTACCCCTGGTTATAGGGTACAAGTATATACTCCTTGTCATTGTGAGCATGTAGTCCCGTTGTTACATAATCCTCGATGTAGGATGCATTGTCGTTGATGCATTGCTCAGAGATCAAGTGTGGGTCGAGAAAACTGACCGATTCTTTTCCACATTTGGCTTCTTGGATCATGTGTTTATACGTAAGCAAGGAGTTATGGCATTTATTGGTATTACATGCATGTAGACCGTAATTGTACACACTTATAGTGTCCAACATCTTAAAAGTGAGGTGTCGACGGTGCAGAGATTGAACAAGTCGTCAAAGCCCACCACAAAGAAGTTGGGCTCGTGGAGAAAATGGCCCGCCGTGTACTTGATGGTGAAACCCGTAGGGCATTGTGTCCTCGTCTTGTTGGTCTTTCCGATGTACCACGGATGCAAAGAAGTGGCACCCATTACAAGGCTGACTAAGAGTGTATCTGGGACCAACGGCTTTCCTAGCAAGAATGTACAGGGCTTTGGAGGCACCTTGATTTTCTTTGATTTGGTCTTGCTGACACGCTGGTATGTATTCTTCACGGGAGACGAATGGGCACGCTGTTCATATATGCTTGGTGTGTTCTTCATGTGTGCCGATATGGTGGCTTGCCGACGCGGATCAGGTGCACGTGGGGACATCGAAGGGAGGGTCGGAGAGGCCGCAGGCTCTAGATGGTCGTGTGGAGAGACCAACTGTTCATGCTAGGTAGATTCTAGCACGGAAGGGTCCAGGGCGATGTCCCTCTTGGGCCACTGGACGAATGTCTGGATGGCATCCCCTAGTGTCATGATCTCGTCATTTGGGGGCTTCTACAGTGGGACAGCTCTGAAAATGTCATGTACCATGTCCACCTGGACCTTCACGAAACTGGTCTCTAGCTGGGCACCGTGCACCAGCGTCCCTAGTGGGCATGGATATGCCATCCCCCGACCAGCCTCAACGGGAATGGAGCCAACAAGCCTAACTCTGAGGTTGCACAGCGTGGGCACCTACATAACGATACACAATTAGCTAAGGTGTCCAACAGGTCTATCTATGTAGCATTCCATAGATGTACATTACTTGGATATCATCGATAGGTAATTGGATGTCGCTATGTTCAGAAAGTGGCATGGACGCACAGCTACTCCGACATTGAGGGGGGCTGGTTCCCTAAATAACGGGGGTGGCTTGCGACTGGTTGAGGACTTGATTCATTTTTTCTTCCAATGATGCTATCTGTCCTCGAAATTCTACACAAATCTCCTCTTTCAACCGTTCCTCGTGCTTAGCCTTGGATCTCTTCCTACTCCTATACGCCTCGGAGTTGTGTGGGAATCCTTGCCTCCAAGGTACATAAAACTTAAGGCCTCGCATGCGACCCAGGTGCTCCTTGTTTCCCAGGACCATGGATAGTATATCCCTCTCCCTAACTACTTCGAAGGAGACTTGGGAAGATTCGGTATTCAATGTTTGTTGCAAGAGGCCATCATGTTATTTTAGACCCTATGAAGTTATGGACTTATTAACAACTAGGTAGTTCGACATATCTTACTAGAAGTTGGGACACTTTCTCATCAGTCGGGTTTATGAAAGAGATGGTGCCTGAAGACGTGGTTGATGACCTCGCTCTTAACCAATTTCGGATGCGCTCGTCTGTGATCCCGTCCAATGGCGGGGAGGCCTCCGACCGGATTGCCTCCTCGTCCATTGCGGGATTTTACCCGCGTACGCAGTGGTGCTGAGTATGTGGGGGTGGGTGTTTTGTGTCTGGATAGCCTTTTGCGCTGCACTTTGCTCCTGAAATTCGTTCGTCGTCTTCATCCACATAAAGGCGTCCTATGTATCCAGCCACACAAAAGGATACTTCGTGAAGGGCGTCCGATCCTTGTTCATGTACTCCGTGATAAGCATGCTCTTGAAGGTATTCCACGCTTTTTCCCATCGCGAGGAACGCCTGCCGTCACACGAGTCCTTGGACTTCTACTGGGATCTCGAACGACCTTAAAATTTCATCCCATAGCTGCTCTTTCTCTTCTTTCGTCAGAGACTTCCAGCTTAGTGTGGTGATGGGGACCCGTTCCCTTGCAACTATCCCATAGGTGGTCCAGAATGCTGCCGCTGCTTTCTTGTGATGCAGAGGGACCCGAACGGGAGTGACCTCCATGATGGTCATTCTGCCCTCAAGCCTTTTCGATATTTCTCTGCCATCTCGCTTAGGTACCCCTTTCATCGGAGTGTCAAACACATGAGGCGACGTCGATGATGGCGGCGAAGACTGTGCGGACGCCATCTCGCTTACTTGCTATGAAAACTTTTCAGCAAAAGACAAAAGAAATTTTTCTTGATTGAATTTTTTCTTATCTAAAACTAGGAATGTAATGCAACTCAACATAGGAAAAAAAAATCAACAGATGCCCTCCCTACAATAAACTTTGTAACATAAAAGAAACATGAATGAAGGCAATCTACTTGAACAGGGGATTTTGAAAAAAACAATAATTAAAGGCATGGATCTTAATCACAAATGCTACAAAAGATATGCGAGGAGCTACTTCAAGAGACATTGGTTAATCCTCATGTCCCTAGAGAATGGGAAAAAAAGGAGATGCAAAATAATTTCTTAAGCATATAAGCAAACCAAGTTCTACCCATTCACAATACCAGAAACCCATGATGAAGGCTCTTGCACCATGGCAGAAGAAAATAAGCAGCCTTGCCAAATTTGGCCATCCCATCCCACCATTTTTTTTCTTATATTGGATTATGTCGTGCAAAGCCTGATGTTATTTCAAATATAGCATGTAGCAACTTTTATTTATGCACATGTTTCACCAAGGAAAGAACATGGCAAAATAATACACAAATCAATTTTCTATTCTATCACCATCAAGGATGCGGGTTGTAAATCACTTGAAAAAAATGCAAGGATATTAAGCATCATGATCTTCTGGGAAATAATGTGCATCAACATAATATAGTACCAGAATAGGGTTTAGGACTATTCTAATTTTAGAATCTACCTTATGAACTGAACTTGCATTAATAATCCAACTTGCCTCCTTTCATCCGATGCATGTACTAAAAAGTACTAGGAATCCTAAGTACTATGACAAACTGCACATATGGAGAAAAAAACATCCTACATAGGCACAGTGAGCATGAAATATGTAGAAAATCGGCAAATTTCAGTTATCTTGGGCATGTAGAAGCACAACACAAAGGGGATTTCCTCCCAGATCTACCATTGTTTGCCCTAAAAAAAAATCTCTGACAGCTAGATCTACCAACCACAAGCACAAATCCAACTACATTACCATGCGATTTAATGTAAAGAAGTGGGATTTGGGATCCATACCTTCGGTTCTCGAAAGAATGTCACCCCAAGGTGAGGGAGGGGAGGAAGATCGGGATGGGAAGAAGAAAGAGCGGTGAAAGCTCAGATCCAGTCGCCGCCAGCATCGCCCTTCCCTGTGTCGCTCTTCCCCATGTCACGTGTGGCGTGAGATTGAGTGGATGTGAGAGGAGGACGACAGGGAGGGAAGACAGGGAGCGGGTGAGGAGTAAGGGCACAAACCCTAGCGGGACCCTATTAATAAAGGGATATCACAGACGGTTCTCTTAAAGAACCGTTAGTGATATTTTATCACAGACGGTTCCTAATATAACCGTATGTGATATGCGACCATATCACATATGGTTCTATTTTTAAAAACAGTATATGATATGCGACCATATCACAGACGGTTTGCTCTACTAAACTGCCTGTGATAGTTCCTTCTATAGCTAAAAAATATTCTGTTCTTTGGCTAGCCTTAGGAAATGCTAGCCATGCCCCCTGAAATAAGAAAGCAGATACAATCACAGATGGAATATTTTCTTAATTACGTGCCGAGCTTCTTAATTACAATAGAACAATATTCCAAATAGGTGTTCACCGTGTGGGATCGTTCCACTTGGCTATTTTCTTTTAAAAAATATCCCTTCATGATGATCGACACACACATAGCTAGCTTCCTCACTGGGTTCTTCCTCGATCCTGATGCCATCTCCGAATGGAGGCAACTCGTCACATTGACTGTACTCTTCCTCATCCATGACATTCTCTACTCCGACAATCCTTTTTTTCCATGAGAACTACATGACGGTTCTTATTTGTCAGGTCCGTTACATAAAAAATTTGAACAACTTGCTTAGCTAGTACGAATGGTTCGTCCTTGTGTCCGACACGTTTGAGGTCTACAGTAGTGACACCATACTTATCAACCTTCACACCCTGTGTAAGTTTGACCTAATGGCACCGAAACAGGGGGATCTTGAAAAGTACGTAGTCGAGCTCCTAAATCTCCTCTACGAACCCATAGTAGGAGCTCAACCCACGTTTCATTATGTTTGGCCCAGCGGTATTGAACTGCTTGTGAAACGCATCTATGCGGACACCGCTGTTCTGGACTGTGTTCTTTCTATCATGAGCTGTCGTATAAAATATGTACCTATTTATGTCGTATCCTTGCCATCTCACAATTGTAAATTTTTGCCCTTTTGCCAACCATCGCAGCATATTATCGCTTGATGACTTCCCAATGAATCACACCTTTAACCATTCGTTGAACCGATGGTTGTGCTCTCTCATGATCCAAACCTCTGACCGGCCTAGATTCTGTTGGCGTACCTTGTCTTTGTGCTCGTCGATGTACGGGGACACTTCAGTCATGTGTTGCAAGACCGTGAAATGGGCTTGAGCGTACGTATCTAGATCGAGAGTGATTGCTTTCCTTCGATGGTCCCGATACCCTCCAGCCTCCAATCATGACGAGATAAAGGCACACCAATCGGTTCCACCTAAGCCATGTAGTTGACGCAGAACTCAATGACCTCTTTGGTTGCATAACCTTTGATGATGCTGCCCTCCGACCGAGATCGATTCCGTACATAGGACTTGAAAATTCCCATGTACCTCTCGAACAGATACATATAACGTAGGAACACAGCACCGTATATCTTTATCTCTTTCACAAGATGAACAATGACATGGACCATGATATCGAAAAATGACTGAGGGAAATACATCTCAAGATGACATAGAGTCGTCACCACCTCGGCCTGCAGAGCATCTAGTCCATCGGGATCGATAACCTTCTGAGCAATTGAGTTAAAGAAATAACACAGCCTTATGATTGCCACTTAGACCTTGTTCGGCAAAATACTTCTAATTGCAACAGGAAGCATTTGTGTCATCAGCACTTGACAGTTATGAGACTTCATACCAATTAATTTCAAAACTCCCATAGAAACAAGTTTCTTCATGTTGGCGAAGTAACCGGACGAAACTTTCACACCATACAAGCTCTAGCACAATTCATTTCTCTCGACCTTGGATATTGTAACACCCCAGCCCAACATAAGCCTGGAATGCTACTAAATTAACATGATAATAAATTAAAACCTAAGACAATATTCCAAATTTTGGCAGAACCTCCTTTGTATAGCTAACTATACTGGAGGTTTCAACAGTTAAATAAATCATAACCAAATATTCCAACATCCAGTTCCATCAACTAAGGCATGTTTAGAGATATCCAAATTATACTACTCATCATTATTACAAATAATCCAATGCGTGAAGCATAACCATAATCAATCCTTAAGTAGTTTACTCATTTATTAAGGTACGAACTAAGATTTAATCAATCTTTAAAGATGAGTGGCGGTGTGTGAATCCAACTCAAATCTACTCCGTCCCATGCATGCCGTTCTTGCAAATGGTACCTAAAAGCACAACAAAAGCAAGAGTGAGCCCAAAGACTCAGCAAGTACCAATAATAAAACATTCAACTTATAGTTATAGTATCAACATCCAATACCAAAGCTTTACTCTAAAACATCTCACATGTTTTATGTAATGCAAATGTACAATGCATCTTTTTCTCTTTTACTCTTTTCGTATTTTACCGATAATACGAGATATACAACCGTCGATGTATACCCTTGTCTGTGCCCTCTAGCATAGGGACCAAGAGCCTATACTCCACAAGTATAGGGACCACAGCCCATAATCTTCATGACGGGGACCTCTAATCAATGCCCACACTCCACGAGTGTGGGGACCACAAGCCCATCATCTACATGACGGGGACCTCAAATATACATACTTGGTCACCACATGACCAAGTCTCAAGTATGCTCTCAATGTGCACATGTACAAATACTCTATCTTTCAATAACATGTATAGTAACAACATCATACATGAATAACACTTAAAATTATCTCAAGCATTCGCCATATATAATCATACATATCACACTATCAACCATGCATAGCTAATATGTATAAAAAATACTAGCACTCACTATCAAACAATCATAGTCATTCTATCAAACAGAGTACTTGCCTCAACCGTGCGAGAATGGAGAACGTGAAGAGGGTGCTGCCCTCGGAACCAAACCCACACCTGAATTAATTTAGCAAACACTATAAGACATCAATACTGGACCAATAACAAAACTATAAGTACACACGAACTCGCTAAACTCTCTAGCGCAATCCCAACTCCAACTCCTAAACGTCGATCTGTCCCCTCTGTGGACAGTCATAAACAAAAATTCATATATTTTAGTACAGAGGTTCAAATGGGGTTTTCTTGGACTTTCTGGAAAGGTTATCAAATTATCCAACTAAACCTAGTTGGTGAGCCTTCCAGATTCGGCCATCCACTACCCCTACCAAGCTAATTAACAGGACATCTAATTCGCATCGGGTTTCTGGACAGTAATATTAAAACTATCATATCTTTCAGTATAATTATCCAAAGTTCACATTCTTTAGCTTTCTGGAAATCTGGGCCAATTATCCACCTCTTTCATTATAGTGAGATCCTCTAATTTTTCCTTTAACTAATCGCTTAAGTCAGATTACTAAAAACTGTCAGGATACCGACAGATTTGCAGGACAGCAACATTACAAAATCCATAACTTTTGAACCGTTTGTCCAAATGACGTGATGTAGTAATCTACGGAAAGGTATTGACGTCACCTACAAATCTCTAGGAGATGTCCATAACTGATTCTACCGTTAAACTACTCAAAAACGTCGGACAACCTTCTCTGCTCTAACAGATCTAATTACCGATAAAACTTAATAATCAAATAATCGGCTAATCGAGAGGGGATCAGATCTTACCCTTGAAGACCGCTGAAGATCATGTACCAGGGCCACGATCTCTCCCTTTCCCTCTCTTCTCCCCTTTCTCCTTCTTCTCCCTCCTTTGGCTGGCCACCTCCAAGCGATCTCCTTCTTCTCCCTGCTCGGCAGGCAGCGGGAGGCGGACGATCTTCGCCGGTAGCAGGGGGAGGCACAGGGACCAAGGGGTGGCCAAGGGAGGTGAGGCAGCAGCCAAGGGGAGGATGAGGGGCGGTGGCCAATGGGGGGTAGGGGGGGCGGCCAAAGGGAGAGGGGAGGGGGCGGCCTAGGGTTTGGCCCCCCCTTAAGGCCGGCCTCCTCCCTCCCACCAATGGGCCGAATGCCCATGGGCCTGAGGCATCGGCCCAAGTTGTCCAAAATTTGCTGTTTTCAACCTCTTTTATCACTTAATTAGCTAATTTCTATTTGATCCTTCTCTTAATTACTTAATTCTCTCTCGATAATCCTTCTGAATTACTTTTGGGGTATTACAGATAGAGTGTAGCAAGCTGGGGGAAGGCACGCTCGGCCTTTATCGGTCTCTTTCGATGCTAACTCGGTCCTTATGTTCATATCAACTAAGTCACGCCATGCGTTGACACCATCCTTTGTTTTGTTACGAATGTTCAGTAAGAGACCAATCAAGCTATCACATATATTCTTTTCCACGTGCATGACGTCGATGCAGTGGTGAATTTCTAAGTGCTCCCAATAAGGTAAGTCCCGAAAAATTGATCACTTGTTCCAGATATTCTTCTGACGGGTCCTAAATTTACGTCCCTTTCCAAGCACAACATCGATATACTCAACCATATCATAGACCTCTTTCCCTCTAAAAGCCCTTGGAGCTGAACCGTCCTCTTTATTTTTGTCGAATTGTTTATTCACCTTGTGGTATGGGTGATACTTGGGAAGGAACCTACGGTGACACATGTACAAAATTTTGCACGAGTTGTTCAGCCTCACACTCTCGGTATCATCTAAGCAGTGCGGACAGGCTTTGGCTCCTTTTGTACTAAACCCCGCAGGTTATCAAGGGCAGGAAAATCATTGATGGTGCAGAACAACATGACGCTAAAGTGAAGTTCTCTCGTTTGTACGCATCCCATACCTGTACCCCTTCATTCCACAGTATCACAAGATCATCTAGCAATGGTGCTAAATACACATCAATATCGTTCCCAGGTTGCTTCGGCCCTTAGAAAAGTAGTGACATCAAAATGTACTTCCGCTTCATACATGGCCAAGGAGGAAGGTTGTACATATATAGATTCATGAGCCACGTGCTATGTCGGTTGCTCATGTTACCGAAAGGATTCATTCCATCTGTAATCAACCCAAACCTTATATTCCGCGGTTCTGCACCGAAGTCTTCGAAGCTCCTATCGAAGTTTCTCCACTTGGCAGAATCAGCAGGCTATCTTAGCTTTCCATCTTTCTTACGCTCCTCCAAGTGCCAACGCAGCAATCTTGCCTCCTTTCGGTTCACAAATAAACACTTCAAACAGGGAATTATTGGCAGATACGACAACACCTTAGTAGGAGGTCCTTGCTTCATCTCGACGCCCTCACCGTCATCGGAGTGCTTCTTATGCTTGTATTGGGATGCTTTGCACACTGGACATACAAGCATGTTTGCATACTCCTTACGGTAGAGGATACAATCGTTCGGACATGCATGCATTCTTTCCACTTCTATCCCCAATGGATAAAGAACATTCTTGGCTTGGTAGGTGGTTTTGGGCAACACGTTTTCCTCCGGAAGGATGTCTGCTAGGAGACCTAACGACGCTGTGAAACTCTTGTCAAACTAACCATTGCTTGCCTTCAATTGCCTATAAGGCATGGGCATGACATTTTATTATTGAATAATGACGAGCCTAAAACTTATGCGGAAGCGATGGTGGACCCAAACTTTGAGTCATGGCATGAAGTCATGAGATCCGAAATAAAGTCCATGCATGATAATCAAGTTTGGAACTTGGTTGATGCACCTGATGGTGTTAAAACTATTGAGTGCAAATGGATTTTTAAGAGAAAGATAGATATGGATGGAAATATTCACGTTCATAAGGCATGTCTGGTTGCGAAGGGTTTCAGACAAATTCAAGGTGTTGATTAAGATGAAACCTTCTCTCTTATCGCGATGCTTAAGTCTATCCAGATCATTCTAGCTATTGCTGCATATTTTGATTATGAGATATGGCAAATGGATGTCAAAACGGCTTTCCTAAATAGAAACCTAAGTGAGGATGTGTATATGACACAACCTGAAGGTTTTATCGATCCAAAAGAAGCTTGAAAGGTATGCAAGCTTTAGAAATCCATCTATGGACTAAATCAAGCATATCGGAGTTGGAACATTCATTTTGATGAAGTGGTCAAAGAGTTTGACTTCATCAAGAACGAAGAAGAACCTTGTGTTTATAAGAAGGTTAGTGCGAGGAAGCTCGTGTTTCTGATATTGTATGTGGATGACATACTACCGGTTGGAAATGATATTCCAATACTTGAATCTGTTAAAACTTCATTAAGAAATAGTTTCTCAATGAAAGATTTAGGAGATGCAGCATATATTCTTAGTATAAGGATCCATAGGGATAGATCTAAAAGGCTAATTGGATTAAGCAAGGATATGTACATAGGCAAGGTGTTGAAACGGTTCAACATGCAAGATTCCAAGAAAGGTTTCTTGCCCATGGCACATGGCATTAATCTTAACAAGAGTCAGTGTCCTACGACCACTGATGAGCGAGACAAAATGAGTAGAATCCCATATGCTTCGGCTATAAGATCTATCATGTATACCATGCTATGTACACGACCAGATGTGTCGTATGCTCTAAGTGTTACGAGCAGATATCAATCAGATCCAGGTGAAGGTCACTGGATAGTAGTCAAGAATATCCTTAAGTACTTGAGAAGGATTAAGAATGCATTCCTTATTTATGGAGGTGAGGAAGAGTTGGTCGTAAATGGTTACACCGACGCTAGCTTCCAAACCGACAAGGATGATTTCAGATCACAATCTGGGTTTGTGTTTTGTCTTAATGGACGAGCAGTAAGCTGGAAAAGTTCCAAGTAAGGAACGGTTGCTGATTCTACAATAGAGGCTGAGTACATTGCAGCTTCGGAAGGTGCAAAAGAGGCCGTATGGATAAAGAAGTTCATTTATGAACTGGGTGTGGTTTCTAGTGCTTCTAGTCCAATGGATCTCTATTGTGATAATAGTGGAACCATTGCACAAGCTAAAGACCTAGATCACATACTTCGACAATATCACATTATTCGTGAGATCGTTGAGAGAGGTGATGTGAAGATATGCAAAGTGCACATGGATTTGAATATTTCTGATCCATTGACAAAGCCTCTCCCGCAACCTAAGCATGAGGCGCACACATGAGCAATGGGTATAAGATATCTATATGATTGACTCTAGTGCAAGTAGGAGACTGTTGGTGATATGCTTTAGAGGCAATCATGGAGATGATTGTATCACGTCTATGTTTTTGAGTTATTGAATAAATGTTATTCTGTTCCTTTAATGAATCATTGGTTATAAAGATTAATAAGTATGTGACTGGTTGGTGAAGCTCTTTTAACTTATATGATGTCGTTCTAAAAGTATCCCTGGTCGGATGTCACTGGTCGTAACACTAGTGACTTATAGACCAGCACATGTATTGATTGATGACCATGTTTCATCAGTCATGGATATAGAGATATCGAATCAATAATGTGAACACATGTTAGAGAACATGGGGTTGGATTGACCCACCTTGAGACACTATTGAGATTGTTATGATTTTATGTGTCGTCAGTTGGTCTCATGCAATGATGATGTATAATCCTTAGACCTGAGATCAGCATGGTTTCCTACATGTATAATAGTGCACTTAGGGGTTGCCGAACGCTACTCCGTAACTGGGTAGTTATAAAAGTAGCTTTCAAGTATGCTATGAAACATGTGGAGGAATGTGACTGGTCGGATATGAGATTTACCCCTTCTAACATAATAGGAGAGATATCTCTGGGCCCCTCGATATGATTGGATAAAGAAAGTGCATGGCCAAGCCACTAGTGGTCGAAGTGTTTGACCACGTGAAGTTATCCTACACTTGATCGAGAAAGTATTGAACAGTTCATGGATGACATAAATCGTACCTTGAGTTCAACCAGATATCGTGAGGTAAAAAAAAGAATACATGAGCAGGTCTTTCAGTTCGATCATATACGGACTAGTCGTATGGAGATACGAGCTGGTCGTAGGCTGGTCGAACATGATCGCTAAGTGGTCGAAACCTGGTTGTAAGGAGTTACAAACTGGTCGAGACCAAATATGAGCTGGTCGTATAGAGATACGAGCTGGTCGTTAGTGATAAGGACCTGGTTGTAGATCATATTGCACTAAGGTTCGTTCGATATAATTCGTGTGTATTCGGGAATCGTTATGTCCTGCTAGGAGCCGCTAATGACTCGTGACCAAAAAGGAGTTTCTGAGTCACAACCGATTACACATGAACCTAACGGATTACACACTTAACGGGTTGGAACAAACGTATTCGGATAGAATTCGTGATGGGCACTATGTAAGGGGATGCTTGAGGCTATGGGAGAAATATGCGATACACGTAAGTTGATCCACCGAAACCCTAGTCGCCATCTTCTTGAGAGAGACCTGCCGTGCGAGTTGGTGCTAGCACACCGGCGTACGGTGTTCCTTACCTGGACATGTGGATACCGTAAAGGCGCTACTGCGGTTGCTGTTACGCTTGAGGACGATCTGCGATCTTCATAAGGAATTGCGAAGGTTGTTGGAGGAGACGATCGACTCGTGAGGACACTGGACGATCGACTGCGACCACTGCATCGACATGCTCGACGTAGGGTGATCAACTATGACCACTACATCGACGTGCTCTTCGTTGAATCAGGCTACTCTAACTCTTCTTCCGCTGCACTGCGCATCTGGTGATAATGATCTATGATCTCTTGCTTGCATGGCATCCTAGTTTACGTGGTAGAATTTTTGAATTGCCAGCTAGTGTAGCCTACCCGTATCCCTTCAAGCACAGTCCACATCCAACATATCGTTGTTTCCCTCTACGATGTTACTACTTTCCTGTATAATCTGCTCTTCACCGTGACTAGTCCAACATGGATACCCCTTTTTGAAACCCCTTTGAATCAAGTGTGCTTTGATCTGCGTAGAGTTGGTAAACATCTTCAGATTATCGCAATTAATACATGGACAGTACATAAATTTCATCCCCTTCTTCAACATATCCTGCTCGACAGCTATTCTAAAAGCAAACACACCATCGATGTACTCTTCACTCACACAGTTCTCAACGTACATCCAGCTTCGGTCCATCTACGCTACGCATGTAACAAATTAGTGTTAAATTAGATTAATGCTCCTATAGCTAACTAGCCATTACACTTATACATATCATTCACCTTAAATTGTCCATCTAAAGTAGCTAGCTATGTACTATTCATGAAGCAATATATATATCAAGCAAGAATATATCGAAGTAGACTAGGAGTTGTGAGACCCATTCTTAAATTGGAGCAAACTACCAAGCTAGATCTAAATCTAGATCTAAACCTAGCTATCATCTCTCTTGATTATAATGCATATAATTGGAAGCAAATACTAACATTACATCACCAAGAACAAATAGATCTACAAGCACACTTGCAAATATGCGGTATGCTTTCACCAAACGCTCCAAATCTAATGGAGAGGGAGGAGGAAGAAACAGAGCTTGAGAAACAGAGCCGCTTAGGATGTATCGCTCACTGTAAACATATTTGTCGGGATGGTCCGGGTATTTAATAACAGAGTACATATCATAGACACTTCTAACCATAAACCGTCTGTGATACAAAATAATCACAGATGTTACTTATTAAGAATCGTCTGTGATGATATCACAGACAGTTCTTGTTAAGAACCGTTTGTGCAGTATCACAGACGGTTCTTATTAAAAACTATGATAATTATGTATCATAGATGGTTCTATTTTAGAACCATCTATGATACATATCACAGATGATTTGTTCCACTAAACCGCCTGTGATAGTTCCTTCTATAGCGCAGTTGCTATAGAAGGAACAACGTGGAGACTGCGCTATAGAAGGAACAACGTGGCCAGTCGCTTCTTACAAAATATTTTAAAAAAGTAGAAATAACAAAGATCAAGTTTTTGTAGCGGCCCAAGTAGCCTACTATCTCCGTCTTCAAAACTTCGTAGGCGACGTCGTTGGCATCAGAGAGTTCAGGATCAACATAGGTAACCCAAAACACGTCCAACCGTTGACACAATCATTCGAGAGTTGCCTAAAGAAACTCTGACTGCAGAATCAAGTCAAATTGCATCCATAGGCTCTCTTCTCTTGCTCGAGGGGTCTTGGCTTGGTAGACTCAGTCACTCGCCGCCTCGATGTAGTAGTCAAAGTGGCGGTAATCCTCTTTGAGACGTGCAACATCGTTCTGGAGGACTACGTCGATGGCGAGGTTAGCTCGTCGGAAGCTGGAGACCACCTGGAAGACACGACAGAGGAGGTCATCTAGACGGCGGAATGCCGCCATCACGTGCCCCGGCATAACCTCCGGTGGATGAGGGAGACACTGTTAGCACAGTGTCCTTCCACAACATCCGCTAGCGTACGGCCGGAGAGGTGCTCATATAGGATGGCCAGGTAGGCCATCAATGCCGGCGACAAGGAAAAAGAGTTGGGAGCCATTTATTTAAAATTGTATTTATTTGTGCTTGAGAGTAGAACGATGTGGGGATTCATATTCGGTGGCAGATGATCATTTTTTTATAAAACAAGGAATAAACTCGGTGCGTGAGACGAAGAGACACATCGGGGAGCCAAAACGGCATTGATGCGTTTAAGAGATGCATATCACAGACACTTCCAACCACAAAACATCTATGATACAAAATTATCACAGACGGTAAGAACCGTCTATGAATTTATCACAGACGGTTCTAATTAAAAATCATCTGTGACGTCTATAATTATCACAGATGGTTCTTGTTAGTTCTTATTAAAATCCAGCTGTGATAATTACGTATCACAGACGATTCTAGGCATCGTTAGTAATATAGACGGTCGCGCTTGTAAAATTGTCTGGGATAATTATAACACTGATGGATTCTAGAAAACCGTCTGCCATGAGGCATCTAGTATAGCCTTCTTTGTAGTAGTGCACACTTTGCTCTTCAAACCTTGCACCTGCTTCTGCTGCTTGAAATAGATCGTTTAAACGAGAGAGAAAATAGCATACGAAACACAAATAAATCCAAACTAAAATAAAATAAAATCCATGAAATAAAAAACCAACTCAAAAATAAATAGTTAGATGTTAGACAAATTTAGGAACGTGAACGAACTCAATTGGAGGTCGGATGAAGAAGAACGAACTCTTGGAAGATTTGCCAGAAAAGGAAAAAGAGAGAGAAAATACTATTCCAAGAATATTCCTTCGGCTGAAAAGAAAAAGAAAAAGACACTGACAAGTGGGGCCAACCTGTAAGTGAAATAGAGAGAAAGAGAGAGAATGACATATGGGACCTGAGTGCCAGAGAGAGAAAGAGACAAAGGGAGGAGCTGACTATGGGACCCACATGACAGAGAGAGAGAGAGAGAATTAGGGAGAAAATCGAGGAAGGAGGCGGCGATTTTGGCGCATGGTGGTGGCGACAAACGCCGGCGAGGGAGCGACGGGCGAAGTAAAAAATGGGACCCCGGTGACATGGTGAAGGTTTGGGAGGCGGCAGCGCGGCGATGGCAGTAGCGAAGCAGCGATGGTGGTGATGACGGTAGAGAAGAAGGGACGGGTGCGTCGCAGCGATGGTGGCTCAGTGGCGCCCTGAAGAAACAGAGAGGAGCACGACCTCGCCGGTGGCACGGTGAACACGACGGGCAGCTCAGGACGGCTGGAAGACAATGGAGATGGCGATGCGACGAAGACTGGAGTCGGGGATGAAGGGCGCTAATGGCGGCTGTCTAAGTTAGCGGAGAAGCAACGGGAAGGGAGCAGTCGGAAGAGGAAGGCAAGTGACATGAGATGACACACAAGGGGAGGTAAGGGGACACACTGGTGATGAGATCGACAATGGAGGCGACTGCCGGAGTTGGAAAGCGGCGAGGACGGCTCGGTGATGCTCCGAGGACAAGGAAGAGAGCACCTGCTAGAACGTGGTGAGGCTAAGTCAACGGTGGCGACAGAACAGGCGGAGGAGCAATGAGGGCGATGCAATCCAACGACAAAGACCTTCGGCGGCGACAGCTTTTCGACGGAATTCTGGCACAAAAGAGACAAAACTAGCGTCGACGGCTTGGGGCTTTGGAAGAGACGGACGGGATGATCCTCGTGACGCAGGCAGCACACTTAAATAGGGCCTAAACGGGAGAGTTTGAGAGGAGACCGACAGCGGCGACGTGTTGGACATGGACATGGACGGAGTCAGGAGGAAGAAGGAGACGATGACGTGGCACTAACAAGGTGGGCCCATAGAGCGAGAGAGAGAGAGAGAGAGAGAGAGAGAGGAGGGAGGCATAGGTTACTGGGTTGGTGCGCAAATAGAAAAGGAGCGGCTGGGCTGGGCCATCGACTAGGTAGGGGAAGAAAAGGAGACGGGCTGGCGGTAAAGGAATGGTCGGGAGGAAAAAGGAAAGGGCCAAGAGGAAAAAGAAAATTCGGAAAAGAAAAGAATTTCTGAATTTTAGAAAAAAGATTAAATAAAACCGAGCTCAAAGAAATAGCAAATAAACTCAAAAAATTCCTGGCAAATTCTAGAAAATAGTCTGGAACTCAAGGAACACAAATAAAATGGTTTTGAATTTAACTGAAGTCTAGATTTCTGAAAATTAAAATTAAGCTTGAACTTAAATAGGAAAATTCAAATGGTTATTTTTATTTGTAAAGGCTTCAAAAAGAATTCCAAATTTGGGATGTTCCGGTGCCTTTTGATGTTGGCGCACTCACCTAGACAAGATCATAACCATAACTAGTACTCCCTACTTATTTTTTAGATGTTGTTTAAGAATACGTGCAATCAACCTTTTAAAATTTTGACCGTTAACGTGTACGAAATTATTTGAATTTGTTATAAAAATACTTTCATATCATTGCATTTTTAATAAATTTTACTAATTTATAATTAAAACAATAATGAACAAAATATGTGTATTGGAGAACATGTCAATGTCTAAAACGTTAAGTTAAAATGAACAGGATAGTATTTTCAGCTTTCCGCATTGTATTTGCCAAAGTGTGGTAAATTACAATTTCTTTTAGCAGCCAAACTACTCGTCATAATTGTGGCAAGATGGGCTAGGGCAATCAGAAAGTGTATTGCATCATTAGAACCAGCAAACAATGGTAAAAAAAGGTAAAGTTGCCATTTTTTATATACTAAATGTGACAATAAACAAAATAGTCATAAACTAAATTAAAGTGAAAACCACCGCATCCAAATTAACAAAGCTGCTCCATTGGAACATGAGAATTTTCCAGATTATTCCTACTAGAATGGGTTGTTTTGTCGGGACCTCGGATCACTGAATCTGAGCCCTCTGTGTATTCTGAACTAGTCCCATGATCAGTAGCTAGTTCACACAGTTGCAACTTCGATGAAATTATATCCATAAAACAAAATATCTAAGAAGTAGACAAATTAATATTACTTAGTAGCAACGGACCGCATGGTCAAGTTTTATAGAGTTTACCACGTAGGACTTAAGACAAAAGAGTAAACTTGCACCGGAAAGAAAAAACCCGTGGTAGCCATCTGACATGCCCACAGGCTATTGAGTGGAGAACACATTCTAGTTTGCATAGTTTTCGAAGTACTCCTCCTCAAAGAGCTCTGTGTTCCCAGGTTCTTCCTTTGTGACTGATCAACAATGGTGCAAAGCCGTGAGTACTTTAAAGTACTCAGCAAGTCTAGGAAAATTTATGCAAATAGTATTCATGTAAGGCTTGAACAAGGTTGGCTTTATGGCTATTTTACAGAAAGCAGTATTGACAGTAAATAGATTGAAAAGTATAGTTGAAAAGAATAATAAATAAATAGATAATTTATTTAAAACAACCAATAAACTTCCCGCTCACTTCCCGACCAACAACTGGTGAACAACCCATTCACTTCCCAACCATTCCACCAATCCAACATTTTTGAGAAAATCTACCCCTCATGTGAAATCACCAAGCATTGTTCATAACCGAGGACATGGCTATAACCAAGGACACGGCTATTCGAATAGTTTTTAACACTCTGTAGAGGTTGTACAGCTTGACCCACAAGAGATAATCATCTTATAATGTCCGCTCACACACTTCCGTAGGTGTGCGACTAAGTGATTATCATAAGGATTTTACAAAGCTCTGTTTTGACCCAGTTCTGCTTGCTAAGGATTTGCCATTCTGGACCCCCTCTCGCACCGCTTATCAACCCAAACAGAACTGAATCAAAACATTGCTAATTAGTTGGTCAAGTCCACCCTATAAAGACTTGTGGTTGTACAGTATGACCCAGATGAATGGCGCACAAAGTTAAGTTCTTAGTGATTGCTCAGGCGAGACTACCTTATTCCATGTGCTCGCACACCTAGGTGCTTCCTGCACCCTATAAAGTACTTCCCGCACTGTACTTCGTGCACTGTGCTTTGCCACTACGGTAGAAAAGTTCATCACAGACGGTTCAAAAATATCATCACAGACAGTTTCGTGAGCCTTCTGAGTTTATGGGTAAGTAATGGCATGAGGTTATCACATACAGTTTTCAAACCATCTGTGATGCAGGCTATCACAAACGGTTATTAACTCCGAACCGTATATGATAGTTAACTATCACAGACGGTTTGTAGATGAAATCGTCAGTGATAGCTAATGTATCATAGGCGGTTTGTAGATGAAACCGTCTGTGATAGCTTATGTATCACAAACCATTTGTAGATGAAACCGTCTGTGATAGCTGATGTATCATAAACGGTTTGTAGATGAAACCGTCTATGATAGCTAATGTATCATAGACGGTTTTTCCTAAGGAACCGTTTGTGATATTCTTTTGTATTGCTAAATCTATTTCTGTTTATTAGCTAGCATCAGGAAATGCTAGCCATGCCCTCTAAAACAAGCAGAAACATAACAAATACTTGTATACATCCAATTCACATTCATTTTAGAAACAAGTACATCCATTTCACAAATCAATTAACTCAAATGAACTAAAATTAACCATTCATGAACAAATGCACACATGTACCATTAAGTTCAATCGTATCCCAATCAAGTTCAATCTACATTGTGGAACTCCCCACATGGGTTTATGACCTCACACAACAAGAAGGACACAAACTGTCCTCAAATGTATTTGAGCTCGGCCTGTTCCAACGCAGTTGTAGCGATGGTCACAGCCTGTCGCTAGGAAGATTAAAGTCGTGCATATATATAAATTGATAAGTCTGAAATAGTTATTGCAAGATTGACAAACCTGAGGATCACTGGTCATCGCAGAACCTAGGAGTAGTTGCATGTTGTGGCAAACATAGTATCCATAGGTGTTTCTCGGTGGCTTCTGTTGGTACTGCAAAAATAGAATTGGTTAGTTCGAGAGGCATTATTACGAATTGTTATATAGGATTAATGTGTACTAGCGAATACCAGTAAATTTAGATAGTGTTGTAGGGCACTGATCCCTCCCTTGGATCTCCCTCGAGTAGCAACGTATGCAGCGAATGACCTACGTGATTTCAAAAAGTTAGCCTTAGCCATTGCAAAGGAAGGAAAGACTATAATAGAGTTATCTCCGGAGGAAATGTGTTTACCTGTCGATTAATTATCGGACAACTGTGAAGTCGTGTTTGGCCCTCTTTAGGGAATCAAGGTATATTACCTTGTTCCATTTTGGTCTAATTACAATTAGAATCCAGTGGAACCTACACAGGTATGTCGCCATGGTCATTAAACCTAAGTTCGCGTTGCTTATAAAGTACAAATCAATAAGTATAGCCACTAGTGCAGTACTTACCCCTGGTTGTAGGGAAAAAGTATGAATTCCTTGTTACGGTGAGTGTCGGGACCTAAATCCGTAAATATGGACCCTCTGTGTATTCTGAACTAGTCCCAAGGTCAGTAATTAGTTCACACAATGTCAACATTGATGAAATCATATCCATACAACGAAATAGCTAAGAATAAGCCAAATAATATTAAAAAGTAACAACGAACCTTATGGTTAAGGTTTTACAATTATTGCCACGCAGGGCTTAACGATAGAATAATAAACTTGTAGCAGAAGAAACTCATGTGGTAGCCATCTGACATGCCCATATGCAATCGAGTGGAGAGTGCACCCTAGTTCGTATAGTCTTCAAAGTACTCCTCCTTGTAGAACTCAGTGTTGCCTGGGCCTTCCTTGATGACTGATCAACAATGGCGTAAACTCATGAGTACATAAAGTACTCAGCAAGTTGCAGGGAAATGAATGCAAATAGTATTTATGCAAGGCTTGAACAAGAGTAGTTTTTTTTGGCTATTTTGCATAAAGCAGTATTGACCGTAAATACAATAGATAGATTGAAAAGCATAATTTAAAAGATTACATACATAAGTAAACAAGTACTTTGAAACAACTAGTGAACTACCTGTTCAATCCCCAACCATACCACATCCAAACATTTTTATAAAACTCTACCCCTAGTGTGAAATCACCAGGCATTGTCTATAACCGGGGATACGGCTATTCGAATAGTTTTTTTAACACTCTACAGAGGTTATACAGCTTGACCCACAAGATATAATCATCTTATAATTTCATACATAACACGCTTCCAAAGGCGTGCGACTAAGTGATTATCACAAGGCTTTTACAAAGCTCTGTTTTGACCCAGTTCTGCTCACTAAGGATTCGCCATTCTGGGTCCCCTCTTGCGTCGCTTATCAACCCAAACAGAACCAAATCAAAACATTGCTAATTATTCAGCTAGGGCCAGCCCATCCTAGACATGTGGTTGTACAGTATGACCCATATCAATGGTGCACAACGTTAAGTCCTTAGTGACTACTCAGGTGAGTCATCCACATCCCAAATCATCCCCTTTACTGCACGTTCAATCGCGTGAGTATGAAATCATTTTTGGTACAAACCCGACCAAATTCCAACCCTTGCTATGGCACAACAAATTTTAATAACAGTGGCCACGCCACAATTCCATATTTCATTAAGCAAACTTTCATGAGTAATCATTGTGAAGGAACCCATCATACAACTAAAGCATGACTAAGCATAATATGATACCCATGTTGGTAATAAAATATGTCCAACTAAAACTAACCCAGCCTATGATGTCCAAGGGTACATATCAACATGTCATTCACAATTATTCAAGGAGACATACTATCAAATAGGTGTTTAGCTACTCCCAAAAATATTTTTTAAAAAAGTAGCAATGCATGTTAATTTAAAACAATATAATTTTATAAAATGGGTACAATATGATCAAAGGTCTACGACTTGCCTTCGTCAAAATTTGCAGATGCTTCAGTAGATTGCTCTTGGAAGGTTTCGGAAATGTCGGATTCTATGCGCGCAAAACGAGACGAATAAATAACAAAAATTCAAATAAAATCCAAAAATTACAAAATAAATACTGGAAGGTAGATAATGAATTTATATGGATTTAGGATCAAGAAACGACAGATTTGGAGTTTGTGTGAGGGAGAACGAACATCCGGAAGTTTGATGTCACGAGAAAATATAGAATTCTGAAAATTCTATTCACTTTCTGAGTATTGTTCAACTCTTCGACTTCACGTGATCAGAAGGAGTTACGACTACCTGGTCGAAGGAGTTACGACTACCCAGGGCAGCAGCGACGGCGCTCGACTACAAGCTCGCCGGCACTACTCGCCACGGTGAGCTACGCGAAGGTGCACAAAATGATTAGCGTAACACAACGAGTCTAGGGCTTGCCTTATTTGCTCAATGGCGCAATGTTTTGGTCGATGGCGAAGATGTTTGGTAGCGACGAGGTACGGGCTTCGGCGGTGATGGTGTTAGGGGTTCTCCGACGAAGATGGCGTGTGCACCAGATAGAACTCGGGATGAAGAACTCGTTTGTGTAGAAGACGGTGACGGAGCATCAACGGAATGACTCAATTCGACAGTGGCGAGGCTAGGACTCCGATGGCTTCAAGCTTCGATTCCGGCGGAATTTGGGCACTAGAGATGATATGGTTGCGGGGAAAGATTGCGGTGCCGAGGGTGCCTTTTATAGGCCAAGAGGGTCACTGAAGTGGTGGGGACGTGAATGATGTCCTTAAGCTGGTGTGGCGTCGAAGTTAAAGCAGTTCAAGAGAGATTTAAGGAAGGAGAAACGTGTGGTATGAGTGCGGAAGAGAATGTGGGTGCTAATGCGCATGTTCACGAGTAGAAACGGACGCATTAACGCGGTTAAATGACCGAGAATGGCGGCGCTTTAGCTCGGCGAGAGGAAGACGAAGGCGCGAGGATGGGGATGACTAGTGGGGCTAGGTGAGAGAGTGAGAGGGAGAGGAGACTGACGATGCGGGCCCACTTAGCACACACACACATAGAGAGAGAGAGAGAGAGAGAGAGAGAGAGGAGAGGGAGTGGGCTGGCGCAGAAGAAAAGGCTGCCGGCTAGGGAGGGATTCAACCCAACTACTGTTTCTAGATTTTCAAATGGTTTAGTGATTTAAATAATTCAATTAATTCATTTAGGCTTTAGAAAATAGCAAATAAAGTCCAAAAATTGTGGAAAAATTCACAGAAATTTCCCAAGTCATTTTGGACTTAAATAAAATATTTCCAACTCATAATTGGTATTTAATTTTTCAAATAATTTATTTTGGCCTTAAAATAATTAGGGATTTTTTTAAAAATTTCATAAAATTCCAGAAAAATAATTAAATTTTATTTTCAACTAGAAAAAGAAATTGGGGCTGTTACAGTGAGCTAGCAATGATGTCATCATGTGAGCCTCGACAAAGGATGCATCCTCCTAGATGATTTGCATGGAGACCAAGTGTGGGTCGAGGAAACCTACCAGTGATTTCCTTGATCTGGCATCATAAATCATGTATATATGTGTGTGTGTGTGTGTGTACACAAAAGCAAGGAGTCATATATATATGATATTTATCGGTATTACATGAATGTAGACCATGATTGTACACACTTACAGTGCCCAGCATCACAGGAGTGAGGCGTCCAGGGCGCCGAGGTTGAAGAGAAAGAACAAGTCCTCGAAGGTCAGCATGAAGACACAGTACGTCTTGAACCTTGTGGTTAAGATGATGCAGCCTGAACTTGACGTTGACACCCGAGCGCCGTTGTTCATCCGTGTTGTTGGCCTGTTCCATGTACCATGCATGCAATCTCTGGCAAGCCAATCCTAGGGTTAGGAGGCGCTCTACCGGGACAACCAATGGCTCGCGTAGCACAAATTTCTGGGCCAACAGTAAGAAGGGGATATCATCGAGCTTCTTCAATTTTCCCTTGCTGCCTCGATTTTTAAAGGTCGACTTCACAGGAGTCGACCGAGCATGAGGTGTAGATGCATCTGATGCACCGGGCCCTTGCCGCATCAGTGCAGATAACTCTGGTGCAGGTAGCTCTGGTGTAGATAGCTCCCGTGGACTTGGCACTATTGCAGGACTTTCCCATGAAGTTGACACCAGTGCAGGTAACTCCGGTGTAGGTAGCTCCAGTGCAGATAGCTCTTGTGGACTTGGCACCGTTGTAGGACTTTCCCATGAAGTTGACACCAGTGTAGGTAGCTCCAAGCAGATGTCCCTCTTGGGCCACTGGATGAATGTTTCAATGGCTTGCCCTAGAGTCATGACCTCATCATTTGGGGGCATCTATAGCGGGACGACCTCGAAATTGGCATGAACACCGTCCACATTCACTTTTGCAAAATCCGGCGCTAGATTTACACCGTGTACCAAGGCCCTAACACTGGATGGATATGCCTAGCCCCAAGCAGCGTCCAGGGCAACGGAGGCATATCTCACTTGGAGCTTGCACTTCGTAGCCACCTGCTTAACGATACAAAATTAGCCACCCCAACAGGCTTATCAATGGATCAAGCATTCCAGAGATAATAATTATTACCATGATGTCATCGATAGGAAATCTATCGTCGCTTTCTGAGTTAGGGTTAGACGCGCAGCTACTCCAACGGTTGGAGGGGACGTCTAGCAAAGTAGCGGTGGTGGCTTGCAACTGTTTTCTCCTAAGCCTTTCCTCAATGCTCTCTATCTGCCGTCACATCTCATCTCTAACGGCATCAGTTATCTCCTCTCTAAGGGATTCATGTACCTCCTCTCGTAGCCGTGCATTGTGCTCGGCTTTGGTGCTCTTCCTACTCCGGTACGCTTCGGAGTCCTCTGAGAATCCTTGTTTCAATGGAACATAAAGACCAAGGCCTCTCGTGCGACTCGGGTCCTCCTTGTTTCTCAAGGCCGCAGAGAGTATATCTCTCTCCCTGACTGCCTGAAATGAGTCTTGGGAAGATTCCGCACTTAGTGCTTCCTACAAGAGCCTGACATGTTATTTCACTTCCTATGAAGTTATGGAGTAATTACAAACTAGGTAGTTTGATATCTTACCAAGCACTGGGACACTTTCTCGTCTGCGGGATTTGGAAAGGAGTTGGCCCCCGAAGACACGGTAGGTGATCTCGCTCTTATCCAGTTTCGAGAGCACTCATTAGGGATCCTGGCAAATGGTGGGGAGGCCTCCCATAGGATTGCCTGCTCGTCCTCCTTCCTTTATTGTAGGATTTTACCCGCATACCCAGCGGTGCCGAGTTTGTGGGGGTGCGTGTCTTTTGCCTGCAGGGCCTTGTACGCCGCACTTTCACTCCTAAAATCATCTGTCGTCTTCTTCGCCACAAAGTCTTGCTAGCATGGTTGCACAAACGGATACTTCTGGAAGGGCGTCAGATCCTTCTCCACGTATTGCTTCATAAGCGTGCTCTTAAAGTTCTTCCACGCTTTGCATGCCGCTAGCAACGTGTGTCGTTGCACGGAGGTCCGGTGTTTTTCCGGGATCTCGAACGATTGGATAATTTTCATCACCAGCGTACGTTTATGAGCTTTGGTCAACTCCTTCCACGAATCGTAGGTGATCTTGATCCATTCCCGTGCAACTATTTCGAGCGTTCTCTGGAATGCGGACGTTGCTTGCCGAGGATTGAGAAGGGTCCCAGATGGATCGACATCCGTGATGGTAAGTCGGCCCTCGGGCCTTTTCGATATTCCTCTTCTATCGTGCTTAGATTTTCCAGAGGACGGCGTATCAGACGCATGAGGCGACAATGATAGAGAATGAGCAGACGACATCTTCATAAGAAATAGAAGTTCTGACACACATGAACATATTATCATAAGATTCTCTATGTGTATGCGTATACACACCAATTAATAAATAATTGGGGTATAATTGGGATATGTAGGGAAGAATTTACGATACTTTCTTATTAAGTATATAGCTACCATAAAAAAAATCCATACATGGTACGTATAAGAAGGGGATAAATTTGCAAAGTTATATAGTTACTTATTATACTTGAAATATAATACCTTAAATATAAGTATGCGATGTTCAGCATTTCAACATCCTAGGAAACTATTTCAAATGATTGATATAGTTGCAGTAAATATGCATGCTTGGTAGAACTGATCGTTAGGGTAATAAAAATTGCTTTAAAATGTAAAGCCATTGGTACAAATGATACTGAGGGTAATTAGTGGCATGTAGTCTTTAAGACCATCCTTTTCTAACCGAACAAGCAAGGCGAGGGTAATTTGCTCCCATAAAAGGAAGGAATTTGCAAATTGAGACTTTCTTTAAGCTAACCCTACTTACCCTCAAATATTTCCATGTTTGAAAGTCTACGCCATACATCAAACTTATAGGTCTCCAAGTGAGAGACATACAGGGGTGTAAAATGTAGTTGCCACGCAAGAAAATAGTATACCTGCTTAAGTGTGTAAAATGTGGTTGCTACAAAAAAATAGTATGCCCGTTATCATTGACTAGCAAAAATTTTAGTAGATTAATGACCACTACACCAAAATGAATGTGTATGTGTTGAAATCATACTCCATACAAATGTGTTAGGATAACAACAAAACATATATGAATCATTGGACAATAATCATGGCCTACAAATTACCGTACCAAAACAAATTGGTGTACTCATCAAGGACGAAACGAATCAAAATTAAAACATTAGCGGGCCAAAACATGTCTAAAACTGCCAAAATCCTTCACATGATTTTAAAACAAATACGGTATGTTCTCACATATGACAAATGAACGCCTACTAGAAATCACAGGTAAGCAAAATTCCAAACCCTAATTAAATACGCAACACATGATTGCATGGTACTACAAAATCACAACTGAGAAAAACAATACAAATCCTGAATATGCAGCACATGATTGCATAATACCATAAATCACAACTAAGCAAAAATACAAATCCCAAATAGGCAATACATGGTATGCAAAAATACAATCATGGGAGGCGCTTACCTTGGTGGTGCTTGGGAGGCGCTTAGGGGAGGAGGCGTGCCAGACTTGAGAAGGAGGCAACGCATGCTTGGGAGAAGGGAGAAGGCGGGCTCGGGGAGGAGGCACGTCGGGCTCGGGGGAGGAGGGGTGTCGGGTTTGGGGAGACGACGGCTCGTGCTTGGGGAGGAGGCGATGGACTCGGGGGAGGAGGGGTGTCGGGTTTGGGGAGACGACGGCTCGTGCTTGGGGAGGAGGCGATGGACTCGGGGGAGGAAGCGCGTCGAGCTTGAGGAGGAGGCGGCGTCGAGAACGGCGGTGACGGGCTCGGGGAGGAGGGAGAATTAGAGAAACTTAATTGTTTGAGTAGGGGCGCGGGCAAACCCTAGAGTCCGAATATAAATAGGGTTGGACATCACAAACGGTTCTAAAGTAGAACCATCTGTGATAAATACACATCACAGACGGTTCCAATAAATAATCATCTGTGATAAGTTGGACATCACAGACGGTTTAAAGAAAAAAACCGTCTGTGATATTTAGCAATATCACAAACGGTTCTTATTCAGAACCATCTATGATACTTCACAGATGGTTTTCAACATGAACCGTCTGTGATATTACCTCTTCACGGATAGTTTTTAGCGTAGCCAGTAACACAGACGGTCGATAAACCAAAACCGTCTGTGATTGTATTTAATACTGATGGTTTTGGTCTACCGTCTGTGATGAGGCGTCTAGTATTAGCCTTTTTGTAGTAGTGCGCACACCCCCTTTACTACACGATCACTTGCCCAAGCATAAATCATTTTTGTTCGACCTGGCCAAATGGCAATCCTTACCGTGGCACAACAAATTTTAATAACATTGGCTTCTGCCACAATTCCATATATCATTAAATCAAGATTAATCATTTATGAACATGTGATCATGAATCCCATCGCGACTAAGTATGACTAAGCGTAACTATGATACCCATGTTGGTACTAAAATATACCCAACTAAAATTAACCAACCTGTGGTGTTCAAGGATACATGTTAATCATAATTATCGAGGTGTCAGATTGTCAAATAGGTATTTAGCTACTCCCGAAAAAAGTTGATATAAAATTAGCAATGCATGTTGTTATAAAACAATATAATTTTATAAAATGGGTACGACATGATCAAGGGTCTACGACTTGCCTGCATTGAAGGTTAGAGTTGCTTCGGCCGACGGGTCTAGGAATTCTTTGGAAACACCATAATTTATATGTGCTAAAAGAGCCAAATAAATACAATAATTCCAAATAAAATCCAAAAATTATAACCAAAAGAAAGGTACTTAATTTAGATGAATTTAGAAACAAGAATTGACAGAATCGAAGTTCGTATAAGGGAGAACAAACGTCTGAAAGATTGCGATCACATGAAATGATAGAAATAGAAAAGAGAATAGAATATTCCTGGAATTACTGTGCCAAATTTCCTTTTCACAAACCAAGGAAAATGAGTGGATGACTTTGAGGGCCCACCTGCAAGTGAGAGAGATGGAGAGATGAAAGGAGGTGTGTATGACAAGGGGCCCCACATGGGGTGACTCAAAGAAGAGGAAGGGAAGAAGAAGACAGCAGAGTCAAGGGGGGGTTCCCGGGAGCGAGGCGGTTCTAAGGGTGGTGGTGGCATCACCGCCAGAGCTCTAACGTGGCGGCGACGCGTAAAACGGTAGCGACAGCGGCGGGGTGCAAGAAGGCGGCGGCGCTCCGGCGGTCTTCCAGCGAGGAGAGTGAGATCATGGCGTAGAATGCGGAGCATGAATCCAACGGTGGCGACGATATTGCTAGAAGATCAACAATGGCGGTGGAACACGAGGAGGAAGGAGCTTCAGCCGGCGACGCTAAAGCTCAAAATCTGGCTAGGTGGAGGAGAGAGGGGAGGGAAGACTCGGGGATGGGAGTAGGACCTTCGAGAGCACACCGTGATGCACTCGGGGAGACGAATAGGTGGCCAGAGGGGGAGATAGAGGGAGGAGGTGGCGTGACCGGTGGCGGTGAAGAAAAAGGGAAACAGTGGAGGTGCTCCGGTTGGGGAAAAGAGGGGAGGAAAGGAGGGGAAGGAAGGGGGTGGAAGGGGGGCTTCGGCCGGCTTAAATAGGCGAGAAGGGGGGGGAAGCTGCATGTGGGAGCCATGTGGTGCGTCGAGGCGGGCCTGCACAGCAGGCTGGTAGGGGCCTGGGGTGTGGGCAGAGGGGCAAGGGCGATGGCCGTGAGAATCTGGTCTGGCGACACCGGGATAAGCCGTCGAGAATCTCGGCGAGGAGAGGAGGGTAGGAGGCCTTGATGAGAATCGGCGCAAGCGCAACAACAGAACATGAGCGGAAGCGGAGGTAGAAGAAAGAGAAAAAGAAAAGAAGAAAAAGAAAAAGAAGAAAAAGAGAGAAAATCCGAAAAATAAAATAAATCCAAAAAATTCAAGAAAATTTTATAAAATTCCTTGGAACCTAAATGAATTGAATAAAATAATTTTGGATTTAATTGAAGTTTATTTTAGTCATTTAAAAAGTTTTTCAATTTCTAAAAATTCAAATTATGCTTCAAATTAATCCAATAAAATTCAAATGGTTTATTTTATTTTCAAAGCTTTAAAAAGGCTTTGGAAATTAGGGAATATAGAAAAGAAATAAAAAGAACCCAAAGGAAATAACAACAAGGTCTTGGAAAAAGGATATCTAAGATAAAACCGGAAAATCAAATAAAACAATTTTTATTTAATTGAAGTTTGATTTACTCACATTAAATTATTTTTATTTCTAAATATCAAATTAAGCTTTATCAATTCTGGAAAAATCAAATGGTTATTTTTATTTTGAAAATTTCAATAAGGTTCGAATATTGAGATGTTACATGTTTCTCGTGAAATTCATGCGATCCAAACAAGCCATAATGCCCGCTTGAACTAATTGATCATATAATCTTGTATTCCCACCGGTCCATTTCATAAGGCATATTAGCTTTCCATGGAATTCATGTAAACTTAATGTTAGCTTATCTATTTTGATCATATTTATTTCATTCTCCCAATCATTTATCAACCATCATTTCTCATCATCGTAAAGCACTAAATGAACTCTCAAGTCATTTTATGTCATGGATTTCTTAATTGTTGATATTTAACCTTTTGTTTGATCAAAATACAACTTATAAAATCAACCAAAGGGAAAGTATACATTTTCCAACGTAGTTATTATGTCATAAAAATGTTTCGGATTGGTATGGTTCCAGCCAGTTTTAAAACTATGTTTTGTCTTGGCAGCATTGTTGACATTGTTTTTACATGTATTTCATCTTCTCTCACAGCATTTATCCAACAAACATTTGTTAGTTAACTAAATAGCAAACACTTATTTCCTAAGGAACCATCTCAAAAATTTGAACTTTCAAGCCGAAGATCTAAACTTTCAACATGGAAATTTGAACTTTCAACTCAATAATGCCAATTAGTGAACACTTTCTAACTAGTGAAACTTTGGACTCGAAATTCAAACTTTTTTAAAAATTTTGAATTTTCAACTTTCAAATCAATAATACTAGAAAAGAAAGGTTTTCACTAGTGAACGTTGGCATTCTCCTTTTTCTTTTATGAAGTGCAAAAGTGACGTCAAATATAAGTTAAGAGTTTTCTTAAAATTATTGTGTACATGTTAATTTTCGCCCACAACCCCTTATAAGTCTTTTAGGGCTTATTTCAAATGCATGATTTTATATGAATTTCACATAAATTTTACAGTAGGATTTGGAAAAATCCCCGAAACCTGAGCAAAGCCTTATAGTTTTAAAGCCTCGCATACTTAATGTAACTGAAGTTTATTCTCTTCTACTTACCCAGCACATTACTTCAATCTTCCATCTTGCATGCCATCACTCACTTCCTACACAAGCTACAAGTGATGGGTGTTAGCTGACATAAGATGTTGCAACTATGGCTAAAAATAATCTATAAAAAATTATGAAACATATTGTTTTGACAAGCTTGACTAATTTTCACTACTACAGAAAGGGTTATCACAGACGGTTCTAAATAGTTATCACAGACGGTTTCTCAACCGTCTGAATTTATATGTCTATGATAACAGGCAGTTATCACAGACGGTTTTTGAGCCGTCTGTGATAAAAAACAACACAAACGATTTTCTGGTATAAACCATCTATAAAGATCAACTATCACAGCCGGTTATATGTATGAACCGTCTGTGATACATAACACAGATGGTTAGTAAAATAACTGTATGTGATATCATAAATATCACAAACGGTTTTTTGTAGTAGCCGTCTGTGATATCTGACATATCGTAGACGGTTGTTGGTGGTAGCCGTCTGTGATTGAATACATATTACAAACGGGTGTTAGTAGTAGCCGTCTATGATTGGATACCTATCACAGACTGTTGTTAGTATTTAGCTATCTGTGATTGTATATATATCATAGATGGTTAGTAAAAATAACCGTCTGTGATATCCAACATATCACAGACGGTTGTTGGTGGTATCCGTCTGTGATTGGATACATATCATAGGCGGTTAATAACAATAGCCGTATGTGATATCCTGTATATCACAGACAGTTTTTGGTGGTAGCCGTCTATGATAGTATGCATTCACATATGGTTTATTCCACAAAACCGTCTGTGATAGTTCGTTCTATACCTAAATATTTTGGTTTTTCGGCTAGCCTTAGGTACTGTTAGCTATGCCCTCTCAAAACAAGCAGAAAACAGATATATCGCAATTGATTTGATATAGAACAACTCAAAGTGATTTAAAAACTTAATATCAATTACAAAGTGATTTGAATTACAACTCAAAGTGAACTACAATAAATCGGTGTCGCCGGGGTAAAACTCTCCATTTTGGTTAATGATCTCCCCCGTGATGAAGGCGGCGAGCAGTCCTCCAACGTCCGCGAGTAAGTCTACATGGAAAGCACTTTCTTCGATTGTCATGCCCTGTCACTAGCAAGAGTAAAGTAGTAAGCATATATATTTAAATTCATAATTATGAAATAATTATTGCGAGATTGACTGACAAACCTCTAGATCTTTCGTCCTAGCACTCATGATTTTCAGCATATGATGACAAACATAGAATGCACATATGTTGCCTTGTAGTAGTTGCTGGTGGCATTACAAAAATAGAAGTGTGATATAGGATATAGGTATAGTCAGTTCGACAGACCAGGTTACGAAGTGTGATATAGGATTATTGTTGTAATATCACGATTATTCATTAGTGAGTACAATATTATTTAGAGAGGAAAATTAAAAGAAAATTCAGGATTTGTAGGAGGATTGGACCATGGGCTTTCGGCCCAACGCGACCTAGCCAGGTGGGTTAGCCATTTAGTGGAGTCAAGAGGGGGGGTGCCCCTTCCCCAAAACCCTAGCACCTATGCTATAGTATGGCGTTACCAGAGTACGAGGTATCTATGTGACCCCTTCCCTACTGCTCTGCCAAGAGAAGGAGAAGAGGAGAAAGGAAGGAGAGGAAGGAAGAAGAAGAGGAAGAGAGGAAGAGGAAGAGGTAGAAGAAGGGGGATCTTCACGAGGACTTCAGTGAGGTCCAGTGGAGAATTCATGGGTAAATTCGTGTTCCCCATTAGTTATTGCAATTCTTTTATATGCGATTTGTCGCCGAAAGTTAGATTAGTACCCTACTGTTATAGATCGGTATTTTCGCAGTTCTGATGATCCATAAGTTTGAATTAGTTCCAAGTGAAATCAGGGATTAGGGTCTCCTAGAGTTATGTGGGTAATTGCGATAGCTTTTTTGAAAGTCTTGGATCACAATTTTTGGATGGACAGATATTTAGTTACGATTTTTGCAATTCGAGTGCCTGTTCAGTCCTTAGGATTCGGGCAACGAACATAGTTTTGCATATTAAGGTTTGGAAATGGATGAATCTGGACTTTTGGTCTGCATGACTTAGATAACTTAATAATGATTCTATAGAGTCTAAGTTCATATTTTTTTGGACAAGTAGAATGAAAGTTAAGGAATTTTGAATTGTTCGTTGCAGTTCCATCCCTCTATTGGGGACAGTCAGGCAAGATTGCTCTGTTAGCAACTTTTGTTGGACAATGGAAAAATTATAATAAATTTATTATGGATGATAGTTCTCTGTAGATTCTAGAATGACTTAGATCATTGTGTTTGGTTATACCAATTAAAAGATATGTAATTTGTAAGTTGATAGTACTAAAGATGACAGAACTGTCTTCGGAGATAAAAACAAGGGTTTAGATGGATTAATCTGAACTTCTGGTCACCTGAGAATTTTAGGGTATGTGTGTGTAGATTCCATAGAATTTCAGTTCATGATTTTTGGAGGTTTGAATCAAAAGTTATGTTTGTCCTATGGTGGTTGTCTGTTTTGGACAGACTGGGACCTGGCAACGTAATGGTATTGTTTCGGGTCACGAATAAGAGCGAATGAGTTCATTTAGTTTTATTGCTATGCTATGTGCAATTAAATGGTTGTCTTAGTATGCTTTATGAATACCAGGTGGTGGTGAGAACCCGGGGATAGAGTCTTCTTTTTGTTGTCATCTGTCTTACGGTTGAGGCAAGTGCAAGCAGTGTAGAGTATTTGTAGTGTTATATTCATGATAATTGCCATGGTTTAATCATATGGAATTTTATCTATGATTTTGTTGCTGAATGTTATTCTCTCATGATGGATTGAGAATATTAAGTTCATTTGCATCATGGCATTCATTTCTTTGAGTCTTGGGGCTACGTGGTAGCCAAGGACTGATTCTCTTGAGGTCCCCATCATGTAATGGACGGGCATGGGTCCCCACACTCGTGGAGTGTGGGCTTGAGGTCCCTGCGCTTGAGGGCACAAGCTTGAGTATGCATCGACGAATGCACTATTCCGCATTATCGGTAATTGCATTGCATGAAAGTGGTTCAATTGCTGATGGCAATATGAGGATTTTGTTATATTCCATACATGTGTATGTTTTGATTACTTCACTGTTGTACTTGCTGAGTCGTGGACTCACGCTTGTTGTTGATGTTTTCTTTAGGTACTTCTTGAGGAAGCGACATGCATGGAAAGTGTTAGATTTTGGTGCACTTCACACATGACTAACCTTGGCAAATAAAAATAGCCCGTTTAGTTAAATTTAAGTGATCCTGCTATTATTTTTATTCTTAGATGGTGCTCATCCTTTGTGATGTTTGAGTTATTTGTAATTGGATTAGTCAAGTCTGTCTTGTGGACGTTACTATTATGCTTTAACATTTTAGATCTTGATTTATTTACTCTTACATGCTAGAATATTTCTAGTGACTTGCTTAGTCTTTCTTTCAAAGAGAATCTTGAAGAATCCTGATATATTCTTATGGTTATGCAAATTAATTATTAGAACAAAGTTTATGTCTAGAATCTTGTTGTTCAAAATAGTTTTGATTAATGCTAGCTTGTTAGATGTTGAAAAACTTGTTGTTTATTGATAGTGGATAGAAGTGAATTGAATTGTTGAGTTAGTTTAGTAGCATCCTTGGCTCAGAGTTGAGTTGGGGTGTTACAATTGTGCTATAGCGGGTATCGAAAATCGCGTCCTATGCCGCAGTGTGGCGCTCTGTTCCTTGTGTGTCCCTCCCCCGGCAACATAGGTGCTAAACGACCTACGTGATTCCAAAAAGTTATCCTTGGACATTTCAAATGAAGGAAGACTACAATAGAGTTACGTATGGAGGAAATAAGCATACATGTCGAGTACTTTTTGCACAATGGTGAAGTCATAGTTTTTGTCGACTAGGGAATCAAGGTATGTTACCTTGTTCCACTTTGGTACAATGACTAAAAGGATCCAGTGGAACTTACTCATGTATGTCACTATAGTCATTAAACCTAAGTTCGTTAGCAGGTGCACGCAGCCCCTCCCGCTGTAGTTGCACCTGTTGCTGTTCCGGATGCTGCACCGGCTCCACCTGAGGCCAGAATGAGCCTTCGAGAGTGGATGTCTCTCCGTCTAGACACATTTGATGGAGCAGGCACTCCGGTTCAAGCAGCCGACTGGCTTCGTTGTATGGAACAACAGTTTGGGGCATTGGAGATAACCTCGGCGCAGAAGGCGCGCTTTGTGGCCTTCCAACTGAAGGGCCAAGCAGACATTTGGTGGGAAGGGGCTCTATCAGCTAGGACCCCAATCCAGGGACTAGTCACCTGGGAGATTTTCTTGGAGCAATTCAAAGATAAGTTTTACCCTGATTCCTTCCTCGAGAAGATGGAACATTCCCTGACGACCTTTGTTCAGGAGAAGCTGTCTGTGGCGGATTATGAGGCAGGGTTCAACAATTTGGCCCATTTTGTGCCAGTTGTGGATGGTAATGACCAAGAGAAGGCAAAGAGGTTCTATAGGGGACTTAACCATGAGTATCGCCACGTCTTGGGGGCGACTAGTTTGCTTGACTTCAACTCTGTGGTCAATCAGGCCAAGGGTATGGAGTTGGAGAGGGAGCTCACTAGGGAGAGGCAGTCTTCTAGTGGCTTTACTCCTTCCGGTGGTTTTGGCAGTCTTCAAAAGAGGAGTTTCGATGGTAGGAGTGGGTCTTCTCAACGACCTGCTTCCAAGAAGTTCTAGGGAGGCCATCGTCCTCAGTCGTTGGTGCGATTTGTTCAGTAGAGGCAGACTGCTCCTTCAGCACCACGCACTTCCTCATCTTCGCAGGCGTTTGCATCCTATTCCAGGCTAGGGTATGATTTGTTTTAAGTGCGGCGATGCACATCATGCTTCTGAGTGCTCTTTTACTAGGGTTTGTCGTCATTGAGGCCTGTCAGGCCATAAGATGTCAGTTTGTAAGCAGAATCCAGCGAGTATCATCAAGTGGGAGTCAGTTCCTGTGGTATCTTCGATTGTACCACCACGAGGTTCAGTTCAGACTCTGGTAGCTACTCCTGCGCCACAGTACTCTCCAGGTTGGGCTCCTCCTGGAGCGCTCCCTCCAGCACCTCCTGTAGGGTTCTACTGGAACCCTATACCGTCTGCATCGCCTTCGTTCGCTTCACCTGCGGTAGTCCCTGTTCTTCCTTCGCCGAGTGTTGGTGCGTCCTCTACCTCGGCACCACCGGGTGTCTACTCCATGCCTACACCTGAGACCGTAGGCCGTCCTGACGTGGTGATAGGTACCCTACTAGTTGATTCCCATGAGGCTTTTGTTCTTTTCGATTCGGGGGCTACCTATTCGTTTGTGTCACTTGAGTTTGCTAGAAGGGCGGGTTTGAGTTTGCAGCATATTTCTGAATCTATTGTAGTCAGTTCTTTGGGGGGTCTCATTTCTAATTCTACAGTATGTCCGGGCTGTTCTATTACCATTGATGATGAGGATTTGACAGCCAATCGAATGGTGATTCAGCTATCGCCTTTTGATGTTATTCTTGGTATGGACCGGTTATTCAATTACTGTGCTAAGATTTGCTGTTTCTAGAAGACTGTGACTTTGCAAGCCCCGTCCGGTGAAGAATTGGTTTTTCAGGGAAGTGCACTGTCTAATTCCCTCTTTGTGTTGGCCAGTTTGTTTCCTAGCTGACGGGCATCAACCATTGGATTGCTTTGGTCTCTTAGCACGAAGGCAGACTCTTCTCTACGCATCGAGGAGATTCCCGTGGTGCGTGAATATCCTGATGTTTTCCCTGCAGAGCCTCCTGGGATGCCTCCAGAACGGAATGTGGGATTCCGATTGATCTTATTCCTAGTACTCGACCTATTTCTATGTCTCCGTACCGTTTGGCTCGACTCTTTCAGGATGAGTTGAAAAAGTAGTTGGACGATTTGCTGTCCAAAGGAATGATCCAGCGTAGCGTTTCGCCGTGGGGAGCACCTATTCTCTTCACAAAGAAGAATGTGTATGATTATCGCGCTCTCAATCAAGCGACGATAAAGAATAAATACCCTTTGCCCCATATTAAGGATCTCTTTGATCAACTGAAAGGAGCTAAAGTGTTCTCCAAGATTGACCTTCAGTCGGGATACAGTCAAATTCGAATTCGGGAGAAGGATATTGAAAAGACGACTTTCTCCACAAGGTATGGGCATTATGAGTATAAGGTTATGTCTTTTAGACTAACAAATGCTCCTGCAGTTTTCATAGAAGCAATGAACAATATGCTGCATTGGTATCTTGATGATTTCGTAGTGGTGTTCATTGACGATATCTTGATCTATTCCAAGTCAGAGGAGGATCATAAACAACATTTGAGGTTGATTCTTGAGACCTTGTAGGAAAATCAATTCTTTGCCAAACTGAAGAAATGTGAGTTTTGGATTTCAGAAGTTAGGTTTCTGGGTCATGTGATTAATCAAGAAGGCATTTCAGTCGATTCTAGCAAGATCTCGATAGTAGTAGAATGGAAAAGGCCAACAAATGTCAACGAAGTGAGGAGTTTTCTGGGCTTAGCTGGTTATTACCGGTGTTTTGTGGAGGGCTTGTCTATCATCGCTAAACCGATGTCTTAGCTAACATAGAAAGGTGTCAAATTTCAGTGGTCAGATGAGTGTGAGCGCAGTTTTGTACCTTGAAGGATAAGTTGGTGATTGCTCCTATTCTTACTCTTCCTGAACCTGGGAAGCATTTCACCATTTATTTGGATGCTTCTCGAGTTGGGCTTGGATGCATGCTCATGCAGGATGGAAAAGTGGTTGCCTATGCTTCGAGGCAATGGAATAAACAAGAGCAAAATTATCCTACACATAATTTAGAGCTTGCCGTAGTGGTTCTTGCTCTAAAGATTTGGCATCATTATTTGTATGGCGAGTCTTATGATATTTTCACCGATCATAAGAGCCTCAAGTATATCTTTACCCAGAAAGATCTAAATCGGAGACAAAGAAGGTGGTTGGAATTAATAAAAGACTATGACCTCACTATACACTATCAGCCTAGCAAGGAAAATGTAGTGGCGAATGCTCTTAGTCGCAAGGAGACACCCCCTGCTCTTAGTTGTCTTGTTGTTGATTATGAGCGTATGGATAGCTCTTTTTGCTTTGCGGGCACTGTTCAGACTGAGACTCGTTTGCTTCTTGAGTCAGCTATCCTAGATGGAGTGTGAGAAGCACAACAGCATGATCAGATGCTCCAACGGGCGAGGAAGCGTCTTGATGAGGGCAAGCAAGTTCATTTTAGCATAGATGAGGTTGGCGCATTATGGTTTAAGGGCTACCTTTGTGTGTCACAGGAAGCTTAAGTCAAGAATGATATTCTAAGGGAAGCTAATCATACTTCGTATACCTTACATCCTGGCGAGACTAAGATGTATAAGGATCTGAAGAAGATGTTTTGGTGGAAAAGAATGAAGGTGGATATTGCTCAGTATGTGACGTCCTGTGGTGTTTGTCAGCGGGTCAAGGCTGAGCATAAACGTCCAGCGGGATTGTTGCTGCCTTTGGAGGTCCCAGTTTGGCCGTGGGATGATATTTCCATTGATTTTGTGGTTGGTTTACCTCGCACGCGGTGAGGGAAGGATGCTATTTAGGTTGTAGTGGACCGTTTTAGCAAGTATGTGTATTTCATTCCCATCCGTACAACAAATTCAGTGATCGATTTGGCTCCTCTCTATGTGCGAGAGATAGCGCAGTTGCACAGTGTGCCTAAGACTATTATTTCTGATCGTGATGCCAAGTTCGTCTCCAAGTTTTGGGAGAGTTTGTAGGGTTCCTTGGGCACGTAGCTTCGTCTTAGCACCGCGTTTCACCCTCAAACGGATGGTCAGTCTGAGCTTACAATTCAGACACTTGAGGACATGTTCATGTCTTGTATTATGTCTTGGAAAGTAAGTTGGGAAGATTACCTAGCACTAGCAGAGTTCGCCTACAACAACAGTTACCATGCTAGTATTCGAGCTGCACCATTTGAGGTTCTTTATGGGCGAAGGTGTAGATCCCCGTTGTGCTGGGATGTGTTTGGAAAGCGGGCAGTTTTGGGTCCCGATTGGGTTCAGCTGACTGTGGCCAGAGTAGCAGAGATTAGAAAAAATCTGTTAGCTTCTCAGAACCGACACAAGAGTTATGCTGATGTGAGAAGGAGAGATTTGGAATTTGATGTGGGGGACTAGGTACTTTTGAGAGTATCTCCTACTAAAGGCATTGTGTGTTTTGGTGCAAAAGGGAAGCTTAGCCCGAGGTACGTTGAACCATTTCTAATCGTGGCACGAATTGGAAAATTGGCTTATCCCTTGGATCTTCCTGAGTCCATGCGTGGCGTGCATAATGTATTCCATGTATCTATATTGAGGAAGTATTTGAGAGATCCAGAACATGCAATTCCGTTAGAGCCATTGAGCATTGAGCAAGATCTTACTTTCGAATCCCAGCCTGTGCAAATTCTGGAAGAGTCAAAATGAGTTCTGAGAAATAAAACGTTGAAGTATGTTAAGGTGCTTTGGTCTTATCAGTCTGAGAGAGAGAGGCCACTTGGGAGCAAGAGTCTTGCATGCGTGAGCAATATCCAAATTTGTTCATGACTGGAGCATGTGAATTGTTGTTTCGTTTTAGAGGCAGTTGTTCTTTTGTTAAAACGACGTTTAGAAACCAGGGTCGAATTATGTTACGGAGGGATAGAATATAATATCCCGATCATTCAATAGTGAGTACATTATTATTTAGAGAGAGAAATTAAAAGAAAATTCAGGATTTGTGGGAGGATTGGACCTTGGGCTTTCGGCCCAAGGCGTCCTAGCCAAGTGGGCCGGCCATTTAGTGGAGTCAAGAGGAGGGGCTCCTTCCCCAAAACCCTAGCACCCCTGTTACAGTACCAACGCCGCACTATAGCACGTGGGTACTGTAGTAGGCACCTTCCCTACTCCTATGCCAAGAGGAGGAGAAGTGGAGAAAGGAAGGAGAGGAAGGAAGAAGAAGAGGAAGAGGTAGAAGAAGGGGGATCTTCGCGAGGACTTCAGTGAGGTCCAGCGGAGAATTCGTGTGTAAATTTGTGTTCCCCATTAGTTATTGCAATTCTTTTATATGTGATTTGTCATCGAAAGTCAAATTAGTACCCTACTGCTGTAGATCGGTATTTCTGTAGTTCTGATGATCCGTAAGTTTGAATTAGTTCCATGCAAAATCATGGATTAGGGTCTCCTAGAGTTATGTGGGTAATTAAGATAGCTTTTTGGAAAGTCTTGGATCACAATTTTTGGATGGATAGATATTTAGTTACGATTTTTGCAATCCGAGTGCCTGTTTAGTCCTTGGGATTCGGGCAGCAAACATGGTTTTGCATATTAAGGTTTGGAAACAAACGAATCTAGACTTTTGGTCTTCATGACTTAGATGGATAACTTAATAATGATTCCAGAGAGTCCAAGTTCATATTTTTTGGACAAGTACAACGAAAGTTATGGAATTTTGAATTGTTCGTTGCACTTCTGTCCCTCTGTTGGGGACAATCGGGAAAGATTGCTCTATTAGCAACTTTTTTTGCACAATGAAAAAATTATAATAAATTTATTATAGACGCTAGTTCTCTGTAGATTCTAGAATGACTTAGATCATTGTGTTTGGTTGTACCAATTAAAAGATATGTAATTTCTAAGTCGATAGTACCGAAGATGACAGAATTGTCTTCGGAGATAAAAACAAGGCTGTAGATGGATTAATCTGAACTTCCAGTCACCTGAGAATTTGTGGGAATGTGTGTGAATTCCAGATAATTTGAGTTCATGATTTTTGGAGCTTTGAATCAAAAGGTATGGTTGTCCTATGGTGGCTGTCTGTTTTGGACAGATTGGGACTGGGCAACTAATGGTATTGTTTTAGGTCGCGAATAGGACCGAATGAGTTCGTTTAGTTTTATTACTATGCTATATAAAATTGAATGGTTTTTGTAGTATGCTTTACGAATGCCCGGTGGTGGTGAGAACCCGGGGATAGAATCCTCTTTTCGTCGTCATCCGTCTCGTGGTTGAGGCAAGTGCAAGCAGTGTAGAGTATTTGTGGTGTTATATTCATGATAATTACCATGGTTTAATTGTATGGAATTTTATCTATGATTTTGCTGCTAAATGTTATTCTCAAATGATGGATTAAGAATATTAAGTTCATTTGCATTATGACATTCATTTCTTTGAGTCTTGGACTGCGTGGTAGCCAAGGACTATTCTCTTGAGGTCCCCGTCATGTAATGGACAGGCATGGGTCCCCACACTCGTAGAGTGTGGGCTTGAGGTCCTTGTGCCTGAGGGCATAGACTTGAGTATGCATCGACGGATGCACTACTCCACATTACTGGTAATTACAAAGAAGAAAGAAAGTTGCATTCTTGACATTTGCATTGCATGAAAGTGGTTCAATTTCTGATGGAAATATGAGGATTTTGTTATATTTCATACATGTGTATGTTTTGTTTACTTCACTGTTGTACGGCGGCGTAGGGGAGGAGTACGACGCGGGGACGACGGTGCAGAGAGAGGAGGCTTGGGGATGACCGCGGCGTAGGGGAGGAGAACGATGCGGGGACGACGGCGCGAAGAGAGGAGGCTCGGGAGGAACACGGGAAGTAAGGGAGCTGGGGAGTAAGGACTCAAACCCTAGCGAGGCCCTACTTATAAATGCATATTACAGACGGTTCTCGTAAAGAACGGTTCTCTTAAAGAATCGTCTACGATAAGCGAGCATATCACGGACGGTTCTATTCCAGGACTATTTGCGATAAACGAGCATATCACATACAGTTATATTTAAAAACCATGTGTGATAAGTATCATAGACAGTTCTATTATGGAACCGTCTGTGATGCTCAGCGCAGGTGGGGGGAAATTTTTGGACGCGTGCATTGGAGGCGAAATGTTTTGGTGCCTTAGGAATCGTCTGTGCATATATCACAATTGGTTTGTTATACTAAACCGCCTGTGATAGTTCCTTTTATAGCTAAAAAATATTCTACTTTTCGGCTAGCCTCAGGAAATGCTAGCCATACCCTCTGAAAACAACAAAGCAGACACAATCATAGATGGAATAATTTCTTAATTACATGCCGAGTTTCTTAATTACAATGGAATAATTTTCCAAATAGGTGTTCACCGTGTGGGATCATTCCACTTGGCTATTTCGTTTGAAAAAAATAGCCCTTCACGATGATTGACGCGCATATAGCTAGCTTCTTCACTGGGTTCTTCCTCGAGCCTGATGTCATCTCCGAAAGGAGGCAACTCGTCAAATTGATTGTACTCTTCCTCATCCACGACATTCTCAACCCCGATAATCCTTCTTTTTCTATGAAGAACTATGTTACGGTTCTTATTTGCCAGGTCCTTTACATAAAAAACTTGAACAACTTGCTTAGCGAGTATGAATAGTTCATCCTTGTATTCGACACATTCGAGGTCTACAGTAGTGATGTCGTACTTATTGACCTTCACACCCTGTGGAAGTTTGACCCAATGACACTGAAACAGGGGGATCTTGAAAAGTACGTAGTCGAAATCCCAAATCTCCTCTAGGAACCCATAGTAGGAACTCAACCCAGCGGTATTGAACTGCTCGTGAAATGCATCTATGTGGATACCACTGTTCTAGACTGTGCTCTTCCTATCCTGAGCTATTGTATAAAATATGTACCCATTTATGTCGTATCCTTGCCATATCATAATTGTAAATTTTGGCCCTTTTGCCAACCATGGCAGCATATCATCACTTGATGATGGCCTCCTAGTGAATCACACCTTTAACCATTCGTTGAACCAGCGGTTGTGCTGTCTCGTGATCCAAACCTTCGACTGGCCTGGATTCTGTTGGTGTACCATATCTTTGTGCTTGTCGATGTACGGGGACACTTGGGTCATGTGTTGTAAGACTGTGAAATGGGCTTGAGCGTACGCGTCAAAATCGAGAGTGATTGCTTTCTTTCCGATGGTCCCGATACCCTCCAGCCTCCCCTCATGACGACATAGAGATACATCTATCAGTTCCACCTGTGTCATGTAGTTGGCGCAGAACTCAATGACCTCTTTGGTTGCATAACCTTCGATGATGCTGCCCTTCGGCCGAGATCGATTCCGTACATAGGACTTGAGAATTCCCATGTACCTCTCAAACGGGTACATATGACGTAGGAACACAAGGCCACATATCTTTATCTCTTTCACAAGGTGAACAATGTGATGAACCATGATATCGAAAAATGATGGAGGAAAATACATCTCAAGATGACATAGAGTCATCACCACCTCGACCTGCAGAGCATCTAGTCTTTCGGGATCGATGACCTTCTGAGCAGTTGAGTTAAACAAATAACACAGCCTCATTATTGCCACTCGAACCTTGTTCGGCAAAATACTTCTAATTGCAACAAAAAGCATTTGTGTTATCAGCATATGACAATCACGCGACTTCATACCAATTAATTTCAAATCTTCTATAGAAACAAGTTTCTTCATGCTGGCGGAGTAGCTGGAGGGAACTTTCACACCATGTAAGCACTGGCACAGATCCTTTCTCTCGGCCTTGGACAGAGTGTAGCAAGCTGGGGGAAGGTACATTTGTCCTTTATCGGTCTATTTCGGTACTAACTCGGTCCTTATATTCATATCAACCAAGTCACGCTGTGCATTGATACCATCATTTTTTTTGTCACGAATGTTCAGTAAGAGACCAATCAAGCTATCACATATATTCTTCTCCACGTGCATGACATCAATGCAGTGACGAACTTCTAAGTACTCCCAATAAGGTAAGTCCTAAAAAATTGATCGCTTCTTACAGATGTTCTTCTAACAGGTCCTCAATTTACGTCCCTTTCCAAGCACAACATCGATATCCTTAACCATATCATAGACCTCTTTCCCTCTAAAATCCCTTGGAGATGAACTGTCCTCCTTATTTTCGTCTAATTGTTTCTTCATCTTGCAGTATAGGTGATACCTGGGAAGGAACCTACGGTGACACATGTACACAGTTATGCACGGGTTGTTCAGCCGCACACTCTTGGTATCATGTAAGCAGTGCGAACATGCTTTGGCTCCTTTTGTACTGAAACCCGATAGGTTACCAAGGGCAGGAAAATCATTGATGGTGTAGAATAACATGGCGCATAAAGTGAAGCTCTCTCATTTGTACGCATCCCATACCTATACCCCTTCGTTTCACAGTGTCACAAGACCTTCCAGCAATGGTGCTAGGTACACATCAATATCGTTTCCAGTTTGCTTCGGCCCTTGGATAAGTAGTAACATCAAAATGTACTTCCGCTTCATACACAGCCAAGGAGGAAGGTTGTACATACATAGATTCATGGGCCAGGTACTATATCGGCTGCTCATGTTACTAAAAGGATTCATTCCATCTGTACTCAATCCAAACCTTATATTCCTCGGTTCCACACCAAAGTCTTCGAAGCTCATATCAAAGTTTCTCCACTGGGCAGAATCATTAGGGTGTCTTATATTTCCATCTTTCGTATGCTCATTTGAGTGCCAACGAAGCAATTTTACATCCTTTCGGTTCGCAAATAAACGCTTCAAATGGGGAATTATAAGCAGATACCACAACACCTTAGTAGGATGTCCTTGCTTCACCTCGATGCCCTCATCATCATCAAAGTGATTCTTACGTTTGTATCGAGATGCTTTACACACTAGACATATATGCAAGTTTGCATACTCTTTACGGTAAAGGATATAATCATTCGGGCATGTATGTATTCTTTCTATTTCCATTCCCAATGGACAAAGAACCTTCTTGGCTTAGTTGGTGGTTCTGGGCAACACGTTTCCCTTTGGAAGGATGTCCGCTAGGTGACCTAGTAACACCGTGAAACTCTTGTTGGACCAACCATTGCTTGCCTTCAATTTTAGTAGTTCAAGCACGGATGACAACCTTGTATATTCCGGCTTGCAGCCCAGAAACAAAGGTTTCCCCGAGTCCTCCATTAAGCCATCGAATCTACCAAACTCTCTCTCTCACTATAGTCCTCTTCTGCATCGCGTAGCATCTGATCTAGATTGTCATCGTGCGACCTACCCTTATCGAAAGCACATACCATATCTGGTATATCGTTATCTCTCTCGACGATGTTACTACCTTCCGGTATAATCTGCTCTTCAACATAACTGGTCCAACATGTATACTTCTTTTTGAAACCCCTTTGAATCAAGTGCTCTTCAATCTGCGGCGGGTTGGTAAACATCTTCAGATTATCACAATCAATGCATGAATAGTACATAAATTCTATCCCCTTCTTCAACATATCCTGCTCGATAGCTCTTCTAAAAGTAGACACGCCATCAATGTACTCTTCACTCATACAGTTCTCAACGTACATCCAGTTTCAGTCCATCTGCGCTACGCACATAACAAATTAGATTAATACACGCAACTACTCTTCCTATTGACCAAACATACTACATATTGAACAGTGATTAAACTAGGGCAAATATAAAGGATTACAGATCGTTACCCTAGGAGATCACCAAGAAGATCCCAAATATCCCGCGAGATCTCTTCCTATTGACCAACCTCGCTTTCTTCCTCCTTTCCTTCTCCTCCCTTCTTCCTTCATTTGAGATAGCCAGAACTAAGGCTCACTATGATGTAAACAGTATTATTTTACACAATACAGGACAAGTCAATGTATATATACATGCTGCTCATTGTTCTATTATAAATCTTAACTACTAATAACCTCCTTGGATGATAAACCTAGCTATCATCGATCTCTCTAGATTATAATGTATATAATTAGAAGCAAACACTAACCTTAGACCACCAAGAATTAATAGATCTACAAGCACACTTGCAAATCTACGGTATTTAATTCTTTCACTAAACGACGTAGAATCGGCCGTCTCCTTCAAAGCAGCCACATATCAGAGATAGATCTGTCTGGAGTCAGGACGACTAGATATTTAATTGCGCATATCACAGACCGTTCTTAAAAAGAACCGTTTGTGATACGTATCATAGACAGTTTTAAATAACCAACGTTTGTGATAATCGTAGGGCTCACAGACGGTTCTTAACAAGAACCATATGTGAAATTCGGAGACCTCACCGACGGTCTCTGAATTATCACAGACGATATTTATTCAAAACCATCTGTAATACGTATCACAAACGGTTCTTAACAATAACCATCTGTGATATGTGCTATTAAATATTTGGTTGTCCCCTTAGATCTTGATATATCTGTAGTGAGAAATGTCTCTGATATATATGCGGCTGCTTTGAAGGAGGCGGCTAGCTCTGGGACGCATTTGGTGAAAGAAATACCGTAGATTTTCGTGTGTGCTTGTAGATCTATTTGTTCTTAGTGATCTAAAGTTAGTATTCCTTTGTCTTTGATGCGACTACTTTGAAGAAGACGTCGAGTACGCTTAAGAAAGCAACCAAGCCTACCACGAAGCATGATTTATTTATTTTTGGTTGTCGTCCACACATCATGAGGTGATGAGACAGTAGCCACAGCCTACTTCATCGAACCTGATACACTCTCCTGGCAGCCGTGCTTCTTGAACTTGTAGGGGCTGGTCATACTGTGATTGTTTTCTGGCTTGGCACACTCTTACTTCATTAGCATTCTCTAGCTGGTCGGTTTGACCAGCCCTGCGAGTTCAAGAAGCATGGCTGCTAGGAGAGTGTATCCGGTTCGATGAGGTTGGCCGTGGCTGCTGTATCATCCTCCTCATGCTGCGTGGGCGACCCCCCTCCCCCCCAAAAAAAATCATACTTTGTGGTGGGCTTGGTTGCTTTCTTAGGCGTGCTCGCCGTTTTCTTCAAAGCAGCCGCGCTTATCAGAGACGGTTGTTGTTAATAAACATCCGTGATACACATCACAAATGGTTCCAATTACAAACAGTCTGTGATAAATAAACATCACAGACGGTTCTTGTTAATAACTGTCTGTGATAATTATATATCACAGACTGTTGTAGTTTATAACCCTCTATGATACATATCGCAGACGGTTTATTCCACTAAACCACCTGTGATAGTTCTATAGACAAAAAAATGTTCGCACGCCAGCATAAGTAGGGCCAATCCTGAGCTTTCTCATCTTCTTCTAGTACTTGACCTCAACTCTTTCTCCTTTTGGTCTCACCTGACCTCATCTCCTCCTCTTGAGTGAGGGCCGTATGTCTAAGGCGTCGAGCTCACCGAATTAGAGTGCCCTAGCGCTAGCCACTGCTAGGTGGGTGGATTGCCCTAATTGCCGTGTGCAAGCAAATGTGTTCTGCGCCAACACTGAGGGAAATATTGGTCGAGTGTTTTACAAATATCCTTATTTCTTAGTATGTAAACTTGAGTTTGATTTCTTGCGGTTTGGATGTTTCTCCAGTAGCTATGAAATGTGTGTGCTGTTTTGGCCTTTGTATGGTTCTGTAGGCTGGAGGATGTCAATATTTTCAGTGGATAGACACCATGGACAGAGCAAGGGAGCGCAACAATACAGGGCAAAGGATGGATTCTGGGCTAGAGCAGAGAATGAAAGTTGGGATGGAGCAGAGGCTAAACATGCTGGAGTTGAAGATGGAGCGCATTCTGTACCATATCAAGTGGCTGGAGAAGATTGTGTACATGTGTGTGTCATTGTTGTAATTTATGGCATATTTGTGAAGTAGCTGGTTTCCTATAGTTATATGCAAAATAGACTTTGTTCATATCACAGACGGTTCCAACCACAAACTGTCTGGGATAAGTACATATCACAGACGGTTATTTTTAATAACTGTATGTGACATAATTATGTCACAGATGGCTTGTTCTACTAAACCGTCTGTGATAGTTCCTTCTATATCTAAAAAAATGTTCTGTTTTTCGGCTGCTAGCATCAGGAGTTTCAGTAAAAAACTACTAATTTTACAAGTAGTTCAACACCTGTGCAAAGAACTTGGCGTACTCATGCTTAATCCTATAGTCGTCATTGCTGAAGACGACGTAGTCGTCCCACCCTTCTGTCACGCCGCAATTGGTGCTCATGCACCGTGGCAAATCCGGCAGCGCCCACACTGCCCGACGGCCGCCATCTTTCACATTGCTTTGGACGCGTCCCACGAGCCTTGGCACCACTTGCACTCTCGGTTGGTCCTTTTGGCCGTCTGACACCCGCTGGTCGACTCGCCCTCGACCTGGCTAATGTATTACTTCCAAATGTCACGCGCCTTGCCAGTTGTGTAGAGGAGGAGGCCGAGCACGTAGGTTGTGGCCTTGTGGCCGGCGACAGCCCCCTGTTCGAGGAACACGAGGCTGTGCTGCATGTCTTGGTGCGCGAAGACGAGCGTGAGACCAATGATGAAGCATGCATCTGGGTTGTTAGCGCTGGTCAGGTGGTTGATGACGGTGAGGTAGCGGTCGTTGTCGAGCCACTTCATCGCCTCCTCCCGCTCTAGCGCCACGCGCCTGCCCACGACGCGCTCCTTGGACGCCTTGTACATGACCTTGCAACTCCAATATACGTACACAATTCAAAACGTCAGAATTACTCCATAATAGAAAATTAAAATTATGGCCAAATTAAGGGCGTTGTTGCTAGTCAGATTAGTGACATGTTTCTCTAGTCAAATTAAAAGGCTAACATGTATGACTGCATGGATTGGTTGCCACAACAAACAGTAGTACATATTTTTGTAGGTATATAAATACGTAAGTGGCTCGTAGGTTGCAGAGGTCAGCCATGGACTGAGGAGAGCTCGCGGCCATGAGACCGCCGATGTTGTCGACGACATCGTGAGGAAGAGCGATGGCGATCGCCGACCTCCTCGCCTTGGTCCTCACCGTCATGCTCTGTGTGCTCACCATGGCATGCAGCGTAAGGTCTGTGAGTTTTCAATACCGTAGTGATCGAGTTTTTTTTAACTCTACTGGTTGTTGATGAAGGGTGTGAAAGACATGATTATTCTTTTAAAACGTATCACAACCGAGATGAATCGCAACATCGGCGTGCGAGACGAAGAGACACATCGTAACGTCGGTGCACGAGATGAAGAGACGCATCACACGCGGGAACCGAAGCTTAAACATATCACAGACGGTTCCAACCACAAACTGTTTGTGATACAAAACTATCATAGACGTTCTTGTTAAGAACCGTCTGTGAATTATCATAGACAGTTATATTTAAAACCCGTCTATAATATTTATTAATATTACAGACGATTTTCAATATGAACCGTCTGTGATATTACATCTTCACAGATGGTTTTTACTACAGCCAGTAACACAGACATGACCTAAAGCAAAATCGTCTGTGATTATATTTAATACTGACAGTTTCGGAGAACCGTCCGTAATGAGACATCCAGTATAGTCCCTTTTATTGTAGTGTTTAGACGTTAAAAAACATCCGGTGATAGTTGTTTGCAATGTTTTGACATCTGCTTACTATATTCAATAGGAAATCCATGGTAGCAATGTTTGAATTGGGATTTAAAAAAAAGTTAAATGCCCTAATTTTGGGTATATACTTTTAAATTTTAAAACAATTACTCATAAAGCTCTCTAGCTTCCTTAAATTCTGTCAACTCCCATTCCCATTTTCCTCTGTATCAGAACAACCAACAAAGAACAGGCCAATAACCTCTCCATTTTGTGTACCACAGCATGCAATAGTAGAATAACAATATGTATCCACCTGGAGCCGTCACGCTAAATAACTAAAAGAAAAAAAAACAGCACTGGTATAAGTGAACGTATGCAGGTGCGGCTTGTCCGATTTGGACGTGTAGAGTTGGTGGGCCAGCATTGCCTGGTCGTTGATACATATGTGATATACTGATATGTAAAAAAATATTGGAGAGGGGATGGGATAATTTATGTGCATATACTCCGTTTGATCATTGGATGGCCACTTGCGTTGCGAAAATAAATCCTCGACGAGAGCCCCGGAGGAGAGAGAAGGGAGGGCGGGAGATCGGACGGTAGTGGAGGGGCCTCAGAGCAGAGAATTTGCTTCCTTGCGTTGCCGTCGCGTCTTGTCAGATTGACGGCATTATTTTGAGCCGCATGTCCCATCGTACTCCCGTACTGTGATTATTCCAAAAGAAAAGAAACTATTTATGCGGATGACCATTTCGCAGCCAGGGGCTAAGAACCTCCGACCAATGCAACTGGCATCCTTTCATGTCTCCTACTTGCTTTGACTTCTGGATCTTATGTGGTCATCGTGATCAATCAATCTACCTATACTTATACACATTAGACACTCCTACTAAATTTTTCCCCCGTTAATCGGGCAAGAAATAAAAAGATACAGCTGTCCATCCGAAGATCCGAGCTATAATAGTTTAGATTGAAATAAATCGTCCATGTCAAATATAATAAAAAATAAAAGGAAAAAAAGACCTAGTCATCTATCTAATGGATCCGAGTTATATAACGGCATAAAATAAAAGAAAGAGTTCATATCAACTACAATAAAAAACTGAAATTCAAATTTTAAAATAAAACTAGCAATTTTTTGGGAGTATAGAAAACTAGCGATTTGATTTCCATATAAATTCCAAAGTAAATTGTCTATCTAGTGGATCGAGTTATAACGACGTAGATTAAAAGAAAGAGTTCATGTTAACTACAATAAAAAACAGAAATTCAAAATTTAAAATAAAGCTAGAATTTTTTTTAGAGTATAGAAAATTAGTAATTTGATTTCCATATAAATTCCAAAGTATAATCCCTAAATAGTTAAATTTCGAAATAAAAAACAAAAGAAATCTAGCCGTTGGATTTTGTAATATCCCAACCTAACCTTGGTTGAGCCAGTCTACTAACTCGATCATACCGACTAGGGAGCCATGTTGGTCGAGCCAAGGCGAAAACCATATTTTGTTAAGTCGTTGTTCTCGAGCATTGCATTGCATCGTTACTTTCGTTCGTTCGCTAGCAAGAGAGGATGCACTTGGCACTGCAAGCCATATTCAAATTCAATTCAAATAAAATCCAAGTGAGGTAGAGCATAATGAATAAATTCAGCAAATTGAAAAAGAGGGGGCATCGCGGCTTGGATCCCAAATCTTTTAACCAAAGTGCTACATGATTTGTAAAATACAAATCCACACAACGAGCCCAATTACAAGATACATACAGGCCACAATCGACAGGCCTGGTATACCGTATACAGACCTGAACTGACAGTCAGGACACTTGATTACTTTACTGCGTGGGGAAGGAAGAAGCTAAAGCTGGATCTAGGGGTATCTGTCACCATGCATGCAAGGGAGGTGGTGGCTGGGGGGAGTGAGTTGGTTACCATGCATGCTGCCACCGCACAACCATGTAGAATATATTACGTCAATAAAATTTTACATGAAAAAAAAGGAAAGAAGAGAGAGTAGACCGTCTTTAACTGGAGAGACTGTCGTGTGTACGCGAAACAATACATGATACATTATTCTACTCTAGTTGATATGTAGCCTCGTTTCAAAAAAAATTATAAAATATAAATATTAAAGAGTGTGCTAGAAACAATCTATTGGATATGTTGTTTTTAAAGATGATATAATATATATTAGAGATAAAGTTATCTCGAACTGTTAGAGATACTCTAGGTAGCCTTCTTCAATCAATTGCACCGTTGGCCACCATTATTACCGCACGCACGCAAAGCAATTAGAATCTGCATTTTGTTTCCATGTAAACACAATGTCAAAGCACATAATGTATATACTCTTTTTATTCATTTACTCAGTTTATCTTTAGAGCTAGTATTGGCCGTCACATAAAATTAATTTCAAGCATCCATCATTTTTATTTGCATCCGGATTAGTAATCGAGAACCACGTAAATTTCAATAGGAACTCCATAGTAGCGATGTTTGAATTGTGATTTTTTTTTCGAAAGTTAAATGCCCTAATTTTGGGTATGTACTTTTAAATTTTAAAACAATTACCCATAAAGCTGTCTAGCTTCCTTAAATTCTGTCAACTCCCGTTCCCATCTTCCTCTGTATCAGAACAACGAACAAAAGAACAGGCCAATAACCTCTCCATTTTGAGTACCACAGCATGTAATAGTAGAATAACTATATGTATCCACTGGAGCCGTCACGCTAAATAACTAAAAGAAAAAAAAAACAGCACTGGTATAAGTGAACGTATGCAGGTGCGGCTTGTCCGATTGTGGACGTGTAGAATTGGTGAGCCAGCGTTACCTGGTCGTTGATACATATGTGATATACTGACATGTAAAAAAAATATTGGAGAGGGGATGGGATAATTTATGTGCATATACTTCGTTTGATCATTGGATGGCGACTTGCTTTGCCGTCGCGTCTCGTCTGATTGACGGCATTATTTTGAGCCCCGTTTCGCTGTCCTATTGTACCATCTAAACTATTCTGTGATTATTCCAAAAGAAAAGAAACTGTTTATGCGGATGACCATTTCGCAGCCAGGGGCTAAGAACCTCCGACCAATGCAACTGGCATCCTATCATGTCTCCTGCTTGCTTTGACCTCTGGATCTTATGTGGTCAATCGTGATCAACAAATCTATCTATACCTATACGAATTAGGCACTCCCAGTGAATTTTTCCCACGTTAATCGGGAAAGAAATAAAGCGATATAGCTGTTCATCCGACGGATCCGAGTTATAACAGCTTACATGGTACAATGAAAAATAAAGAAAAAAAAATCTAATCATCTATCTAGTGGATCCGAGTCATAACGGTATAGATTAAATCTATCTAGTGGATCCGAGTTTGTTAAGTCGTTGTTCTCTAGCATTGCATTGCTACTTTCGTTCGCTCGCTAGAAAGAGAGGATGCACTGGGCACTGGAAGCCATATTCAAATTCAATTCAAATAAAATCCAAGTGAGGTAGAGAATAATGAATAAATTCAGCAAATTGTAAAATAGGGGGCATCGCGGATTGGATCCCAAATCTATTAAACAAAGTGCTACATGATTTGCAAAATACAAATCCACACAACGAGCCCAATTACAAGATACATACAGGCCACAACCCACAGGGCCTGGTATACAGCCCTGAACCGACAGCCAGGACTGTAAATTTTACAGTTTGGTTCTCAACTTTATTGCAAGTTACACTGCAGTCCAGAAAAAGTAAAGGTCAAACCTCTGAGAAAACTTGATTACTTTGCTCCGTGGGGAAGGAAGAAGCTAAAGCTGGCTCTAGGGGTGCCTGTCACCATGCATGCAAGGGAGGTGGCTGCGAGGAGTGAGTTGGCCTGCTGCCACCCTATCATCATGTAAAATATAAGAGTATATTGAACCGATATCGATTCAAAGTTATATTATGTAAATATTCTAGAAATTGAACTTGTTTTTCTTCAATGTATTAAACCAATTTCTACTAATAACTGGGATCTACATTATATTAAAAAACCACAAAATAATAATATCCTCTCTCAACCGCACTCTCTTCTATGTAGTTGTTTAATGCTTTAAGTCGACTCCTAAGACTATCTCCAATGTTATGTTTTAGCCGTTCAAATGAGGAGAGAGAAGACATTGAATCGATTTAATACATTTGAGGGGTCGATTCCAACAAAAAAATGCATAGAACGGGACTCTACTTAGGAGTCGATTCAAAACATTAAACAACTACATAGGAGAGAGTGCGGTTGAGAGGGGATATTATTATTTTGTGGTTTTTAATGTAACGTGGATCCCAGTTATTAGTAGGAATCGGTTCAATACATTGGAGAAAAATAAGCTCAGTTCCTAGAATGCTTACGTAGCATAAATTTGAATCGACATCGGTTCAATACACTAAAGATGTTCTAAGTAGAGTCTATTTCCGTGTATTTTTTTGTTGGAATCGATTCCTCTAATGTATTGAATCGATTCAATACATTCTCTCTCCTCGTTTGAATATGCTAAAACATAACATTACAGATGGTCTAAGCAGCCTTCTTCAATCAATTTCACCGTTGGCCACCATTATTACCGCATGCGCGCACGCGCGCAAAGCAATTAGAATCTGCATTTTGTTTCCATGTAAACACAATATGAAAGCACATAAGGTATACACTCTTTATATTCTTTTTCTAAGTTTATCTTTAGAGCTAGTATTCGCCGTCACATAAAATTAATTTCAAGCATCCGTCATTTTTATTTGCATCCAGATTAGTAATCGAGAACCATGTAAACCAAAGGGAAGTCAAATAGAATTAAACCGAATATGTTTCCATGTTTTATGTGTGCTTAATACATGCCTTTCATAAAGAAACTAGCATATACATGTTTAGATCACTCTGTTCTTGTCTTTACTATTATAAAAAAGGCTGGGTGACATCTACTTTCGCACCTCATAAGTTGGTAGAATCTTTTATGGATAGATATGTGCATATATTACTATAAGTATCTTTTGTAGACAGTTAAATCATATGCATATTTGGTTTATGGTAAAACACTTTATGACTTGTTGATCGGATGTAAATTTTGTATATAACTTTTAGATACAAGGATAATTACCTTATGCATATTTGTTTTTCAAGTTTAGAATATATATATATATATATATATATATATATATATATATATATATATGTATATATATGTATGTATGTATATATATGTATGTATGTTTATTTGAGATCTATTGCAACGCACGAGTACTCGGCTAGCATTTCATTATGTGAGACATAAAGAGTAGTGGAGCTAGATACTGTTAAGTATTGTAATAGATGTTCTTTTATAGCATATGTGCTGTCTTGACTCAAATACTAGCATGGTAGATAAAAAAATCATCAAAATCTCATTGGGTTAAGAATAAAAATGATTAAGAACAATTCTAGGATTATGCCAAGTTCTAGATCCATGTATGTTTTGATGAGTAGCATGTCCAGATCTAGTTTTAACAATCATTGCTATGCTAAATACCTGAGTTCTTGAGACTTGATTAGTTGATTGTTCCTTGTTGCACAGAAACCAGTGGTCCAGTATGTGTGGGTTAAAACATATCATGTTTTCAGAAATGCAAAGCTGAAAAGTTATAGCCCACTTGACAATATAGGATTTAAGAAAGATAATGGTTAATCACTAGCAATGTTCAGATCTAATAGATTAATTAACGCAATGCTATTAATACTCAGTTATCTTGTTTTATTCATCAAGAAGGCAGTTGTCTGGACCCGGATTACTAAATCTGAATTCCTCTATGTATTCCACACTAGTCTAGGATTACGCTAGTGTACACAATGACAACATAGATGCAATATCAATCATTCAACGAGATAACTAAAAAATCAGCAAATTAATATTAAATAATATCAACAAGACCTTATGGTCAAGGTCTACATAACCTGTCACGCAGGGCTTAATAAATCAATAAACTCTTCCAGCGGAAATAAAATAACTTGAAGTAGTCATTCGACATTCCCCTAGACAATCGATTGGGGAACACATCATAGTTCACAAAGTCTTCATAGTACCCCTCCTCGTAGAATTCTAGACTAAATGGTTCTTCCTCAACTGAGCAATAATGTATATAGCTGTGAGTACATAGAGTACTTATCAAGTCGTATGGAACAATATGGAATTATATATTTATGCAATACTTGAACAAAGGAACAACCATATGGTTCTTTTGCACAAAGAAAATATTGTTTAAATAAAGTAAATATATTGTGAAGCATGATTGAATTAAATAAATAGAGAGAACAGACAATTGTATTAAAACAACAAGTGAACTATCAATTCACTTCCCAACCCATCTATTATCCAAAAGTTTATGAAAAATCTATACCTCATGTGAAATCTCTAGGCATTGTCCATAACCGGGGACACGGTTGTTCGAACAATTCTACTATGCAGAGGTGGTACAACTTTACCCATAAGACAAAATGAACTTATAATGTCGTCCAGTACACGTTTCCATAGGTGTGTAACTTAGTGTGTAATATCCCACTTAAATATCAAGAAATAAGAATTGCCAAATTGGACTTTAATAATTAAAATTCAGAAATCAATGGGTTTAGGGGAAAAGAAGTGGGCCTTCGGCCCATGGCCCAAGGGGGACCGACCACCCACATAGCAAGGAGAGGGCGAAGCCGACCAAGCCCTAGGCGCTAGCCCTAGTAGCCTCCCCTCATGCTCAGCGGCCCCTCCCTGCAGCCTTCCCCACGCCTACCCCTACCTCTCTTGTGTTGCCCTTGTTTCCCTCTACGCCGTTGGTGGTGGTGGTGGTGTTGGCTGCAAAGGTGACAAGAATTCAAATCTATATGTATTACTTTAATATATAATTAAAGACAATGTCTTCATGGTCGTAACCCCTAAGGCTAACGACCCTTGTGGCCGTAAGGATTCCAGAGGTTACTTATGGGTACCCTCGTCGAAGAGGTCTTGTGCCTAATACCCAACCAGATGATTACTCATAGGAGCAATGAACTGACACTCGAACCCGATTCCAAGTATATTCCTTACCGTGTGATGAATGGAACACATGTCATATTTGTCCATATCACATGACGTTTCATGGTCCTAAGATACTAACAATAACCACTGTACGGTTTAGTGTCTCACAGACACCAACCGGCGATTAGTTATTGTTTCACTAACTGTAACTGTCCCTCCGACCAGACGCGACTCTTCCAACAGACGTCTTCTCCTGGAATAACTGCCACCCCTTCGAAGGGTATTTAAAGATGGAGCACAGAGGAACACAGCATTGGATTGAAGCATCACAATCGGCATTAGATTCATGTTTCAAGTTTGATTCCATACAATACAATAGTATAGCAAGCACCACACTCAATGTAATTAGGATTAGTCCTTGCCTTATCAAGGGCATCCCTTGTAAAGGATCTAGTTCACAGCAGTAAAGAGCAATCCCATTCTCTCCCAAGAACTCTTTTCCATTTTTCTCTATTTATTTCATAAGAACGACGACTCGATCGTCGACAGCTCGCACCGACCGTAGGGAAGAAGGCGTTGAGTTATTGAAGATTACTTCGCTCAAGTATTCCTCATTCACTCCATTTGCTCTATCATCGCTCATGCGAACATGGTAGGGACTTGGGATGAGGAAAATTGGTTTGACCTGGTACTCCAACCTTGACATGGACGCGTGCATCTACGCCATGGAAGAAAACGGGATGCCGTCATCCTCCTCCTCCGCCGGCTTGACATTCGCTGAGATTAGCGAAATCGACCGGATGGATGAGGATTCACTGCCACCATCAGTGGCTCTCCCAGAGGAACCGCTCGTTCCAACCAGTTCGGAATGTTCGAACGCCTCTACAAGCCTAGTCAATTCGATCGGCAAGAATGGTGACAGGAGCCCAACGCTGCAATCAGAGAGTCCATATACTCTCAATATTGTCATGGGCGACTAGTATTCGCCATTTGCCAACGGCTCCTACGTATTCTAAGGGCCAATCGACATCTTGTGAGGGTGTTAATGAAGTTATCACCGATCGTTGGCCAAATGGGAATGGTGAAACTCAGCATACGGTCGGCAATCCGTCGGATCAGGCTGAGTCCACCACAAAGCCCACCGAAGGCGGTAATCCCCTACCACTCCCCATCGTGGAGGCTCCTTGCCGAAGCACTGGAAGACTCTCCCTTAGTTACGATGGAAGCTCGTCGGAGGATTGCTGTTGGCGCCACGAGTTTAACGCAATCGGAGATACCGATCAAGATGTCGTGCACAGTCCTCCACGGCTTAACCCGCCACCACTTTTTGGTGGAAATGGTACAGGCGCTCAAGCACGATTTGCCGAAGGTGCACAAACTGATGGACGTTGATCAGTTAATTCACCTATTTCTACCTCACAGCACGTGACAGGTCGAATAGGGCAAGATGGAAGGTTGGAAGGACAGTCGACTCATCGAACTCCCACTGCTAGTCAGAATTCTCCAAGATCTTTGGTAACGATTCAAATCGTGCAACGAGTTCCTAACATTCTAAATAACCCAGACTCTGCTTTGGCAGAGTCTCCGAGTTATGTTCAACTTGCATGACAGGTATCGGAGATCCTCCAACAAACCATACAGCGTACAGAAATGTACTAGGAGTAAAGGAACATGTAGAGTCACATGACGACTTCGTCCTAGTGCTCCTCTCTCAGTAGAGGACAACATGGTCGAACGGAGGACCGAACGATACCAAGACCTCCTCGTAGATTCCGACCGAGAATCACGAGGGAAGATGGTTCTTCCCAGCAGCCACTCCTCCTCCTCGTCAAGAGGAACGATCGCTTGGTTCCGATGATCTTCGCCATCGTTTGAACCAGGCAGGTGGTCAAAGACGTAACACTAACATCTATGACTGGATTGGGATGCCATATACTAGCTATGCAAATCTAAGGAACCGGTCCCTGACCGATTATAATCCGACTCCTTTTCAGAGAAGGCACCACCACTCCATTATGGGCTGTCGAGCATTTTCGATAGGACTCCAAACTGTTCGCTGGCCGGACAGGTTCCGACCAACCAACATAGAGAATTTCAATGGGACTTAGAACCCATTAGAATTTTTTTAAATCTATACTACCACCATCAAAGCTAGTGGTGGTAACGACAACGTGATGGCAAATTATTTGCCCATGGTCCTTGAAGGATCTTCCTGGTCATGGCTGCTCAACCTGCCAGTCTACCCTTGGGAGCAGTTATGCGACACTCTGATCACCAACTTTTATGGGACGTACGACTGCCCTGAGAAGGAGGATGATCTTCATCGGATGAGGTAGAAAACAAATGAAATTATTCAACAATATATCAAGAGGTTTAGCTAGGTTCGAAACTCTATCCCAAAGGTCGTAGAGTCTTCTGTCATCCACGCTTTTAAAGTAGGGTTGAGAAATCATCGGTTTATGGAGGATATTACAATGATCTCTCCACGAACGACCATCGAACTTTTTGACATGGCTGACAAATATGCAGATGCTAGCGAAGCGGTTGAATAGTGCGAAGCTATTAACTGAAAAGATAAAATACCCCAATCAGACCTGGAGAAACTAGAAAAGAAGCATAAGAAGGCTCTCAAGAGTAAGAAGAATCGCAAACCTAACAACAAATAAGTCCTTGTGATTCCAAAAAAATTTACCAAGGGAAAGAAAGACTTTTCCGGTCGGAACAAGGCGAAAGCTCCGACCGACGACTACAAGAAGACCAAGAAGTGGTGTCCACTTCACCAGGCAGCAGGACATGATCTGTGCACCTGCTGGGCCTGGCAAAACAAACTAGAGGACTACTACTCAGGTAAAGGTCCCTTCCCCTCCATAACAGAACTTGGAGAACCAAGCTCCAACAAGGACAAAGATGGCGACGAAGAGATGGAGTACTAGGATGCGCAACACATTGTGGATATAATCTTCGGATGATCTTCTTAGTACGACTCAAGGCACCATCTGAAAGTTGTGTAGCGGGAAGTGAACCTCGCCGAGTCTCCGATCGACATCAAGCCATCTAGGTGATCGGAGACAACTATCTCCTTCAGCAAAGAGGACTACCCCATCCCGTTGACTTGACCAGGTAGGTTCCCTATTGTAGTTGAACCTACTATTAACAATTGTAAAGTTAACCGAGTCTTAATAGATGGAGATAACTCTTTAAACATTTTATTTACGGGAGCATAGGAAGAAATGCAAATTCCTAGGTCGAATGTAAAACCTGTGAAATATACCTTCTATGGCATAGTTCTTGGTTCTACCGCTAAACCGATAGGGCAATTATCCCTACCGATTACGTTCGGAAGACCTGACAACTTTCGAACAGAGAAGATTCTATTTGACGTGGTGGATTTTAAAACCACATACAATGGAATCCTCGGTCGTCTAGCATTGGCAAAATTTCTAATAGCCACACAGTACAGTTATTAGAGTTTAAAAATGCTAGGACTGAAAGGAGTCATCACGGTTCAAGGAGATCGAAACATGGCTTATGAATGTGATCGGAAATCCTTAGAACTGGTCGATGAACTTCCGACCAGGAAAACTAATCCGCCTACCATGCAGGTCAAGCACTCAAGACCAAAGATGGCACCAATGACTTTCGACCAAACAAAAAAGGTCCCACTCGACAAAGATGCTTCTCCGAAAAGCACCAAAATGCTGTCTGGGCTAGGAAATGCTAAAGCACCTACCCAAAAGGTACTAGTCATGGTAGAACTCCACCTTAAATAGGAAGAGTCGCTCGTCTCATTCCTCCGAGCAAACCTAGACGTATTCGTCTAGTAGGCGTCCAACATGCCCGGAGACCCTAGGGAGGTGATCGAGCATAGACTAGCTCTCTAGCCTGACAAAAAACGGTAAAGCAGAAGCTAAGACACTTCGTACCTGATCAGAAGGAGGCAATCTAGTCGGAAGATCGACAAGCTTCTTGAGCCTGGACTCATTCGTGAATTCGACCACCAGAGTGGCTCGCCAACCCTATAATGGTTAGAAAAAGCAATGGGAAATGGCGAATGTGTATTGACTTTACAGACGTTAATAAAGTTTGCCGAAAGGATGATTTTCCCCTTCCACGTATCGATCAACTTGTTGACTCTACTTCCGGGTGTGAGTTGTTAAGTTTTTTAGATGCCTATTCAGTGTACCACCAGATCAATATGAGTAAAGATGATGAAGAGAAAACTTCCTTCATCACCCCATATGGCGCTTACTGTTATGTTAAGATGCCATTTGGACTCAAGAACGCTGGTGCAACTTTTCAGAGGTTAAAGCAAAAGACCTTTAATCCTCAGATAGGTCAAAATTTAGAAGCCTACGTTGATGACTTGGTTGTGAAAAGTATCAATGCTGGCGACCACATTTCCGACCTACACGAGACTTTCAATAACTTAAGAAGGCATAACCTTAAGTTAAATCAAGAGAAGTGTGTGTTCAGAGTTTCTTCTAGAAAGCTTCTTGGGTTCCTAGTTTCGGCTAGAGGAAATGAAGCAAACCCAGCAAAGATATCGACCATCGACCAGATACGCCCTCCGACCACAAAGAAGGAGATCCAAAAACTAATTGGCTATATGGCAGTGCTAAGTCATTTCATAGCAAAGTTATATAAAAAAGGACTACCTTTCTTTAAGGTTCTTCAGAAACATGAGAGTTTCGAGTGGACTAAAGAAGCAAACGGTGCCTTTTAAGAGCTTAAGAAGTACCCTACAAGTGCCTCGATCTTAGTATCTCTGTGGATATCATGGGGATATGCCCATGATATTAGGATGATGAAACAATTCGCAATGTTGCTTTTGGTTTGAAGTTTCAAGCGTTTTCGACAAAGTTTCTGAACTATCAGGTCATTGGCCGTCAGACTGGCATTTTGGGTGGTCAGACCGGCCATACCTCAATTGTCTTTCTGCCTAAGTCCCATGGGCGGTCATACCGGCCAGAATGGTGATCTGACCAGTTTTTGTGCTGATTGTAGATGCTAGTTGTGAACTGATTTTGGGATTACTCGTATCCTTGTTTGATAATGCATATGTGTTGCATATTGCATGTTTTGGCTAACGTGGGTCAAGTTGTAAAGAACTTGTTCCCGGATTCTTGTTTGCTTGTCTATTGCTGTGCAGGTGGCTTGGAGGTCAGCGACGGTCAATGGCGAGGAGGATCGGGACTAAGCTTAGAGAGTTGAGGTCCAGAACGATCATGGATGCTGGGTGAGGTCGAGTGACTCAAGCATGGCACAGAATGGATGAAGATGACCGAATGGGCGATTCGGTCTGTTGGTTGGATCAAGCGGCGCGGGGTGGTGCAAGTGCCATGGAGGTTCGGTGGGATCCGGACGGAGAGACTTGTCGACATGATGAGAGCCGTTGATCAACCTACGTGGCGGAAGCGGCGATTGCTTGACAAGATTGGACTCGGTCCATGGAGAAGGATCGAGAAGGGGTATTTTGGTAATTTCACCAAATACCGCCTTTGTGACTCTCGGCGCTTGGAGAAGCGGTTTAGGTCAAGTGGAGATGAAGACGGTGCTTTAAAATACGTGCGTGTGTGACCTGTTTGTATTGGGCCTTAACGGGAGCCCATTAGGGTTTGTCTTCTAGAAGCTCTAGGCCTCATATAAATAGGAAGGGTGCTGTTAGGCAGCAACCAAGCTCTTCATTTGTAAACTCTTGTTTGTCTTAGGGCTTAGGGAGAAAGAGGAGAGGCTTAGGGCTCTAGGGAGATGTGTTGAGTTGTGTGCTCATGGATTGAGCTTTGTCCTCCATGGATGGAGTGGCTGTAAACCCTCTCAACCTCAGACCAATCTATGGATGATTCCCAAAGATGAGTCTCTTTTGCGTTCTTACTCTATATTTGAGATTTTGGAGGTTTATTTGATCTAGTGCTTTTTGGTTGGTTTCGTGCCCTCTTCTATCTTGCTGTGACATGTGGAAACACATCTAAGATCACCTAGATCATCAATCTCCCACGAGCAAGGTTTAGATCAGGTTTTCGTTTTTGCCCGGTTTTTTAACCTTCCTTCGGTAAAATGAAAAAAGGTCGAAACTTTGACGTGGATCTATTCAATCTCTTCTTGGAATAGGTTCCTAATATCCTTAGGAAGGTGTGTTCCAAATTTGGTCAAGTTTAGTCGTGTAGATCAAAAGTTAGACCGATTTTCGTTTTGGTTTCGGGCAGTCAACAGTGCTTCTAGTCAGGATCGGTCAGACTGATTTTTACACACCGGTCAGACCGCATCCCAGTCAAACCGCCCATTACACGCCGGTCTGACCGCCCTGTTAGGGTTTGGTGCTGTTGGTTCCTTGCTTTGGGGATTTTGGTTCAAGTTCAACACAAGTCTTCTGCTGTTGATCCTCATAGCTCTTATAGCTATTGGGGTGAATTTGGTGTTGAATCTGAACGAGGTAAAAATTAGGCAAGCTCCTATTCACCCCCCCTCTAGTTGCCTTTCCAGTCCTACAAGTGGTATCAGAGCCCGGTTAGCTTTTCTCATAGATCTTAACCGGTCTTTGGAGCCATGGCGACTGACAAGTATTCAACGAAACCACCTGTTTTCGATGGAGTTGATTTTGCTTACTAGAAGGCATGCATGCATGCTTACATCGAGGCTCAAGGGCATGCTATTTGGCTTAAGGTCAAAAATCCTTATGTCGTGCCGGCCGATGACGATGTGATCACTCCAGACATTGAGGCTAATAGCAAAGCTCGCAACTTCTTGATCCAAGGCCTTAGTCGATCTGAGTTTAAGCGCGTGGCTCATTTGAGGTCTGCTCACGAGATCTGGAGGACTCTCTGTGATTACCACGAGGGTTCTACTGTGACCAAGGAAGTGAGACAGAACCAGCTCAAGAAAGAATACTCCAAGATTGAGCAAAGGCCTGGTGAGTCTTTAGATGAGTTGTGGGGGAGGTTCTCCAAGATTCTTCATGATCTTCGCACTGTTGATCTTGTTTTCACTGAGTCTAAGAACGCACGCCAGCTTTTGGATGCTCTTGATGCGAAGGTCGGGGTATGAAGATCACATCCATCAATGACAACACTGTCATGAGTGAGCTTACCATGGATAAGCTCTACTTGAGGTTGAAGACGCATGAGATTGACTTTATCTCGCATCTCCCCAAGACAGAGTAGTCGACCCATCTAAAGGTATCTCGTCTGATTCTTTTGATTTTGGCTCATCTGGTTTTTCTTTGTCCGCTTTACATTCCTTGAGCGATGAGCAGCTAGAGAGGCTACTGAGGATGATTTAGCCTTCCTATCCACCAAATTCTCGAGAGTTTACAACAAGGTGAGGAACAGGCAGAGAGGTGGCCCTGTCACTTGCTTTGAGTGTGGTGAGCCGAACCACATTCGCTCCAAGTGCCCCAAGCTGAAGGGCAAGATGGAGAAGGACTCTCGGAGGCGTCCTCAAGCCAAAGACACGAAAGGCAAGAAGCCCAACTATCGCAAGTTCATCAGCCAAGTCCTTGCCGCTCTTGAGAGTGTTGACATGAGTGATGTGGACTCGGAGACGGAGGATGACGACGATGACTCTCATGGCAAGAAGAAGGCTCAGGACTTCACCGGCATGTGTTTCATGGCTAGGGACAACCATGACGTCGACTCCTCCAACGACGATGACCTTTTCAGCGATCCCGATGAGGTACGTTCTTCACTTGCTAATATGAAACGTGCTTTAGTCCATGCTGAAAAAAGACTGAATAAGCAAGAAAAAATGATTAGGAAACAGGATGACATGATTAATGACTTGAATCTAGAAGTTGATAGGCTCAAATCCATTAATCCTGCTGATGATTGTGATTCTTGCTCTAGCTTGCTTAATGAACTAGCAAATCTAAAATCTGCTCATTCCTCTATTGCTAATCAACTGAAAGATGCTTTTGATGAACTAGAAACTCTCAAGTCTAGTCCTGCTTGCATGAATGCCATTGCTCTTGATGTGACTGCTGTAGATGCTATTCTTTTACCCTGTTCAAATTGTGCTTTACTTGAATTGAAATTGAATAGCGCTATAGAAGAATTGCAGAAATTTGATGCTAGTCACATGTGTTCTCATTTTGAGGATAGTAGGATTAAAATGAAGGAGATGACTGAAATGATTCTTTATTCTAAAACTGCTTCATGTGAAAACTGTATTAAACTCACAATTAAGAATGATGCTTTAAACAAGACACTAGAAGAAAAGGCTAAAATTGAACAATCCATGTCCATGACTGTTTCCAAGAAAGTTGTTGATTCTATTTCTTGTGCTCTTTGTATTGAAGTTGGGCATAATGTAGATAAGATACAAGAAGCATTTAGAGTTAAGTTCAAAGAGCAGTTGGATAGGATTAGAGATAACTATTATGTGTCTTGTGAGTCTTTGAAAGCTGAGGTAGCTCACTATAAGGAAAAGTCTGATAGGGCTAGCAAGTCAAATAAGTGTGCCTCATGTAATGAGCTAGCCAAACAAAATGACTACCTTAACAGGACTCTTGAGAGATTTACTGGTAGGAAGAAGAATCTCAACATGATTCTAGACAAATCTAAGGTGAGTGTGAACAATAGTGGCCTAGGATTTAATTCCCTAGAGCATTCCAAGAATCACTCACCTAAGGTTGTAAGGGCTGTTGAGAGTGGTATGTTTGAGGTAGAACCCCCTAAGCCATCCAAGATAGTCTTTAAATCTGCTGGTTTTGCCCAAACTCCTTCTAGCAAGATAGGTGCTTCTACTTCATCAGGTCAAACCCCTCAAAAGGTCAAGTACCATTGCACCTTCTGCAAGAAGGATGGCCACATTGTTGAGTTCTGCTTCCGTAGAGCCAAGATTGAGAGGAAGGAGAGGATGAGTGCCTTGAGGTCCATTAGAGGAGTTCCTTCACCTGCTGTAGTCTCTAGAGCTAGGCAGTCTGTCTTTCCTGCTAGACATAGGCCTAGGTTTGTAGATGACTCCTTTGGTGGCTCTAGGCAGCACTTTGGGTTAGGGTATCGTGAGGAGAGACCACGGGTAGCACCTAGACAAGGGGAGTACCGACCTTTTGGTAGGTCGATTCGGAGAGGTCTAGGTGGTTCTCGTGTGCATTCTTATGATTTTGCTCCTAACTAATTTACTACTGCTTCTACTGCTTTGCCCAAGCATCGTGTGACTCAGTACTGGATTCCCAAGTCTTTTATCACTAACTTGATCTTGAGGCACGATGTTTCTGTTCGTGCTTTGTAGGTCCATCGTGCGAGGAAGGAGGACATATGGCTTGTTGACTCCAGGTGTTCTCAACACATGACTGGAGATTCTAGATGGTTCTCCTCCCTCACACGTGCATCCAGGAATGAATTAATCACATTTGGGGATGCTTCTACCGGGACCGTGACAGCCAAGGGCACGGTGCGCATCAACAACAAGTTCATGCTCAAGGACGTCGCTTTGGTAAGTAAGTTGAGGTATAATCTTTTATCTGTTTCCCAGCTTCTTGATGAGAGTCTAGAGGTGAGATTCAAGAGTGGTGAGTGTAGAGTTCTAGATTCCTCGGGTGAGCTTGTCTTTGAGATCTCTAGGTTTGAGAGGATCTTTTGTGCTGATTTCAGCTTCTTTTCAGCTTCTAGCCCTAGGTGTCTTGTAGCTTCTGACTCCCATGATCTAGTGTTGTGGCATCGTAGGCTTGGTCACATAGGCTTCGACCACTTGACTAGAGTCAGTAGTAAGCATTTGATTAGAGGTTTGCCTAGGCTGAAGGCTGTTAGAGACCTTGTGTGCACACCCTGTAGACATGGTAAGATGGTTTCTGCTTCTCATCCACCTCTTACCTTAGTGATGATAGATGGATCTGGTCAGCTCTTGCACTTAGGCACAGTTGGCCCTTCTAGAGTCCAGTCTGCAGGTGGGAAATGGTATGCGCTTGTGATTGTGGATGATTACTCCAGGTATTCATGGGTTTATTTTCTGGTTTCTAAGGACGAGGCATTTGGCTTCTTTAGAGAGTTGGTCCTTAGACTTGCTATTGAGCTTCCTGGAGCTTTGAGAGCCATTAGGAGTGACAATGGGACAGAATTTAAGAATTCTTCCTTTGCCACCTTTTGTTCTGATAGGGAGCTAGAGCACCGGTTTTCTTTACCTAGAGTTCCCCAGCAGAATGGTGTTGTAGAGAGGAAGAATAGGACCCTTGTAGAGATGGCCAGGACCATGCTAGATGAGCATTCCACACCTAGGAGGTTTCGGGCTGAGGTGATCTCTACTACTTGTTATATCTCTAATAGGGTTTTCTTGAGATCTGTTATTGGCAAGACTTCTTATGAGCTTAGATTTGGTCATAAGCCCAAAGTTTCTCATTTCAAGATTTTTGGTTGCAAGTGCTTCATTCTTAAACATGGCAACCTTGATAAATTTGAATCTAGATGTTCTGATGGCATATTGCTTGGATATCCTGCTCATTCTCGTGGCTATCGTGTATTTAATTTTGATACTAACAAAGTTGTTGAGACTTGTGAAGTCACTTTTTATGAGGCTAGTCCTGGTACTAGACCCGATGATGCAGGTACAAAGGTTTCTGAGAGCATCTTCGTTGATGATGACTCTGAGGATGAGGGCCCAATCCATCCTCAAGTTCGTTTTGACATGGTTGGAGAGCCTGCTTCTACTACTCCAGCTTCAGATGAGCAGCCTCTTCCCACCTTCACCGACGATCAGAGTGGCTCTGTTCCTACCTCCACAGACCATGAGGTAGAGGCCACTTCTGCACCAGGAGCCCCTCTTCGCATTCAGTGACAGCATCCACCTGAGTAGATTATTGGGGATCTACATGAGCGAGTCACTCGCTCCATGTTCATTTCTCTTGATTCTCATGCACATTCTGCTTTTGTTGCTTCTTTTGAACCCCGAGATGTCACCCATGCTCTTTCTGATGTCTCTTGGGTCAATGCCATGCATGAAGAACTTGAAAATTTTGAAAGAAACAAAGTTTGGACCTTAGTTGAACCTCCACCTAATCATAATGTAATTGGAACAAAATGGGTTTTCAAAAATAAGCAAAGTGAAGATGGGTTGGTAGTTCGCAATAAGGCTAGATTTGTAGCTCAAGGGTATTCCCAAGTAGAGGGCTTAGATTTTGAGGAGACCTTTGCTCCTGTAACTAGATTAGAAGCCATTCGCATTTTGCTTGCATTTGTGGCATCCAAGGGCTTCTAGCTATTTCAAATGGATGTCAAAAGTGTTTTCCTGAATGGTTTCATAGAAGAAGAGGTATTTGTCAAGCAACCTCCTGGTTTTAAAAATCCCAAGTTCCCAAACCATGTTTTTAAACTCTCCAAAGCCTTGTATGGATTGAAGCAAGCCCCTAGAGTTTGGTATGATAGGCTTAAGAGTTTTTTGCTTAAAAATGATTTCAAAATAGGATTGGTTGATAAAACCTTGTTCACTCTCAGGCATGGCAGTGACTTTTTGTTGGTTCAGATTTATGTGGATGACATTATATTCGGTGGTTCTTCTCATGCTTTGGTGTCTAGATTTTCAGATTCGATGAGCAGGGAGTTCAAGATGAGAATGATGGGCGAATTGACCTTCTTCCTTGGGCTTCAAGTCAAGCAACTGAAAGAAGGCACCTTCATTCATCAAAGTAAGTATACAGAGGACCTTCTTTGTCTCTTTGACATGGGAAGCAGTAGGCCAATGTCTACTCCCATTGCCACAACCACCGTGCTGGACCCTGATGAAGATGGAGAGCCCGTAGACCAGAAGGAGTACCGTAACATGATTGGCTCTCTTCTCTACCTCACGGCGTCGAGGCGGACATACTGATTTCTTTGTGTGTGCATGCGCTCGATTCGAGCTTCCTCGAGCCTCTCATCGTGAAGCTGTGCGTCGCATATTCAGGTACCTCCAGGACACTCTTGACTTTGGACTTTGGTATTCTTCTTCTTACGCTCTCTCTATTAGGGCTTTTTACGATCTGATTTTGCGGTGTAGAGTGGATAGGAAGAGTACTTGACACTTGTCATTTCTTAGGCACATCTCTTATCTCTTGGTCATCTAGGAAACAGTCCTCTGTTGCACAGTCCATTGCCGAGGTCGAGTATGTAGCTGCAGCCAGTAGTTGCTCTCAGGTTCTCTGGATCTTATCTACTCTTCGGGACTATGGGTTGTCTATGGATAGTGTTCCTCTTTTCTGTGACAACACTAGTGCCATAAATATTGCCAAAAACCCAGTGCAGCATTCTAGGACTAAGCACATTGACGTTAGATATCATTTCCTTAGAGACCATGTTAAGAAGGGTGATGTTGTGCTTTACTTTGTAGAGTCCGAGCAGCAGGTTGCGGATATTTTCACTAAAGCTCTTGATTCTTCTCATTTTGCTTCTTTGCGGGGAGAGTTGGGGGTTATTAGTTCTCTTGGCCTGCTTTGAGGGGGAGTTTGCTCTTTTTGCATTCATTTGTATCATAATGCATTTTAAAATTCAGCATCTTGCATTGTAATATAAATCCATGGAGCTTTGATTATTATCCTTGTATGACTTGATTTCATGCTTTATACCCTGCCATGTCTTGTGCTAGTCTACTAGACTTCTTTTATGGTTTTTCTTGTATAGCTTAGCTTTTGCCATGCTAGCTTTATTATCTGTGAGAAAATTGAATCAAAACATGACTTGTTGGATCTTGTGACTAGTTTTGCTGTAGTGATCCTCTCATGATTCATGCCATGTCATATAGGTTTCATTGAGTCTTGAACTTATTCTGAGTTTCAAACTGAGCTATGATAATTCTTAAGTCAAGCAAATGAAAAATGATCTTTTTTGTGTGAAAAAACTGATCTCACCAATTCTTTCTCATGAGATAGCTTGCCACTGCACTAGGCATTAACTCGGGGGGAGTTTTGGATGACCTAGACCACTCTCTTAAGCTTTTGTTTCTTGGGATAGTTGTAGTGAGGCTTGAGATATAGCACAATGCTAGGAAAACAAATTGGTAATTGGTTGAAGCTTAGGAGGCAGTTGTGGATGGCTCCTAGTCCAGTACTTACTTTACTAAGATAAAACCAATCATTTTCAGCAAAATGGTCAAAGTGCTAAATTCTAAATGCGTGAACAAATTGATTCAAAATTGAACTCATAATGCTCAAAATTGACTCATTTGCTGTTTCTGGGCTCCATTTTGCTTATAGACATGACCTGACTCATTTTTGGATACCTTTAGTTAAACTATGATCTTGAGCATCTTGTCATGCTATCAATTCATTTAATCTCAGATTATTGCTATTTTGGCCTTAGCTTTGATATACATGTTTTGCCATGATTGAACATGCTTCTTCACATAATATGGCTTGGTGTAATACTTGTACAGTCTTCATGGATAATCTTCATGGCTCCTTTTGCTCAAATTAAAAACAAAACAAAAACAAAAAAACTGAAAAAAATGAAAAATTACAAAATTGTAGCCATTCCATTCCATTCATGCTCTATCTTCTTCCATGCACCTTGATGAATTTATTGTCAAAGGGGGAGAAAGATTGGTAGAAAATGTTGTTTTAGAGCTTTTTGGAGTCATAGGGAGAAAATGGATTTTCTGAAAATTGGTGATCATAGTGAGTGGGAGCATCTCAATTGCATTCTTTTGGTCTTATTGTCATATCTGAATTTGAATTGCAATTCTAGAAGACTCACAATGATCAAAGGTCAAATAGAACAATTGTTCTTTCATATGGACCTGAGTGAGATTTTTGGCTATTCTTTGAAAATTGAAGCTTTTATGCTTTCTTTTGCCTTATCTCACTTGCTTATGCTATTTTGAAGCCAGATTGGTCATTTCCATTGTTTTCTCTTGCTAATGGACCAAGTTGTGCCTTTGTGCGAAAACGTCGAGTACTTTACTTTTCAAACCCCAAAACTACATTTTCTGAGAGATTGCCAATGTGTTCATCAAGGGGGAGATTGTGGATATCATGGGGATATGCCCATGATCTTAGGATGATGAAACAATTGGCAATGTTGATTTTGGTTTGAAGTTTCAAATGTTTTCGATAAAGTTTCTGAACTGTCAGGTCATTAGCGGTCAGACCGGCATTTTGGGCGGTCAGACCGGCCATACCTCAATTGTCTTTTCTCGCCTAAGTCGAGGCGGTTAGGACCGCCGAGCAGCGATCGACCGCTTTTTGTCTTGATTGTTGATGTTAGTTGTGAACTGATTTTGGGATTAGTCATATCCTTGTTTGATATTGCATATGTGTTGCATATTGCATGTTTTAGCTAACGTGGCTCAAGTTGTGAAGAACTTGTTCCCGGATTCGTGTTTGCTTGTCTATTGCTGTGCAGGTGGCTTGGAGGTCAACGACGGTCAACGGCGAGGAGGATTGGGACTAAGCTTGGAGAGCTGAGGTCCAGAAGGATCATGGATGCCGGGTGAGGTCGAGTGACTCAAGCATGGCGCAGAATGGATGAAGATGACCGAACGGGCATTTCGGTGCGACTGGTTGGATCAAGCGGCGTGGGGGTCGGTGCAAGTGCCATGGAGGTTCCGGTGGGATCCGGACGGGAGAGACTTGCCGACATGATGTGAGAGCCGTTGATCAACCTACACGTGGCGGAGTAGGCGATTGCTTCAATAGTATTGGACTCGGTCCATGGAGAAGGATCGAGAAGGGGTATTTTGGTAATTTCACAAAATACCGCCTTTGTGACTCTTGGCTAAACCGCGGCGCTTTAAAATACGTGCGTGTGTGACCCATTTGTATTGGGCCTTAACGGGAGCCCATTAGGGTTTGTCTTCTAGAAGCTCTAGGCCTCATATAAATAGGAAGGGTGCTGTTAGGCAGCAACCAAGCACTTCATTTGTAAACCCTAGTTTGTCTTAGGGCTTAGGGAGAAAGAGGAGAGGCTTAGGGCTCTAGGGAGATGTGTTGAGTTGTGTGCTCATGGATTGAGCTTTGTCCTCTATGGATGGAGTGGTTGTAAACCCTCTCAACCTCAGACCAATCTATGGATGATTCCCAAAGATGAGTCTCTTTTGCGTTCTTGCTCTATATTTGAGATTTTGGAGGTTTCTTTGATCTAGTGCTTTTTGGTTGGTTTCGTGCCCTCTTCTATCTTGCTGTGATATGTGGGAACACATCTAAGATCACCTAGATCATCAAACTCCCACGAGCAAGGTTTAGATCAGGTTTTCGTTTTTGCTCGGTTTTTGAACCTTCCTTCGGTAAAATGAAAAAAGATCAAAACTTTGACGTGGATCTACTCAATCTCTTCTTTGAATAGGTTCCTAATATTCTTAGGAAGGTGTGTTCCAAATTTGGTCAAGTTTGACCATGTAGATCAAAAGTTAGACCGATTTTTATTTTAGTTTGGTACATCCTTGATGCTTACAGTCGGGATCGGCGGACCGATTTTTACACGGTCGAGACCGCATCCGGTCGGTGCCCATTACACGCATGATCGACCGCCTGTTAGGGTTTGGTTTGTTGGTTCCTTGCTTTGGGGATTTTGGTTCAAGTTCAACACAAGTCTTCTGGCTGTTGATCCTCATAGCTCTCATAGCTATTGGGGTGAATCTGGTGTTGAATCTGAACGAGGTGAAAATTAGGCAAGCTTCTATTCGCCCCCTCTAGTCGCCTTTCCGGTACTACAATCTCCAAGAACGGGAGAAATATTGTTGATTTACATGGCTGCAATGCCACAAGTAGTCAGCGGTGTACTGGTCGTAGATTGTGACAACGTCCAACGACCAGTATATTACGTAAGTGAAGTCTTACATGGACGAAAGGAAAGATACCCACAAGTACAAAATTTGCTCTATGGTCTCCTTATGGCTTCAAGGAAACTAAGGCATTACTTTCAAGTCCACAGAGTGGTCATACCAACCGGATATCCCCAGGTCAAGTTCTCAGAAATAGGGAATCATTAGGACGAATAGCAAAATGGGCAAGTTCTCGAAAGTAGGGAATCATCAGGATGAATAGCAAAATGGGCGGTCAAGCTTGGGCCGTTCGACCTCTATTTCATATCACAAACAACAATCAAGTCCCAGGTAATAGCAGAATTCATTGCCGAATGGACGAACCCTGAACCCACCCAAGGGCCCGAGGACGAACACCAAGATGAGTAGACAGAGTTTTCCTCGAGCAACTTATGGATATCATGGGGATATGCTCATGATCCTAAGGCGATGTTACAATTGGCAATGGCATTATCAGTTTGTCGATCCACGCGTTTTCATCAAAGGTTGAAAGGCTGCCAGGTCAAGTGCAGTCAGATCGGCATTCAAGGCGCGGTCAGACCGGCGTTAAAGGCCTGGTCAAACCAGCCTGCGGTCAAACCGACCATTGAATGGCGGTCTGACCGATTTTGTGCTGTTCATCAGCCAATCGTGGCGATGATTTTTGGGATAGGTCAAGTTCATGGGCTTTAGTGCATATGTGTTGCATAATGCATGTTTTCACTAACGTGGGTCAAGTTGTGAAGAACTTGTTCCCGGAATCGGTTTCTTATTCTATTGTTGTGCAGGACGCTTGAAGGTCAACGACGGTCAACGGCGAGGATGGTCGGGACTAAGCTTAGAGAGTTGAGGTTTAGAACGATCGAGGATGCCAGGTGAGGTCAATGGATTCAAGCATGGTGCAAATTAGACAAAGGTGACCGAACGGGCAGTTCAGTGCGACAGGTTGGATCAAGCGGTGCGGGGATCGGTGCAAGTGCCATGGTGGTTTCGGCGGGAGCCGGACGAGAGAGACTTGCCGACATGATGAGAGCCGTTGATCAACCTACACGTGGCGAAGCAGGCGTTTGCTTCACCAAGATTGGACTTGTCTTCGGAGAAGGATCGAGAAGGGATATTTTGGTAATTTCACCAAAATACTGCCTTGGTAACCTTTTGGCTAAACCACGGCGCGAGACGACGCATGGAAAAGTGGTTTAGGTCAAGAGAAGTTGAAGACAACGCTTTAAAATACGTGTGTGTGTGTGACCCGTTTGTGTGTGGTCTTAACGGGAGCCCATTAGGGTTTACTCTTCTAGAAGCTAGGCCTCCACTATAAATAGGGGTGGCTGCCGTCCAGCACAATTAAGGACTTCATTTGGAAAACCCTAGCTTTGTTTTAGGGACTTAGAGAGGAAAAGAGAGGCTTAAGATTCTAGAGAGATGAGTTGATTGTGTGCTCATGGATTGAGCTCTTGTCCTCTTGGATGGAGTGGCTGTAAACCCTCTCAATCTCAAATCAATCCATGCATGATTTCTCTAAGATGAGTCCCCTTATGTTCTTTCTCTCTATTTTGGTGATTTTGAGTCATTCTTTGATCTGCGAGTTTTCCATTGATTTCTTGCCATGATCTAGCTTGCTGTGACATGTGGGGATACATCTAGGATCATCTTGATCATCAATCACCCACGAGCAAGTCTTTAGATCATATTTCGATTTTGACTCGGTTTTTGAGCACCCTTTGTTCAAACTGAAAAAGATAGGAACTTTGGCATGGATCTTCACAATCCTTGATTAGAATTGGTTCCTAATATCTTAGGGAAGGTGTGTCTCAAATTTGGTAGAGTTTGGTCGTGTAGATCAAAAGTAAGATCGATTTGAGTATCGGTTTTCGGGCTGTCTGTTCTGTTCATCGTGCACCGGTCCGACCGCAATTTATACGCCGGTCAGACCACATCCCGGTCAGTCCACGCCTAACCCGTCGGTCAGACCGCACCTCGGTCAGACCGCGCCTAAGGGTTTTGAGCTCCAGTTTTGATCTTTTGCTTGGGGTTTTGAATTGGGTTCGATACAAGTTTTCTGCTGTACTTGTATATTGATCTTCATAGCTTCCATAGCTAATGGAGTGATATTGGTGTTGATTCCAATCAAAGTGAAAAAGTGAGCATGCTCCTATTCACCCCCCTCTAGGCGCCTTTCCGATCCTACACAACTCGATTCACCCTCGGTGGTCGAGCCTTCCGAGGACTTCGATGCTCCTCTGGAGGTCGTGCAAATCGAGCCTAGTAGCAATTGGATGACGTCGATCTACAATTATCTTCATCATGATATTATTCTTGAAGATGATGTAGAGGCTGATCATATAGCTCGAAAAGCCAAATCATACACTCTGATCGAAAGTACCCTTTACAAACGAGGATCTCACGGAGTGTTGATGAGATGTATACCTCAAACAGATGGCATTAAGTTGCTATCCGACATTCATGGAGGAGTCTATGGAGCACATCATTCCTATAGAATAATGGTTGGTAAAGCCTTCAAACAAGGATACTACTGACTAACTGCCCTTCATGACACAAAAGAGCTCGTGACGAAGTGTGTACAATGTCAATTTCATAGTCGACAAGTACGTCAACCGGCACAAGCTTTGCAAACAATACCTCTTTCTGGGCCTTTCGCAACATGAAAACAAGACATTCTGGGACCTTTCCCAGAGCACCCAGGGGCTTCGAATTCCTTTTTGTCATGATCGACACGTTTACAAAATAGATAGATGCCGAGTCAGTTGTTAAAACAACAACTAAAGCCGCTAAGATGTTTCTGACAAAAAATATGATCACACGATTTGGTATACTTAGTCGTATTATCACAGATAACGGTACTAGTCTCTAGAGGAATTTTTTTGGAATTCTGCGAGGATCTAGGTTTCAAGATACATTTAACTTCTGTCGCTCATCCGCAAAGCAATAGAGCAGTCGAGCAAGCTAATGATATCATAATGCAAGGAGTGAAACGCAGAGTGTTCGATTAGTTAACAAAACGGTCAAGATCTTGGGTTCAAGAACTTCCTTCTGTATTATGCACCGTTCCAACCATGACCAGTCGTGCGACTGTTGAAGCACCATTTTTTCTGGTTTACGGTGCTGAAGCCATACTTCCCCTGGAACTGAAAATTAGCTCTGCTCGAACTGATTGTTTCAATAAGAACGATCGGGTAGAACGAAGACTCGACGATATCAATTTCCTTGAAGAACAATGAAACCAAGCCCTGATACGATCAACAGTTTACCAACAAGCCATGAGAAGGTACCACAATAGTAAGGTGCGACCTTGCAGCCTAGCTGTAGGTGATCTGGTTCTCAGAAAAATTCAGAGCCAAGCAAATCGCAATAAACTTTCTCCCAAATGGGAAGGTCCATACATGGTGGTCGAAGTCACCAGACCTGGTTCGGTAGGACTAGCTACGTCAGACGGGTGTGTTTTGTCAAATTCTTCGAATATTGTTCAATTGCGTAAGTTCTTTGTATAAATGTATTTTATATTCTATCAATTTCAAAAAAGATCCATTCTTTTTTTTTCGATTAGTGATATTGTTTATATGTCTATTGTTCGTAATCTGGTCACATGCTATTATTGTTTAACTGGTCGGAGAAGATCCAATTCTCTCCGATATCCTTCGAAAAAGCATCTCTTTTGCTTTTTTGGCCTCGACTTAATCGTCATAAGCCATAAGGGTCCTAGTCATGACCATCATAGCTATGGATCTCACGTGCGACCATACACTCTTTTCATAGAGAAGCAAACAAGTAAAGGAGCATAACACAAACAATTTGATATGGTTACTTACATGCTTAAGAATTCGAAGACTAACTTTCTTCGCTTCAACATTCTATTATACTCTTGTTTGGCTACTGGTCGGGACACGGAAAGCCTCCTAGTCAAAATCTCTCCTCTCTAGATGTGGTCCAGCCCACTGGAAGGAGTTTCCTAGCGACGGTCCTTTTCTTATGATATTCGCTGCCAGTCGGACTCAAGCATGAACACATTCCGCGAAGTGTCTATCATGTCTTTGGATCTTAGCAACCTATGTGACTTGGTTTGGAAAATGTGTATAAACAAGACTACTTATCATTTTTGCATACATCCTTGCATAATTTCTTCTCATCAAGGCTAGTCTTATCTTCCAACCATACAATGTAATATTTGGTATTTCGATTATGGAAAATAGATCTACAACTAGTCGAAGTCATACACTGGTTCTGACCAAAATTGATTTTCTAGTATTAATACAATCATTTTTGTGACATAATCAGCACATACTTTATACCGTGGTCATGATTTTTACTCTTTTTCTTGGCTTACTGCTTCTTTAGTAAAGTTCTTCTACTATACAAGCAGTCGGGGGCTAGGAAATGTACGAGTACTTCATAAGTCAAAAAGAGAAAACATAGACTTTATTGATGTCAAAAGGTAAGTCTTTACAATTTCAATATTCTACATCAAACTACTCTTTGGAGCCACTAGACTGGTCGCTGCGAGACGGAGATCCGACATCAATTTTCTCCGCGACCTTGTTTTCGAGAGGCATTACTTCCTCCAATAACTTGGTCACTTCTTCATCCGAGCAGTTGAATTTATTGGAAATATGCCTTAGAAGCAATCATAGAGATGATTATATTTCATTATGTTCATAACAATGGGTAATATGTTATCTTGTTCCTAGAATAATATCGTTAATATTTATTATCAAGTGTGTGACTTGATTGTGAAACTCTATATTTCTGCAATGATTATTCTTAAACGTTCTCTGGTCGGAAACATATGAAAACACATATGAATAGACTAGCATATATATTGGTTGATGACTATATTTCACAGGTCATGGATATGGAGATATCAAACCAATAAGATGGACACATGTTAGAGAACATGATGTTGGACAAGACCCACCTTGAGACACTTGTGAGATTGTTATGATTTTATGTGTCATTAGTTGGTCTCAAGCAATGATGATGTACAATCCTTAGACCTGAGATCAGCATGGTTTCCTACATGTGTAATAGTACTCTTAGGGGTTGCCAATCGCTACTCGTAACTGTGTAGTTATAAAGGTAGCTTTTGGGTATGCTCTGAAACATGCGGAGAAATGTGACTGGTCGAATATGGGATTTGCCCATCCTAACAAAACAGGAGAGATGTCTATGGGCCCCTCGTTGTGGTTGGATAAAGTAAGTGCATGGCCATGCCACTAGTGGTCGAAGTGTTTGACCACGTGAAGTTATCCGACACTCGATCGAGATAGTATTGAACAGTCCATAGATAACACAACATCTCACCTAGAGTTCAACCAGATATCATGCGGCAAAGGGAGAATACATGAGTAGGTCGCTAAGTTCGATCAGTTACGGATTGATCGTATGGAGATATGAGCTGGTCGTAGACTGATCGAACGTAATCACAGAGTAGTCATAACCTGGTTGTAAGGAGTTACGAACTAGTCGTGACCAAATACGAACTGGTCATATAGAGATAGGACCTGGTCGAAGTGATGAGGATCTGGTCGCAGATCATATTGTATTAAGGTTCGTCTGATATAATTTGTGTGTATTCGGGAATCGCTATGTTCTGCTAGGAACCGCTAACGACTCATGGTCGGAAAGGGTTTCTGAGTCACAACCGATTACGCATAAACCTAACAGGTCACACACTTAACGGGTTGGAACAAACCAGTATGGATATGATTCGTCAAACGTGTTCGGATAGGATTCATCACAAGCACTATATAAGGAGATGCTTGAGGCTGTGGCAAGACGTGAGTTGCTCCACCGAAACCCTAGCTGCCATCTTCTTGAGAGCTCTACCGCGCGACTTGGTGCTAGCACATCGGTGTACGGTTGTTCCTTCCCTGGATGTGTGGATACGTAGAGGCGCTACTGCGGTTGTTGTTGCGCTTGAGGACGATCCGCGATCTTCATAAGAACTGTAGAGGTTGCTGGAGGAGACGATCGATCAGCGAGGATGTTGGCCAATCGACTATGACCACTACATCGATGTGCTCTACGTTGGACCAGGCTTCTTCAACTCTTGTTCTGCTGCTCTGTGCATCTGGTGGTAATGATCTGTGATCATCTACTTACTTTGCTTCCTAGTTTACGTGGTAGAAATTTTTGATTTGTTACTATTGTAGCCTACCCGTACCTCAACAATGGTATCAGAGCAATCCCGCGTAGTTTTTGATCTGGATCGGTCGCATATATTTGATATGTGGTAGTAGTAGATTGGATCTATTATTGGTTGGGTCTGGTAATCTAGATCGGTTCATTTAGATTGAACGATCTAGGCCCTGGTCGAGAAGATCGATCAGTTTTCGGTGGTAGTAGATCGGTTCATTTAGTATGAGCTAAAAGGACCAGATGGTTTATTGCACATGTTCACAACCACGCTGCATAACACTCCTACTGATCGGAATTCCTCCATCGGAGTATGCTGCAGTGGGTGGTCGTATGAAGGCAATGATCGGATTGGTTCGGAATAGGATTAATATGATTAGTCTGATGATTTCCAAGGCTCAGTTACGTGAATAAGATTCATGTCTTAGAAAATTTTTCCGAGAGCGCTGCCCTCAACCAGTGAGGGGCGCTGCCCCTTCGAACCCCGCCCGCTAAACTGGCTAGCGGGACTATCGTGCTGGGTAATCGTACCGCGCGTTATAGGTAGTATGTGTTCATATCGCCCGATAGAATTGGATTTCATGCATAACTTGTTTTTGCAGGTATTGATGTGAATAGTATGACCCATAATGTATGAGATGCATGTATGTGTGTATTGTTCATGACCTGCGTGCTATGCTTATTGCAGCCCAATGCTGTCTATATTTGTATAACGGCTTAGTGGGAGTACTTGGAAGAATTGGCCACTTGGAGACATGGCGAACAGGAAGCATGGCGATGGAGATCTCCATGTGGAAGGGTCATACTATATCACAACGCAATTTGATTGTCTCTGAATGCCTTTATATTCCTGTTCATTTATTTCTATGCATGTTATTTAATTGCTTTAAATGCTTTTAACATGATAGAAGTAAATTCCCTCACATAATATTAAGTTAAATTGATGCCCTCCCAATTAGTTGCACCATCCAAAGTCATGTATTTTAATGGTAGATCTTGCTAAAACAGAGTGCCATTAATATTCCTTGACTAGATGGGTTTGTGTCGGACACTTACATACATAGCATTGGTTTAACTTGACAAGGTCATCATAACGGTTATAGACCTTGGAGCATAAGGGTTAGGTGCCAGAGCATAGAGATGCTGCCCAACAACAAGAGTCATATAGAGATATGATTAGCAAAGGGTTGCTTACCAAATTCACTAATCTTCTAGCAGTGATGCCAAAGCTCACTAGTAGATTAACTGATTTTGGGTCTTGAATCACTAAATGTCATAAGAGGGACATGGTATTTAGTGGGAGTATCTTTATTAAATTGTTTAATAGAAGTACTTGTCTTGAACATATGTCTTAGTTTTGCATATTTTATGTTGTAGATCGTGGCACCATCTGTTGTACCTACATCTAGTTTTGCTTTACATTAAATACTTGATAAGGAAAAACTGAATGGAACAAATTTTGCGGATTGGTCCCGCAACCTAAGAATTGGCAAGCTAAAAAGGAACATGCTCTAGAGGAACCAATTTCAGATGTACCTGCTAAAAATGCTGCTGCTACTATTAAAACCGCCTATAAAAAGGCATATGATGAGTCCCTTGATGTTAGCTGTCTCATGATTGCTGCAATGAACTCAGACCTTCAAAAGCAGTTTGAGAACATAGAGATCTACGATATGATCGTGACGCTCAAAGGCATGTTTGAGACACAAGCAAGAACTGAGAGATATGAGATCTCAAAGAAGTTGTTTGGGAGTAAGCTAGCTGAGGGTAGTCCGGTGAGCCCACATGTAATCAAGATGGTTGGTTACACACAGAGCTTGGAAAAACTTGGTTTTCCACTAAGTCAAGAGTTGGCTACATATTTGATTCTTGCTTCGCTACCTGCAAGCTATGGGCAGTTCATTCTGAACTTCCATATGAATAGCTTTGACAAGTATCTCACCGAACTGCATTTGTGTGGACATCATGAGGATATGCTCATGATCTTAGGTGATGCTACAATTGGCAATTTGGTTGAAGGTTTGTTGGATTTCCTGTTTTTCAGAAAGTTTCAGTAAAAGTGTCAGGATAATCGGTAGTACCGGTATGTTGTGGGCGGTATTACCGTAGTGCGGTATGACCGCAAGGGTGGAGTGGAACTACCGCAAGTTCTTTTGACCGTAGGATTCCTTGAGACGTCCGATTGAAATCGGACGGTCTAAATCCTTGTGAACAATCGGACCGCCGCACAGTGCTCAGATTTGACGGTTTAGACTCGCGGTTCGAATGGCCAAGTTAATCCGAAGCGTCCACATGGCAAGGCGCTTTGTTCTGAAGGTTTTGAGCGATTTTGTGAAACGGTAATACCGCAGTGGGTTTGGCGGTAGTACCAGATCGCGGTATCACCGTTGTTTGCCTTGCAGTATGAAATTTCTAGAAGCGATGTTTTTGGGAAGTTTTGGGTTCCTTCGAGTAGTGGTACGACCGCAATGCTGAGAGCGGTACTACCGTGATATGGTAGTACCGGGAATGACTAGGCGGTAGTACCGCATTTGCACTAATTATTGATTCTTTCAGAGAATTGATTATGGGATAGGTCATATCCATGTTTGTCTTTGCATATGTGTTACATATTACATGTTTGAGCTAACATATGTCAAGTTGTGAAGAACCTGTTCCCGGAGACGATTTCTCTGTCTATTGCTGTGCAGCTGGCTTGTAGGTCAACAACGGTCAACGGCGAGGAGGATTGGGACTAAGCTTGGTGAGCTAAGGTCCAGAATGATCATGGATGCTGGGTGAGGTCAAGTGACTCAAGCGTGGCACAGAATTGACAAGAATGATCGAACGGGCGGTTCGATGCAGCTGGTTGGATCAAGTGGCGTGGGGGTCGGTGCAAGTGCCTTGGTGGTTTCGACGGGAGCTGGACGGGAGAGACTTGCGACATGATGAGAGCCGTTGATCAACCTACATGTGGCGGAGTTGGCGATTGCTTCACCAAGTTTGGACTCGGTTCTTGGAGAAGGATCGAGAAGGGGTATTTTGGTAATTTCACCAAATACCACCTTTGTGATCTCTTGGCTAAACAACGGTGCGGGTCGGTGCTTGGAGAAGCGGTTTAGGTCAATCAAAGATGAAGACGGCGCTTTGAGATGCACTGGCAGCGCCCTCCAGCTGATAGCTAGCGAAGAGTACCTTCTCAATGCCTGTGCACTAAGCAATAGCTAGCTTCTTCTCAATGTTCCTCAGCCAATCTTCGGCCTCCATCGGGTCGTCAGTGCCCGCAAAGGTTGGAGGATTGGTCCGCTGAAAGTCAGCGAGACCTCCATGCTGCCTATGATTTCCTCCTCCTCCTGTTGCCGCGGGAGCAGGAGAGGTGTTGCGAGCGATAGCTTTGAGAATCCTTGTCTGGTCCATGCGGTTTCTCTCTATTTGAGCCAACACCTCCGCCATGGTGGGAGGTGGTGAAAGTGCTTCTTCGGGTGTGCTACCTCGCTGATCATGCTGCTGAGAAGGTTCACCTACTGCAGCAGAATGAGGTCGCCGGGATGGAGATCCCTCATCATGGTGAGCTCTCGAACGGGTGTTGGGACCTGTCATCCTGCGGTGACATGGATGTTAGACAAAATAAAAAGTTATTACTTAACTAAACATGCATAATGATATATATACCAAAGATACACAAGAACTTAACACCAAATGGGGGTACAAAGGCACTAAGGCCAGTACAAGATCCATTAAAACAATTCATAGAATTCCGGTACAATTACATTGATATTAGCCCGTAGGTGGATGGTAACTATCCGGAATAAAAGTTCTTGCAAATAAACACGAAGGTTCCAAAAACTATTAGGCTATTACAAGAATTTTAAAGATACATGCATCGCTGAACACATGATAGGACAGCGAGCTTACTACCCTAATATCCTAAATATTGTTCCAGTCAAAGTTCACTGGAAACTCGTCAAGTAGATGACATCGAGGGGATCCTGTATCGTCGGGGTCCCCTAGGTTAGGGAGGCACAAAGGTGATCCTATGCTGTTAATATGGCCTTCTACTACGGGTAGGTGATACTCCGATGGCACAAAAAGGTATGGGGAGATCACATTAGCACCATACAGCACATCGGTATGAATAAGCCTCATGTCATGCATGAGCCGTAGGTGCTTCTGAGCTACGATGAGACGATGCTGTGTCTCCCACAACTCATGCACGGTGCAACGATGCATCAGGTCCATAATGTGCACCAGTCTTGCCAATTGTCGTACTTGGGGATCCTCCCCGAACTGAATCCTGGCAAACCTGCTCACTTCCCCAACATGCGCTTGCATGGGGAAATGGTCGTAGGGCGGTTGAGACAGCTCTGTTAAATCATAATGAAGGCGACTCATGGCCACCCGAGCCACTTCTTGCAGCGCTATGGCCTCAAAAGTGCCACGTGCTTGAAGTCGGTATGGTATGCTTCCTGTAACACGCCTAGCAATGATGTCCACCACGGCCAGGTACTCCTCCATTCCTGGCCCTCGGTCTCGTCGATAAATGGAGTACGTCGGCTGGTAGGTGAAATTTGCCCTCCACATCATATCTCTTAGTAACTCCGGGTATCCTTCCACATTTTCAGCTTGAGTCTCCCGAACAAGGTATTGAGGGTTCATCTAAAGGATAAGAAGGGCAAGGTAAGTTAGTTTTGCAAATCAAAACCAGAATAAGGTAAGGAATGATACTAAGATGGATGAGGAATAAAAGATATTCCTAACATAAACTTTCTGAAGTACTTTTGATAACTTGAAAATATTTTGACCAAGAGACTTGCTAAACTTAACGTCCATGCTATCTCTAACCTCTGATCAAGATGGCTCGATATCAGTAGCTGTGAGGACCCCCGGGTTATCTCCTTAAGACCGAGACTAAGCATGGTCTTATGGACATAACTCTGGACCTCAAGTAAATGGATTCCAACTTAACTCCATCTAAGCGAGAGGCTTAACTGCAAACTAGAACCCCAACGATCATGCACGCTGCTCCTCTGTGAGCACTACATGATTGTCGGTTCTCCAACAAGCCAAGCACTACACTTAGTGTGTTAAATGGGAAGCCACAAATAGAGAGCATGAACTCATATTGGCTCTCAAGATCAGTGACCAATATGCTCATACTCTCATACAACGTTGATCACATCCATACAACAATCATACATTAATAGTCCAAAAGACATGCAACAATAGTTAAAGTCTACAACTATTACAAACGGCCGACTGGCCAAATTCAAATAAGAGTATTAAGTAGCAGCGGAAACAAGTAAATACACCAAAAGACCAGCAGTGGTATGCCCATATCCCATCGGCAACCGACTGGGAGTTAAATGATAGCATTACTTGTCAGCGTCGCCAAAATCGGCGCTAACAAGCTCAACGGGCTCGTACCCTTCCTCACCTGAAATTGTAGCAACCGGGTTGAGTACAAAGGTACTCGCAAGTCTTACACAAATAAAAATTAGTTATGCTAGAGGTTGTTCCAAAGGATGGCTCATATTGGCTTAGTTTTGCAAAAGAGACGCAACAATTTACAACCTACACATACTAGTTTTTCAAGTGCCATTTCAAAATCAGATTTGAAGTAGAAGTAAAGCATGTGAATAAGTAGTAAATTGAATAACCAATGAATCAAACAAATAACAAAGTGGCTGTCCACTTTGATACAACAAAATACATGAACATCCCATTCATGACGAATACCAAGTTATAACCATAAATTTTAATTCCAAGTCTAACAATAGCAACCATGTAAATCAAGTGGTCATCCATAACTGTGGACACGGCTATTCGAATAGATTTATACCCTGTAGGGGTGTACTACTTTACCCACATGACTTGATTAGCCCGTATGAGCCTCCAGATGCCTCCGAAAATAGCATACTTCCTAAGGTATGCCGGCCGGGTAAACCAAGATTCAGTATTTTTCAGCAAGTTGACATTATTGAGTTGAATCACCCATGCGCGACGTAATCCCACTTAGGGTAGGTTAGACCGCCTACTAACCAAATGGGCACGCAAGTTGTGCCGGGAATACCGACCCAATTAATAAAAATTAAATAGTGCTCACCCGCACATTAAAGAATTGCAATCGGCACTCTACGAAACATATATGCGATGGAACACATATACGTCCTCACACCACTAGTCATCAACTCAACAACACCAACCCCTTACTTAACCAAGCAGTGTCCATACACCGCGTGTGGAAGCACGAGTTTACTTGAATCAAAGATGTTACAAAAGTTCGGTCCTTAATTGTCCAGACAAGTCAAACACTTACCAAAGCTCGTGCACAAAGACACCATCACTTGTCTAGACCAAAAGCTCATTCAAAAATGACAAATTTAACTCATAAAATAGATACGAAGATCTGCAACAAAAGCATATAATAATAATTGTGTTTATCCCATAATTGTCGGGTTATTCCCGACAATTAACTACTGGTTCTAAACTTGCATGACTAAGCAAACCCAGACAATATAATTCAAACATCCTAACTCAAGCATGTGGTACTGGAATAATTCAAGATTAACCTCAATGAATAGGAGATAACTAAGCTACACATATAAAAAAATAGCGACATTATCAAAATAGCATGCAAGCAATTATCATTGCACTAACTTAACAAAACTGGGATCAAATATGATGCAAAAAGAAAGTTCAAATGATGCTTGCCTTGCTGGAAGATTAGCTGCTCACTCTCAGTAGCGTAGGAGTCAATATCGATAGCCTCGTGATCTAGAGATTTAACGGTATCGATAAACACCGAGAAATACTTTAAAAATCAAACTACTAAAAAATGCATGATTTTTCTACAGTAGCTAAGTCATGATTTTAGATGAATTTATGTGAAAGAATTATTCCATTTGGATTTAGTATGTGAGAGTTATTAAGGTTTGAAAAATCAGCTTTCAGGAAAATCCAAATTAAATCAATTCGGTTAATGTTCATGTAATTTAATCATTTCGGCAAAATTTGTAGAACAATAGTGGGACAAAGGATTATATGGATAAATATAGAATATTAATACAAGTCCAAAACAGTTGAGTTTGCTTCAATTCGATTTTTCATGATTTAGTTATGAATTTCTAAAGTTATCAGCATTTCCTTTTGTAAAAATAATAGTGTTAATGGATCAATCTCCAAAATAATACTCTCTTCTATAGACACATGTTTGAAACCAATTTTAATATAAAGTTCATTAAAAATGAAAATTATCAGAAGTGGTTTTTATCCAATTTGGAGTTGAGACGAATTAGTTATGCATTTTTGAAGTTATACATATTTTTTAGTTGAGACGAATTAGTTATGCATTTTTGAAGTTATACATATTTTTTAGTGTCCAACGATCCATAATCGCGGCTCGTTTGGGTGGTCCGAACGGCCACTCGATCTTGATCGTTTATTTTGCATCACACGGCCCAGATTTGTGGCGCGTTTGGATGGTTCGAACGGCCACTAAATCTGGATCGCTGATTTCGCATCCGACGGTCCAAGATGGTTTTAGTTGTGTTTGGATTTTTTACGTGAAACGGTACGGGTTTAATATTTGGGCCCACGTGCAAGTGGCTGTTTTGTTTTTCTTAACAGGTTGGTTTTTCTGTACGTGGGTCCACAAGTAAGCGACTCTATAACTCGCTAAGACAACTATTAAATGCTAATTATTACTATTAACCGTTAATGATATTGCTACAGTACGTGTCCAAGAACGACAACAGGCTTTGTCCCGCGCGCTTCACTGGTGGCTCGCCGGCGCTACATGCCATGGCGGAACGAACCAAGGGTACGGTTAGCTACGCAATAGTATTGCACACTCAACGGTGGTGCCCTTAACGGCAGCGTGGGTCTGTACCGGCGGCTAGCTGGCGTTGAGCGGCGACGCTAAATACGGCAAATACGAAAATAGCTATGCGAAGCTCGGCAGCACAAACAAGCTGGTGCCAAGGCATCTAGGGGCTATTAGCAAGCTACCTGAGCGAAGAAGGGTTCTCGGGGAAGCTCGGAGTAGCTGAAGCTTGGCCGACGTCGAAGAAGATCACGGCGGCGGCACAACTTCATGCAAAGATGATGCTCTGAGCAAAATAGAGCAAAAAGAATGCTCGGGTTAGCTCAAGGATACTAAGAGCATGATATAGGTGCAAGGAATTGGACAATGGCTTACCAAAACAAGTGGGAGATGAAAAGATTTGTTCTTCGGCCGAAATGGGGAGAACTTCAATTCACCTCAGTCCTGTCGTGCATTACCCAAATTAACTTAGGGGTTTTCAATCTCATGCTAAAATACAAGAGATGACGCGAAAGCTTTATCAAGAACCTCATCAGAGATGATAGTGGCAAGGTGATGCTCTTGGGTGCACGCTCTAGGGCTCCAGAGAGCACAAGGATGGTCCAGAAGCTACAAGCAACAATGGAAGCTTGCATTAGCAAAAATGGACAAGGGATTGAACATAGAATCTAATGGTACCACCCGGTGGAAGCTTACCCTAGCGATGCCAGCGAGAGAGCTTCCCTTTCCTTAGTCACCGAGAGGAAAAGTGAGGAAGAAAGGGGGTGCCGAGGGGGTTTTAACCCTGAAAAACAATGGAGTCGGGGTGGTGCGCAGAGGAGAAACGCCCCAGAGTGGCCAACGGACGCGGTGGCTGCCAACGGGTCAGAGCGTCGCGGCCGTGTGGAGCTCAGCTCCTACGCATGCGCGCCTGCCTGAGGAGGAAGACAGACCCGACAAGTGGGCCCGGTGTGACAGTGGCTCAAAGCGAGCGGTTCAAGTGGATTTGGGTGGACCGTTAGATCACGAATGGAGGGCTCAAATCTAATGAGAATTTCGGATTGGTCGAAAATTTGGTGAGATCTGGACCGTTGAACTTAGATTTGACGGCCTGCATGTGTTGGTGCATTTAGTTGACTTAGCCAACTCAAGTGGCTCGGGTCCGGTGCAAACCCGAGGAACAGTGCTGGCCAGGGTTGAGATGAGGTTTGACTAAGATAAATTTATTTCCTCCACTTTGACCAGAGCTTTAGAAATAGAAATAAATTTCAGAAAAATGTGAAATAATTCACAAGGTTTCCTAGGAAGATAGTGTCCATAAAAATTATTATACCTTACTGTTGATGATATATTTTGGATAATATAAATCCAGACTTAGTGTATGTCATTGTAATGACTTTGAATTTTCTTAGGGTTTAAACTTGTTCCAAAAATTTGGGAATTTTTTTTATTAATTCTTTATAATTGTTCTTGTATTTGAATAAATTATTTCACGAAGATGAACAAGAGTTCATGTTCCTGTTTTTCTTTTGGAGCTTATAATTGAGTTGTAGGTTATAACTATGTTTAAGATTTTTCAAGTGCAATAAATAATGCAAATGCTTGAAAACAATGATGCATGCTCATGAGATGCATAGTAATTCTCTTTATTAAACTGGGGATGTGACACCTTTGTTGATCCACAGCTTTTCTCTTAAATCTTTCTGTTGATCTTGCTTGTTGTGACTTATGGGAGACCATCTAAGGTCATCTTGATCATCCATAGCCCACGAGCAAGCCTAGGATCAAATTTGGGTATTTTAATTGGTTTTGAATTGATCTTCATCAAATCAGAAAAAGGTCAAAACTTTAGCATAGATCTATTGAATAGATGATTGAAATAGGTTCCTGATCTCCTCTAGAGGTTATGTTTCAAGTTTGGTAGGTTTTGGTTGGATGAATCAAAAGTTGTGTCGATTTTAGATTTGATTTTCTGCTGTCGGCAAGTGCTCCAGGAAAATCGGTCATACCGCATCATGGACAGTGGTAGTACCGCGCCCATAACGGCGGTAGTACCGATTTCGGTATATATTTAGCAGAGTTTCTGGTTTTTATTGCTGGTCTTTGGGGTTTGCAAAAATTGTTTGTGCTCCTATTCAACCCTCCCTTCTAGTCGCCTTTCTGGTCCTACAATATGATGCTCAAGACTGCAGAGGATAGCATTAAGAAAAGCAATAGTCATGTGATGATGGTGCAAAAGAGTACAAGCTTCTAGAAGAAGGCTAAGACTTAGGTCAAAGGAAAGGGCAATGCTAAAGTTTCGGATGGGATCCAAACTAACAAGCCTAAGCCCAAGACTACGTTTGGCCCGACTCAAGAGAATGAATGCTTTTACTGCAAGGAGCCAGGCCATTGGAAGAGGAACTGCAAGAAATACCTGGCTGATCTGAAAAAGAATAGTGGAACTAAACCTTCCACTTCAGGTATTAATGTTATAGATGTTTTTCTTGCTGACTCTTCTATTAACTCTTGGGTATTTGATACCGGATCGGTTGCTCATATTTTCAATTCGATGCAAAGTCTAACAAGGAGTAGAAGAATTGCAAGGGGCGAGATAGATCTTCGCGTCGGTGGGTTGCTGCATTAGCCGTTGAGACTTTGCCATTACTTTTGCCTTCAAGATTTATTATGGAATTGAATAATTGTTATTACATTCCAGCCATGAGTAGAAACATTATCTCTGCATCATGTTTGATGGTAGAGGATTATAAATTCATTATAGAGAACAGTGGTTGTTCTATATTTTTGAATGAGATGTTTTATGGCTATGCTCCTATTTCGAATGGGTTGTTTATGTTAAATCTTGATGATGCACCCGTCTATAACATTGATGCAAAGAGGCTTCAGCCTAATGATATGAATTCCACTTTCATTTGGCATTGTCATTTGGGTAACATAAGTGAAAAACGCATGAAGAAGCTCCATGATGATGGAATTCTAAACTCATTTGATTTGGAATCATTTCAAATGTGCGAATCTTGCTTACTCGGAAAGATGACCAAGACACCTTTCACTGGTCGAAATGAGAGGGCGTCCGACTTGCTGGCACTCATACATACTGATGTATGTGGACCAATGAGCACGACAGCTAGAGGTGGTTTTCAGCACTTCATTACTTTCACTGATGACTATAGTAGATATGGATATATCTATTTAATGAGGCACAAGTCAGAATCCTTTAAAAAGTTCAAGGAGTTCCAAAGTGAGGTACATAATCAACTTAGCAAGACAATCAAATCTTTATGATCTGATTGTAGAGGTGAATTTTTGAGCCATGAGCTTTCGGGCGCAATCGATTTGCCCCATATGCTGGGATAACCAATCCATGCCAAGAATCACATCTAAGCTTGCTGCATTGAGGAGGATAAGATTTGCTAGAAATCCTACTCCCTCAATCTCAACAGGAACCTCCCGACACTCGGATTCAGCTCTCAACTCCGAACCGGGAGAGCGGATGAGCAACGGGACCAACAAAGGAGCAAAAAGAAGATCACCAACATCAGCAAAAGATTGAGATACAAAAGAATGAGATGCTCCTGAATCGAACAAAATAGTTGCAGGATGAGAGTTAACAAGAAGCGTACTCAACACGACGTCAGGTGCCTCCTGTGCTTCCTCCGCGGAGATGAGGTTAACGCGGCTGCTGCCCACACCTTGGGCTGCGGGGACAATCTTCTGATCCTGGGAAGGACCACCTCTTTGCCCACGTCCTCCATTAGGACGAGGGGCTGCTCTAGCCTTCTTAGGGCAATTATTTGCATAATGGTCCTTCTGGTTGCAGAAGAAACAAGTGACCCCAGCAGCTGGGTTGCGGGGGCCACCAGGCAGACTCATAGGTGCACGTGATTGAGGCACGGCCTGCGAAGGACGAGGGCTAGGTGCTGACGATCTCGGGGGGTGCTGAAGCCTGAGGACGGGACCCTTGAGACTGCCCGAAATGAGAACAAGAATAGCTGGTCTGGGAAGACTTCTGGGTCTCCCACTTGCGCTTGTGGGACTCTCGCAGCGTCCTTCCCTTGTGCTCGGAGACGATGGCCTTGTCGACCAAGGTCTGGAAGTCGGGGAAGTCAACGATAGATAGCTTGTCCTGAAGCTCCTCAGACAAGCCATCTATGAACTTTTCCTGCTTGGCCTCATCAGTGGCCACCTACTCTGGAGCATAACGAGCCAGATGGTTGAACTTGTACAAGTACTCCGTGACCGAACTGCGCCCTTGCTTGAGCGCGAGAAACTCCTTCTTCTTCAGCTTCATCACATTGGCAGGGATGTGAGACCGCCGGAAGGTAACACGGAACTCCTCCCAGGAAACGGTGTGGCCTGCGGGCTGCATGGTGAGAAAGTTCTCCCACCACGAAAGAGCTGCACCCTCCAATTGATGGGATGCAAAAAGTGCCTTCTCCTGCTCCACGGCATGCAGGCGATGTTGAGCTTCCGCTCAACCGCACGAAGCTTGATCGCTCAGATCTAGTGGGTCCTCGACACGGAGAAAGTGGGTGGTCAAGTGCGAAGGAACTCTGCAAGTCCCCCACGCGACTGATGTCCACTTCCTCCCCCTGATCCCGAGGCACCGGAAAGAGTGGAGGTGTTGCGCGCAATAACCTCCAGAATCCTGGTCTGATCCATTCGGTTTTGCTCGATCTGAGCAAGAACCGAAGCCATGGTCGGAGGAGGCGGAAGCTCCTCATCCTGACTAGCTAACTAACCCTGACCGCTACGAGTTCTTCCAGCCATCCTGCTGAAGAGAGAAAGGGGGTTAGCAACGAAAACCTGAAAATTAGAAGCTAATGAAAGCGAAAAGCTATCGACTAGGGGAATAGAAAATCACCCTAACCGAAAGCCAAACTTAAACCAGTACGAACACAACTCTATCAGCTTACCAAAAAGGCTCAAGAAACAGCAAGGAAACACGAGACTAAAGCTCAACTTCTCGACACGACAAACCCGTATTGAATGAACGAGCAATCGGTTGAGAAGACAAAATTTCAGCACACTACTCTACGTCTAACACTTCTACAAGCAAGGTAAAACCAACAAAATAGGTGTTAGATACTTAGCTAACTAGTATCACATCTTACCCTTTTATTTCCACAAGTTTTAGTTGTATTAACCTCTCATTATCTACCCTATTTAGAAACCTTGAGATTGCTGTCTGGAAATTTGATGCTTGCTGTCCAGATTTTGCATCCAAGCTCTTAGCCGAAATCACCGACTCTAGAAACTTCAAAACCTTGTAAAAGGGCAGCCAACACTTCAATTTTCCAATCTCATTGATTCCCAAAACCCAATTGAACGATAACAACTATCTTTTGAGAGAAGGAGAGGGAAAACAACTTTTAAAACTCAACAAGAGTAAGATAAGAGGAGAAAGCTAAGATAGGTAAGGTGTAAAATTAGAGAATTTACTTAAGCTTTCATAAACCATTTGATATTTTGAACTAAGTTTTTCAAAACACCCTAAAGACGACTAAGCTAGGGTTACTACGGTCAGTATGGCTCTGATACCAACTTTGTGAGGACCCCGGCTTATTTGGCTTGTACTGCTTAGTCATCCATTGACCCTCGCATCACAAACAAAATAACCCGTGTCTTCGAGATATGTATACTTCCCAGAAATGCAGTATACACACCCTTTTACAAAATCATGCATCAATTCCATACAAAACATAGAACCAAAGCACGAACTAGATTAAACAAAAGACATACATAGTAGAGTTATTACAAAAGGGGCCGACCGGCCAAATAACAACTAAGAAAGTTAAATAGACAGCGGAAGCAAAAAGCCATAAGATGGCGATAAACAAAAGCCAATTAGTGTGCCTTTAACCCATAAGGCAACCAACCGGGCCGCCAACCTAGTCATCGAATCCACCGCACATCTCACAAAAGTGAAACCCTGGGGGATCAACCTCCTCTGCAACAAATTAATTAAGCAAAGCAAATGAGTACAAAAATGTACTCGCAAGACTAACGTGTAGTGTAACAGACCTATACATAGGCTACATGCAAGCTTATTTAAGTGGAGGCTGTAGGTTGTTTTCAGTATAAAGCAAGTTTTCCTTTGCAATAATTAAATAGATTCAAAGCAGTTTTACAATTCATTTTTAATTTTGCAAATAACAGCGAGTAACAATATAATAACAATAGATAGATGACAACAACAATCCTGGAAGTGACTAACCCAATAGTCACCACAACAATAGCATGAATTACCCATTCATACCACCCATGTCAAGTTTTAATTAAAGGTTGTAGTCTAATTCTTGCGGGAAATAACCAAGCTTGTCCATAACCTAGGACGAGGCTATTCGAATAGATTTAACCCTGCAGGAGTGTACCAATGTACCCACACATGAGACCACCTTTTCGCCAAGCTATTTAGCACACTTCCTTTGGTATGCCGGCACGGTTAGTCTTACATGACATTTCCAATGAACGATGCTAATTAAGAGTCGCACACAACCCAAAGAGTAGGATACACTGGCCCAGCCTAAGCAACTGTGGGTGCTCTTCCCCTTATAAAAACAGTTTTAACCACCAGTGACCCATAATTAACACCTCCCAAAGTACTAAGTCAAGAGAGGTTCCATATCCCCCTCGCGTGGTTAGCACGCAAAAGTGCTTGGATCAATGGCGCAAGTAATTTGGTCCTTGTTGACTTGGGCATCATTCTAGTCACACCCAAAAGAATCACACCAACATACCAATATGCCCAAGTCCAAAGCATTTTATTTTCAGTTTTAGATTTATAAAGTAACAAAGCACAAAGTGCCGGACATATGGTAATAGATAGATTTGTGTGATCAAAGTTATCGACTAAGTCGATAACCGCCCAATTCTACCGTAAGCTAAGCATTTCTAAGCAATATCCACACGTAATCTACTACGTGACAAGAGCTCATCCAACGAACTCTAAATCACAGCAAGATATTCCTAGGCTTAGTAGTAGAGATTGAACATTTACCTACAGAGTATGCATCTATAGGATCAACTAATTGACAATAATTTAACAACAAAATAGAGCATGCATACATACACTTTGCAAACAATATATTAGACTTTGAAAGTAATGGGATTAAACATGATCAACGGCCTAGGTTTTTCCACGTCCTTTTGATTTTAGGATTTTCCCGACAGATTTATTTGTGAACTGAAAAAGGTAATAAACTTTGAAATTGCACAACTTGAACGTGAAAAAGACGTGGAAAGACGTGGAAAAACCTGGCATTGCACGGCCCAACGACTGGTCGATGCGACGACGTGCCCGTGGAACCCAGGTCGTAGACCGTTGAGATGAAATCCAACGACCCAACTTGAACGGCGAACGGACGCGCGCGCATAATCCCTGGTCGTAGACCGTTGAGATGAAATCCAACGATCCAGATTGACTTGACCGCAGGCGCGTTTGGACCTCGCGCGCATGAACGCCAGCGCGAATCGCAGCCGTAGATCTGGAGATGGACGGCGCACGACTACCGTGACACAGTGCGAGCTCACACTCCACGCGACATCTCAACTACAGATCAAGGGATGGACTGTCCTAACGACGCCGCTACAATTGCCGGTCGCATCCGACAACGACGCGACGACATTCCCCAGCGAATCGTCGGCAATTCAGACCACGGCAGTGCGAACCAATGGTGGTCTGAGGTCCGCAATAGCTGTGCGCACCTCATGGTACCACTCACTGCGGCTGAGCCGGCCTAGAACGGTGGCGAGCCGGCGAGGAGCGGCGGTGTTACGCACGGTGACGATGACAACAGCAATAGAGCTCCGCAGCGGTTCGAGTAAGCGGTGCCTGAGCATCTAGGGACTACGGCGAAGCTACCTGAAGGACACGGAGGGGCCGAGAAGGTCAGAGCAGCTCCGGCGACGTTGAGCCGCACCGGCGCTGGAGACGACAACGAGGAGACGACGGCCTGAGCAAAGTGAGCAAGACCGGGTCCTTACATTAGCTTCAATAGGGCTCAAGGATGGTCCATGAGCAAAGAATTGAAGAGAGGAGGAGCTTACCGGTGGCGAGGGTGAAAAGATTGAACTTCGGCCGAAAAGGGAGAACTCGAAAATTAGTTGCTTCCTGTTGAGGCAAACTAAAATTGGATTAGGGGATATGTTCAAGATGGTAAGGGACGTGAAGTGACGCGAGTGGAAGTGAAGAAGAACCACTGGAGCGCCGGTGATGAAGAAGAAGCTCCACAGCCGACAATGGCGGTTTTGGGGGATTTGGGTGTTTAAGCTCAAGCAAGCATAGAGGAAGCAAGCTAGAGCTGAGGGGTGTTTAAAGGAAGCCAAGGAAGAGCTGGAGGGGCTTAAATAGCTGGAGAAGCAAAGTATGGAGCTACGGCAAACGCCCACTGTGAGCTCGGCCCACGCTCGGTTCACAGCTCGGCCAAGGACGCGGAGTGGATGGGGACAGTTCTGAACACGACTTTGGGGCCGAAAGCACTGGCAAGCATTAATTAGCAGCAGCAAAGAGTTGTTGAGAGGTGACAAGGCACTGCCTCCCACACCCCGCGCACGCCATGGCGACCCGGCACTCACGTGGTGAGAGGAAAGGGACGAACAGATGCGGCACGACAGCGACGGTTCGACTAAAATCCAACGGCTGATAGAGGCTGGTGTGAGTCCAATGTCGCGCGAGTGGCTGAGTCGAGCCACAGGAGCGGAATGATTACGACTGTTAGATAAAGATCGGGGTGGTCGTAGACCATTGGATCTTGATTGGGGTGGTCGTAGAGAAAAGGGGAGGTTGCGACCGTTAGATTCGCATCGGATGGGTCCGACCAGGAAAGGGGTGGTCGCAACCGCTAGATTTCGATCTGATGGTGCTGAAAAGAGATGGGAGGTCGTGGCCGCTGGATTAAGATGTAACGGTGGATAGGGGCTGGCGAGATCGGGAGGTCCGATTGGGTTGCGCGCGACACGAGCGGTGCGATCAAGATCAGACGGCTCAAAACTTACGCGTGATTGGAAGGGCTGGCTGAGCGCTAGGCGGTCCAATCAAGACCGGTGGCTCGAGCCAGGCTCTGGTCCGCGCCCGAGGAACAGTGAAACTAGGTTAGGGTTTAAATTTGAAAGCTGAGTTTGGAAGAATTTTTAGGGGTAGCAAACTAACTCCAAAAATTCTGAAATTTTGATTGGAGGTTCCTTACTCAAGGATTAACCTTACATAGAATTTATAGAGATTTGTATGCACTGCATTTTTCTCAAGAAATTCCTTAAGGTTTGTTCTAGGGTTTGACCTTAGCCAATTGGAGGTTTAGGTTTTTGAATTCCACAATTTCTTTACAAGAATTACAGAAAAGTTCAAAAACTACCGGATGCAAAAAAAAGTTTTAATTTCTACTCATTTTCTTACATTTGAAATACACACCCCGATTTGGGATGTTACAGAAGCGATGATGGACCCAAACTCTGAGAAATGGCTTAGAGCCATGAAATCTGAGATAGACTCCATCAGAGGCAATCAGGTTCGGAACCTGGTCGATCCAGTTGATAGTGTCAAAACCATTGAGTGCTAATGGATCTATAAGAAAAAGATTGACATGGATAGAAATGTTCACATTCATAAAGCTTGACTAGTCGCAAAAGGGTTTCGACAAGTTCAAGGGGCTGACTACGATGAGGCTTTCTCACTGGTAGCGATGCTTAAATCTATACGGATTATTCTAGCTATTGTTGTATATTTCGACTATGAGATATGGCAAATAGATGTCAAAATAGCTTTCCTTAATGAAAACTGTTGGAAATATGCCCTAGAGGCAATCATAGAGATGATTATATTTCCTTATGTTCATAATATTGGATAAAATGTTATCTTGTTTCGAGAATAATATTGTTAATATTGATTATCAAGTATGTGACTTGATTGTGAAACTCTATATTTCTGCGATAATTATTCTTATACAATCCCTGGTCGGAAACATATGAGGACACATATGAATAGACTAGCATATGTATTGGTTGATGACTATGTTTCACGGGTCATGGATATGGAGATATCAAACCAATAATATGGACACATGTTAGAGAACATGATGTTGGATTAGACCCACCTTGAGACACTATTGAGATTGTTATGATTCTATGTGTCGTTAGTTGGTCTCAAGCAATGTTGATGTATAATCCTTAGACCTGAGATCAGCATGGTTTCCTACATATGTAATAGCACTCTTAGGGGTTGCCAAATGCTACACCGTAACTGGGTAGTTATAAAGGTAGCTTTCGGGTAAGCTATGAAACATGCAGAGGAATGTGACTTGTCGGATATGGGATTTGCCCCTCCTAACATAACAGGAGAGATGTCTCTGGGGCCCCTCGTTGTGGTCGGATAAAGAAAGTGCATGGCCATGCCACTAGTAGTCGAAGTGTTCGACCACATGAAGTAATCCGACACTCGATCGAGAAAGTATTGAACAGCACATGGATGACACAACATCTCACCTGGAGTTCAACCAGACATCGTGAGGCAAAGGGAGTATACACGAGTAGGTCGCTTAGTTCGAACAGTTACGGATTGGTCGTATGGAGATACGAGCTGGTCGTAGACTGGTCGAACGTAGTCACAAGGTGGTCGTGACCTGGTCGTAAGGAATTACGGACTGGTCGTGACCAAATATGAACTGGTCATATAGAGATAGGACCTGGCCATAAGTGATGAGGACCTGGTCGTAGATCATATTGCATTAAGGTTCGTCCGATATAATTTGTGTGTATTCGAGAATCGTTATGTTCTGCTAGGAGCCGCTACGACTTGTGATCGGAGAGGGTTTCCGAGTCACAACCGATTACGCATGAACCTATAGGGTCACACACTTAACGGGTTGGAACAAACCAGTACGAATACGATTCGATAAACTTGCCCGGATAGGATCCGTCACGAGCACTATGTAAGGAGATGCATGAGGCTGTTGGGAGGGACGCGTGAATCACCACCGAAACCCTAGCCGCCATCTTCCTAAGAGCTCTGTCGTGCAACCTGGTGCTAGTACACCGACGCATGGTTGTTCCTTCCCTAGACGTGTGGATACCGTAGAGGCGCTACTGCGACTGTTGCGCTTGAGGATGATCTGCGATCTTCACAAGGAACTGCAGACGTTGCTGGAGGAGACGATCAACTCGTGAGGACGCTGGACGATCGACTACGACTACTACATCAACGCGCTCTTCGATGGACCAGGCTGCTCCAACCCTTCTTCCGCTGCTCTGCGCGTCTGGTGGTAACGATCTGTGATCATCTACTTGCTTGGCTTCCTAGTTTGCGTGGTAGAAATTTTTGATTTATAGCTATCGTAGCCTACCCGTGGCCCAAGAAAAACCTAGATGTGGATGTGTACATGACACAACCTGAAGGTTTTGTCGATCCAAAGAGTGCTAGTAAAGTATGCAAACTTCAAAAGTCCATTTATGTGTTGAAGCAAGCATCTCAGAGTTGGAATATACGTTTGGATGAGGAGATCAAAAGGTTTGGTTTCGTCAAGAACAAAGAAGAACCTTGTGTTTACATGAAGGTTAGTGGGAGCGCACTTGTTATTCTAATCTTATATGTGATGACATATTATTGACTGGGAATGACATTCCTATGCTGGAATCCATTAAGTCATCATTGAAAAATAGTTTTTCTTTGAAGGACCTAGGAGAGGCAACATATATCTTAGGGATAAAGATCTATAGAGATAGATCAAGAAGGCTAATTGGATTAAGCCAAAGTACTTATATTGACAAGATGTTGATTCGGTTCAACATGAAGGATGCCAAGAAAGGGTTCTTGCCTATGTCACATGTCATAAGTCTTAGCAAGAGTTAGTGTCCTTCGACAACTGATGAGCAAGACCGTATGAATGGTATTCCATATGCTTCTGCTATTGGATCTATCATGTATGCTATGATATGTACTTGACCAGATGTATCATATGCTCTAAGTGTTACGAGTAGATACCAAGCTGATCCCGGTGAAGGTCACTGGACAGCTGTGAAAATCATTCTTAAGTACTTGAGAAGGACTAAGGATGCGTTCCTAGTTTATGGTGGTGATGAAGAGCTCATTGTAAATGGTTACACTGATGCAAGCTTCCAAACCGACAAAGATGATTATCGTTCGCAATCTGGTTTTGTATTCATTTTGAATAGAAGAGCAGTGAGCTGGAAATGTTCAAAGAAAGAAACGGTTGCCAATTCTACGATGGAGGTCGAGTACATTGCGGCTTCTAAAGCTGCGAAAGAAGGTGTTTGGATAAAAAATTTCCTTGCTGAGTTGGGTATGGTTCCGAGTGCCTCGAGCCCAATGGATCTCTATTGTGACAATAATGGAGCCATTGCACAAGCCAAGGAGTCTAGATCCCAACAGAAGTTCAAGCATATACTCAGGCGTTATCATCTTAGTCGCGAATTGGTGGATAGAGGAGATGTTAAGATATGCAAAGTTCATACAGATTTAAATATTGTTGATCCATTGACAAAGCCTCTCACACAACCAAAGTATGAGGCGCACACAAGAGCTATCGGTATTAGATACTTAAATGATTGACTCTCGTGCAAGTGGGAGGCTGTTGGAAATATGCCCTAGAGGCAATCATAGAGATGATTATATCTCATTATGTTCATAACATTGGATAATATGTTATCTTGTTCCTAGAATAATATCGTTAATATTTATTATCAAGTATGTGACTTGATTGTGAAACTCTATATTTCTGCGATGATTATTCTTAAACGTTCCCTGGTCGGAAACATATGAGAACACATATGAATAGACTAGCATATGTATTGGTTGACGACTATGTTTCACAGGTCATAGATATGGAGATATCAAACCAATAATATGGACACATGTTAGAGAACATGGTGTTGGATGAGACCCACCTTGAGACACTATTGAGTTTGTTATGATTCTATGTGTCGTTAGTTGGTCTCAAGCAATGATGATGTACAATCCTTAGACCTGAGATCAGTATAGTTTCCTACATGTGTAACAACACTCTTAGGTGTTGCCAATCGCTACTCGTAATTGGGTAGTTATAAAGGTAGCTTTCGAGTATGCTCTGAAACATGCGGAGTAATGTGATTGGTCGGATGTGGGATTTGCCCCTCCTAGCATAACAGGAGAGATGTTGTAGGACCAAAAAAAAATGACTAGAGAGCGGGGGGGTGAATAGACGCTTTCACTATTTTTCACCTTGATTAGATTCAACATCTATATCACTCCATTAGCTATGGAAGTTATGAAGATCAATATACAAGTACTGCAGAGGACTTGTATTGAACCCAAATCAAAAGCCCAAGCAAAAGACCAAAAGCCAAAACCTAAACCAAAGGGCCGGACTGACCTTAGGCAAAAGTGCGGACAGACCTCTCAGCCGGACTAACCTCAGGCAAAAGTGCAGACTAACCTCTCAGGTCGGACTAACCTCAGGCAAAAGTGCGGACTAACTTCTCAGGTCGGACTAACCTCAGGCAAAGGTGCGGTCAGACCTCAGGCACGATGAATAGCTCAATCAGCCCAAAAACCAAAACAAAAATTGGTCTAACTTTTGATCCGTAAGGCCAAACTCCTTGAAATTTGAGACAGACCTTCTCTAAGATATTAGGAACCTATTCCAATGAAAGATTGTAGAGATCCATGCCAAAGTTCCTATCCTTTTCAGTTTGAACGAAGGTGGTTCAAAAACCAAGCCAAATACGAAATATGATCTAGAGACTTGCTCGTGGGTGATTGATGATCAAGATGATCTTAGATGGGTTACCATATGTCACAGCAAGTTAGATCACGGCAAGAAACCAAGCAAAAATTCACGGATCAAAGAAAGCCCCAAAATCAAGAAATAGAGAGCAAGAACAAATAGGAACTCATTTTTATACAATCTTGCATAGATTGATTCGTGGTAGTTGCTGGTTTACAGCCACTCCCTCAAGGAGGATAAAGCTCACAACATAAGCACTCAAATCAATTCAACTCTCTAAAACCCTAAGCTTCTCCTTTCTTCTCTAAGCCCTAAGACAAACTAGGGTTTTACAAATGAAGTGCTTAGGGGTTGTTTGGCAGCACCCCCTCCTATTTATAGTGAGGCCTAGCTTCTAGAAGAGTTAATCCTAATGGGCTCCCGTTAAGGCTCAACACAAACAGGACAGACGCACGCATCTTAAAGCACCGTCTTCATCTTCTCTTGACCTAAACCGCTTCTCCACGCACCGTCTTGCGCCGCGGTTTAGCCCAAGGTCACAAAGGTGGTATATGGTGAAATTACCAAAATACCCCTTCTTGATCTTTCTCCGAAGACCAAGTCCAATCTTGGTGAAGCAATCGCTTGCTTGAGTCCATTGACCTCACCCGACATCCTTAATCGTTCTGGACCTCAGCTCTCCAAGCTTAGTCCCGATCATCCTCGCCGTTGACCGTCGTTGACCTCCAAGCGTCCTACACAACAATAGAGAAAGAAATCGAATCCGGAACAAATTCTTCACAACTTGACCCACGTTAGTGAAAACATGCATCATGCAACACATATGCACTGATAACCATGAATATGACCTCACCAAAAAAATCATCGCAAACAATTGGACGATGAACAGGATTAAGCCGGTCAGATCGCATTTCAAGCGCCACGATCGAGGCCAAGCCGGCGATCGACCGGTCATTGACCGCGATCGACCGCCGCTTGATGACTCTTTTAACTTCGCCGAAAACGCGTGATTCGTCAAACCATCAAAGCCGTTGCCAATTGTTTCATCATCCTAAGATCATGCACATATCCCCATGATATCCACAATCTCCCCCTTGATGAACACATTGGCAATTTCTCAGAAAATGTAAGTTCGAGGTTTGAAAAGTAAAATACTCGATATTTTCGCACAAAGACACAACTTGGTTCAAATGCATGAGAAAACAATGGAAATGACCAAGCTGCCTTTAGAATAGCATAGGCAAGTGAGATACAGCAAAAGAAAGCACAAAAGCTTCAATTTCCAGAGAAGTGACAAAAATCTCACTTAAGGTCCATATGAAAGAACAATTGTTCAATTTGACTTTTGATCATGGTGAGGATCCAAGAAATGCAATTCAAGTTCAGAAATGGCAATAAGATCACAAAAATACAAATGAGATGCCCCCCCTCACTATGATCATGAATTTTCCAGAAAATTTCATTATCTCCCTATGACTCCAAAAAGCTCTAAAACAACATTTTTTTCAATCTTTCTCCCCCTTTGACAATGGATTCATCAAGGTGCATGGAAGAAGATAGAGCATGAATGACATGGAATGGTTGCAATTTATTCAATTTTTAGCACAAGGAGGCATGAAAATTATCCATGAGGACTATACAAGTATTACACCAAGCCATATTATGTGAAGAAGCTACTTTCTATCATGGCAAAACATGTACAGCAAAGCTAAGACCAAAATAGCAATAATCTGAAATTAAATGAATTGGTAGCATGACAAGGTGCTTAAGATCATAGTTTAACTAAAGATATCCAAAAGTGAGTAAAGCCATGTCTATAAGTAAAATGAAGCCCAGAAAGAAGAAAATGAGTCAATTTTGAGTGCTAGTTATGAATGAATTTGTTCAAGCATTTGGAATTTAGCACATTGAGCATTTGCTGAAATTTTTTTGGTTTTGTCTTAGTAAAGCAAGTCCTGGACTAGGAGCCATCCACAACTACCTCCTAAGCTTCGACCAATTGACAATTTGTTTTCTTAGCATTGTGCTAGATCTCAAGCCTTGCCGCGACCATCTCAAGCAAGAAGCTTAAGAGAGTGGTCTAGGCAATCCAACACTCCCCCTGAGTTCATGCCAAGTGCAATGGCAAGCTGTCTCATGAGAAAGAATTGGTGAGATTAGTTTTTTCGCACAGAAAAACTCATTTTTCATTTGCTTGACTTAAGAACTATCAAAGCTCAATTTAAAACTCAAAGTAAGTTCAAGACTCAATTTAGCCTATATGACATGGCATGAATCATGGGAGGATCACTATGGCAAAACTAGTAACAAGATCCAACAAGTCATGTTTTGATTCAATTTTCTCACAGATAATAAAGCTAGTATGGCAAAAGCTAAGCTATACATGAAAAGCCATAAAAGAAATCTAGCAAACTAGCACAAGACATGGCAGGGTATAAAGTATGAAATCAAGGATAATAATGAAGGCTCCCACAAGTTTATATTGCAATGCAAGTTGCTAAATTTAAAATGCATTATGGTACAATGAATGCAAAAGAGCAAACTCCCCCTCAAAACAGGCCAAGAGGACTAATAATCCCCAACTCTCCCCGCAAAGAAGCAAAACGAGAAGAATCAAGAGCTTTAGTGAAAATATCTGCAACCTGCTGCTCGGACTCTACAAAGTGAAGCACAATATTACCCTTCTCTACATGGTCTCTAAGGAAATGATATCGAATGTCAGTGTGCTTGGTCCTAGAGTGTTGCACTGGGTTTTTGGCAATGTTTATGGTACTAGTGTTGTCACAGAAAAGAGGAACACTACCCAGAGATAACCCATAGTCCTGCAAACTAGACAAGATCTAGAGAAACTGAGAGCAACTACTGGCTGCAGCTACATACTCGGCCTTGGTAGTGGACTGTGCAACAGATGACTGTTTCCTAGATGGCCAAGAGATAAGAGATGTGCCTAAGAAGTGACAAGTGCCCGAAGTTCCTATCCACTATACACCCCGCAAAATCAGCATCAGAAAAAGCCCGAATAGAGAGAGTAGAATCAGAAGAATACCAAAGCCCAAAGTCAAGAGTGTCCTGGAGGTAGCTGAAAATGCGACGCACTGCTTGATGATGAGAGGCACGAGAGGAAGCCTAGAATCGAGCGCACAGACACACAGCAAACTGTATGTCCGGCCTCGATGCCGTGAGGTAGAGAAGAGAGCCAATCATGCTGTGGTACTCCTTCTGGTCCACGGGCTATCCATCCTCATCAGGGTCCAGCATGGTAGATGTAGCAATGGGAGTAGACGTTGGCCTACTGCTTCCCATGTCGAAGCGCTGAAGAAGGTCCTTTGTGTATTTGCTTTGATGAATAAAGGTGCCTTCTTTCAGTTGCTTGACTTGAAGACCAAGGAAGAAAGTCAGTTCGCCCATCATGCTCATCTCGAATTCCTTGCTCATAGAGTCTGAAAATCTGGACACCAAAAGCATGAGAAGAACCACCGAATATAATGTCATCCACATAAATCTGAACCAATAAAAAGTCGCTGCCATGCCTGAGAGAGAACAAGGTTTTATCAACCATTCCTATTTTGAAATCATTTTTAAGCAAGAAACTCTTAAGCCTATCATACCAAGCTCTAGGGGCTTGCTTCAATCCATACAAGGCTTTGGAGAGCTTAAATACATGATTTGGGAATTTGGGACTTTTAAAACCAGGGGGTTGCTTGACAAAGACCTCTTCTTCTATGAAGCCATTAAGGATAGCACTCTTGACATCCATTTGAAAGAGCTTAAAGCCCTTAGATGTCGCGAATGCTAACAAAATATGAATGGCTTCTAATCTAGCTACAGGAGCAAATGTTTCTTCAAAGTCTAAGCCTTCTACTTGGGAATAACCTTGAGCTACAAGCCTAGCCTTATTGCGAACTACCAACCCATCCTCACTTTGCTTATTTTTGAAAACCCATTTTGTTCCAATTACATTATGATTAGGTGGAGGTTCAACTAAGGTCCAGACTTTGTTTCTTTCAAAATTTTCAAACTCTTCATGCATGGCATTGAACCAAGAGGAATCAGTTAAACATGGGTGACATCTCGGGGTTCAAAAGACGCGACAAAAGCAGAATGTGCATGAGAATCTAGAGAGATAAACCTGGAGCGAGTGACTCACTCATGAAGATCCCCAATCACCTGCACAGATGGATGTTGTCGTTGAATGTGAAGAGGAGGTCCTAGTGCAGAAGTGGCCTCTACCTGATGGACTATGGAGGTAGGAGCAGAGCCACTCGGATCGTCGGTGAAGGTGGGAAGAAGCTGCTCATCGGAAGCTGGAGAAGTAGAAGCAGGCTCTCCAACCACCTCAGAAGTGACTGGAGGATGGATTGGGTCCTCATCCTCAGAGTCGTCGTCGACGAAGATGCTTTCAGAAACCTATGTACCTGCACCATTGGGTTTAGTACCAAGACTAGCCTCATCAAAAGTGACTTCGCAAGTCTCAACAATTTTGTTAGTATCCAAATTAAACACACGATAGCCACGAGAATGAGCAGGATATCCAAGAAAAATGCCATCAGAACATCTTGATTCGAAGATGTTTCAAATTTATCCAAGTTGCCATGTTTAAGAATGAAACACTTGCAACCAAAAATCTTAAAATGAGAGACTTTAGGCCTATGACCAAATCTAAGCTCAAAAGAAGTCTTGCCTATGACAGATCTCGAGAACACCCTATTGGATACATAGCAAGCAGTAGAGATCGCCTCAGCCCAAAATCTCCTAGGAGTGCTATGCTCATCTAGCATGGTCCTGGCCATCTCTACAAGGGTCCTGTTCTTCCTCTCTACAACACCATTCTCTTTGGGGACTCTAGGTGAAGAGGCGGTGCTCAAGTCCCCTATCGGTCTGAGAAAGTGGCAAAGAAAGAGTTCTTGAATTCTGTCCCATTGTCACTCCTAATGGCTCTCAAAGCTCCAAGAAGATCAACAGCTAGTCTAAGGACCAATTCTCTAAAATAGCCAAAAGCCTCGTCCTTAGAAACCAGAAAATAAACCCATGAATACTTGGAGAAATCATCCACTATCACAAGCACATACCATTTCCCACCTGTAGACTAAACTCTAGAAGGGCCAACAGTGTTTAAGTGCAAGAGCTGACCTGGTCCATCAGTCATCACTAAAGTAAGAGGTGGATGAGAAGCAGAAACCATCTTACCGTGTCTACATGGTGTGCACACAAGATCTCTGATAGCCTTTAGCTTAGGCAAACCTCTAATCAAATCCTTGCAACTGACCCTAGTCAAACGGTCCAAGCCTATGTGTCCAAGCCTACGATGCCACAATACTATATCATGAGAGTTAGAAGCCACAAAACATCTAGGACTGGAAGCAGAAGAGACGCTGAAATTAGCACAAAAGATCCTCTCAAACCTAGAGATCCCAAAGACATGCTCACCCGAGGAGTCTAGAACTCTACACTCACGACTCTTGAACCTCACTTCCAGACCCTCATCAAGAAGCTGAGAAACAGATAGCACATTATACCTTAGCTTACTTACCAAAGCGACGTTCTTAAGCATGAACTTGTTTTTGACGCGCACTGTGCCCTTAGCTGTCACGGTCCCGGTAGAAGCATCCCCAAATGTGATCAATTCATTGCCGGATGCACGTGTGAGGGAGAACCATCTAGAATCTCCAGTCATGCGTCGAGAACACCCAGAGTCAATAAGCCATATGTCCTCCTTCCTCGCACGACGGACCTACAGAGCACGAACAGGAAACATCTGTGCCTCAGTACTGGGGTTAGTGATAAGAGACTTGGGAATCCATTACTGAGTCACACGATGTTTAGGCAAAGCAGTAGAAGCAACAATAAAATGGTTAGAGGGATAATCATAAGAACGCACGTGAGCAACACCTAGACCTCTCCGAATCGACCTACCAAAAGGTCGGTACTCCCCCTGTCTAGATGCTATCCGTGGTCTCTCCTCACGATACCCTAAACCAAAATGCTGCATTGAGCCACCAAAGTAGTTAAAGAAGTCATCTACAAACCTAGGCCTATGTCTAGCAGGAAAGACAGGCTGCCTGGCTCTAGAGACTACAGCAGGTGAAGAAACTCCTCTAATGGACCTCAGAGCACTCATCCTCTTTTTCCTCTCAATCTTGGCTCTACAGAAGCAGAACTCAACGATGTGGCCATCCTTCTTGCAGAAGGTGCAATGGTACTTGACCTTTTGAGGGGTCTGACCTGATGAAGTAGAAGCACCTGTCTTGCTTGAAGGGGTTTGGGCAAAACCTGTAGGTCTAAAAACTACCTTAGATGGCTCAGGAGATTCTACCTCAAATATACCACTCTCAACAGCTCTCACAACCTTAGGTGGATGGCTCTTGGAATGCTCTAAGAAATTAAAACCTAGGCCACTTTTCTTCAAACTCACCTTAGATTGGTCAAGGATCATGTTGAGGTTCTTCTTCTCACTAGAAAATCTCTCAAGGGTCTTTTTGAGGTAATCATTTTCTTTGGCTAGGTCCTTACTGGTGACACACCTATTTGACTTAATCGTCCTAGCAAGCTTTTCTTTAACAAGAGCTACCTCAACCCTTAAAGCCTCACAAGACACACAAGAAGCATTCTCAATCCTACTCACTTGCTCTTTGAATTTGACTCTAAACGCCTCTTGTATCTCATCTAAATTTGTCCCAACTTCAGTACAAAAAGCACAAGAAGCAGAATCAACAACTTTCTTGGAAGCATTCATGGACATGGATTGTTCAATTTTAGATTTCTCCTCTAGAGTCTTGTTTAGAACAACATTCTCAATTGTGAGTTTAAGACAGTTTTCACATGAAGCAGTCTTAGAATAAAGAATCATATAAGATATTTCCTTCATTTTAATCTGATTATCCTCACAATGAGAGCAAGTGTGACTAGCATCAAATTTTAGCAATTCTTTTGTAGTGCTATCCAATTTTGATTCAAGCAAAGCATAATTTGAGCAAGGTGAAGGAATAGCATCTACAGCAGTCACATCCAGAGCAATAGCATCCATACAAGCAGGACTAGATTTGAGTGATTCTAGTTCATCCAGAGCATCTTTAAGTTGATTTGTAATAGAGGAATGAGCAGATTTCAGAATTGCTAATTCATCATGCAAGCTAGAACAAGAATCACAATCATCAGCAGGATTAATAGATTTGAGCCTAACCACTTCTAGGTTCAAGTTGTCAATCATTATATCTTGTCTCCTAATCATTTTAGCTTGCTTTTTCAGATTTCGTTCAGCCACAACCAAAGCACGTTTCATCTCATCTTGTCAGGGACATACCTCGTCGGGATCGCTAAAAAGCTCATCGTCGTTGGAGGAGTCGATGTCGTGGTTGTTCTTGGCCACGAAGCACATGCCGGTGAAGTCCTGGGCCATCTTCTTGCCATGCGAATCATCATTGTCATCTTCCGTCCCCAAGTCCACATCGCTCATATCAACACTCTCAAGAGCAGCAAGGACCCGGCTGACGAACTTGCGACAGTTGGGCTTCTTGACTTTTGCATCCTTAGCTTGAGGACGCCTCTGGGAGTCCTTCTCCTCCTTGCCCTTCAGCTTGGGGCACCTGGCACGAATGTGGTTTGGCTCACCACACTCAAAGCAAGTGATAGGGCCACCTCTCTTTCTGTTCCTCACCTTGTTGTAGACTCTTGAAAATTTTGTTGATAGGAGGGCTAAATCATCCTTAGGTAGCTTCTCTAGCTGCTCATCGCTCAAAGAGTGTAAAGCGGATAATAAAAATCTAGATGAGCCAAAATCTAAAGCATCAGAAGAACTACCCTTAGATGGGTCAACCACTAAAGCCATCGACTCTGTCTTAGGGAGACGCGAGATGAAGTCAATCTCATGCGTCTTCAACCTTGAGTAGAGCTTATTCATGGTAAGCTCACTCATGATAGTGTTGTCATTGATGGAAGTGATTTTTATCCCCCAGACCTTCACATCAAAAGCACCCAAGAGCTGACGTGCATTTTTAGACTCAGTAAACATAAGATCCACAGCACGCAAGTCATGAAGGATTTTGGAAAACCTTCCCCACAACTCATCCAAAGATTCACCAGGCCTTTGTTCGATCTTTGAGTATTCTTTCTGTTTGGTTCTCTCACTTCCTTGATCGCAGAGATCCTCGTGGTAATCACAGACGGTCTTCCAGATCTCCTGAGCAGACCTCAAATGAGCGACACGCTCAAACTCAGATCGACTAAGCCCTTGAATCAAGAAGTTTCGAGCCTTGCTATTTTCCTCCACATCTGGAGTGATCACATCGTTATTGACTGGCACAACATAGGGATTTTTTACCTTAAGTCAAATTGCGTGCCCTTGAGCCTCGATGTAGGCATACATGCGAGTCTTCAAGTAAGCAAAATCAACTCCATCAAAAACAGGTGGTTTGGTTGAATACTTGTCAGTTGCCATGGCTCCAAAGACCGGTTAAGATATATGAGAAGAGCTAACCGGCCTCTGATACCACTTGTAGGACCTCAAGACATGAAGTTGTCAAAGGAGCAACGCCATGCAAGATTCACCAAAGAGCGTGAGTATCGAGTGGAACGTTGCTTAAAGCTATTAAAGTTATTTGGAAAAGCTGTTGAGTTGGTTGTTTTATTTGGGTTGCTTGTTTCGCTATATCCCCCTTAGTTCCTCCTCTCTTTCCTAAGTCTTTGAAGATCTAGCAGATGGTGACTACTCGCTTCGGCAGTGGCGGCACCAGCAGTTAGGACAGAGGGAATGAGGGTGACCAAAGGACCCCACTTCCACAACCACCACTGTAGCATCCCAAAATTTGGGATTATTTTCAAATGTATAAAAAAATGTGATCTTTTTAAACTTTTGATGTATGTTGTTGACATTTGTTTTTCTGAATTTTATTGCAAGACTTTTTGACTAATAAAGAAAATAAGAAATCAAACTCTAGAAATACAGAACTAATTAAGTATCAAAACAACTAGAAACAAAATGAAAATCCAAAAATTGGTAAATTTGTACTGGTATTAAAATAGGAAATTGATTAAAACATGTTTACAAAATTTCCTTAAGATAAACCATAAAAATACATACAACAAAAAACTTAAAAGATTTTTTTAGATAAATCTAATGAACAAAATAAATTTTGTAAAAATTTTAGTATGAAATAGACTATGTCAAGAACCTCCCCTCAAATTTGCATTATTTTGACACCTATATTTCTATGCCTAAAATTTACCCAAACATATCAGCCATTTTCCAAAAAATCTAAAAAACCATTTTGCCTTCCTTCTCTCTCCAACCGGTGGGACCCCCCTTGCAGTCTTCATCTTCAACGGGGCTAAGCCAGCACCGCTAGCGCCGCTTGCGCCATGGACACGCGGCTGCGAGCTCACGCCAGTGCAGCAGCTGCCCCCGGTTTGGCCGACCTCGCCCGTGGTTTTGCCGTGCCCCTATCGCACCCAGACCACCCATGTCCTACCCGGCCCCACGCCGTGTACCACACTATCCTGCATTTCTTCCTCGACGTCGTCGAAGCAAAGCCACCGCCCTTCTCAGGTTGCTCCGCCCCCTTGCCGATATAAGGTGAGCACCGAGTGCCTAAGCTCCTCTTATTCACTTCTACACCTTCCCTCTCCATTATTTACTTCTTCTCCGACCTCAAACCAAGCAAAGCCCCAAATGCCATTTTCGGCCAGCCATGCCACCTCCTAGCCCTCTAGCCACTTCGGCGATCTCCGGTCACTGACGATCGCGTCACGGTGCGTCCCACATCCCCCGAAGCCTAACCCCTCAAGAAATTTCTGGATTCATCCACTGAGGAGTCGCGCGCACTTAATCTTCCCCGCGACTGGCCAAATCCGCCACCTCCGTTGCCGTTTCTTCTCCAGCGGTTCTTCCTTCAATTCCTCCACGTGGGAGTACCCTCTAGTCACCCTTTACCTCCTCTTAGCACTCACTTGCTCTCTCATTTTCCCCAGGGCTCCTGCCACGTTGAATCGGCCATACCGCACCGAGTCACCATCGCCGGCTCACCTCGGCGTCTCTCCGTCATTGGCGACCACTCCGGTGAGACCCACTGACCTCCCTAGTGCTCATGCTCTCATAATTTTGGTCGCAACTCCACTAGAGCGCCGCGGCCGCCTTCCATCCTCACGACTGGCCGCCGCTTGCCGTCGCGTGCCCGCTCCATTACTTCTCCAGCCATGCCAAGACGTCCCCTAGCCTCCTTGTCACCCGAGCATTCCATTTTAGCTGCCAATGGCTACCGCCATCGCTTCCAACCGCCGGCGATGGCTGCTGCCCATTTCAAACCGAGCCGCCCTAGACCTCCCCTGTGGCAGCCCTCTCTATTGTCTTTGTGCATGAACCACTGTCACTGAAAATTTGGAACCCGCTCATAAGGCTAACCATCTCTTGGCTGTACATTAGTCAATCAATGCATTAACCAAAAATTGGAATTTGATGTTTGAGAAAAGTTACACTGGTAGCACTCCATTTCAGAAATAAGTTGTGTTGTTAGTTGATTGATTAGAAAAGGGCAATATAAACATAATTGAAACACCCAAACATACTTTGACAAGTGGATAAGTGAATTTGTAAGAAGTTTAGTTAACCAACTCTCTGAAATGATTGAATGAACAAGGGAATCTGAAAAATCGTAAGGATTGACAATAGTAATAGTGGTACTAGGTCTTTGAGATAATTGATAAAAATTAGTAAAGCAATTGAAGTTTGAAAATCATTACTATGTATAATCTTGATCATGATAATAAATAGAATATACTAACAAAATGAATTATTAAAATGAGCTAGACCTCCTATGCCATTCATAGTAAGATAATCTCAATGAAATCTTAACAATTCGACAACAAATTGATGCAAATCAAAACATTAATAAATTCTACATACAAACTCAAAATCAAATGAATCTTTTTGCAAAATTCATATAAAATAATTCTCTGTATTAATATACAAAAATATTCGGATTTGCTTACTGTTAGATTTATTTCTCCATTTGTGTTTTGTTTCTGTTTCTTTCGAATAGATGCCTAAATTCGCGAGCAAGATTATCGATGATCAAGCCACCTCACTCTCTAAACACTATTAGCAAGAACAAGGCAAGCACCCCCTTTGATCATATTGATCCCAGTATTTTACTTAATGTACTTTGTTTTGCAATTGTATGTATGCATGCTATTTTGGAAATTATGTTCGTGGGTAGAAGTAGTTAAATTCCTAATTGTTGCATTACCTTCCTTGAATGTTGATATCCCATTATTCCTTTGTTACTTAGGATATATGTATGTTTGGGAAATTTTCCATTGTAGGATAGGTCGATGCTTAGCCATGCTAGTAGTTGTAGTCGAAAGTGGTTGATGAAGCTAGTCCATCGGCCGAAGAGAATTGAATTATGTTGATACTTGATGAATGTGTGGATCAAATTATGTTGTAATTAAGGAATGTGTTAAATCGAATTTGGTTCAACTTGAGGATTGTGTTCAGATTTTGAATCTGGTTATTGTGAACTTATTGGGTTGTGGGTATTGTGTGTTGGACTCGGATGGGTGATAGGTTGATGAAGGGAGACTATCCCGGATTCGTGTAGCCCCGTATGGGTAATTAAGGACCGGTCTGTGATGTGCTAAACCAAGTCTTACGTGCAACCACACACTGGGATTTATGGCGAAGGCTTGGCTGAATAATTTGCTATGTTCTTTTTACCAAACCATTAATTGTTGTTATTCCCAGGGTCACTCGTGGGAAACGATAGCATGCCACATTGTGTTTCCCGTTGATACGAGGGTCACCCGTGGTTCAGTTGCGAATGATAGCTTGCCATGGGGTGTCTTCTCGGGTGGTTTGATAGTTAGGACATGGCATTGTAAAGGCCTCGTTATGATATCTTAGTCATACTCCTACGGAAGAGTGCATGGCGACATTATAAGGTATTCATATCGTGTGGGTAAAGCTGTACAAACTCTACAGAGTCATTAATCTATTCGAATAGCCGTGTCCCTGGTCATGGACATCACTTATGGGAAAGCAGACACAGTTAGATTTTGAACTTTTGGGTTTAGGAAAATTTGGGAAGGGTATGAGTTTGTGATCATTGATTAATGTGAGAACTTGTGAAATTGTTACTTTACTGTTATGAGATTGTGATCATAACATGAAGATTGTTGAGATGTTACCTTATTGTTATTGGAATGGTGATCATGGATTGATGTGAGAATTCTAATATGTTACCATGCTGTGATTTAAATATTTAAAATGTTTTACTCGCTGCCATTTGAATCTAAATATGGTATCTTATTGAAAATTATCGCTTTATGCTGAAACTTGCCTAGTGTAGTAGCCTCTTCCTTTGATAGCCATGCATCTAATATAACTTTTGCGATACACTACAAGTCTTGCTGAGTACACAAGTACTCATTCTTGTTATTGTTGTTGTTTAGAGTTTGAAGGTGATTCGACGCTAGATGACGTTTTCTTCGCACCCAGAACCGGAGGGTTCAGTGACTACTATCTAGGATTTGTTCCTTGTCGGTTGCCTTTGGGTATGGATAGGCACACCGCTGGAATTTATTTACTTTCACCACTTTTAATCTTTCGCTACTATTTTTGTTACTCTGTTACTTCTGGTACTTAAGTCTCTTTTGGTCGGTCAGCCTTTGTAATGTGAATATTGTAATCGCTTAAGTTAAGTATCATTTTGCTTTACCTTATATATTTGAATGTATGGATGTGAATGTGTGTGCTAGCCATTAATCCTGGGACTAGCACGGTATACACATAAGGTCCTCGGGTATTCCACACCCGAGGGTCTGACAACCACCCCCTCCAGCCGAAGGACCCGACTGGAATCAAATGATGGCCAACCAAGCTCAATTGATTAACCTGCTTCGCAGTCAATCAACAAAACCAGAACTTGCAAGCAGCAGTAGTAGCTCATCCTCAAGCTTACGCTCCACCTCCCTGGAGGGCCAATATATCATAGTTTATGAGGATGTGTCCTCCAACTTTCTCTAGCAGCACCGAGATAATGGAAGCTAACGATTGGCTCAGGGCAGTCGGCAAGAAATTGGATATGGTCCAGTGTACGGATCGTGAGAGGGTTCTGTTCACCTCTCACCAGCTAAATGGACCAACATTAGAATGGTGGGATAATTTCACCCAGTCTCACGAAGACGCTTAGACTATTACCTGGGATGAGTTCGTGCAGGCTTTTCACCATGCACACATTCCATCAGGCATGATGACCCTGAAGAAGAAAGAGTTCTGCACCTTGTGCCAGTGCAACCGCTCTGTCAATTAGTATTTGCATAAGTTCAATCAGTTAGCCTGATGTAATACTCCAAATTTATTTAAGTGAGAAGAAATAATTTAGGGAGAAGAACCAATTAGAAAATGGATTTAACAGAAGTTTAGAGGGGGGTGTAATACTTCGAAACGTGTTAGAGAGAAAAAAAATTAGTTAAAAGGATTTTTCTGAAATTTCTTTAAAACCTGGGCCATGGGCTTTTGGCCCACAGCACTAAGGTCCAAAAGGGTAGAAACCCTAATTTTTGCTACAGTACCAACCCGTGCTACAGTAGCCGCCGCCGTGCTACAGTGGACACGGTGCTACAGTGCATCACCCCCCTGCTGCTCCTCCTCTCCCAGGCACCATCCTCCCACTGCCGGCGAAGAACGCCCGGGTTGCTGCCGGCCAAGGAAGAAGGGAAGAGAAAGGAAGAGGAAGCAGGAGAGAAGGGAGAAGAGAGGGAAGGGGAGAGAATGCGGGCTCGGTACGTGTTCTTCAGCGGTTCTTCAAGGGTACCTTCTTTTCCCCTTTGATTAGATGCGAAATCGAATAGTTAATCAATGTCGGTATTATGGTCTGCTCAGGACAAATTGCGTTAGACAGACATTTTGATATAGTTAAGTGCGGATTCAGTTCTGGATGTCTCCTAGAATAATGTAGAGGACGTCGCCATCTTTCTGTGAAGTGCTAGAACATATTATTTGGACTTCTGTAGCAGAAGTTATGATTTTATTAGTGGAACTGTTCTGCAGATTAGTTGGTTTTCTGACAGGTTTTAGTAATATGAGTTAATAGATTAGTTAAACGGAGAATTGGACAAGCTCAGTATAAAAAAAAATGTAGGTAATTTCCATACCTTTCCATAAAGCTAAATAACTCAAGATTTGGATACTCGTAGCAAAAGTTATGGTATTTTTTAGTGTTCTGTCCAGAGAACCCGACGCGAATTCGATGTTTCGTTAACTAGCTCGGTAGGGGTAATAGATGGCAGATTCAGAATAGCCCCTCAACTAGGTTTAGTTGGGGAATTTAATTACCTTTCCAGAAAGTCTAAGAACATCTTATTTGGACTCCTGTACCAATAGATATGGATTTTTTGAAGTTGACTATCCACCGAGGGGACAGATCGACGTTTAGGAATTTGGGGACGGGATCGAGTTAGATGCTTTTGTGAGTTTGTGGTTGTTGTTATATAGTTTGTTTTGATCCGCTGCTGTGTCTTAGTGTGCGTTATAATTATTATTCAGGTGGTGGACTGGTACCGGGGGCAGCACCTTCTGCACATCCCTCGTTCTCTCGCGGTTAAGGCAAGTATAATGATGGATATAATATATATTGTTGAATGGCAATGTTTGATATATATTATGAGTACTTGTATGTTCGTTCATGATTGTGGTGATGACAAAATTGGTAATGTTCATGGTTTCTAGAGATATGAATTACGTGTTATTCATGGTTGTTTGTCTATAGTTATGAGATTTTGGAGTATGAATAGGTTATTCATATGCAATGTTGTTCTTGGATGCATGTTTGTATTACTTTGAGAATTCATACATATGCATCATGTTGGCTTATTAAAGTCTTGGTCATGTGATGACCAAGCAACTTGAGGTCCCGTCATGTTAATGACGGCTAAAAGGTCCCCATGCTTGAAGAGCATGGGCTTAGGTCCCCATACACGTGAGTATGGGCAATGGTCCCTGTACCAGATGGTACAGGCATGGGTGTGCATCGACGGATGCGCACTTTGCATTACCGGTAAAATGCAAAAGGGAAAGAGAAGGAAAAAGATCATGTTGAGCATATTGCATAGCATGCGTGTGTAAAGTGACTGATATGTGGTTTTGTGAAGTGTATAGTTGATGAGTTACATGCTTGTATGCTGTTGATGCCATTTATTATATTTGTTGAGTCTTTGGACTCACCTCTTGTTTTGTTGTGCTTTTAGGTACCACTTGCAAGAACGGCATGCATGGGAGGGAGTAGGATTGCTTTGGATGCACTCACTACCACACATTCTTTTAAAGATGATTATCATTTAGATCGTACCTTAATAATAAGCAAACTGCTTAAGGATTAATTTTGGCTATGCTTGAATGCATTGGATTATTTGTAATAATGAGAGTGGTAAATTTTGATTATGCTTGCTTATGCTTTAGCTGAATAGATTATTTATGAATGCTTTAATGAACTTTGGATGTTGAGATATTGATAATAATATATGCATCTGTTGGAACCTCCGGTATACTTAGTTATACAAAGGAGGGTCTGCCGAAATTTAGAACTATGCCTTATGTTTAAATGGTTATCATGTTTATTTAGTAGCATTCCAGGCCCTAGTTGGGTTGGGGTGTTACACCTGATATGCACCTGAAGTTGTTGCAACAGATGAAGCCAAGCAAGAACGTTTCTTGGAAGGGCTCAATGATGACCTCTCAGTTCATCTCATTGCTCAGGACTACACCGACTTCCAATAGTTGGTGAACAAGGCTATCCGCCAGGAAGGTAAGCACCTAGAGATGGAAAACTGCAAAAGAAGGATGGCAAACCAGAAGTTCAATTCTGGGGGTTTTCCCAAGCCCCACACTACTCAGCCTCACCCACCTCAGTAGGGGGAGATTCCAGTCTTCCCCGTCCAAGGCACCAGTGCCAGCTTAGGGCCCAGTCAATCCCGGTTTCGGCAACACTTCTCCCAGAGGCCAATTTCATAAGAAGGTACCCACTACCTCAACTACAGGAGTTACCTGTTTCTATTGCGATGAAGTAGGGCACTATGCCAATAAGTGCCCGAAGAAGCAGCAGCTAGCAACCCCAACCCGACCAAATCAGGGAATTCCAGCACCTGGCAGCACTCCAGTTGTGAAGCTATCACTTCAGTACATAAAAGGACGTGTGAATCATGTCACAACTGAAGAAGCTCAGACTGCACTAGATGTGGTCCTTGGTACGTTCTTTGTCAATTCAGTACCAGCATCAGTTTTATTTGATTCAGGAACTTCGCATTCCTTCGTTTCAAATAAGTTTGTGAAAAAATATGGGTTACCTATCTCTCCTTTAGTTAACCCTATGTTAATCCTTTCTCCGAGCTTGGAAATGAGGACTAGTTCCCTATGCCCAAACCTTACCTTGGAAATATCAGGAGTACCTTTCTTAGCATATTTAATGGTTTTGCACTCCCAAGGATTGGATGTGATTCTCGAAATAGACTGGCTAGCCAAGAATCAAGGCCAGATAGATTGTGCCAATAGGTCTATCACCCTTACCAATGAACAAGGAATTGAAGTAGAGTTCAGACCCGAGACCTCTGTTAGAGAAAGTCCTATCTGGACCAGTCTGAAGGAATTAAAGTTAGAAGACATTCCAGTGGTAAGAGAATACCCGGATGTATTTCCTAAGGAATTGCTCGGTATGCCACTAGATAGGGACATCATGTTCCTAATTGACTTAGTCCCAGGGACTGCTCCAATTTCGAAGAGACCCTACAGAATGCCTGCAAATGAGTTGGCAGAATTGAAGAAAAAAATCAAAGAATTACAAGACAAGGGTTTTATTCAACCAAGTGATCACCTTGGGGAGCACCGGTACTGTTTGTTAAAAAAAAGACAATAGTATGAGGATGTGTGTGGATTACAGATCAACAAGTATCCGTTACCCAGGATCGGTGATCTCTTTGATTAGTTGAAAGGAGCAAGTGTTTTCTCCAAGATTGACTTAAGGTCTGGTTATCATCAGTTGAAGATCAGACCAGAAGACATACCAAAGACCGCTTTCACCATGAGATATGGATTGTACGAGTTTATAGTAATATCATTCGGTTTAACCAATGCCCTGGATTATTTCACGAATATGATGAATAAAATGTTCATGGAATTTTTGGATAAGTTTGTGGTCATATTCATTAACGACATTCTCATCTATCCAAAGGATGAAGAAGAGCATGAGAAACATCTCAGGACAGTTTTAGAAAGACTCAGGGAGCAACAGCTCTATGCCAAATTCAGTAAAAGCAAATTCTGGCTAAGCCAAGTAGCTTTTCTCAGACATATCATGTTAGCAGGAGGAGTTGACGTAGATCTCGCAAAGGTTGAAGCTGTAAAGGATTGGAGGAAACCCAAGTCCGTCACCTGTAACATCCTGTTTTTCGAGGTTTTTAAAAAATTTTCAAATTAAAATTAACCATTCGATTTTATTGGATTAATAAAGCTTAAACTTGAAATTTTAGAAAATAAGAACAATTTAATATGACTTAATCAAACTTTAATTAATTCAAAATTGTTTTATTTTAATTTTCTTGGGCTTTACTGTATTTAAAGTCAAAAATAGTATTTGAAGTATTTTTTGGATTTTAAAAAGGGTTTTTCTTTTTACCCGAAAGCCAAAAATAATTTATTTGCAAAAACAAAAGCTAAAGTTAAGTTTTAAATAATTTTATTAAGTTACAAATAATTCAAGAAATTTCGTGTATTTTTCTAGGATTTTTGGACCTAATTTGCTATTTTCTAAAAAGCCTTTTCTATTTCTTGTTTTTCTTAAATCAAAAACCTATTTAAAATCTCCCTTTAGCCTTCGGGCCGCTTTCTTCTCGGCCCGCTCCTATTCCTCGCGTCTGGCCCAGCTCCGCGGCCCATTTCTTGTGCGCGGCCCAGCTCCACCGCGCCTTCCTCTCGTGGCCCACCTGTCAGTGGCTCAGCCATTTTCCAATTAAAAATAAATCCGAAAATCCCCTCTTTCATCATTTCATGTGTTTTCAATCTTCCGGAAGCCCGTTCTCTTCCCTTTGAACTCCAATTCGAGCGATTAAAATTTCTAAATTAATCTAAAATCAAGATCTAGCTATCTACACTAAAATTATTTGATTTGGAGTTCATTTGAATTTTATTTGAATTTGCTTCGTTTTCGTGTGTAGATTTCGACGACTCCAGGGAACCCGAAACCTTCGAAGAAGTAGATCCTCAAGCATTTGAGCAAGGTAAGTTACATATTTGATCATATTGAATCCCAATATTTCAAATTAATTAAATTCAATTTTAAATTATTATTGCATGCTTATTTAAATTCAAGTAATTTAAATCCATGTTTTAACTTTATAGTTATTCCTAATTCCTTTGTACATCCGAACTTGAATATTGATTTAACCACCCCTTGATACCTTAGTTAAAATCTAGTTGATACATTAGTATGAGCTAGAACATGTTGAAAAATACTATGCTTAGACAAAGCATTGGCCAAAATGTTTGCTTGGGGGAATTTAGCCACAAGTTCAACTATGATTTAATCACTACTATGGTATTGTCTTTACCATAGAAATTTATGAAATGTTTTAACTTGTTAAACAAATTGAAAAGTGGTTTGGACTTGGGCGAAATAGATGTTTGGATGGTGCATGTTGATGCACGGGATCAAGTCATTTCTATAACCGATGCCCATGGGTTTTATGGAAAGTTGTCCAAGTCAATTAAGGACTGGTCTTTGAGCGCATTTTGCTAAGCCCTATTGTACTACCACATGTCTTGAATGGGAGGGACCTGGCTAACTAATTTACAACGTTTCACCGTGGTCGTGCCATCCGGTTGCGTGGGTGTCTTTTATGACCTACTTTTATATATTCCCACCTCGCGCAAGAGGGGGCCTGAACCCAGCGGGTTTCTATCCAAAGGGGGCGAAACCTTACCGAGGCGGGACTACGGTGGGATGATGCATTGGCCTTGTGATAATTACTTAGTCGCACACCTATGGAACTGTGTGAGCAGACAGTATAATTAATTATCTCTTATGGGTAAAGCTGTACAACCTCTGCAGAGTGTTAAGAACTATTTGAATAGTTATGTCTATGGTCAAGGACATGCTAGCAAAGCCACTCGAAATTAGATTTTGGTTTTGATTTCAAAAGACATTGTTCAATGGTTTTGGATTTCTATCCAATTGGGAAATTTGGGCGGGGTGCCATGTGATAGGAAGGTATCCTTCACCACTTATTAATGAATGTTATCTAACTATAAAACTTGAGATTTAGAAAATAAATTTTAGCTATAAAGTAAACTGCTTTAGAACTTGGTATGAATATTTACATGGAAAATGTCGCTTTTTGCAAATGAAGCCATATAAGCCTCATGTTGATAAATCCTTGTATGCATCGTAATTTGTTATTGGGTGTAACTTGTAGAGTATATTCATTTGTACTCACCTTACTTAATAAATGGTTGATCAGGATAAGAGTGCTACGAGGAGAATGAAAACTTGGACGACTAGGCTACGCCCTCTAGACGATTGCCTGTGGCGAATCGTGTGGTCTACCTTACTGCTTTGCTTCTGCTGTATTTTGCTTGTTGGCTTTATGCCCCTTTTGTAAAAGACTTTAATTATTATCAATGTATGACGTTTTGTGGTTATGTTATCCACTTTTGTTGACTGTGTACACTAGCTGTTCCTAGACTAGTGTATGAAGCATAGAGAATCTAGGATCCTGCGCTCCCAGGTTCGACATATATTCCTTATTGTGTGATGAATGGAACACATGTCATATTTGTCCATACCACGTGACGTTTCATGGTCTTAAGACACTAGTAATAACAATTGTATAGTTTTGTGTCTCATAGACATCAATACCGACAATCAGTTACTGTTTCACTAACTGTAACTGTCCCTCTGACTAGACGTGACTCTTCCAACAGACGTCTTCTCTTGAATAACTACCACCCCTTCGAAGGGTATTTAAAGATGGAGCACGGAGGAACAAAGCATCGGATTGAAGCATCACAATCGGCATTAGATTCATGTTTCAAGTCTGATTCCATACATTACAATAGCATAGAAAGCACTACGCTTAGTGTAATTAGGATTGGTCCTCTGCCTTGTTAAGGGCACCCCCTATAAACGATCTAGTTCAGAGTAGCAAAGCGCAATCCAATTCTTTCCCAAGAACTCTTTGGTATTTTCCTCTATTTATTTCATAAGATCGGTGACTCGATTGTCGATAGAAGGAGAAACAAGGGAGGAAGAACCAGCCGACAAGAAAAGGAACCAAGAAGAGAAAGTAAGGAAGAAAAAGGAGGAGAGGAAGAAAGGAGGGAAAGAAGATAAGGGAAAGCTAGGGTTAGTCATCGTCGTCGATTTTTCGTGGGTAACATTCTGGTAATCCCTAGATTGATATGAGAGTAATGTTTGATCACGTTTTAGATTGGTTTGGTTGCGGGAGGTAGTTGTTTCGTGATGCCCTAGTTCGTTAAGCCGTGCTATAGAACCTTACGGGGGAAATTTGGGGTAACTACTCCCAGAATCAGGATTTCGTCTGGTTTGGAAAGTTGTAGTAAATTTCCATATCTTTCCATAGAGTCCAAGATCAATGAATTTGGATTAGTGAGTAAATGGTTATGGCCTCAAAAGTGCTACTGTTTAGAATTCGGTTGCCAATAATAGCAGTTATGAAGATTGCATAATTACATGTATTAGATGTTAAAATTAAATTATAGTCGTAACTATAATTAGCTTGATAATTCTTAGTAGATTACATAAATTTTATGGTTTGCTATTGTCATGTTGTAGAAAAATAGTTACAAAAAAGTGAAGTCCGCTATTCTCATACTTTCCAATGTGACCTTCGGGGTTTGAAGTGAGAACTTAAAAAAATGTCAAAATAGAAGGATTTACATAACTAAGATAATATGTGGAATTTCATGTAGATTCTAGAAAGTATAAAGTTTGATATATTTGGAGTCCATATGTGAAAGTTATAGTCATTTGATCACTGGGACAACATGTAGGTCGTCCGGTGAAGTTGAGTTAAGAGCGTTAGTTTTGCATGTAGGTGCGATAGTAATTTGTTTGATGATTCAGTACTATTGTGGCATATTTTGTGTGTATTGTTGATTGTTTGTGTGATATTCCGTTTATTCATATAATCAATTAACAAATTAGAGGAAGTGATTAATAATTAAATCCGGAAAATAGCAGGCTTTTGGCCCATGGCCTAAGGGGGGGCCGGTGAACCCAAATAAGAGGAGAGGAGCGGGGAGCCCCTGACCTCCCTGCTGGCTACCACCTCCTTGCTACCTTGCCGTGTGCGCCTCCCTTGCCTAAGTGGCTGTTGTTGGCTTAGTCAAGTGGGAGGAGGAGAAGGGCAGCGAGGTTCTGCTAGAGGAAGGGACAGCAAGGAAGGGAGGAAGGGACAGCAAGGAAGGGAGAAAGGAAGAGAAGGGGGGTAGAGGAAGAAAGGCAAGGGTTTGTGCTCCATCGTGTTCGTCATTGTTTATGTTCGTGGGTAACGATCTGATAGTCCTTAGATTGATCCTTGAGTAATGTTTATTCATGTGGTAGATCGATTTAGTCATGGGAGTTAGAGGTTTTGAGAAGCCCTAGTTCATCGAATTATGTTGTAGAAGCCCTAGTTTTGAAAAGTTGTAGAAAATTTCAGTAGCTTTCTAGGAAGGTCTAGAACAATAATTTTGGAGTTGTGAGTAAAAAGATATGGCCTCGGGAAGGTTGCTGTCCAGAAATTCGTTGTCAATGACACCTGTCATAAATATGGGTTAAATACATACATTAGATGAAACAATTTAATTGTGGTTATAACTAGAATAAGCTAGAAATTTTTCACTAGATTTCAAAAATATCATTTTTTTTTACTATTTTCATGCTATAGAAAAATAGATATGCAAATGTGAAGTTGACTATTCTGATATGTTCTCGTTTAACCTTGGGGTCGGAAACGGGGACCTAAATGGCAAATTTAGAAGTTTATCATAACTAGAATATTGTGGATATTGTGGGTAATTTCGTGGGGTTTCCACAAATTATATGGCTTACTATATTTGGAGTTCAGAGTTGAAAGTTATGGTCGTTTCATCACTGGGACAACGGGTAGTTTGTCTGGTGAAGTTGAGTTAAGTGCGTCAATTTTGCCTGCTTTATTTGATGTTTTCGTACGGTTGTGATATGTTTTTTAAGTGTGTTTCTGATGAGGATTAAAATCTCTAAATGTTACTTTAATATTTAATTAAAGACCGCATGTCCTTCGTGGTCGTAACCCCTAAGGCTAACGACCCATACTCGTGAGGATTCCAAAGGTTACTTTATGGGTACCCTAGTCGGAGAGGTCCTGTACTTGCTACCCGACCAGATGACTGCTCATAGAAGCTTTGAGCTGGTACTGTAGCACGCCGCACTATAGCACGTGGGTGCTGTAGCTCCCCTTCCCTGCTGCTATGCCAAGAGGACGAGAAGAGGAGGAAGGAAGGAGAGGAAGGAAGAAGAAGAAAGGAAGAGGAAGAGGGAGAAGGAAGAAGGGGGATCCTCGTGGGAACTTCAGCAAGATCCAGCGGGGTTATTCTAGGGTAAATTCGTGTTCCCCTTTAGTTTTTGCAATTCTTTTATATGTGATTTGTTGCTAAAAATCTGATTAGCACCCTGCTGTTGTAGATCGGTAATTCTGCAGTACTGATGATCCGTAAGTTTGAATCAGTTCCAAGCGAAATTAGGGTTTAGGGCCTGCTAAAGTTATGTGGGTAATTGCGATAGCTTTCTGGAAAGTCTTGGTTTGCAATTTTTGGATGGATAGATATTTAGTTATGATTTTTGCAATCCGAGTGCCTGTTCAGTGTCGGGGATTCAGGCAGCCAACATAATTTTACAAATTAAAGTTTGGAAATGGATGAATCTGGACTTTTGGTCTGCATGACTTAGATATTTAACTTTATAATGATTTCATAGAGTCCAGGTTCGTATTTTGTGGACAAGTAGAACGAAAGTTATGGAATTTTAAATTGTTCGTTGCAGTTCCTGTCCTTCCATTGGGGATAGTCGGGAAAGATTGCTCTGTTAGCAATTTTTGTTGCACAATAGAAAAATTATAATAAATTTATTATAGACTCTAGTTATTTGTAGATTCCAAGATGACTTAGATAATTGTGTTTGGTTGTACCAATTAAAAGATGTGTATTTTCTAAGTTGATAGTACCGAAGAGGATAGAACTGTCTTCGGAGATAAAAACAAGGGTTCAAATGAAATAATCTGAACTTCTAGTCAGCTGAGAATTTGTGGGTATGTGTGTGTAGATTGTATAGAACTTGAGTTCATGATTTTTTGAGCTTTAAATCAAAAGTTATGGTTTTTCTATGGCGGCTATCTATTTTGGACAAATTTGGACTTGGTAACGTAATGATATTGTTTTGGGTTGCGATTAGGAGCGAATGAGTTCGTTTAGTTTTATTGGTATGCTATGTGCAATTGAATGGTTTTCTTAGTATGCTTTTCCAGTGCCAGGTGGTGGTGAGAACCCGAGGATAGAGTCCTCTTTTTGTCATCACCCGTCTCACGGTTGAGGCAAGTACATTTTGGGTCATCTTAGATGTGCGTTTGTACAAATTGATTGAATTACTATGTGATATGGATAATCTTATGAAGTATGAGTATTTTTCCCCTGATTGCTATGAAGTATGAATATTTTTCCCCTGATTGCTTGTTTCTGTTAAATGCTTATAACAATTGGATTCATTCCAAGTTTTCATGTCTAGTCCACGGGAGTGGGTATTGAGATTCATTTCATTTCAGTCATTCATGCCTCACACACGGGAGTGGGTATTGAAAGTCCCATCATTCTAATATGGGCAAATAAATCCCATCATTCCAATATAAGCAAATAGATCCCCGTATGAAAGATTCTTCATACGGGCCTTGGATTGCCGTATTTTGGATAATGTGGGCCTGAGTGAATACCAACAGGTGTATCATTGGCTACATCGGTATACGCAGAAGAGAAGTGGAGACATGCATCTTGCATCGCATTCATAGTATATTCATATGTATGAGATAATTTGAGAATGATTTGTATTCGTCTTGCCAATTTTGTTTTAGATGATCGTTGAGGACGACACGTCCTCGCAGGGAGTAGATCATATGAAGAAATCCACATTATTAGATACTAAACCAATTAAATAATATTTCTGTTGCTACCCTTCATTTGGAAGTTATTGAATGTAATAATTGGATTCATGGTACTTCTATTGTTCGTCCTTAAAGTTTATTCATGCTAGTGGATGGTTTAAAATTATCCGAACGTATTCATAATATTGTTCCTCTTGATTGAATTGTTATAAACTAAAATTTAGTGCTTAAATCCTTGCTGAAATGTATGTTTGTTAAGATATCAGAATTGTTGTGTGATGAAGTTTAGTTGTTAATAGTTGCCGATTTGTTGAGAATACTTATAGATTTGATTGATGTTAGTAGTTTAGGTTGCATCTTGACTTCCGCATAGCTAGGGTGTTACACCCGGTCCCTCCGACCGGTAAGAATGGCGACAGAAGCCCAACGATGCAATCAGAGAGTTTATGTACTTTCGATATTTTCATGGACGACCAGTATTCGCCAATGGCTCCTACGTATTCCGAGGGCTAACCAACATCTAGTGAGGGTGTTAATGAAGCTACCGTTACCACTGGTCGAAGGCCAAGTAGGAATGATAAAACTCAGGATACGGTCGGCAATTCGCCGGATTAGGTTGAGTCCACCACAAAGCCCACTGGAGGCAGTGATCTTCGATCGCTCCCCACCATGGAGACTCCTTGTAGAAGCACAGCAAGGTTCTCCCTTAGCTACGATGGGAGCTCGTCGGAAGATTGCTATTGGAGGCACATGGTTAATGCAATCGGAGATACCAATGATTGTTATGAGATGATCTTGTATACTCATAATTGATTATATTGGTTATGTGTGATGATAGTTGATGTTGAGAGGTGGAGGTTGTGGTTGTTGCCCTGGGCTTTGCCAGGTTACACCACCGTTCGTGGTATAGGAATAGTGAAGTGGTTACCTCGGATATCTTAGTACAGGCGTTGATCGTGAGTATCTTTAGAAAAGTTGTTCTCTTCCTTGAATTTGAATTTGGCCAATTCATGTCCAGTTGTGGTTGATAAATTTCTCTTAGGTTAGTGGTTCATTGTAGTTGATGGGTTTCAATAGGTCTCTAATGGTTCTCTGAAACAATTATTGTTTTTCTGACTATTGAGTTGCTTTTGCTACCCGTGAATGTTGTTAATCAGCGAACTTGTTATTTTCTTGGTTGTTCCATCTTTTCTGATTGGAAAACATGACTCAATTACTCGTTTGATATTTTGGATAATGAAAGTTTTCTGTTGCAAATTCATTAACATGTGAAAGCTTTGGCTCTATGTATTTCTTTTGGATTATTTCGAGTGTTGAAGTTTAATGCATCTCTTTTTTGAAAGAGAGTATTAAAACTCTTTTGTGGTGTCTTGATGTGTTTAAGTGGGAGGTGGTAATCATATAGATTAATTGATAAGGTATGAATTATCAAGCTGGGACTTTTGCATGGTGCATAATTAATTTTAACTAACATCTTTAGGAGTGTAGTTGATCAATTTGATGTTGTCTTCTAGTAGTTCATGATGAATTGCGATTATGAGTATGGCTATACCTAATTGGAATCAATAGAGTTATTAAGAAGTATGGAACATTGATGAACCGGTCTGGTCATTAAAATTGTTTAGTTTGCTAAACTTGTTGGATTATTTGGTGTCAATGGATTAATCTAGTTGTGTGGAAAGGGAAACTGGAGGAGATGATAGGTTATTGCCTTAATAAATATTATTCGTAGGGTTATCTTTTCTGTAGATACTTGATGATCATATATGGTTGCTTGATTTGCATATTCCTTATTACGATTAATTATTAGAATTGTGTACAAAAGGTTGAAGGGATTGAATATCGTTGGATCTAGAATTTATGGGAGGAGTTCTAGATAGTTCTTTTATATAGAATAATGTGATAAATTTGGTTGTAGTGTTGTTGAGACTTTTGATCATAAAAGATTTTGATTCTTAAAGTTTTAGTGTGATTTTACCGAAATCTAAACATGAGGAGGAACAGTTGAATATGTGTTTGTAAATATTCATGTGATTCGTAAAGAAAAGTAAGTAGCAACTAGACTTTATAATGAAGCCAGTTGTTAACAACGATGGTTGGAGTGTAATTGTTGTGTGTTAAGGTTTCGAGTTGAGCATCACTAAGAGTTGAACTGTCATGAATTAATAGGTGGCTTATGCCTACATGATTGTGGAATCATCGGATGATAGCATGTCCTTGGTGAAAGGGTTTTGGTAAAACCTTTTAATTTGTGTAGTAGATCACCTCTAGGATAAAGTGGTTGTTATAGTAAGGTTGCAAAGTTTTGGTGGACTCTCAATTTAAGGATGGGATAATAAAGTAGTATGGAACAATTTGGTGAGTTTTGGAGAGCTTTATAAGGGAAGAGTAGATGATGACGATTCTTTTTAAGGGTATGTTATTTTAAATGTTAGTAAGGTTGTCAACAATGGATTGTGAGTGTGTTGTTGATTCTTCTAGAAAGAAAGTAATTTGAACAACTTTGGTGGTATCACTCAAATGAAATATTTCACGTTTCGCATTCATAATCTTTTGGAGTTCGTGATTTATGTGGTAGCTAAAATTGTTGAGCAAAGTGACGTGGTGGAAGATTTTATTGGTTCTTAGGTGGTTCATGTGGTTTGGTCTTAAGAACCTATCTTGTTCGAGCTGGCAAAGTATTGTTGTAGTCAAAGAATTGTTTTCTGTGTTAAAGGAAAGAGTGTAGTAGGAGTATCTGAGGATTGGAGTCAAGTTTTGTAACTTGCGATTTAATTGAAGCGTGCCTAAAGTTTCTGCTTTTTCCGCACAAGAGTTCTCGAGTTTGAATAGAATGCCTTATTCTTATTTGTTGAGATTTAATATTCTCTTATTGAGGGGCATGTGCCCTCAATTGTGATCTCATCTTTTGTTTTCTAAGATCATCGCTATTGGATTATTTCTTTTGGTCGTGTGCTCACTGTGAGGAGTAACATTTTCCTGTGTACTAAAACTTGTCCTTGTTCACCTCTTCCTTTTGAGAAAGGATCAACAGATTTGTGTTGCAAAGTATTATAAAGCATAAAATGATAGCTGTCTAACTGTTTGGTGGTGGTCAAGTAAATGTAGTGGTGAGATTTTGGGTACCAAGCTATTTGAAGAGTAGTAGAAGGTGAATTGATTTTGACCTACAACTCTTGGAGAAAATTTGATTTAAATAGAATGATTGTCGTTGAAGTAAAACTGATTAGTGTTACGACTAGTAGAACCTATAGTAAATTATAATCCCAGAACCTTAGTTCATGTTGAAATGTTGGGGTTATCGAAAGTTTGGAAATCTTGATCAATTTTATAGAGTATCGCAATTGGGTATTATTGCGAGGTTGTGTAGGTGATTCATGATGATGTGGTTTAATGAGAGCGGGATTACAAAGTAATATAATCATTATGGCGATTAATGGGATAGTGGGAAATGTTGAGTTAATGTCAAGATTGACTTGGCCTTATAGAGTAACCCTCTGAGAGTTATAATTCTTGTAAAGGTAATTTGGTCAAGAAAATGTTTCCATGTTGACATTAATGAGTGAGTATGTTGGAATTGCAGGAATTTTAGGGATTTAATCCGAGGATTTCCCAATCTGTTATATGAGAAGCTCGTTGTAGGGGTCTTGGAGGTTAAATTTGGGCTTTGCATTTCTATGCTAGATCTTTGGTCACGCAATGATTGTGTGTAGAGGAAGTAGAATAAGGGTGTATTCTGAACAGTGGGATGATTATTGATAGAACCCTTTTGATGTAGTACATGAGTGTGTGTACTGAGAATTCTGAATTGTTTATTCTTAAAAGCTTGAGGTGATGTGATTACGTGAGATCTATTTTGAGATGCATTGGTGTCATCTGTTAAATTAATTCCGTCGGTAGAGGAGTTGTGTAGAGTGTTTTGGTGGGATCAATAGAGACTCTTTACAAAGGTGTGGATGATGTATTTCGGTTTGAGCATAACTTTGAGGATGCCAATTTGAGAGATATGAGCTAATGTGGTTTGCGATGAATTGGAATTCCAAAGTTTGAGAGAAATTATATTCCTAAAGGTGAAACTGAGAGCTATGTGTTTTTGATGGATGTCTTTCTCAAATTTAGCTTGGCTTTATGTTGACATGTGTGGTCTTTATTAGTTCAGAAAGAATAAAGGAAGTATTAGATTTGGGTATTTGAGTGGTTTCTCTTTTGGCTTATGTGGTGTTTATTTGTAAACTGCCTATGTGGAAAGCGGAAGGGATTTTATGATGAATCTTCACTTTTGAATTGACCCTTTTGGTGTGAAGTTGCCATTTCGTGGTTGCGATAAGAATCCGTTATTTTCAATTTGGTTCTCTTTATAAAAGGGATTGTTTAAAGTGAGTTATGTGTGCGTCCCGAGTTAAAGAAGGTGCTCCTTGTTTAAGTGAGGAGATGGATTGGGAGATGGAACAAGTGTCCTGCGTGTCATGTGCAGGTTGTGTGGTTTGGTACCAAAGGGGAAGTTACCCTAAGGTATATTGGGTTGATTCCAATAGTTGCGGGGATTCGAAAGTTGGCGTATCGCTAGGTCCATACGTGGTGTACGCAACATCTTGTATGTTCCAACGCTAAGTGTGTACTTGAGAGATTCGGGGTTTGAGGTTTTGGTAGAGTCGATGACTAACGAGTAAGACCTTACTTTCGAGTTCTGACTAGTTCGTGTTTTCCATTGTTAACCTTCAATTATGGTCATTCCTTCATGTGGAGCAGTGTTGTAATACCCCGATTTTGTTGCTTAAAGGAAGAAACCTATTCGAATTTGAATTTTAGAAGAAAAACAGGTTTTTCAGCTATTCTTCTAGGTCTTGGGCCTGGGCCTTTGGCCAACAGGCCCAAGAGGAGGCAACCGAAAGGCCCATGAGGGCAGCCGAGTTGGGCCCATAGGGGCTGGCCACTTGGCTTAGGGGGGGGGCCGGCTCTAACCCTAGCCCCCTCCCATTCCCTGCACCTACACCCTCCTAGCAGCTGCCCTTTGGCCTGCCTCCTTGCGCCTCCCCCCCCCCCCCACCTCCCTTGGCAGCCTCCTCCACCTCCTTGTTGTTGCCGGCTGAAGCAAAGGAGGAGAGCCGGGTGTAGCCGTCCGAAGGAGAGGAGAGGAGATATTCGAAAAAACTCTCAGTACTTCATGGGTCTTCGAGGGTATTTGTTCAATCTTTCCCGCTGTTTAGTTCAATTCGTTCTTGGTAGATGTCGTTTTTTTAATTCGTCGTTAGTGCTGTGATTAGAAACAGATTTCTGTTCTCCGTTGTGAGTCAGTTTTCGCATAGATCAAGGCCGAATTTGGACTTGGGATCTCCTAGAGAGCTGTAGGTTTTTTCGTCAGATTTCCATAACATCTGAGTTCACTTGAATCCGAGTTATGGTTTGGAAGTTACAGCAAATTCTCTACTACTGTCTAGAAACTTGGTTAGTTTACAACAGTCGTTTCAATTAGCAGATTGAATGTTGTTAAGGTCCAAATCAGGATTTCTCCCTATTATGAAAATTGTAGTATATTGCCTTAGCTTTCCAGGTTGATAAAGAATTCCATTATTGGATCAGCCAATTAAAAGTTATGGCTATTTTGATTCTGCTGTTCATACTGTCTGTCAGTTTCTGCCAATAGATTTGAGCTGTGGGCCAAAGTTTGTTAAAGGCAAAATCTGAGATTTTGTTCAACTATACTTTTGTAGGATTTGTTCTTAGCTGTTCACATTGATAAAGAACACTAAGTTTGGTTCAGCCAATTAGAAATTATGTCTGTTACCGTGCTGCTGTCCAAATTTGTGGGTTAGTTCTGACAGAAGATGTTCATCTGTCTATTAAAGTTATTTATAAACAGAATTCGGGATGTCCACCAAATAGGTTATTTTAGATATTTCCGTTATATTTCCAGCAAATCTGAGTTTGCATTTTTACGATTTTCGGAGTGAAAGTTATGTAGGTTTTAAGGATCCTGTCCAGATCCGTTTTCTGTGATTTTGTGGTCTGTTTTCAGAATAAATCAAATAGTTAATTCTTGGGTTGTCGGAAAGGTGTTGTAGAACGTTGCAGGTAGCGTCCTGTACCATGTTGTTCTTATTTTGATTACTTACTTGTGTAGGCGGAGAGGCTTTGGGTTTAGGGGCATCTTCATTGCCTACTAACGCGTCGCAACGCGGAAGACAAGTACTTTATAACTCTTAATGCTAGTGAATGCTGAATGCGTGATGTTCACATTGTGATTTTTGTGATCCCTGAGTAGACTCCATGTTTCATGTTCCTTTCATATTTGTTAATCCATGTTTAGAGATGATGTCTTTCATGGTTCATAATGCATTCCATTCATCCATGTGCATGTTTCATCCACGGGAGTGGATTTTGAAGACGCATCAATTCCAGTATGGGCACGTAAGACCCACCATTCCAATGTGGGCAGATTTGGACACCCGTATGAAACGTTCTTCATACGGGCTTTGGATCCCCGCATTTTGTTAAATGCGGGCCTAAGTGAACACCGACGGGTGTGTCACTAGCTATACCGGTATAAGCAGGAGTGCAGTCCATTCATTACATTTGATCCATTCATTCCATTCTTTCATACGTTCTTTCGGTTCTATGTTCATATTCTTTAATGATATTGTCTTGTTTATATTCATTGTACTTGTTGAGTCTTGGACTCATTCTTGCCTTTGTTTGTTTATTCTAGGTGATCGCTGTTGATGGCATTCATGGGAGGGAGTAGACACACAATATTCATTCACTTCACAAATTACAAGTTTCAATAATATGATTTTGTTCCTGTCTTTCATTCGTTAAGTGTTGAATTGTAATAAATAGAGGTTGATGATGGATGATACCTTTCTTTATGTTTTGGATGATTAAATAACTGCTTGTGATCCTTGCTTTCTTCTTTGATATAAGTATCTTGGTGGATTCAGCAGACTTGAATAATTGAAGTTTGAGGACTGTCGTTGGAGTCCGATTATATTCCTGCAATTGATCTGTTATTTGTTGACCTCCTTATACCATTACTTGAGTTTTTGTTTGAATTCTTCCGCAAAATGATTGTTTTTTCGATTCTTTAGGTAACATTTTGGCTCCCGAATAGTCAGGGTGTTACAGTTGGTATCAGAGCGGGCTTGAGATCCGTGGTAAATAGAAATTTTAAAATGAGACACTGTGCACAGTAAGTGTGGTTGGGTAATCCATTACATCCGCATGTCTAGTGGTATGTTTCATTGTTATTGTATTGTTTCTGTGACTATATTATTCTGATAAACTAAATGTTTGGCTTTATATGCCTTGATGTTTATAGATGGCGAGAGGTAGTGGCCGTGGTCATCCACCGGGCCGTGGTCGTGGTCGTGGACGCGGTCCGGCCGTGTCTTCATCCTCGTCTGAGGGGGCTGCTGGTGAGGCCGCTGATGAGGTTGCCTCATTGCTCACCGTACATGGCTCGAGCAGCGTCGGCGATTCTTATTCAGAATCTTTTGAGGGAAATCCAACAACTCCGTCAGCAAGTCTGTGCAGCCCCTCTGCGGCATTTGCACTTCTTGAGCTGGTTGTTGCAGTAGTTCCACCCAAGGCTAGGATGAGCCTCCGCGAGTGGATGTCGCTTTGTCTGGACACCTTTGACCGAGCGGGTACTCTGGTTCAGGGTGTAGATTGGTTACGATATATGGAGAGGCAGTTCGGTGCCTTAGAGAAGACTTCAGCGCAGAAGGTGCGGTTCGTGGCCTTTCAACGGAAGGGCCAAGCTGATATCTGGTGGGAAGCTGTTCTTTCAGCTAGGACCCCAGTTCAGGGACCAGCTACTTGGGAAGTATTTGTGGAGTAGTTCAGGACCAAATTCTATCCAGATTCCTTCCTTGAGAGGATGGAGCAATCACTATTGACATTTGTTCAACGAAAGATGTTAGTGTCAGAGTGTGAGATTGGATTCAACAATCTGGTACGCTTTGTACCAGCAGTGGCTAATGATGACCGGGAGAAGGCCAAGAGGTTCAGAAGGGGCCTCAATCAGGAGTATCGCCACGTTCTGGGGGCGACTGGCTTGCGTGACTTCAGCTCTGTGGTTGAGTAGGCCAGGGGAATGGAGCTGGAGAGAGATCTTTCTTCGCAGAAACAGGCTTCTAGTGGTCCTGTTTCTGCTGGTGGTTCTGGCGGTGGCCAGAACCGGAGCTTTGGTGGGGGAGGCGGGTCTTGTCAGCGACCCGTCCCCAAGAGGTTTCAGGGGAGTCAGCACACCCGTCCTGTTCAGCAGCGGTAGTCTTCTTCGTCGGCGTCACGTTCTTCGTCATCCACACTGCAGATGCGGCCTGCTCCAGGTCAAGGTATGATATGCTTCAGGTGTGGTGAGGGGCACCGGGCTTTAGAGTGTTCATTCAAGGGAACATGTCATCAGTGTGGCCGGGAAGGCCATAAGTTATCTGTATGCAAGTAGAACCCATCAAGCATTATCAAGTGGGAGTCAGTCCCAGCGACGTCTTCTTCCAGTGTTCCACGAGGTTCAGTTCAGACCCTGGCTACTGTTCCTGCGCCTCAGTACACTTCAGGGTGGGTCCCTCCAGCAGCGTACGCTCCTGCACCTCCTGCAAGGTTCTACTGGAACCCTGTACCGTCTGCACCGTCGTCGTTCACGTCTCCTGCAGTAGTCCCTGTTCACCCTTCGTAGAGTGTCGGTGCGTCCTCTACTCTGACACGTCCGGGAGTCTACGCCATGCCTACTCTTGAGACTGTGGACCGTCCTGATGTGGTTACAGGTACCTTGCTAGTCGATGCCCATGAAGCTTTTGTTCTTTTCGATTCAGGGGCTACTTATTCTTTTGTGTCTCTGGAGTTTGCTAGAAGGGCGGGTTTGAGTTTGCAGTGTATTTCTGAATCAGTTGTAGTTAGTTCTCCGGGGGGTCTTATTTCTAGCTCTACAGCATGTCCGGGCTGTTCTATCACTATTGATGATGAGAACTTCACTACTAACCTTACGGTAATTCAGTTGTCACCTTTTGATGTTATCATGGGCATGGACTAGTTTTTTAGTTATCGTGCCAAGATTTGTTGTTTCTAGAAAACGATGACTTTGCAAGCCCCGTCTGGTGAAGAATTGGTGTTTCAGGGCAGTCCACCATCTAATTCCGTGTTCGTGTTGGCTAGTCTGTTTCCCAGTCGTCGGGCCTCAACCATTGGGTTGCTTTGGTCTCTCAGCGAGAAGATTGATTTTTCACTACGTATTGAGGAGATTCCTGTGGTGAATGAGTTTCCTGATATCTTTCCTGTGGAGCTTCCTGGGATGCCTCCAGAGCGGAAAGTGGAGTTCCGGATTGATCTTAATCCGGGAACTCGACCTATTTCAATGTCTCCATACTGTTTGGCACGACCCTTCCAGGAGGAGTTGAAGAAGAATTGGACGATCTGCTGTTCAAAGATATGATTCGGCGCAGTGTTTCACCGTGGGGAGCGCCTGTTCTATTCACTAAGAAGAAAGATGGCAGTTGGCATATGTGAGTGGACTACCAGGCTCTTAATTAGGCTACTATGAAGAATAAATATCCTTTACCCTGCATTGATGATCTCTTTGATTAGCTGAAGGGAGCTAAAATATTCTCCAAGATTGACCTGCAGTCAGGTTATAACCAAATTCAAGTTCGGGAGCAAGATATCGAGAAGACGGCTTTCTCTACGAGGTATGGCCATTATGAGTATATGGTTATGTCTTTTGGACTAACAAATGCTCCTGCAGTTTTCATGGAAGCCATGAACAGTATGCTGCACCAGTACCTTGATGATTTTGTTGTGGTATTCATTGATGATATCCTGATCTATTCCAAGACAGAAGAGGATCATGTTCAGCATCTGAGGTTGGCTCTTGAGACTTTAAGAGAGAACCAATTTTATGCCAAGTTGAAGAAGTGTGAATTCTGGATTTCTGAAGTTGGGTTTCTGGGCCATGTAATCAATCAAGAGGGCATTTCAGTTGATCCTAGCAAGATCTCAACAGTGATAGAATGGAAAAGGACAACCAATGTCAAGGAAGTGAGGAGTATCCTGGGTTTAGCTTGTTATTACCGGCGCTTCGTAGAGGGTTTCTCAACCATTGCTAGACCGATGTCTCAATTGACACAGAAAGGTGTCAAATTTCAGTGGTCAGATGCGTGTGAGCGTAGTTTCTCTACTTTGAAAGATAAGTTGGTGACCGCTCCTATTCTTACTCTTCTTGAGCCTAGGAAGCGTTTCACTATTTATTCAGATGCGTCTAGAGTTGGGCTTGGTTGTGTGCTCATGCAGGATGGCAAGGTGATTGCCTATGCATCGAGACAGTTGAAGAAATATGAGCAGAATTATCCTACTTATGATTTAGAGCTTGCCGCAATGGTTCTTGCTTTAAAGATCTGGCGCCATTATTTGTACGGCGAATCTTGTGATACATTCACTGATCACAAGAGTTTGAAATACACTTTTACCCAGAAAGATTTGAACCTGAGGCAGAGAAGGTGGTTAGAGTTAATAAAAGACTATGATCTCACCATTCAGTATCACCCTGGCAAGGCGAATGTTGTAGTAGATGCTCTAAGTCGCAAGGCGACACCTCCTACTCTTAGTTGTCTAATCGCTGATTTTGAGCGTATGGATATCTCCTTTTACTTTGTGGGTACCGCCCAGATTGAGACTCGTTTGCTTCTTGAGTCAGCCATTCCAGATCGAGTGCGGGAAGCACAACAGCTTGATCAGATGCTCCAGCGAGTGAGGAAGCGCTTAGATGAGGGCAAGTAAGACCACTTCAGCGTAGATGATTCTGGTGCATTGCGATTTAAAGGCCGCCTCTGTGTGCCACAGGAGGCATAGGTCAAAGATGAGATTCTGAGGGAAGCACACTGTACTTCGTATACCGTACATCCTAGTGAGACCAATATGTATAAGGATTTGAAGAAGAGTTTCTGGTGGAAAGGGATGAAGGTCGATATCGCTCAGTATGTAGCATCTTGTGGAGTTTGCCAGAGGGTCAAGGCTGAGCATAAGCGACTAGCAAGTTTGTTGCAGCCTTTGGAGGTTTCAGTTTGGCCATGGGATGACATCTCCATGGATTTAGTAGTTGGTTTACCTCGCACGCAGCGAGGGAAGGATGCTATTTGGGTCATAGTGGACCGGTTCAGTAAGTCTGCACATTTCATTCCTATTCGTACGACCAATTCAGCGAGTGATTTGGCCCCTCTCTATGTGCGAGAGATAGTGCGGTTGCACGGTGTACCTAAGACTATTGTTTCTTATCGAGATGCCAAATTTGTCTCCAAGTTCTGGGAGAGTTTGCAAGGTGCTTTGGGCACACAGCTTCGTCTTAGTACCGCATTCCACCCCCAAACAGATGGTCAGTCTGAACGCACCATTCAGACACTGGAGGATATGCTCAGATGTTGTGTTATGTCTTGGAAGGGAGGTTGGGAAGACCACCTAGCTCTGGCAGAATTCACCTATAACAACAGTTACCACGCTAGCATTCGAGCCGCACCGTTTGAGGTTCCTTATGGGCGGAAGTGCAGATCCCCGTTGTGCTGGGATGCAGTTGGAGAGTGGGCAGTTTTGGGTCTCGATTGGGTTCAGCAAACTGTGGCCAGAGTAGCAGAGATTAGGAAGAATCTGTTAGCTACTAAGAACCGACAGAAGAGCTATGCAGATGTCAGAAGGCGAGATTTGGAATTCGAAGTGGGGGACGAGGTTCTTTTGAGGGTATCGCCTACCAGGGGTGTAGTGCGTTTTGGTACCAAAGGGAAGCTTAGCCCGAGGTACGTTGGACCATTTCCAATCGTGGCACGAATTGGGAAATTGGCTTATCGCTTGGATCTTCCTGAGTCCATGCGCTGAGTTCATAATGTGTTTCATGTATCCATGTTGAGGAAATATTTGAGAGACCTAGAGCATGCTATTCCATTGTAGCCGTTGAGCATTGAGCAGGATCTTACTTTTGAGTCCCAGCCAGTGAAAATTTTGGAAGAGCCAGAGCGGGTTCTGAGGAACAAAACTTTGACGTATGTCAAGGTTCTTTGGACTCATCAGACAGAGAGAGAAGCCACTTGGGAACGGGAGTCTCGCATGTGCGAGCAGTATCCGGACTTGTTCACACCAGGTGTGTGTTCTTCGTTGTTAATTTCTAGTCGCAGTTTCCTTTCGTGTAGATCGGCGTTTAGATTCGGGGTCGAATCCTGTTAAGGGGGGTAGAATGTAATACCCGATTTTGTTGCTTAAAGGAAGAAACCTATTCGAATTTGAATTTTAGAAGAAAAATAGGTTTTTCAGCTATTCTTCCAGGTCTTAGGCTGGGCCTTTGGCCAATAGGCCTGAGAGGGGGCAGCCGGAAGGCCCATGAGGGCAGCCGGGTTGGGCCCATAGGGGGGCCGGCCACTTGGCTTGGGGGGGCTCTAACCCTAGCCGCCTCCACCCTCCTAGCAGCCGCCCTTTGGCTTGCCTCCTTGCGCCTTCCCCCTTCCCATTCCCTACACCTCCAACCTCCTAGAAGCCACCCTTTGGCCTGCCTCCTTGCGCCTTCCCCCCTCACCTCCCTTGGCAGCCTCCTCCTCCTCCTTGTTGTTGTTGGCCGAAGCAAAGGAGGAGAGCCAGGTGTAGCCATCCGAAGGAGAGGAGAGGAGATATTCGAAAAAACTTTCAGCGCTTCATGGGTCTTCGAGGGTATTTTTTCAATCTTTCCCGCTATTTAGTTCAATTCGTTCTTGGTATATGTCGTTTTTTTTATCGTCGTTAGTGCTGTGATTAGAAACAGATTTCTATTCTCTGTTGTTAGTCAGTTTTCGCATAGATCAAGGCCGAATTAGGACTTAGGATCTCCTAGAGAGCTGTAGGTTTTTTCGTCAGGTTTCCCTAACATCTGAGTTCACTTGAATCCGAGTTATGGTTTGGAAGTTACGGCAAATTCTCTACTGCTGTCCAGAAACTTGGTTAGTTTACAATAGTTGTTTTAATTAGCAGATTTTATGTTGTTAAGGTCCGAATCAAGATTTATACCTATTATGAAAATTGTAGTATATTGTCTTAGCTTTCCAGGTTGATAAAGAATTCCAATATTGGATCAGCCAATTAAAAGTTATGGCTGTTTTGATTCTGCTGTTCATACTGTCTGTCAGTTTCTGCCAATAGATTTGAGGTGTGGGCCAAAGTCTGTTAAAGGCAAAATCTGAGATTTTGTTCAACTAGACTTTTGTAGGATTTGTTCTTAGCTGTTTAGATTGATAAAGAACACTAAGTTTGGTTCAGCCAATTAGAAATTATGTCTGTTACCGTGCTGCTATCCAGATTTGTCGGTTAGTTCTGACAGAAGATGTTCATCTGTCTATTAAAGTTATTTACAGATAGAATTCGGGATGTCCACCAAATAGGTTATTTTAGATATTTCCGTTATCTTTCCAGAAAATCTGAGTTTGCATTTTATGATTTTTGGAGTGAAAGTTATGTAGGTTTTAAGGATCCTGTCCAGATCCGTTTTCTGTGATTTTGTGGTCTGTTTTTAGAGTAGATCAAATAGTTAATTCTTGGGTTGTCAGAAAGGTGTTGTAGAACGTTGCGGGTAGCGTCCTGTACCTTGTTGTTCTTATTTTGATTACTTACTTGTGTAGGCGGAGAGGCTTCGGGTTTATGGGCATCTTCATTGCCTACTGACGCGTCGCAATGCGGAAGGCATGTACTTTATAACTCTTAATGCTAGTGAATGCTGAATGCGTGATGTTCACATTGAGATTTCTGTGATCCCTGAGTAGATTCCATGTTTCATGTTCCTTTCATATTTGTTAATCCATGTTTAGAGATGATGTCTTTCATGGTTCATAATGCATTCCATTCATCCATGTGCATGTTTCATCCACGGGAGTGGATTTTGAAGACCCGCCAATTCCAGTATGGGCACGTAAGACCCACCATTCCAATGTGGGCAGATTTGGACACCCGTATGAAACGTTCTTTATACGGGCTTTGGATCCCCGCATTTTGTTAAATGCAGGCCTAAGTGAACACCGACGGGTGTGTCACTAGCTATACCAGTATAAGCAGCAGTGTAGTCCATTCGTTACATTCGATCCATTCATTCCATTCATTCATACGTTCTTTCGGTTCTATGTTCATATTCTTTAATGATATTGTCTTGTTCATATTCATTGTAATTGCTGAGTCTTGGACTCATTCTTGCCGTTGTTTGTTTATTCTAGGTGATCGCTGTTGATGGCATTCATGGGAGGGAGTAGACACACAATATTCATTCACTTCACAAATTACAAGTTTCAATAATATGATTTTGTTCTGTCTTTCATTCGTTAAGTGTTGAATTGTAATAAATAGAGGTTGATGATGGATGATACCTTTCTTTATGTTTTGGTTGATTAAATAACTGCCTGTGATCCTTGATTTCTTATTTGATATAATTATCTTGGTGGATTTAGCAGACTTGAATAATTGAAGTTTGAGAACTGTCGTTGGAGTCCGATTATAGTCCTGCAATTGATCTGTTATTTGTTGACCTCCTTATACCATTACTTGAGTTTTTGTTTAAATTCTTCCGCAAAATGATTGTTTGTTAGATTCTTTAGGTACCATTTTGGCTTTCGAATAGCCAGGGTGTTACAGGTGTGAAGATTCGGGGTCGAATCCTGTTTAAGGGGCGGGGGGTAGAATGAAATATTCCGAATCATCTTAAGAGAGGAAAAATGATTTAGAGAGAGAATAATTTAATTATAGAATGGATTGGACAAGTTTTTGGGCGGATTTTTTTTGCGTAATTCTGAGAACTTGGACTGTGGGCCGAAAGCCCACAGCGTGTTTGGCCCAAGGTGGGCAGCCAGCCAAGGGAGGGAGGAGTCAAACCCCAGCACTCTGCTATAGTACCATCGCACCTAGTACTGTAGTGCACCGCATTGTAGCACATGGGTGCTGTAGCTTCCCTTCCCTGCTGCTACACATAGAGGAGCAGAAGAGGAGAAAGAAAGGAGAGGAAGGAAGAAGAAGAAATGAAGAGGAAGAGGCAGAAGGAAGAAGGGGGATCCTCGTGGGAACTTCAGCAAGATCTTGCGGGGTTATTCTAGGGTAAATTCGTGTTCCCCTTTAGCTTTTGCAATTCTTTTATCTGTGATTTGTTGCTGAAAATCAGATTAGCACCCGACTGTTGTAGATCGGTAATTCTGCAGTTCTGATGATCCATATGTTTAAAATAGTTCCATGTGAAATCTGGGTTAAGGGTCTACTAGAGTTATGTGGGTAATTACGATAGCTTTCTGGAAATTCTTGGTTTGCAATTTTTGGATGCATAGATATTTAGTTATGATTTTTGCAATCCGAGTGCCTGTTCAGTCTTGGGGATTTGGGCAGCGAACATAGTTTTACAAATTAATGTTTGGAAATGGATGAATCTGTACATTTGGTCTGCATGACTTAGATAGTTAACTTTATAATGATTCCAGAGAGTCCAAGTTCATATTTTGTGGACAAGTAGAACGAAATTTATGGAATTTTGAATTGTTCGTTGCAGTTTTGTCCTTCTATTGGGGACAGTCAGGAAAGATTGCTTTGTTAGCAATTTTTGTTTCACAATGAAAAAATTATAATAAATTTATTATGGACTCTAGTTCTCTGTAGATTCCAGGATCACTTAGATAATTGTGTTTGGTTGTGCCAATTAAAAGATACGTAATTTCTAAATCGATAGTATTGAAGATGATAGAACTGTCTTCGAAGATAAAAACAAGGGTTCAGATGAAATAATCTGAACTTCCGCTCATCTGAGAATTTGTGGGTATGTGTGTGTAGATTCTAGAGAACTTGAGTTCATGATTTTTGGAGCATTAAATCAAAAGTAATGGTTTTCCTATGGTGGCTGTCTGTTTTGTACAGATTTGGGCTTGGCAACGTAATGACATTGTTTTGGGTTCTGACTAGGAGCGAATGAGTTCATTTAGTTTTTTTGCTACTCTATGTGAAATTGAATGATTTTCTTAGTATGCTTTACGAATGCCAGGTGGTGGTGAGAACCTAGGGATAGAGTCCTCTTTTCGTCGTCATCCATCTCGCTGTTGAGGCAAGTACATTTTGGGTCATCTTGGATGTGCGTTTGTACAAATTGGTTGAATTACTATGTGATATGCATAATCTTATGAAGTATGAGTATTTTTTCACTGATTGCTTGTTTCTGTTAAATGCTTATAACAATTGGAAGGTATAGAAGTGTTCATTTTGTTTCATTATATTCATTCCAAGTTTTCATGTTTAGCCCACGGGAGTGGGTATTGGAAGTCCCATCATTCCAATATGGGAAAATAAGTTTCATCATTCCAATATGGGCAAATAGATCCTTGTATGAAAGATTCTTCATACGGGCCTTGGATCCCCATATTTGGATAATGCGGGCCTGAGTGAACACCGACAGGTGTATCACTGGCTATAATGGTATATGTAGAAGAGAAGTGGAGACATATGCATCTTGCATCGTATTCATAGTGTTGGAAATATGCCCTAGAGGCAATCATAGAGATGATTATATTTCATTATGTTCATGACATTGGATAATGTGTAATCTTGTTCCTAGAATAATATTGTTAATATTTATTATCAAGTATGTGACTTGGTTGTGAAACTTTATATTTCTGCAATAATTATTCTTGTACGATCCCTGGTCGGAAACATATGAGGACACATATGAATAGACTAGCATATGTATTGGTTGATGACTATGTTTCACGAGTCAAAGATATGGAGATATCAAACCAATAATATGGACACATGTTAGAGAACATGATGTTGGATTAGACCCACCTTGAGACACTATTGAGATTGTTATGATTCTATGTGTCGTTAGTTGGTCTCAAGCAATGATGATGTATAATCCTTAGACCTGAGATCAGCATGGTTTCCTACATGTGTAATAGCACTCTTAGGGGTTGCCAAACGCTACTCCAATGGCGGGTAGTTATCAAGGTAGCTTTGGGTATCTTTGTGAAACATGCAGAGGAATATATTTGAGTGGGATATGGGATTTGCCCTCCTAACATAACAGGAGAGATGTCTTTGGGCCCCTCGTTGTGATCGGATAAAGAAAGTGCATGGTCGTGCCACTAGTGGTCGAAGTGTTCGACCACGTAAAGTTATCTAACACTCGATCGAGAAAGAATTGAACAGTCCATGGATGACACAACATCTCACCTGGAGTTCAACCAGATATCGTGAGGCAAAGGGAGTATACACGAGTAGGTCACTCAGTTCAATCAGTTACAGACTGGTCGTATGGAGATACGAGCTAGTTGTAGACTGGTTGAACGTAATCACAGAGTGGTCATAACCTGGTCGTAAGGAGTTACGAACTGGTCATGACCACATACGAACTGGTCGTATAGAGATAGGACCTGGTCGTAAGTGATGAGGACCTGATCGTAGATCATATTACATTAAGGTTCGTCCGATATAATTTGTGTGTATTCGGGAATCGCTATGTTCTGCTAGGAGCCGCTACGACTAGTGATCGGAAAGGGTTTCCGAATCAGAACCGATTACGCATGAACCTACAGGGTCACACACTTAACGGGTTGGAACAAACCAGTACGAATACGATTTGTAAACGTGCTCGGATAGGATCCGTCACGAGCACTATATAAGGAGATGCATGAGGCTGTTGGGAGATACGCGTGAAACACCACCGAAACCCTAGCCACCATCTTCCTGAGAGCTCTGCCGTGCTACTTGGTGCTAGCACACCGACGTACGGTTGTTCCTCCCCTGGACGTGTCGATACCGTAGAGGCGCTGCTGTGACTGTTGCGCTTGAGGACGATCCGCGATCTTAACAAGGAACTGCAGACGTTGCTGGAGGAGACTATCGACTCGTGAGGACGTTAGACGATCGACTACGACCACTACATCTACTTGCTTGGCTTCCTGGTTTGCGTGGTAGAATTTTTTGTTTGTAGCTATCGTAGCCTACCCGCGACCCAACACATAGTATATTCATATGTGTGGGATAATTTGAGAATGATTTGTATTCGTCTTGCCAATTTTGTTTTAGGTGATCGTTGAGGACGAAACGTCCTAGGAGGGAGTAGATCACATGAAGAAATCCACATTATTACATACTACAACAATTAAATAATATTTCTGTTGTTACCTTTCATTTGGAAATTATTGAATGTAATACTTGGATTCATGGTACTTCTATTGTGCGTCCTTAAAGTTTATTCATGCTAGTTGATGGTTTAACATTATCCGGACGTATTCATAATATTGTTCCTCTTGATTGAATTGTTATAAACTAAAATTTAGTGCTTAAATCCTTACTGAAAATTATATTTGTTAAGATATCAGAATTATTGTGTGATGAAGTTTAGCTGTTACTAGTTGTTGATTTGTTGAGAAAATTTATAGAGTTGATTGATGTTAGTAGTATAGGTTGCATCTTGACTTCCGTATAGCCAGGGTGTTACACCCGGTCCCATCGGCCGGCAAGAACGGCGACAGAAGCCCAACGCTGCAATCAGAGAGTCCATGTACTCTCGATATTTTCATGGGCGACGAGTATTTGCCAATGGCTCCTACGTATTCTGGGGGCCAACCAACATCTAGTGAGGGTGTCAATGAAGCTACCACTACCACTGGTCGAAGGCCAAGTAGGAATGATAAAACACCACATACGGTTGGCAATCTGCTGGATCTGGTTGAGTCCACTACAAAGCCCACTAGAGGCAGTGATCTTCGACCGCTCCCCATTATGGAGACTCCTTGCAGAAGCACGACAATGCTCTCCCTTAGATACGATGGGAGCTCGTCAGAAGATTGCTATTGGAGGCACGTGGTTAATGCAATCAGAGTGTAACATCCCCAATTCAATTAATAAAAATTAGTATGCATCTCATTAACATGCATAGTGTTTTTGGAACATTTGCAAATTTTATTGCACTTGGAAAATCTTAAACAAAGTTTAATCCTACAACTTAAAAATTAAGTTCCAAAAGAAATCAGAAATAAAAAATTATGAACATCATCTGGAAATAATTTATTCAAATACAATAATAATTATCATGAATTCATATAATTTTTAACAAAATTTTTGGAACTCAAATTGACCCTTAGAAAATTCAAACTCAAATCAATAACGTAAGTTAAGTTTGATTTTAGAATAAGCAATTAAAAGATTAACAGTGGGGTTTAATAATTTTTATGGACACTAGACCTTCCCAGGAACAGCCCCGAATTATATCAGAATTTATAGAATTTTATGTCTATTTTTAAAGCCCCAGTCAAACCCGTTGTTTCTTAGTCAAATCTGGAATTCAAATCCTCGACACTGTGGCTCCGACTTAGGTCCGTACCTTTCCGACCGAACCCAACTAAACCTGGTTCAACCCAACCCACTAGAGTTGCGACCAAACCAGCCAACACGCGTGGGCCGTCCGATCACTATCGGACCGTCCGATCACTATCGGACCGTCCGGGTCAGTTGGCCCGTTCGGACTGTCCGAACGCCCCGCGCGATCCGGACCATCAAAACCCAATCGTACAGTCTAAGGTTCACACCGCACCAATTCGACACACACCCCTTCGCTGAGCCGCTGACGACGTAGGGCCACCTTGTCAGCGGCGTCTTCTTCCTCGGGCAGGTGCGAGCAGAGCTCGAGCGCCACGCGCCCGGCTCGGTCTGAGCGCCTCTGTCAATGGCATTGCCGCACCGCCCTCAGGGGCCACTTGCCGGCCTTCTCCTCCTCACACCGTGACTTTCTCTGTCCACCTTCTCGCACAAAACCGGCGTTACCCTTTCTTTTCCCCTCACTTCTCTCCTCGATCGTGGGAGAGAAGGAGGCTTGGAGCTCTCCTCCATCCTGGTAAGCACCACTGAGGCAATGCGTTATCTTTCTCCTTTAGCAACATTTCCATTTTTGCTAACCTGAGCCGCTCCGTTGCCTTGTAATTTCAGGAACACCACCGTGTCCTCCACGCAGCCGGAGTGCGCCCCAAAGGCCACCTGATGAGGACATCACTTCTTCGAATACACACAACAATCCTCCACTTGACATTCAAGGACCAATCACTAGAGCTCGCGCCCGACAATTGAATTTACAGGTGAGGACCTGGAAGTACTTGGAGAAGGGCTACGAGGCGCACAAGTCCAGCGAGGGCGGTCGAATCATGTTGGAGGCCCAACTCAAGCCGACTTCGATTCCAATTCGGAGTCCAGGACCAGGCCGCACTAAAACGGATGCCCAGATCGCATCCGGGCTCCGTTTTGGACGTTCCACATATGCATGGAAAGCTGAGAAGACGACCTTTCCAATGGCTCTAGTCCCATGTCAAAATTCCTTCTGAGTCAATGGGAATCATTGAAACAAGTGGGCATTCAGAATCTATCAGGGTGCTGTGCCACCATCGTTTGGGCCGTTCGGCTTTGTATCGTGTTGGAGCCCATTAGGGCGCGTCCAGGGGTTTTGCACGCCCCTCAGTCCTTTATATCCAGCCACCACCCCCACCATTAGGGTTGGGTTTTGCTTAGATTAATTCTGTCTTGAACAGTTTCGTCGTTCATCGGTTTGTGAGACCCCAACTTTCGAGTGCTAAAACAATACAACTGCAATTCCGTTGTGTTCTTCCTTGTTCTTGCTTGCGTTCTTCGATTCGCAGGCGAGGATTAGCCTTCTTGGCGAGGTCAACCGGGCCGCGCACGGTTGATAACCTGAGGAGACGTGGTGCTACGATTGCGGGGTTCGGAACGTGTCGTTCGGAAGCCGAATCGATTTGTGTCGCGCCTCCACTAAATTGAACATATCCAGAACCTATTAGAAGATCGGGACCCCGTTCCCATCAAGTGGTAATCAGAGCTTCAGGTGTTCCTTCAGGTTCGAGTTTACCCTACCCTTGTTGTTTTCGGTTTCATCCTAGAGTCCAAGAAAAAGCCCTACAAAAAAATTGTAGTCATAGGTTGTTCCCTGTCCCAGATCTCGTTTAACCTTTTGCACAATTTGATTTCAGAGTCCGTAGTGTTGAGTTTGTGTCCTTAGTCGAGTTGTGTTGCTGGTTTACATCGTGTTTTATTTCGTGTTGTCTTGCTTCCGCTACCTCTCATACAAACCCTAGCCGTCAACTTTTGTTTCTCCCTCCCACCCACCCTCTGTTTTTGAGTCATCCATCGCGTCTCGTGATCACCCAGCACCCTTCCCCATTGAGTCTCGTGATCACCCAGCACCATCCCCCACCTCTTCCCGAGCTTCCGCCCCCAATTTCCACCAATTTCTTCCACCCGATTTCGTTTCGGCCTCCACAGCAACCATAACTCGGAGGTCCTCCTTCAAACGGCCATAACTTTCGCATACGGACTCGAAATCAGACGAATTTTTTTTTGAAATTGGGTGAAATTAAATTTTGCATCCGAAACTCCCCCACTTTGTTGGGTTCGGCGAATTTATTTTGCCCAAATTCGGCCTGGAAAGTGCAGTACTCGAGCTCTGAACTTTCATTACCGAATTTACAGCACATTCATCATTTTCTGTAGGCCACACCTTACATCAGATTGAGGTGAAACTTTGTGTGGTTCCTATTTCGGTGCTCCGCTTTGTGAAAAAAATAACAAAAAAAAGAGAAAAAAAAATTTCGGCACCTGGTTTTGCCTGAGAGCAAAGGCACCTGAAGAGCACTCCGTGCCTAAAAAAAAAAGAAAAGAAAAAAAGAATAGAGAGCACAGTTTTTAGGTGACAGATATTGATTTGTGCTGTCTTTACCTGGCCATCCTTGTTGCTGTCTTTGCTTTACTATTCTGGTCTTGACTCCTTGTTCATCATATCATACCTGCTATAGGACACATTTAGACCAGCAACTAGGACCAGTGTTTTGGACATTTACTCAGCATTACTATCTGTTATTGATTTGTGTCCCACTAACATATTTGGCCTTCCAAGCTCCATATACCTACTTCCGGATAGCATAGCTTTCGACCCTTGCAATCGCAGCACCACGTTCCAGGTATCACGAACCAGCCACCGGTTGTACCACCTGCTGTTTGCGATGGTAAGAACACTTGTAAGAGCTTGGTAAGCCACTTCCTTTGCGGGTTCCCACTGTCCACCTTTGTAGTTGATAGGGATAATCATTTTGGTTTCCCTGTGTTTCCACTAACCATGGCAGGAGCCGAAGAGGACGGGACACCGGTTGATTTCAACGAGTGTGTTAGTCGCGGCCAGCTACAAGTTGCGCTCGACAAACAAAATGCTTCATTCACTGATCTCGGCGTGCGAATGGACACCATCGTCGCCGCCATTGCCCAGTTGAACACCACAGAAGGCATTGAGTGGGTGGAGCGGCGGATGGCTGACCTCACTTTGGTCGATGGGCGCGTGGAGGCCGCGCTGCCACTGTCAATGCGGCCATCATCATGATGATGACACGATGCATGATGCGGTTGGCAACATTGATCACGGAGACACAAGATGCACGACTACGTCGGCGTCTTGACAAAAGCAGAACATGGTATGGGAGGTAATAACCGGAACCGTCATGGTAATGATGACCCTTTTGCTAAAGTCAAGTTTACCATCCCATCTTTTTCTCGACCTTTATGATCTGCAATATATCTTGATTGGGAGATGACGGTGAGAGCGAAGTTTAATTCTCACTTGGTTCTGAACAACATAGAGTTAGACAAGCTACTAGTGAGTTTAAGGACTTTGCTATTATCTGGTGGAATGAACTGGGTACCATGCGCTTACAACCTGACACATGCGAGCGGTTAAAAGAAGCTATGCGTAATCGTTTTGTTCCTCCCTCATATAAACGTGATTTGAGAAAAAAATTACAGCGCTTAGAACATAGTTTGTGGAGAGTGATCCAAAACCGAGTTATTTTTGAACTAGAAAAAGACTATTAACTTTAAAAATTCATAACTAATTCATAAAAACTAAAAATGAGATGAACCAAGATATTTTGGACTTATAAAATTATTCTCGACTTACCTATGTGATCCTTTGCCTCCCCACTATTATACAAATTTTGACCAAATAATTAAATTAGGTGATTAGTGACAAATTGGATTTTCTAGGAATCTTAGATTCAAACTTCTATAACTTTCACATACTAAATCCAAATGGAACAAAATTTTCATCTAAAATACTGACCTACCCACTGTATAATTTTCATGTATTTTTGAGTATTTTGAATTTTCAGCTTATTTGGTGTTAATTGCAATATTGTTCTTTCGATAGATTTCTTGACGATACGAATGTATTCATGAGTGTAACCTAAGATTGAATAAGTGGTAAAGCAATGGTGCTAGCGCCCTCCTCTTGATCATATTGCTCCTATTGATTTTAAATTTTTTGTATGGATTTTAATCTCGCCATTGCATGCTATTTTGAAAAGTATGTTCATGGGTAGAAATAGTTAATTTCCTAATTGTTGCATTACCTTCCTTGAATGTTTATAATCCCATGTTCAGTTGATGCCTAGGGTATATATATATGTATGGGAATTTTTTGTTGTAGGATAGAACGATGCTTAGCCAAGCAAGTAGTTGTAGTCAAAAGCGGTTAATGGAGCTAGTCCATCGACCGATGGATTGAATCGAATTTTGATAAAATTTGAGGAATATATGGATTTGAATTATGTTGAATTTGAGGATTATGTCCAGATCTTCGAATCTGGCTATTGTGGACTTGTTGGGTAGTGTTTGTGGTGTGTTGGACTTGGACGGGTGATAGGGTGATGAAGGGAGGTGGTCCCGAATTCGCGTAGCCCCGTCTAAGTATTTGAGAACTGGTCTGTGGTGTGATGAACCAAGTCTTACGTTCAACCACACGCCGGGTTTATGGGCGATAGCTTAGCTTAATAATTTGTTGTGTGTTAGTTAGCGAAACACAATTAGATTGACAATTGTTATTATTATTGTTTAATTGTTCTCTTGTCAATCTAGTGGGGGCATGTTAAGTTTCTCCTTACTTGCCCTTAAGGGTCTTTTGCGTATGCCGGATAGCTACGCAAGGGACTTACTTACACAACAGAGTGAACGTGGTTCTAGCGCGTACTATAGCCTGCCATGTTTCTGATCCTCGGGTGGTTTGATAGTTAAGACATGACATTGTAACGGCCTCGTTATGATATCTCAATCACACTCCTACGAAAGAGTGCATGGCGACAGTATGAGGTATTCATATCGTGTGGGTAATGCTGTACAACTTCGCAGAGAACTAAATCTATTCGAATAGCCATGTCCCCGGTTATGGATATCGCTTGTGGGAAAGCATGCACAGTTAGCTTGTGGAAAATTAGGTTTGGGTTATGGTTGGAAATACTATGTCATTGTGTTAGTTTGATCAGATCTGAAATGTTATCTCGAACGGGAAGTTCGCGTGTTGATTTGTTAAGGAATGAATTGTGTCACGAACGGGAAGTTCGTGTGTTGATTATATTTGGAGATTCTATTGTTGTTGATCATTACCAACAGCTATAAAATGTTTTCTAAATGTTTTACAAAGAGCAATTTGAATCTATATTGAGTATCTCAATGAAAATTATTGCTTTACGCAAAAATTTTGCCTAGAGTATTGGCCTTCCTTTGATACTTACATGCATCCTTTTTTTTTGAAAAGTCTCGCGAGTACAACTTTGCACTTTAACGGCTTGTCCATTTGTTCTAGTGAGAACAGCGGGTGCATCAGCTTTAGCTCCAGTTGGTTGCTTGTGGGTTCGGGCATGCCAACTCAACTCTTTCTCTTTTATTTCTATGTTTATCTTCCGCTGCTATTTATTTGTATTATTTAGATTTGGCCGATCGGCCCTCTTATGCAAACTCATACCTTATGTTTCAATTTAATGATATTGTAAATACCATTCTATTATTCTTGTACATTGTGTATGGATGTGAATGCAATGTTGTATTAGGATATGTGCATATTAGCCATTGATCCTTGGGAGCTAACACGAGACACATATCCGGGCACTCAGAATCGTTTTCGTCTCACGTTAAGTATTTCGTTTTTGGCGTAATCACTTAGCTTGAAATGGATCTGATCCTAGGGTCGCCACACGGAGATACTAATCAAGATGTCGTGCTCATTCCTCCACAGCTTAACCCGCCACCACATACTGATGGAAAGGTACAGGAGCTCAAGCACCACCTGCCGGAGGCAAACGAACTGATGGACGTCGATTAGTTAATTTGCCTATTCCTACCTCATAGTGTGTGACAGGTCGGACATGGCAAAATGGAAGGTCAGAGGGACATTCGACTCATCGAACACCCACTGCTAGCGGGAACCCTTCAAGACCTTCGGTAACAATTCTAAACCTGCAACGAGTTAGTGACATCCTGAATAACCCAGATCCTGCTTTGGCAAAGACTCCGGGTTACATTCAACTTGCAGGGCAAGTATTGGAGATCCTCCAACAAAGTATGTAGTGTACAGAAATGTACCAGGAGCAAAGGAACTCACAAAGTCACACCAAGACTTCGTCCCAACGCTCCTCCCTCAGCAGAGGACAACATGGTCGAACGGAGGACCGATCGATACCAAGGCCCACTTGTAGATTCCATCCATGGAACCACGAGGGAAGATGGCTTTTCCCATCAGCCACTCCTCCTCCTCGTCAAGAGGAACGACCTCTTGGTTCGGATGATCTTCCCCATCATCTAAACCAAGCAGGTGGTCAGCCAGTGATCCTTAGGACTAGCTCGGTTTGCACAGGGGACCTTAGAGTGATCTCAGTCCTCCACGACCACCCTCAGGTCTGGTCGTGAGTGGTCCTGGGGTGATCTTAGCCCTCCACGACCTCCTCTGGTTGGTCATGGGAGGTCTTGGGATGACCTCAGAACTCCACGACCTCCCCCTAGTCTGGTCGTGGGAGGTCTTCGGGGTGCTCCCTGACTCCACGACCTCCTTAGGGACTCTCCCAGGACCTCCTGGCAGTCCCACCGGACCTCCTGGGCGGTCCTGGAGGTCCTCTCGGGTGGTTCTGTTGGATCATTTGGGAGGTCCGGATGGACTTTTCGGTCGATCCAGGATGACCACTCGGGTGGCCCCGGGTCGGGCGTTACATCCCGTCTATATTATGGGCCGTTCGAACCACGACCAGTCGTGCGACCGATGAAACACCATTCTTCTTGGCTTATGGTGCTGAAGCCATGCTTCCTCCAGAACTAAAGCTTGGCTCTGCTCGGACTGATTGTTTCAACGAAAATGATCAAAATGAACGAAGACTCGACGACATCAATTTCCTTGAAGAACGACGAAACCAAGCCCTGGTACGATCAGCAATCTATCAACAAGCCATGCGAAGGTACCATAGTCGTAAGGTGCAACCTCATGACCTGGCCAGAGGTGATCACGTTCTCAAAAATTCAGAACCAAGCAAATCGCAACAAGCTTTCTCCTAAGTGGGAAGGTCCTTACATTGTGGTCGAAGTCACCCGACCAGGTTCTGTATGACTAGCCATGTCGTCCGGGCAAGTTTTGTCAAATTCTTGGAATATTGATCAATTGTGTAAGTTCTATGTCTAATTATTTTGAACATTATTTCAATTCTTTTTTATTTAAATAAAGATTAGTACTTTCCTGTATTTCTTTTCAACGAGTGATATGGTTTATATATCTATGCCTATATTCTGGTCACCTACTATTGTTGTTTGCGATGGTCGGAGAAGACAATTTTTCTCTCTGGTATCCTTTATTAGGATCTCTATTACTCTTTGGCAACGGCATCTATGTCATACGCTGTATAGGTCCTAGTCGTGATCATTCCATGAATGATTTCCACACGCGACCATATGAGTAAACAGAGCATAATACAAAGAACTTCATATAGTGCCTTATACTATTAAGATTATGAAGACTATATTTCTTTATTTCAAAATTCTATTCTACTCTCGTTTGGAAAATGGTCGGGATATGGAAAGCCTCCTAGTCGAAGTCTCTCCTTTTTCGCACGTGGTCCTGCCCACTGGAAGGAGCTTCCTAGCGACGGTTCTTTTCTTACGATCCACGCTGCCAGTCGAACTTGAGCCTGAGCACGGTTTGCGAAATGTTTTTCTATGTCTTCTGTTCTTAGAAGTTTTTTCGACCAGTTTTTGGGGTCATATATATAAATACGATCACTTATCGTTTTTGCATACATTCTTGCATTTTACGCTTTTTCAACACAACAAATCTTTTTCCGACCATATCTGATTTTGGTTGGTATTTTGATTATGACAAACAAAGATCTATAACTAGTCGAAATCATACATGGTTCCGACCAAAATGATTTCCTAGTATTATTCGATCGCTTTTGTCTTATGATCAGTATATGCCTTCAAAACAATGGTTTCGCCTTTTATTCTCTTTCTTGGCTAACTGCTTGTCTAGTAAGGCTCTTCTACTACAAAGCAGTTGTAACATCCCAATTTTCTGAGCTTTAAAAATCCTTTGAATAGTTAGTAGGATAAAATTCACCATTTGCTTTCATTTGAATTTAATTCAAAAGCTTAAATATGGACTTTGTACATCAAAACAATTTAATATGATTAAAGTCAACATCAACAATGGTCAAAACTATTTTATTTGGGTTCTTTGGGCTTGGATATATTTTCGATTTTTTCGGAATTTTTCCAAGTTCATTTGCTATTTTCTATTGCTTATTTGGATTTCTGGTATTTTCTTAAAATGAAAACTATTTAAAATCTCAGTAAACAGTCCGGACCGAATCTCCCTACCAGTCCCTTTTCCCCTTGAGCCCAATCGGCCCATCCTTCCCCACCGTTGGATCAACATTGGACGTTTGGATCAACTTGCAGCGTCACTTCTCCGTGTTCCTCGGCGATTGGGCCCGCCAAGGTCGTCGTCTCCGAGCGGTCATCTTCCTCATGATCGGCTCGAGCCGCCATTGAAGCTCTTCAAAGCTCCGTCGGCAATGGAGTTTCCAACTGTTTTTCTTCTAGAAACCGTGTCAAAATCGTATCTCTATCTCTCCCACAATCGTTTCTGTTGAAATCTTATCTCAATTTGCTTCTTATCTCTAAGAATCTCGGATTTCTCTCTCGTGTTCTTCACGGATTCGATTTGGGCGTTTCCTTATCCGGCTCACCCCGACCTTATAAAAGGGACCCCAAGGATCGCCCGTGCTTCCTCATCCCTAATCCCCACCTCGTTCCTCTCCTAAAGCTCTGCCGCCACCAGAATTTGGAGTTTTAGGGTTTTTGTGCCGCAACTCCGACGAGCTATTCCTTCGCCACCAGAGCCGCCTGAACCTCGTCGACCACACCTCCAACATCGCAAGAGTGGGAGCTTTCTCCTGGTGGCCTTCACTTCGCCGGAGCATCGCTGTAGCCCTATTCCCATCGAGCCCGAAGCTCCACTGTAGCTTCTACCTCGCCGCTGGCCGCCACGATCGTCCGCAAGCACCCGTGAGCCCACTCTTGAGTTCCCCGTCTCACCCTCTACCTCCCTGGAGCACCCACCGCCGTTCGCCGGAACCGTCAGGATTCGAGCGCCACCAGCCCGCTGCCGTGTCGCGTCACCGCCATGTCACCTCCGCATCAGCCTCAGCATCGCCGTGTCGCCCGGTGGAGCCACGTCAGCGCTGATTAGGTGGGTCCAGATCCAATCTCAACATCCGGCTCGGTGAACTTGGTTCACCGTGAGCCATCTCACTAACGTGTGGGCCCCACGTGTTAGATTTTCTTTTTAATTCTTTAATTCCGAGCGCTGACGTGATCGTTGCACAATAATCCAAATTTTCTTTTAAGAAATAATTCGGAAATTCGGAATAATCAGTTTTAGGGTTTTCTTTTAGATTCAAACTTCCCAAGCCCATATCTTTTGCATCCGAACTCCGATTGAGCCCATTCAAATTTCTAAATTCATCTAAATTCAAGATCTATCTATCTGAGATTTTTATTTAATTTTTGGAGTTTTTTTACCTCTGTTTTTTTTTACTTTTGTTTGTTTGTTTGTTTTGTTTGCGAGTAGACGTCGATACCTCGGGAGGTTTTGAAGAGCAAGGAGCATCTCAAGACCAAGATCAATACCAAGACCTTTTTCAAGGCAAGTTATACCTTTGATCATATTGAACCTAGTTTTCAAAAGTTATATTGATTCAAAGTATTGCATTTACTTTAATTATTTATTTCAATGCTTTTGGGATTAGTTAATATCCAATTTGTTATGACCTCCTTGTCTAATTGTATACCATAATCTTTTGTCACCCTAGTTTGGTTTGTTTAGTTGGTGCTATGGTATTACCAACGTGGGTTGGTTAGATGCGATTAGTTTGCTTAGCCATGCTACGAGTCACCATCTCATGTAGTTGCAAATATAAACTTGACTAAGTGACTATGGAATCATGTGATAGAAACTGTGTACTATGTGCTATTACTCGTTGATGGCATATGTTGCACTTAACCAACAGGGTGGGAAAGGATTTTGACGGAGGCAAGTGGGTGTGTGATATTTTGGTGGAGCTATGTGCGTGGGCTTAATAACTTTGTGTGCATAGGGATTTGTAGTTTATTTGGAAGTCTTGCCTTGGTCAATTAAGGACTTAACTTTGTGCGCCATTGAAGTGAGCCTCTCGTACAACCACATGCACGGTATGGGACGGGCCAAACTTAGTAAGTTATGGAGTCTTGACATTGATTACTCGGGTAGTAGGTTAGATTTGTGTGCATGGGTGGAGGTGTGCTACGGTAGTCACATCACGGGCGGTTCGCCATGTCCCACATCCACGGTGTGTGTCGGACTGACTTCCTATGTGGGGTTGTCTGACGGTTTGTAAGCACACTGGGAGTGTCAATGTTAAGATGAAGTTTCTGAACTATTTTGTCACAGCTAGTGCTAGCTACACTAGTTGTATCTTGTGGGTAAAATGTACAAACTCTGCAAAGTGTTAAACAATCTATTCGAATAGCCGCGTCCGCGGTCATGGATATGCTCGGGAATTTCACACGAGGGGTAGATTTTCATGAAAACCTTGCGAAGGGAGCTATGTGAATAACTTGTTTAGGCTATGTGTCTTTGTGAAATAAATCTGTCAAATTATTATTGTCTATTTGTTTTGAATTGTGCTTTCAATCTATTACTTGTATTTAAATTGCAAATGCTGCATTTCTGCAAAAGAACCACAGAAACCATTCCTTTGGAATAAGCCTACATCTATAATTGCATTTCTGTGGTATGACTTGCGAGTACGGTGTGTACTCGTGCTTGTTGTAAAACATACAACAGAAGAGGAGGAGTCTTCGCCTGCTTTCGAGGAGGAGTTCATCAAAGCTGCTTGATCGTAGGGTCTTGATCCCAGTCAGTTACCTGTGGTGAATTGATGGGATTCTGCTGAAGTTTCTTCGTTCTGCTACTATTTTATTTATTTGCTAGCTCTACGTGGCTTAATAATTGTAAACTCAACCATAAGGTCAAAATAACTATTTGTTATCAAATGACTCGTTTATGTTATTAATCACTTGTGTGGATCGATATTCACCTGTGTTGACACTGTGTGCACTAGCGTGATCCTGGACTAGTGCATTATACACAGAGGGTCCAGAATTACATATTTTGGGTCCCGACAGAGGTGGTATCAGAGCCATACTGACTGTAGGTCTTACCCTTAGATCGGCCGTATTAGAGAGTCCAAATTATTTTCTAAAGAAAAATTAACTTGCAAGATTAAATGAACTGCTTAACTCCCCTCATGTCTCTCTCGACTCAACTATTGCTAGAATCTCTTCTTCTCCCCGCTGTTTTAACTTGGTTCCCACCTTCTTGCATGTCTTTACAGATGCTTCATACCTACGGTGAGCGCAAAGGCAGACTTGCCGCAGAACTGTGGAAGCTGTTGTAGGTACTTGGAGGCTTTGATCGTCCCATGTATCGTGGCAACGAATGGGTGGTGAACGGCCGAGATCGTGGAGTAATCTGTCGTCTAATAGTCTAAGCCAGGAAGAGCACTAAAGCCAGCGAGCCGTTGATCATCTCCGTCAGAAGGATCACCTTCACGCAAGGAATTCAAGAGTCGTCACGCCTGGACATCCTCAGAATTTGCCACATCTATGCGCGAGAGCTGCAGAATACCGTATTCTGTTACCATCCCCGAGCTGCCACCGTGGATCGACCAGCACGCTACCCGTCTACGGATGGAGAAGATAATGCCACAGTGGTGCACCTCGCCCAGTTCGTAGCTGCTCAGGAGGAGTCACTAGAGTTAGTCACCACCGAGCTGGAGTGCACCTATGAGACCCTGCAAAGAGCTGAAGAAAGGATCGCCACACTGGAAGAAGCCCTCTACGGTCAGCACGACCATGAGGAGGAACAATTAGAAGAACCAGAAGAGGACCCTGAAGAAAATCCCGAGGAAGACCCCGAGGAGGTCCTAGAGGAGCTAGCAGAGGCCGCAGAGCCGGAAGAACCAACCGCACCTGCTCCAGTCCCAGGGCATCAAGATCAGTTCGCGAAGATGCCAGCTCACTTCCAAGTCTACAGCAGGCGGGAGCATCGTCGTGGTTGTGGAAGCTACCTTAGTGACTGAGATCGCTAGAGTCTTAGTTTGTCAGGCTTAGCCAGTTTCCTTTCGAGTCGCCCTTTAGGCGGTAGTTTGTGTGCTTAGGTTCGTCTTTTCCTTATGTGCAGGTATGAGCTGCAAAAGCCCTTAGGCATTGTTGCAAGCCATACTAAGACCCTTAATAAATAAAGGTGTTTCATTTGAGTTTCTTGAGCTATGTTTGTGGGTTTAACCTACCCCCTAAATTAGTTCTTAACTCATCTTGTGCTTTCTACCTTATCTAACCCATGGAGCTTCACCAGATGGTTCAAACTCGCCACGCCGCCGCAAGTGGATCCGGAACCCAAGGATCGGAAGGCAACGAGCAGACCCCTGCAGGAGCAGTACCACCACAAGCACCCCCTCTTGACTTGCAGAACTTTGGAGCCTTCATGGCAGCACAGACATAGATGATGTATACTATGATGAACCACCTGCAGAACATGAGTAATCAGAACAACAACAACAACAATCATCACCCTGGAGCCACAGTCGTTCATGGACACCAAGGACCATCCAAGCTTGCTGAATTTATGAGGACACATCCTCCAACCTTTTTCTGGTAATGTTTCACCGATTGAAGCTGATGATTGGCTTCGGGTTATTGAGAGGAAGCTGTTGATCACTCAATGCAGCGACTATGAGAAGGTTCTATATGCTACTCATCAGATGGAAGGCATAGTTGCCGAATGGTGGGAGAATTTCTGCGCAGCACATGAGGCACCGTAAAATATCACTTGGGAAGAATTTGCCGCAGCATTCCGTCAGTATCATGTACCTAAGAGAATAATGGATCTGAAGAAGGATGAATTCCGTGCCCTGAAGCAAGGAGCTATGTCAGTGACTGATTATCTGAATAAGTTTTCTCAGCTAGCTCGCTATGCTCTAGAGGATGTCGCTACTGACAAGTCTCGCTAGAGTCGCTTCTTGAAGGGTTTGAACTCAGGACTGCAGGTCAGTCTACTTGCCCACACTTCCCAGACTTTCAAAAACTGGTTAACAAGGCATTGGTTATGGAAGACAAATGCAAGGAACTGGAGGACAATCGCAAACGCAGGATGGCTTAGCAATGAAGTCACCAGTCCCAACAAAGAGCTAGAGTGGTACCGCAGCAGAGTAATCGGTTTCCGCCGTAGAGTTCTTTCAGGACGCCTGCACCAACATCAGCATCTCGTCCAGTTGCTCAGAACTCTCGCAACCCCGCGCCAACCAACCCCAATCCAGGGAGCAATCAGCAGAATTCTTAGAGAGTTTGTTATTCTTTTCGTCAGCCAGTCGCCCAATCGGTGTCGCGAAGGGGCAATCACTCTGTCGTTTAATCTTGGAGCTCGCCGCCAAGTCCCCAAAGACCGAAAGCAACCAAGGAGTGCCTCAAGGTACCACTCAACCAGGAAGAGCGCCTCAGTCTGTGGTCAGAGGCCGTGTCAACCACGTCACTATGGAAGGAGCCCAAGAAGCACCGGACGTCGCACTGGGTAAGTTTCTAGTAAACTCAGTACCTGCATCAGTTCTGTTTGATTCTGGAGCTTCGCATTCCTTTGTTTCCGGAGTTTTTGCAACTAAGAATAACTTGGAGGTTATGCGCCTTAAGCATACTCTGTTAGTCCAGTCGCTTGGAGCAGAGCTAAGCTCTAAAGTGGGATGTCTAGAGGCTAAGTTACTCATAGCTGGAGTTGAGTTTCTGGCCAACCTCATTGTTCTAGACACCCAGACCTTTGATGTCATTCTTGGCATGGATTGGTTAACCAAGCACAAAGCCATGCTAGATTGTGGCCAGAGAGCCGTTACAATCGAAGATACTAAAGGAAACAAGGTAGAGTTTCAAACTACCTCGGTGCGTGATGGACACCTGGTAGTCAATAGTTTGGAGGCAATCGCTTTGGAAGATGTGCCCATTGTCAGGGAGTATCCAGATGTGTTCCCAAAAGAATACCCAGAATGCCACCAGACCATGACATCGAGTTTGTCATCGATCTAGTGCTCGGAACAGCACCTATTTCTAAGAGACCCTATCGGACGCCAGCCGATGAGTTGGTGGAAATGAAGAAGCAAATAGAAGAACTTTTGGAGAAAGGTTTTGTGAGACCTAGTTCGTCGCCATGGGGAGCACCAGTTTTGTTCGTCAGGAAGAAAGATGGAAGCATGAGGATGTGCATCGATTATCGATCTTTCAATGAAGTCACCATCAAGAACAAGTATCCACTGACTCGGATAGATGATTTGTTTGATCAAATGAAAGTAGCCGGAGTGTTCTCAAAGATTGATCTACGATCGGGTTACCATCAATTGAAGATTTGTCCTAAGGATATACCTAAGACCGCTTTCTCAACGCGGTACGGACATTATGAGTTCTTAGTCATGTCCTTTGGTCTAATTAATGTCTCAACTCGAGTCTCCAGAAGTTGCCGTGGATCTTCCCGACATCACCATCCGATAGAAGTACCTAAAGAGTTTCAAATTTGGACGCACTCCTAGGTACGCCTCGCATAAGTAGGCAAAGATACTGATGTTGGCGATGGATTTAGGGGGCAAATTCCCCAACTCCACCCCGTAGTACTCCAGAACACGGGGGAGGAATTTGTGTACCAGCATCCTTAGCCCGCATTCGATGTAGGCGAGGAAGACTGGAATTTCTCCATCTTCGTGACTTGGAAAGTGTTCTCTGGCTACTGACCTCCATTCAATCAGTTTCCTGTCCGGGAGCATTACAATCTTCTCTAGTGCCTCAAGCTTCTTCTCACTTAGATCTGAAGCCATCCACTTTGTAATTTGCTCCGACATCGTGAAATTTCTTAAAGGGATAAGTAGTGGTCGGAGGAGGCTTTGAGGTCGGAAGAACAAAAAGAGGTCGGAAAGGTTTTTTCTTGGCAAAGGAACTGAAGGGATTGAAGGGGGATCTGAAAGCGTAAGAGTTCTAAAGCCCAGCAATGGGGATTTTATAGCTTTAGATCTTTAACTACAATCAGGAGTTATCTAAAAGTCTAACGGACAAAAACCTTTTGTCCAGCGGACAAAAAAAAATCTTAAGTTCCCAAGGCAAGTTCTTATCTTTAAAGTGAACACAGACCACTTCGTATGTCACGACATTAAATGGGGTCTGCCCGATACGACTTCATCGGAAGAAAGTGTTCACACGACCTGTTCATTTAAAGTTCAGGGGCTAGCTGACGAGGATTAAAATCTCTATGTATTACTTTAATACATAATAAAAGACCATACGTCTTCATGGTCGTAACCCCTAAGGCTAACGACCTCACTGGTCGTAAGGATTCCAGAGGTTATATAATGGGTACCCAGGTTGGACAAGGTCCTGTGCTTAGTGTCCGACCAGGTAGCTACTCGAAAAAGCTATGAACTGGTGTATAGATCTGATTCCAGGTATATCCTTTACCGTGTGATGAATGGAACACGTGTTGTATGCTCCATACCACGCGATGTTACACAGTCCTAAGACACTGACAATAACCACCATACGGTTGAGTGTCTCACAGACACTCAACCGCAGAGCAGTTGGTACATTATCAACTAACGCCTCGCTCCGACCAGTCGCAACGCTTCACTAGGGACGCCTTCTCCAGGAGTAACTGCCACCTCTTCGAAAGTTATTTAAGGGTGGAGCACAGAAGACAGAAGGACGAGGACAATCTGATGTAAGAGAGATCGAAGTCAAGCAAATCTAGACAAGATCATCCGACATAGCAAACCGCATTCTCTGTGTAATTAGGATTAGTCCTTTGCCTGGTCTAAGGCACCCCCTGTAAATCCAGTTCATATCAATAAAGAGCATTCTCATTCTCTCCCGGGAAATATCGCGTCATTTTCCTCTTTTATTTCGTAAGATTGGCGACTCGATCATCGACACATGTGAATCTTGTTTACTTGACAAGATGACAAAGGCGCCCTTCACGACCAGAGGTGAAAGGGCGAGTGATCTACTAGTTGTAATACATTCAGATGTATGTGGACCAATGAGCACTCCGACCAGAGTTGGTTTTCAGTACTTCATAACTTTTACTAATGATTTCTGTAGATATGGCTATGTCTATTTGATGAAGCATAAGTCGAAATCCTTTGAAAAGTTCAAAGAATTTCAGAATGAAGTGCAGAATCAATTTGGCAAGATAATCAAATGTCTATGATCTGATCGTGGAGGTAAATATTTGAGCCATGAGTTTAGCGATCATCTAAAAAATTGTGGAATTATTCCACAGCTTACTTCGCCGGGGACACCTCAATGGAATGGAGTGTCAGAATGGTGGAACCGAACATTGTTGGATATGGTTCAGTCTATGATGAGCCAATTTGATATTACATTGCAACTTTGGGCTCTAGAAACAGCAGCTTTCACTTTAAATAGGGTTCCATCAAAAACTATAGAAAAGACTCCATATGAGATATGGACCGGGAAGAGTCCTGGATTGTCTTTTCTCAGGGTGTGGGGCTCTCAGGTATATGTCAAACGTTTGACGTCTGATAAACTCACACCGAAGTCTGATAAGTGTTTCTTTGTGGGGTATCCTAAGGAAACCAATAGATATTATTTTTATAATCGGGTTGATAACAAAGTGTTTGTTGCTCGCGATGGTGTTTTCTTGGAGAAAGAGTTTCTTTTCAAAGGAGTCAGTGGGAGCAAGGTGCAACTCGAAGAAATTCGGGAACCATCTGAAAATGTTTCAACTCCTACTAAGCCTCTACAGGATGAACAAAATGTTGTTAAACCTGTAGATGAGGCATCAACCCCACATAGATCAAAAAGGCCACGTCAATTGTCTATAAGGTATAGGCATGGCATTTTATTATTGAATGATGATGAGCCTAAAACTTATGCGGAAGCGATAGTGGACCTAGACTCTAAGACATGGCATGAAGCCATGAGATCTGATATAATGTCCATGCATGATAATCAAGTTTGGAACTTGGTTGATACACCTGATGATGTTAAGTCCATTGAGTGTAAGTGGATTTTTAAGAAAAAGATAGATATGAATGGAAATGTTCACATTCATAAGGCACGACTAGTTGCGATGGGTTTCAGGCAAATTCAAGATGTTGATTATGATGAAACCTTCTCTCCTGTCGTGATGATTAAGTTTATTTGGATCATTCTAGCTATTGCTGCATATTTCGACTATAAGATATGGTAAATGGATGTCAAAATAGCTTTCCTAAATGGAAACCTAAGTAAGGATGTGTACATGACACATCCTGAAGGTTTTGTCGATCCAAAGGATCTATAGACATAGACAAGGTGTTGAAACGGTTCAACATGCAAGATTCCAAGAAAGGTTTCTTGCCCATGGCACATGGTATTAATCTTAGCAAGAGTCAGTGTCCTACGACCACTGACGAGCGAGACAAAATGAGTAGAATTCCATATGCTTTGGCTATTGGATCTATCATGTATGCCATGCTATGTACATGACCAGATGCATCGTATGCTCTAAGTGTTACGAGCAGATATCAGTTGGATCCAGGTGAAGGTCACTGGATAGCAGTCAAGAATATCCTTAAGTACTTGAGAAGGACTAAGGATGCATTCTTTGTTTATGGAGGTGAGGAAGAGCTGGTCGTAAATGGTTACACCAATGCTAGCTTCCAAACTGACAGGGATGATTTCAGATCACAATCAAGGTTTGTGTTTTGTTTGAATGGAGGAGCAGTAAGCTGGAAGAGTTCCAAGCAGGGAACGGTTGCTGATCCTACAATAGAGGCTGAATACATTGCGGCTTCGGAAGCTGCAAAAGGGGCCGTATGGATTAAGAAGTTCATTTATGAACTGGGTGTGGTCTTTAGTGCTTCTAGTCCAATGGATCTCTATTATGATAACAGTGGAGTCATTGCACAAGCTAAGGAGCCTAGATCGCATCAAAAATCCAAGCGCATACTTCGACGATATCACATCATTCGTGAGATCGTTGAGAGAGGTGATGTGAAGATATGCAAAGTACACACGGATTTGAATATTTCTGATCTGTTGACAAAGTATCTCCCGCAGGCTAAGCATGAGGCGCACAAAAGAGCAATGAGTATAAGATACCTATATGATTGACTCTAGTGCAAGTGGGAGACTGTTGGTGATATTCCCTAGAGGCAATCATGGAGATGATGATATCACATCTATGCTTATGTTTTATTGAATAAGTGTTAGTCTATTTTTCACATCCCCAAGTTAATGAAGAGGTTTACTGTGCATCTCATGAGAATGCATCATTGTTTTCAAGCATTTGCATAATTTGTTGCACTTGGAAAATCTTATTGAAATATTAAATCTACACTTAATAAAGTAAACTCCAAACAAAAACAGGAACAAAAACATTTGTTTATCATCTCGAAATAATTTATTCAAATACTACATTAATTATCTTGAAATAATATAATTTTTCCCTAATTTTTGGGATTAGTTTCAACCCTTAGAAAATTCTAACACAACCCAACAACTTAATTGAAGTTTGAATTTAAACTGCACATAATATAACATGAACAAAGGGGTTTAAAAATTTATATGGGTACTAGGTCATCCCAAGAACACCTCTGATTTATTTCAACTTTGATAATGCATGACAGGATTGAGGTGAATTGAAGCTTGGACCATTTTCGGCCGTAAAAGTAACCTTTCATCTCCCACTTGTTTCGGTAAGCAACTATCCGATTATTTGTTCCAATAGCTTGCTCATAAGGTCTTTAAACTATTCTGAGCATTCACTGGTCTTGGTTTTGCTCAGGACCTTATCTCCACTTTGAGCCGCATTGTCGCCGTTGTCTTCTCCAGCGCCGTCGCTGCTTCAACTCACTCCAAGTTTCCCCAAGCTTCCTCGTTGCTCAGGTAGCCCACTGTCGGACTCAGGAGTAACACCCCAAATCCTCTGTATATTTCTGAACTAGTCCCATGATCAGTAGCTAGTTCACACAGTAAATAGATATGGTAACATCCATAAATCGTATAACTTTATTAATAGTCAACAGAGTTTGTTACAAGAAAGGTTTACAAGCCAACAACAAAGAACACAGCAGAAGATGAAGAAGTAGTGGAGTCCAGCTGATCTGCCACAGACAATCGACTGGGGTAGCGGCCTAGTCGTCGAGATCCACACCGGTAGCGAAGTCCTTCTCCTCTGAAATTTATTTGCATAAAGCAAGGATGAGCACAACTACCGTGCTCGCAAGTTACACCCAATAACAGAGTTAACGCATGTAAGGATATATCAAAGGAAAGGTTATTGGTTGAATTTGCGTAAAGCAATGTTTTCTTTAAATATTTGTACTAAGTTCCAAAGTGGTCATTCTATAACTAAAATTCATTTTATAAATCCTCAAGTTTTATAGTCAGATAACATTCACACAAGAATGGTGAAGGATACCCTCCTATCACATGGCTTCCTACCCAATTCCCATTTGGATAGAAATCCAAAGTCATTTGTGTCAAATCATTTTGAAATCAAGACCAAAGTCTAACTTTGAGTGGCTTTGCTGAGCATGTCCATGACCATGGACACGGCTATTCGAATAGTTCTTAATACTCTGTAGAGGTGGTACAACTTTACCCACAAGACACGACTTCTCTAGTTTGTCTGGCATCCGTCGATACCACCTCTCACTACCTTAGGTAAGCGGTATAGAGCACGTGACAAGGCCTTTACAATGCGCCATTCCACCATAGTCCCCCCTCGCTAAGGTTTCGCCCCCTTTGGATTGACCATCCGCCGGGTTCATAGCCCTCTCTTGCGCTAGGTGGGACTAACGTAGGTCATAACATGATTGCCCACCGCATCTGATGGGAATGACCACGGTGAAACATTGCAAATTAGATGGCCAGGTCCCCTCCCCATTCTCAGGACATGTGGTAGTATGATGTGGCTTAACAAAGGAACGCTCAGAGGCCGGTCCTTAACTGACTTGGGCGACTTTCCACAAAACCCATGGGCCTCAACCCTAACCAGATTAAGCTCGTGCATAAACATGCACCATCTAAACATCCATTTCGCCCAGGTCCAAACCATCATTTTATTTCATTTTTGCAAAGTCATTTATAAACTTCTATAACACACCAATGCTATGGATACAATTTAAACAACATTTGATTTTTGGCCAAAATTCCCCAAATCAAACTTTTTTGGTCTAAGCTTTGACTAAGCATAAAGTTTTTCAATCAAAAGCATCTTGTTAACATTATTGTATTAAGAAGAGTTTTATCTAGGGCGACAAGTTATGATGGATCAATGTTCAAGAATTGTCAATTTCAGGGTCAGTAGGTCAACCTCCAATACTGTATTCCTATAATCCAACTTCCAGTAATCCAATATCTATAAATCATCTATCTCTATAATCCAACATTGTCCATCCATTCTCTAACAATATTCTACTTCTACAATCGAACATCCGATAATAATATATCTCTATTATCCAACAATTATGTATACCTATTATCTAATAGTAATGGAAGGCTATAGTCCAATAATCATTTAGTCCTATAGTACAATATTCAACAATAATCTACTCCTATAATCCAACATTAATATAATTCGATAATCCAATATAACCAATTCTTCCTACTAATTCCACAAAGTTTTATACATAATGCTTGATTCAACTAATCCACCAAAGTTTAACATTATGAGTTGCTAATCCTATCCTCATGTATTTACATAATCCAATATCTAATAATCACGTGATTCTATAATTCAATATCCATCCATAATGTATATCTACAATCCCATGTTTATTAAATACGTAATCCTATAATTCCATCTCCGATAATCCGATGCCCAAAATAATATATTTCTATAATTTAATCTCAACAATAATCAAATTCATTAATCTAATATCCAACAATCATGTCTTTCTATAATTTACATCCGTCAATAGTCTAATATCAATAATTACCTATTTCTATAATTCAACATTCATTAATATGATATCCGTCAACATTCTTTCTTTATCATTAAACATCTATCCACAATCTACTTTTATTATCCACACATCAAATTCTAACCCCAGAATATATATATATCCCATTCAGAAATATTTTCCCTACCACCCCACCTCTCTTGACAATTATTGGCCATACAAGGGAATTGGGAATAACTATAAATCTTAAAATGGGAATTTAAATTACTTGAATATAAATACGCGCCGACGATCTCCTCCCCTGGCCACTCCCGCGCCCAATAAAAGGGAGCCCCGAGAGCCCTCTTCCTCGCTTATCTCATTCTCCTCACCCACACTTCCTCTCCTCTCTTAAATCGGCCTGATTTTGCTTTGGAAATCTCCCGGCCGCGAGTGTTTCCTTCTTCAATTCCGGCGTCGACACCGCCGCCCCACCATCCCCGTCTGCACCATCGGCACCACCGCCTCCTCGCCGACGCCGTGCGCGCCTTCCCATCGTTGAAGACCCACCGGAGCCCATCGCCGCCGGTGAATCCATTGCGTCTCCGTGCGTCCGACGTGAGCCCTGAGATCCCCGCACCTTCCTCTACCCGATGGTACCCCTCGCCGCCGACGAAATGCTACCGTTCGCTAGTTCCTTGGAACCTGAGCGCTGCCCCTGTCCAGCGCCGACGTGGCACCTCCACGTCACGGCCAGATCGCCAAATCCTCCTACGTGGCCGCTTAGTCACCGCCCATGTGGCACTGACGTGGCAAGGTTTTTAAACCGAACAAAAAATCGTCGATGACGTTAGCGTGACACATTAAGTCGAATTTTCCTTTGTAAAAATAATTCCATTAATTCTGAAAAACCATATCATTTCATGTAAACTTCCTGGGGTTCGTTCTCCTTCATACAAACTCTGATTTCGTTGATTCAAATTTCTAAATTCCTATAAATTTAGGATCTAGCTAACTAAACTAAAATTATTTAATTTGGAGTTCATTTGAATCTTGTTTGAATTTGGCTTATTTTCGCGTATAGATTTCGACGACCTCGGAGAGTCAGATTTTGACGCCATTTGAGAGCAACTAATCAAGCAAGGCAATTTATACCTTTGATCATATTTGAGCCCATTATTTAAAATTATTTAAATTCTATTTTAAATTATTATTGCATGCTTATTTCTATTCAATGTAATTTAAATACATGTTTTAAATTGTAGTTATGCCTAAATCCTTTGTACTGCTAATCTTGACATTGAAATAAACCTACTTTGACATCTTAGATGAAAATCTAGTTTATGCAATAGTATGAACTAGAACTTTTTGAGAAAAATTATGCTTAGCCATGCTTAGACCAAAAATGTTTGATTTGGGAATTTTTCAGCCAAAAATCAAATGTTGTTTAAAATGTATCCATAGCATCGGTGTGCCATGGAAGTTTGCAAATGATTTTGGAAAATAAAATCAAATTGAAAACTGGTTTGGACTTGGGCGAAATGGATAGTTGGTGGGTGCAAGTTTATGCATCTTCTCTGGAATGGTTGAGGTCCAGAGTTTGTTTTGGAAGTCGCCCAGTCAATTTAGGACTGGTCTGTGAGCTGCAGATTGTTAAGCCAAAATCGTACTGCCACATGTCCTGAGTATAGGGAGGGGACCTAGCCAACTAATTTGCTATTTTTCACCGTGGTCATTCCCTTTAGATGCGGTGGGTAGCCATGTTATGACCTACGTTAGTCCCACCTGGCGCAAGAGGGAGCTCAAATCCTGCGGGTTGCAACCCAAAGGGAGCGAAACCTTAGCGAGGCAAGACTACGGTGGAATGGCACATTGTAAAGGCCATGACACATGCTCTAGACTGCTTACCTAAGGTAGTGAGCGGTGATATCGATGGATGCCGGACAAACTAGAGAATTCATGTCATGTGGATAAAGTTGTACAACCTCCACAGAGTGTCAATCTATTCGAATAGCCGTGTCCATGGTCATGGACATGCTGAGCAAAGCCTTTCGTGGATTAGACTTTGGTTTTATTTTCAAAAGGTTTGTAAAACCATTTTTGGCATGGATGGGTGTCCATGAGAAAAGTTATGGGTTGAAGCCCCGGGTTGGTGCCCCTGTTTAAGTTAGTGTTAGGTTGGTGCCTACACTAGCTTTATTAATTAAGTTAAAACTCAATTTTAATTATTATAAAATTGAGCCTTTGAACTTAGTATTGTATTTAAATTGTCAAATATTGCTTTTGCACAAATAACCCTATAAGCCATCCTTTGTTACATCCATGCATGCATTAACTCTGTTATTGGGTGTAAATTGCGAGCACGGTAGTTGTGCTCATACTTGCTTTATGCAAACAAATTTCAAAGGAGAAGGACTTCGCTACTGGTGTGGATCTTGACAACTAGGCTGCTACCCCAGTCGATTGTCTGTGGTAGTTTAGCTGGACTGCACTACTTCTTCGTCTTCCACTGTGTTCTTTATTGTTGGCTCGTAAGCCTCTTTTGTAATGAACTCTGTTGATTATTAATAAAGTTATTCAATTTATGGATGTTACCATATCTGTTTAACTATGTGAACTAGCTACTGATCATGGGACTAGTTCAAAAATGCACAGAGGATTTGGGGTGTTAATCCCGGGTCCGACATCCAGCGAGCATGTATCGTTAGATTTATGTAATAGGGGTAGAAGTGGATGAACCCTTGTCGTTCCTTTGCAAGAACTTTTGGTTTCGGGCAATTACTCTTCGCCTATAGGCCTATGAGGATGTAATTGTAACTGAAAAACTACGATTTGCTTTCAATGGATCTTGTTGGCCCTTGTGCCCTTATGCTTTTGTCTGGTGTTAATTTTGTGCATTTCTTTACCATTTTGCATGCTAGTTAGAGATCTTTTCCTTGCTGTCCAAAATTATCTTTTGCACTCATTCGAGTATATCTTTCATCTGTTTTCTGACCATCCTTGTGACATCAGGATGATCAGGCCTAATACTCGTTCCCGTGCTCGACAAGAGGAAGGGTCACCACCTCCACATACTCGCTCAGCTTTCTTGGATGAGCTCTCTACGCGTGGAGAGGGTGGTGAGCCCTCCCATCAACAAAATCCACAAAGGTGCTCCACCGGAAGAGTGCTTCCACCACTGCCCACTATGGCGGAGGTCTTGGCTCAGATTGAGCCCAACAGGATGGATCAAATGCGGATCTTGGAAGCGATCGCAAGTAACACTTCTCCGACACCCAGACCATCGGGACCTCGAGCTCAAGGAGGACTCGCTGATTTTCAGCGAACTCATCCCCCGACCTTCTCCAGCACCGAAGACCCTATGGAGGCGGAGGACTGGCTATGCATCATAGAGAAAAAGCTGGTGATCGCTCAATGCACCGGCATTGGGAGGGTTCTCTTTGCTAGCTACCAGCTGGAAGGCGCCGCAAGCTCTTGGTGGGACAATTTCTCCTCCATGCAACCAGAGGGATGAGTCCCAACTTGGGACGAGTTCCAAGCGGCCTTCCGTGAGGCTCACATCCCTGAGGGTGTGTTGATGATCAAGCAGTAGTAGTTCCTTGCCCTTAAGCAAGGAAAGAAGAGTGTCACGGAGTATCTACATGAGTTCAACTTCTTGGCTCGTTATGCTCCAAATGATGTTTCTACTAATGCCCGCCGTCAAAGCTGGTTCATCAATGGCCTGACAGAGGAGATGCAGCTAGCTCTTGCTGTGCATGACTCTCCAATTGATAGGCCACCGATCCCAACTTCTCTATAATTCGGAATGGTCCGATGTAGCGAGGTGCCAACTTGCCTTTAACTTGGAAACGACACATTCCTTTCATCGGAGAGACCTTGAGGTAAACATGATCATCTACCTCAAAACTCAACTCATGACGACGACGGTCGGCATATGACTTCTGACGAGATTGAGCCGTCTGGAGTCGCTCACGAATGATATGAACTTGCTCTTTGGCATCCTCCACCAAGGTTGGACCATAGAATGGTCTCTCCTCAACTTCGAACCAATTCAAAGGTCTTCCATACAATGGCTCGAAGGGTGACATCTGTAAGCTTGATTGGAAGCTATTGTTGTAGGAGAACTCTACAAACGGTAAACATTTTTCCCAATTCTTCTTATAGGACAACACACATGCTTGGAGAAGGTCTTCCAAAATTTGATTCACCCTCTCGGTTTGTCCATCCGTTTGCGGGTGATAAGCAAAGCTGAATGAAAGATTAGTCCCCATCGCTTTATGCAAGCATTTCCAGAAATGGGATGTGAACTGCGAACCTCTATCTGAAACTATTACCTTTGGTACACCGTGGAGACATGTGAGGACCCCGGCTTATTTGGCTTGTAATGCTTAGCCATCCATTGACCCTAGCATCACAAACAAAATAACCCGTGTCTTCGAGATATGTATACTTCCCAAAAATGCAGTATACACACCCCTTTACAAAAATATGCATCAATCTCATACAAGACATAGAACCAAGGCACGAACTAGATTAAACAAAAGACATACATAAAATAGAGTTATTACAAAAGGGGCCGACCGGCCAAATAACAACTAAGAAAGATAAAAATAGCGGAAGCAAAGGCCATAAGATGGCGATAAACAAAAGAAGGCCACATGGTTTGCCTTTAGCCCACAAGGCAACCGACCGGGCCGCCTAGGTAGTCTTCCCAACCACCGCACATCTCGCAAAAGTAAAGCCCTTGGGGCTCTACCTCCTCTGCAACAAAGTTATTAAGCAAAGCAAATGAGTACAAAAATGTACTCGCAAGACTGACGTGTAAGGGTAATAGACCTATACATATGCTACATCCAAGCTTTATTTAAGTGGAAGGCTTTAGGCTCATTTTAGCATAAAGCAAGTTTTCATTTGCAATATTTAAATAGATTCAAAGCAGTTTTGCAATTCATTTTTAATTTGCAATTAACAACGAGACAATAACGTAATAACAATAGGTAGAAGACAACAACAACCTGAAAGTGACTAACCCAATAGCCACCACAACAATAGCATGAATTACCCATTCATACCACCCATGTCAAGTTTTAATTAAAGGTTGTAGTCTAATTCTTGCGGGAAATAACCAAGCGTGTCCATAACCTAGGACGAGGCTATTCGAATAGATTTAACCCTGCAGGGGTGTACCAATGTACCCACACACCAGACCGCCTTTTTGTCACATGATTAAGCACACTTCCTTTGGTATGCCGACACGGCTAAGTCCTACGAGACCTTTCCAATGGATGATGCTAATTAAGAGCCGCGACAACCCAAAGGGTAGGATACACTGGCCCAGCCTAAGCAACTGTGGGTGCTCCCAATCCTATAAAAACATTTTAACCACCATCGACCCATAATTAACACCCTCCAAAGTACTTAGCCAAGAGAGGTCCCATGTCCCCCTCGTGTGGTTAGCACGCAAAATTGCTTGGATCAATGGTGCAAGTAATTCGGTCCTTGGGGACTTAGGCACCATTCCACACACCATGAGATCACAGCAAACATCCATTGTGCCCAAGTCAAATAGTTTTCATTTTTTAGTTTTGTTTGACTTTACAAATTAACAAAGCACAAGTGCGGGACATAATGGAATAATAATTAGATTTGTGTGATCAAGGTCATCGACATAATGTAAACAACCGCCCATTTCTACCGTTATCTAAGCATTGCTAAGCATTATCAGCATAAACTACTAAGTGATAAGAGTCCATCCATCGAACTATACATCACAAGCAAGATAATCCTAGGCTTAGTAGTAGAGAATGAACATTTACCTACAGAATATGCATCTATAGGATCACTAATCGATATCATTTAACAACAAAATAGCAATGCATACATACAAGTTAAACAATATATTAGACTTTAAAGTAATGAGACATAATGGATATGATCAAACTGCTTGCCTTGCTGGGGATGCTCACTATACTGCAAAGGATCACTCACGGGATCAACACACTCGTCGGCACCTAACGAAAAAGTGCAAAAGAACTGATAAGAACGATGAAACCGAAGGGACTCCACAACAAACTTTCTCCAAGTGCTCTAAAATTTTTACAGAAGCAAGAGCATGATTTTTAAAGAATTTAGCAATAATAACCAATTGATTTTGATTCTCAATGCAAAAGTTATGGCCAAAACAGTTCTGCTCAGCCTGGAAATTGCTGGAAAATTCAAATCGGTTACTGTTCATCCGAATTAAATTCCCTAGCACAATTTTCCAAAGAGGTACTGCAGCTGGGATTTTTATGGTAAGTCAAGCACCTCATGAGATGAATAACACAATTGAGTTCACCTCATTTAGAGCTATGATGCATGTTTTATGATTTTTCAAAGACATGCAAAAGAGCATAAGAAACATGCACCCACAAATCTTTTGAAAATAGTGAAATGCCTAATTCCTATTCTACCATTTAGTACACTAACAGAGGAAGCCAACAAAGTTGGATTCACTCAAAAAGGATCTATAGAGAATTACTTATGTATTTTACAAGTTAATTGCAATTTTTAGAGCAACATTAAAGGTCTATTTCTAAACCAATTTGCAAATCCATTTTCTGGAGCCGAGCTGAGCTCACAACCATTTTTAGATTAAAGCTCAATTCAAACCAGAGCTACCAAAATTTGAATCAACTCAAATGGAGCTAAAATGAAATAGTTATGTATTTTCAAAGTTCATTACCTTTTTCAGTTCACAAATAATTCCATCGGAAAATTCCTAAAAAGGAAATGACGCGGACGAACCTGGGCCGTTGATCCTGGATCAGACGGCCCAAGACCTCCGGGCAAACGCGCGCTCGCACCCACGTAGAACCAGCGAATATGGGCCATTGATCTTGAATCCAACGGCCGAATTTGGATCAAGCAGCCAGCGTTGGATCTTCTTTGCGAACGGGAGGAGGTCGTGGCCGTTGATCGCGAGATGGACGGCCCGCGACCAACGCACACAGCGCACGCGCACGTCCCGCGAGATCTCGCCCGTAGATCTAAACACGGACGGTCCTAGGACGTCGCTATAGTTGTCGGACTCGTCCGACAACGCACCTGACGGCGAAGAAACGGTCACCGCCGGCGACTCAGGCCACGGCGGTGTGAGTGGATGCCATGTACGGGTGCGCAATAGCAGTGCGCACCCACTGGTACCACTCACACCGGCGGTGGTGGACCAGACCGCCAACGAGCCGGAGAGGGGCGGCGCGGTAGCACACGGCCAAATGACAAAAACGAAATAGAGCTCCGCAGCGGCCATACAAGCGGGTGCCCAGCTCCTAGGGACTACCAGGAGGTTACCTGGAGGTCGCGGAGGGGCCGAGGAGGACAGGGGAGCTCCGGCGACGCAGGACCTTGCCGGCGCCAAGGAGGACAACGAGGAGAGGAGGACCTGGGCAATTTTAACAGCACCGGGTCATCAAGATGGATTCAATACAGCTAGGAGGTGCTCTCAGAGCGAGGAATTGAAAGGAGGAGGTCTTACTGGGGCTAAGGAAGAAAGGGGGTGATTTCGGCCGACGACGAACAAGTCCCCAATGCGACCTTCTCTGCGAATGTCAAACCATCTTAGGTTAGGGGATTTGCTTAGGAAGATGAGAGGCACGAGATAAGGTGAAAGAATTGATGAAGGAACCACTGGAGCACCGAGGAGGAAAAGCTTGCTCGCGGCCTTTAATGGCGATTTTTGGATTTCAACGACTTGAGCTCCACCAAGCACCGAGGAGCGAGGTGAAGCTTAGGAGGTGTTTAAAGGAAGCCAAGGAGGTCCTGGGGAAGGTTTTATAGCCCGTGGAGTAGAGGCAAGGAGCTAGGGTTAAGCTCCATGGTGAGCTTAGCCCATGGCTCGGTCCATGGCTCACAAGGACGTGGAGGTGATGGGGGCAAGTCTGAGCATGGCCTAGGGGGGCGGAAGGCTGACCAGCATTTAATACTGGCAGCAAAAGAGCTGTTAGGAGGTGACAGGGCACTGCCCTCCTCCTGCCATGGCGCACGCGCGAGCCTGGTGAAGGAGAAGAACAGGGGCTGAGATCAACCGTTCGATAAGAAGGGTTGGAGGTCATGACCCTTGGATCAAATTCAGGGTGGTCTGAAAAGAACGGGGAGATCGTGACTAGAAGCTCTCGAATGGGGAGGTCGCAGCCGTTAGATCTCCATCTCACGGTTGCGAAACGAAAAGAGAGGTCGCATGCGGAAAAGGGGATAGGAGGTCATGGCCGTTGGATTTGCATCCAATGGTGCGGAACCGATGGGGGAGGTCTTGACCGCTGCACGCGACGATGACAAGGGATGGGAGGTCATGGCCTTTAGATTTACATCCAAGGGCACACAACCGAGCTGGGAGGTCGTGACCATTAGATTTACATCCAAGGACACACAACAGAGGGTGGAGGTCGTGGCCATTGCGCACGACGCGATGGGAGGTTGTGACTGTTGGATCTTGATCCAACAGTGCACAACATCGAAGGGAGGTCGTGGCGGTTGGATTTTGATGCAACGGCAACGAACAGAGGTAGGAGGTCGTGGCTGTTGGATTTTGATCCAACGGCGCACCACGATGAGGGGAGGTCGTGGGCGTTGCGCATGACACAAGGGAGGTCGTGACCACTGGATCTTAATCCAAAGGCGCACAACAGAGAGGGAGGTCAGGACCGTTGGATTTACATCCAAAGGCGCTGAACAGAGGAGGGAGGTCGTGGGTGTTGCGCACGACGCAAGGGAGGTCGTGGCCGTTGGATTGCGATCCAAGGGCACACAACATGGAGGGGAGGTCGTGGCTGTTGGATTTTCATCCAACGGAGCACGACATTGAGGGGGAGGTCGTGGCTGGTGCGCACGATGCTGAGGAGGTCGTGGCTGTGAGATCTTGTTCTGACGGCGACGCAAGGAGAGGGGAGGTCGTGGCTATTGGATCTCGATCCAACGGCGGCGCATTTAACCGAGGTACGGAGGTCTGGGCGTTAAAGACACGTAAAAGGGAGGAGGTCCTGGCCATGTGATCTTTATCTGACGGCGATGAGAGGAGAGGGGAGGTCGTGGCGGTGGATTTTGATCCAACAGCGCACAACGCATCGCGCGGGGGAGGACTTGGCTGAGCTGGGCCGCGGATGGTTGAGGCGGAGGTCGTGGCCGTTGATTCTGATCCAACGGGCATGACCTCACGTGGGAGGAGGAGCATGGGCTGAGCCGGGGGATGCGGTTGGGTTCGACCTGCTTTGGAAAGCAGCTCGGACGCAAGGAACAGTGCCAGATTTGAATTTAAATTTGAAAGCTAAGGTTGGAGGAATTTTTAGATGTAGCAAACTAACTCCAAAAATTCCAAAATTTTAACTGGAGCTTCCTCACTCTAGGATTAACCTTACATAAAATTTCCAGAGGTTTTCATGCATTACATTTTTCTCAATAAATTCATCAAGGCTGTTCTAAGGTTTGACTTACCTCCAAAATTTACCAAATAATTTCTAAAAATTATGAAATAATTCAGAGGGGTCACACATCATTCTTAGAACCAAGAGAAAATATTTCCAAAGGTTGAATACTAGATTCTTGCCAAAGTTGATTAAGGGGTTGACTTTAGTCAACAAGAGGTTTAGGTTTTTGAATTCCACAACTCTTGACAAGAATTATGGAAATGTTCAAGAGTTTCAAGATGTGAGAAAAGTTTTAATTTCTACACATTTTCTTACATTTGAAACACACACCCATTTATACATTTGGGATGTTACAAGACAAACGATCCTCGAGATATAAAGCTCGGATAGCTTGTCCCCGATGTAGGTGGCCTTGACAAGAATGAAATGGGCGACTTTGGTCAAATGGTCAGCAATCACCCATATTGAATCTGATCCAGATTGAGTCCTTGGAAGTCCAGTGATAAAGTCCATACTGATTTCCTCCCACTTCCATTTTGGAATGGGCAAGGGTTGGAGAGTACCCGCTGGTCTCAAATGCTCAGCCTTAACTCTTTGACATACATCACACTCAGTAACATATTGTGTGATCTGTCGTTTCATCTGACTCCACCATAGCCTTTTTTTTAGGTCTTGATACATCTTGATACTTCTGGGGTGAATGGAGAATTGAGAGTTGTGAGCCTCCTTGAGAATCAACTCTCTCAAGTTACGATCATGAGGCACCACCAAACATTTTCCGAACCATATGGTGCCTTGTGCATCTTCGATGAAACATTTGGCTTCGCCTTGTTTTAATTTCTCCCGAATTTGAGCGACTTCCATGTCGGTCTTCTGGGCTTCTTTGATCTGGTCCTCAAGTGCAAAATTCACACTATGGGCAGCAAGAGACACTTCTTCAATTATCTCTAGGTGCAGACGTTGCAGTGCAACACACAAGCTTGCCGAAATGGGAGTTACCGATAAAGAGTTGCATTGAGATTTTTTGCTCAAGGCATCTGCTACCACATTGGCTTCCCCCGGATGATAATGGAGTCCTAAATCATAATATTTGATCAACTCGAGCCATCTTCTTTATCTCAAGTTCAGATCGGCTTGGGTGAAAATATATTTGAGACTCTTGTGGTCAGTGTAGATTTCGCAATGATTACCGATGAGGTAATGTCGCCAAATCATCAAAGCATGAACTACGGCTACAAGTTCCAAGTTATACGTGGGATAATTCACTTCATGAGGTCTCAATTGCCTCGATGCATATGCCACAACTCAGCCCTCTTGCATGAGCATACAACCGAGCCCATGGCGAGATGCATCGCAATATACATCAAACCTCTTGTGAATATCAGTCTGGATGAGCACTAGAGCTTTGGTCAAACATTCCTTTAAGATCTGAAAGCTACATTCACATTCCTTTGACCATTCAAACTTCTTTTCCTTCTTTAGGAGTTGGGTCATTGGCCTCGTAATTTTCGAGAAATTCTGGATAAATCTACGGTAATAACCCACAAGTCCGAGAAAACTGCGAATGTTGGTGACGCTCTTGGGTTATTTCCAATCAAGGACATCTTGTACTTTTCTTGGATCAATGGCAACACCGCCTTTGGATAAGACATGACCCAAGAAACTAACTTCATCAAGCCAAAACTCACATTTACTGAATTTGGCATAGAGTTAATGTTGACGAAGCTTTGCCAACACAAGTCGCAAGTGCCGCTCATATTCTTCATCAGACTTGGAGTAGATAAGGATGTCATCGATGAATACAATGACAAACTGATCCAAATACTCCATGAAAACCGAATTCATAAGGTTCATGAAGTAAGCCGGAGCATTGGTTAGGCCAAAGGACATAACAGTATACTCGTACAAACCGTAACGAGTAGAGAACGCAGTCTTTGGTATGTCTTCGGCTCTAACCTTGATTTGATGATAGCCCAGTCATAAATCAATCTTGGAGAATACTTGAGCTCCATTCAATTGATCGAATAAATCATCAATCTACGGGAGCGAATACTTGTTCTTGATTGTGACTTCGTTCAACAGACGGTAGTCAACACACATCTGCAAACTCTTGTCTTTCTTCTTGACGAATATAGCCAGGCATCCCCAAGGTGAGGAGCTCAGCCGAATAAAGCCCTTATTTTGGGGTTCCTTGAGTTGCTTCTTCAATTCTTCCAACTCATTGGGAGGCATACGGTACGACCGTTTGGAAATGGACGCAGTACCGGGTGCAATCTCAATGACAAACTCAACTTCTCGATCAGGGGGCATGCCTAGGAGTTCTTCACGGAATATATCTGGATACTCACATACCACTTGTACTTTTTCCAATTCAAGGGAAGTACTAGCTTCCAAGGCATAGAGATGAGAATTCCCTACTAAAGGTGCAAAAATAACTTGATTGCCATTTTTGCTTGTGACAGAAATAGATCGCTGAGCACAATTGATTTGCCCCAGGTTTTTGGAAAGCCAATCCATCCCTAGTGTCACATCAATACCCACTAAATTTATAACAATTAGGTTTGCTAAAAACTTAACCCCTTGAATTTCCACTTTAACGTCCCGACAGACTTGATCGGTTTGGAAAACCAATCCCGGTGACCGAATTTGATAAGGCGGCTGAAGTGTATGCATCTCAAAATGATGTAATGCAGAAATGGACTTCTTGATGAATTAATTATATGCTCCCGAATCAAACAAGACAGTAGCTGGAACAGAATTGACAAGGAGCGTACCCAAAACGACGTCGGGTGCGTCGTTCGCCTCCTCGGTAGTCACATGGTTCACTCGGCCACGTGTAGCGACTTGAGGTGGAGTAGATGCTGCCCTTGGAGGTGGTGAGGGTCTTGCCAGAGCTGTTGTTGGTGTGGGAGCTTGATAAGTCCGAGGCATCCCTCGTTGCCTCGCAAGGCATTGATGCGCATAGTGCCCGAGGCGGCCACAATGGAAACATGTGACATTAGACTTGAAGGTGTTGCTGTTTTGAGAGCTTTTGCCACCATCACTTTCAGATGTGCATGATGTATTCCATGTTTCGCAACTGAAGAAGTGCCTTCGCGTTCCAACTGAAGCAACTAAGTTGGAAGAACTCGACTTGCAACCCGATCTTTCTTATCGGTAACACCCGATTTGCATTCTTGAAGAAACAGAGCACAAGACGAGGAATCGCAACATCAAGTTTCTCAAAGTTCAGCGGAGCAACCACACTGAAGATGAAACAACTTGGGAACGTGAAGATCATTTGCGAAGTGAATACCCCGATCTTTTTCCTTCTGTTTAAGTGCCTTCGAATCATGAAAGGCAAGGTTAAACAAAGCAATGGTAAGGAAAATGTGATAACCATTCTTTGTAACCTTGTAAGATATCTTCGCACTATCTTTGAAGGAAATCAAAACAACAGATGTTGTGTATTCCTTTAGAACCTTCCTATCCAATCTATGACCTACCCAGACCTCGGGGACGAGATCTTTTGTAGGGGGGGGGGAGGTTTTGTCACATCCCCAAGTTAATAAAGAGGATTACTGTGCATCTCATGGGCATGCGTCATTGTTTTGATGGTTCCTTGATGCTCAAAGGATCAGGGGCTGGAGTTATCTTGATATCCCCTACTAGAGAGCACATCAAATATGCCATTCAATTAAACTTTTCTGCTACAAACAATATGGTCGAATACGAAGGTTTACTAGCAGGACTCCGAGCAGCCAAAGTGCTCGGGATTCGCAGATTATTAGTGAAGGACGATTCTCAACTAGTAGCGAATCATGTCGAGAAAGAGTATCATTGCTCAAGTTCCAAGATGTTATCTTATTTGGCGGAAGTATAGAAACTCGAAAAGCACTTCTTTTGTTTTTAGATCCAACATATTCCTAGAAAGGAAAACTTTCTGGCAGACCAGTTGGCGCGTATGGCCTCCACAAGGTCTCCCGAAGCATTTGCATAATTTGTTGCACTTGAAAAATCTTATTCAAATATTAAACCTACACTTAATAAAGTAAACTCCAAACCAAAACAGGAACAAAAACATTTGTTTATCATCTAGAAATAATTTATTCAAATACTATATTAATTATCTTGAATTAATATAATTTTTCCCAAATTTTGGGGATTAGTTTCAACCCTTAGAAAATTCTAACACAACCCAACAACTTAATTCAAGTTTGAATTTAAACTGCACATAACATAACATGAATAAAGGGGTTTAAAACTTTATATGGGTAGTAGGTCATCCCAGGAACACCTCTGATTTATTTCATATTTTTAGGAATTATATTGCTATTCCTAAATCTCTAGTCAAAGTTGAGGAACTAGTTTTAAATCTTAGTCAATCCTAAACTCAACCTCAACCTCAGTACTATTCCTTGGGCTCGTACCAGACCGAGCCACTTGACTTGGCTAAGTCAACTAACTGCACCCCATCGCTCCAGCTGCTCAGGGTTCATTTGGGCCGTCCGATGAGAAATCAATGGTCCAGATTAAGTGGGCCATTCGGACCGTCCGAACGCACCACAATTGTGGACCATTGGATCTTAATCTAACGGCTCACGAAAGTGGTTCGAGCTTTTCGCGTGAGCGACCACACCACTTTCTTTCACTAACATAGTGGGCCCGAGCTGTCAGCTTCACCTTCAACCTCCTGTCACCTCACTCAAAGCGTGAACAACCTCTGTCACCGCTGTGATCCACCGCCCCTAGCAACCTATCCTGGAGCTTCGTCGTTTCACGCCGCCTCCATTGCCGTTAGTGTGTGAGTGGACAGTATATGGGGATCATCTCATGTGGGTAAAGTGTACAACCTCTGCAGAGTGAAAACTATTCGAATAGCCATGTCCATGGTCATAGACATGCTAGCAAAAGCCTCTCAAAGTTAGACATTGGTTTTGTTTTCAAAAGGTTTAGGATAAACAGTTTTTGGGATTTCTATCCCATGGTTTGGGCGGGGAGCCTTGTGACAGGAGCGTATCCTTCACCATCTTGTTGATGAATGTTATCCAACTGAAAACTGAGATTTACAAAATGAATTTTAGATATTGTATAACTGCCTTGGAACTTAGTATATGTAATTGAAAGAAACTTGGCTTTACGCAAATCAACCATATTATGCCTTCTCTTGAGATATCCATTTATGCATGTCATTCTGTTAATTGACAGGTGTAACTTGCGAGCACGGTTGTTGTGCTCACTCTTGCTTGAAATAATCTTTTGAGCAGGAAGGAAGCCTTATGATGAGTTGTGCAGTGGACCAAGTGGTCTTGGACGACTAGGATGTGCCCTCCAGCCAATTGCCTGTGGTGTATCAGATGGCCTTTATGTTTATCTTCCGCTGTATTTTGCTTGTTGGCTTGTAAGCCCTCTTGTAATCAATTCCTTTGTTGCTAATAAAGCTTGAGTTGTTGCAATGTTACCACTATTGTTGCTGTGAGGAGCTAGCCATAATCCTTGGGACTAGCTCAGTTCACACAGAGGACCTTGGGGTGCTCCCCACCCTCCACGTCCTCCCTCGGGTCTGGTCGTGAGAGGTTATTGGGGACGTCCTGGGTCGAAGACCTCCTCGGGCCAGATCGCCAAGCCTTTAGGAAGTCCTGCTGGACTTCCTGGGTGGTCCTGGAGGACTTCCGAGAGGTCCTGCTAGACCTCCTGGGAGGTCCTGGTGGACTTTCCGGGAGGACTTGGAGGACCTCTCGGGTGAGCCTCTGGTTAGGTCGTTGGACTTGGAGGACCTCTTGGGTGAGCCTCTGGTCAGGTCGTTGCCCAGACTAGGAGACCTCCTGGTTTAGCCGCGACAGGACCTCCTGGGTCCTGTTGCAGTTAGGCCTAGAGACCTCCCAGGTCGGGGTGCTACAAAGTGGTATCAGAGCTTCTCGACTACAGGTCGTAACCTAGTAGAATGGTCGTTAGCAAAGATTTCAAAACTTATTTTACAACAAGAAAAAAATAAGTTGTTCTTTTCTCATCTGGGTTATCTTTCTATTCTTATCCCCTTCTCTGTATCTCCCCTTACCCTAAATCCCTCTTATCTTTTTGCTTGCCCCAATGTTCTATAAAAGCTAAATGGATCATCTTTCCTCTGGAAAAGTTCTATAGGGCCGAACCCTTTGTGTTCTAACTCTGGGAGCCTCGGGAAGACTGGTGCAGAAGATTCAAGACCCCAGATTGCCAGACTCTTAGGAGCTTTAATTGTTTAAATTACCAGTGCATTTGGAGGCCCAGCTAAGTAGCTTTAGAGAAGACTTGGTAAATTTGTTTTGGCGAATCAAAGATTCTAGAATTTGATCATAAGGAATTTTATTGGATTCTGGGGATTGATGGAGGATATGCCTTGGTTGCGAATGGAATATAGATGAACAATTTGGTGGATTGTATAGATTGTGCTTGTAGGAGTGATCTGTGAAGGAAAGGTTTTTAGGGGTTATGCAAGAGATAGGAATTTTAATTATTGACTTGATTATTGGTGTAGATTGAATACTCTGGAATCTAGAATAGATTGCAATGCTAATTGGAAGCTTACAATAAATGTGTGGATTGTGTTGAATCCAATTGAGTTTGACTAAATAAAAATCTGGACATGAAGGAAACCTTGGTTAGGTTTTGGATAAAAGCCTTGCTCAGGTCATGGATTAGTAGGATTTAAGATATAGGATTGAGTAGTAATGATTCGATCGTAGAATGAATTGGATTGCCCATAAACCTGGAGCCGAATGTGTTGTTAATTGGAAGCTTGTATTAGATTATGGGGGTTGTGTCGGATTTAGTGGGATACAATTGGATTAGAGAATTTGAATTTGAAAGAGCCTTGACCTGATTATCGGGGTATGTTGTAATCAGATTTTGGAATGGCGTGATGGTTGAATATTGTAATGTATGATTAAGGTGTACCTTTCGAAGATTGATAATAATAGATATAGTTGCTAGATAGCTGGTGATAAATAATTTGGTGGACAAAATTGAACTCATGATTCCAGAAGAACCTCTTGGGAGAACCTTTGATTCAAGATTGAATATAGTAATCTTAGAGCTTTTGGATTAAAAGAGAATCCCCGGACTTTGGGTAAAGAAGGAGTATGCCAGTCCAAGTGATGGACTTGTTGAATTATCTAAGCTTATGCCCAAAAAGGAATTGTGAATTGTGTTGAATTACCAATATCTTGGGAGATTGATTGGATGGCTGAAATTCTAATTGGATAACTTTAAAGTATGTGAACTGGAGGAAGGATAAGAAATCTTTTGGGAGACTTTGTTATGAAGGTTTGTGGGTTTTGTGCTCTTTCCAGTTGGTTGTGATTTTGATTAAATAATTGAATTCTTTCAGTTGAGTGATTTCAAAGTAAGCAGATTGGTGGATCTTTACAATCATAAGCTTAGGATCTAGTAAGGACAGAAAGGCATATTTTTGCCTCTTGGCTAGTACCCAGCCATTGGTTATGACAAGTAACTCCTGAAGAGAAAGCTGGATGGAAGTAAAGAAGCAACGTTGTCTCTGCTCTCCAAGGACATTGTGCAAGACCTTTTGAAGACTAAGGATTGAAGCTCATTTCATTCGCCCAACCATATAGCTTAAACCACTCAGACTCCTCCTGTGTCGTAAGCCCCTTTGCCAGTTTAGTGTTCGGATCGTTAAAACGTTAAAAGTTGTGCAGCTCTTTTGAGCAGTTTTTTCAGATTGGTTCTTTGTGGGGTGTGGTACTGCTTTATTGTAACATCCCAAATATACAAATGTAACCAAATCTAGGTTTGTGTTTCAAATGTAACCTAATATGGGTGTGTGTTTCAAATGTAAGAAATTGAGTAGAAATTAAAACTTTTCTTACATCTTGAAGTTTTTGAACTTTTCTATAATTCTTGTCAAAGAATTGTGGGATTCAAAAATCTAAACCTCCTGTTGACTAAAGTCAAACCCTTATTCAACTTTGTCAAGAATCTTGTGCTCAACCTTTGGAAATATTTTCCTTAGTTCTAGGGATGATGTGTGACCCCTCTGAAAAATTTCATAATTTTTAGAAATTAGTTGATAATTTTGGAGGCAAGTCAAACCAGTTTTTCAATTGGTCAAACCCTAGTACAAACCTTGAGGAATTTCCTGAGAAAAATTCTTTGCATGAAAATATCTGGAAATTTTATGTAAGGTTAATCCTGGAGTAAGGAACCTCTAGTCAAAATTTTGGAATTTTTGAAGTTAGTTTGCTACCTCTAAAAATTTTTCCAAACTCAGCTTTCAAATTTAAACCCTAAATTGGTTTCACTGTTCCTCGGGCGCGGATCGGAGCTTGGCTCAAGCCACCGGTCTTGATTGGACCGCCTAGCGCTCAGCCAACCCTTCCAATCGCGCATAAGTTTTGAGCTGTCCGATCTTTATCGCACCGCTCGTGTCGCGCGCAACCCGATCAAACCTCCCGATCCCGCCAGCCCCTATCCGCCGTTAGATCTTAATTCAGCGGCTATGACCTCCCATCTCTTTTTAGCACCATCGGATCGAAATCTAATGGTCGTGACCTCCTCTTTTCTCTACGACCACCCCGATCAAGATCCAATGGTCTACGACCACCCCGATCTTTATCTAACGGTCGTAATCATTCCGCTTCTGTGGCTCGACTCAACCACTCGTGCGACATTGGACTTGCACCAACCTCTGTCAGCCGTTAGATTTTAATCGAACCGTCGCCGTCGTGCCACATCTGTTTGTCCCTTTCCTCTCGCCATGGCGTGCGTGGGGCGTGGGCGCAGTGCGTTGTCACCTCCCAACCGCTCTTTTGCTGCTACGAATTAATGCTTGCAGTGCTTTAGCCGCTTTAGTCACCCTCCTCTGCAAGCTATCCCCTCCGTCCATCCTGGTTGAGCCATGAACTGAGCTGTGGGCCGAGCTCACCATGAGTGGGTGCCCTAGCTCCATGCCTTGCTCCTCTGGCTATTTAAGCCCCCCTTGTTCCTCCTGGTACTCCTTTAAACACCCTCTCGACTTGCTCTTTGCTGGTTGAGCTTGAATCACCCAAAACACCTCTGCCGCCATTGTTGGACCTCAAGCTCGTCGGTGAAGGCAGTGCCCCAGTGGCTTTTCCCTCTCTCTTTGCGTCAGCTTGCGTCTCTCATCTCGGTGATCATTTCCCCTAACTCGATTTAGGTTTGCTTCTACAGGAGCGGCTTGAATTCGAAGTTTGGAGCTTGCGGCCGAAATCGCCCCCTTTTAGTCTCCATCGCCGGTGAGTGCTCTGTTTTCCAATTGCTTGCTCTGGGACCATCCTTGAGCTATGTTGGAGCTATCCCGATGACGCGGTCCCTCTCTGGATGCTCAGGTTGTCTTCCCCGCGTTGTCGCCGCGTCGCCGTCGCGGTGCTTCATCGCCGACGCAGCTCAGACCTCCTCGTGCCTCCGCGTCCTCCAGGTAGCTCCCAGGTAGTCCACAGTTGCTCAGGCACCACTTCTTAGGACCGCTGCGGAGCTCTATTGCGTTTTCACTTTCAGCCGTGTTTGCCGAGCCGCCCCTCTCCGACTAGCTGCCGTTCTGGGCCATCACCGCTGGTGTGAGTGGTACCCAGGGGTGCGCGCTGCTATTGCGCACCTGTAGCTGGCCTTAGTTCGCGCCGCCATGCCTTAGGTCGCCGGCGATTCGCCGTGGAAGCCGGCGGGCTGCGTTGTCGGACGCGCCGGCACAGTGCGTGTGCACGTATGCGACGTGTTTCATCGTGAGCCGTCTATCGTTTGATCTACGGCTCAGATCGCGGGAGCATTTCGCTTCTTCGACCACTTTGGACCGTCCATCTTCATATCTGCAGCTGTGATTCGCGCGGGCGTTCGCACGCGTGAGATCCAAACGCGGCCACGATCGTTGCAATATGGACCGTTGGATTTGATGTCGACGGTCTACGACTAGGGTTTCCGCAGTCGTTTCAATCTGGACCGTTGGATTTGATCTCGACGGTCTACGACCATGGTTTCTGCGCGCGTGCGTCGTCGCGTCGACCAGTTGTTGGGCCGCCCGATTCAAAATCAACGGCCCAGGTTTTTCCACGTCGATTCAAATTTAGGAAATTCCCGAGAGATTTAATTGTGAACTTAAAAAGGTAATAAACTTCAAAATTGCATAACTATTTCATTTCAAATCCAATTGAGTTGATTCAAATTTTGGTAGCCTTGGCTTGAATTGAGCTTTAATCTAAAAATGGTTGGAAGCTTGGTTCGGCTCCAGAAAATGGTTTGGTAAATTGGTTTTGAAATAACCTTTAATTGTTGCTCTACAAATGTGCATTTAACTTGTAAATTGCATAAGTAATTCTCTATAGATCCTTTTTGAGTGAATCCAAGTTTGTTAGCTTCCTCTATTAGTGTGCTAAATGTTAGAATAGGTTTTATGCATGCCACTATGTTTAAAACCTTTGTGGGTGCATTTTATTTTGTGCTCTTATGCATGCCTTTGAAAAATCATAGAAAATGCATCCTAACTCCAAATGAGGTGAATTCAATTGTGTTATTCATATCATGAGGTGTTGTGTTTAGCATAAAAATATCAGGTGCAACACCTCTTTGGAAAATTCTCCTAGATAATTTAATTCGGATGAACAGTAACCGGTTTGAATTTTCCAGCATTTTCCAGGCTGAGCAGATTTGTTTTGGCCATAACTTTTGCATTGAGAATCCAAATCAATTGGTTCTTATTGCTAAGTTCCTTAAAGATCATGCTCTATCTGCTGTAAAAATTTCAGATCATTTGCAGAAAGTTTGCTGTTGAGTCTTTTTCGGTTTTCTTCGTTCTTATCGGTTCTTTTCGCTTTTCCGTTAGGTGCCGACGAGTGCGTTGATCCCGGGAGTGTTCCTCTACATCTTAGTGAGCATCCCCAGCAAAGCAAGCAGTTTGATCATGCTTAAAGACCATTAGTTTAAAGTCTAATACTTTGTATTCAACTTGTATGTATGCATGCTCTATTTTGTTGTTAAATTATTATCGATTAGTTGATCCTATAGATGCATACTCTGTAGGTAAATGTTCAATCTCTACTACTAAGCCTAGGGATATCTTGCTGTGATTTAGAGTTCGTTGGATGAGCTCTTATCACTTAGTAGTTTACGTTGATATTGCTTAGAAATGCTTAGATAACGGTAGAAATGGGCGGTTGTCGACTTATGTCGATGACCGTGATCACACATAAACTATTATTCCATTATATCCTGCACTTGTGCTTTGTTACTTGGTAAAGAAATAAAAATGAAAACAAAATTGTTATTGACTTGGGCACAATGGATGTTGGTGTGATCTCATGGTGTGTGGAATGGTGCCTAAGTCCCTAAGGACCGAGTTACTTGGGCCACTAAACTGAGCAACATTGCGTGCTAACCACGCGAGGGGGATATGGGACCTCTCTTGACTTAGTACTTTGGCGGGTGTTAGCTCCGAGTCGCCGGTGGTTGTGTGTGTGTGTGTTGTGTGAAAAAGAAACTTGTGATATGTGTAGGGTGAGCGGGAGTGGAATCCGGTCAGGTTCTCCACACCGAAGGGCATTGTAGTTGTCCGGGAGCTTTACCCTACAGTGGTAGTTGACTTTCGGCTTTACAATGACTCTGTCTCAATGTATGGGTTTACATCCATATGGGCGGCTCGTAGTTAATGCACAATATTGGAACTGTTTCATAGGACTTAGCTGTGCCAGCATACCAAAGGAAGTGTGCTTAATCATGTGGCGAAAAGGCGGTCTGGCGTGTGGGTACATTGGTACACCCCTGCAGGGTTAAAACTATTCGAATAGCCTCGTCCTAGGTTATGGACATGCTTGGCAAGGTCGTGCAAGAACTAGGCTAAACCTTTAATTAAAACTTGTTGGGTGGTATGAATTGGGTAATTCATGCTATTGTTGTGGTGACTATTGGGTTAGTCACTTCCAGGTTGTCTTTACTGTTGTTATTATTACTTGTATCGTTGTTATTTCAACAATTAGAAACAGTTTGTCAAATTGCTTTAAATCTATTACATTATTGCAAATGAAAACTTGCTTTACGCTAAAATGAGCCTAAATCCTTCCACTCAAATAAAGCTTGCATATAGCTAATTATAGGTTGTTACCCTTACACGTCAGTCTTGCGAGTACATTTTTGTACTCATTTGCTTTGCTTAACTGTATTTGTTGCAGAGGAAGAAGTGAATCCCCAAGGTTTGCACTTTTGTGAGATGTGCTGCGGATTTGACGACTAGGTTGGTGGCTTGGTCGGTTGCCTTGTGGGCTAAAGGCAAGCCGTATGGCTTTTTGTTATTGCCATCTTATGGCTTTTGCTTCCGCTGTTTACTTTAGTTGTTTAGCTCTTTAGCTTGTATTCGGCCAGTCGGCCCCTTTTGTAATAACTCTATTATGTATGTCTTTTGAATTGTTTAATTATGCTTTGGTTCTATGTGAATGAATGGAATTGATGCATGATTTTGTAAAAGGGTGTATGTACAACACTTCTGGGATGTACATATTTTCCCGAGGCACGGGGTATTTTGTTTGCGATGCTAGGTTCAATTGGATGACTAAGCATTATAAGCCAAATCTCCTGGGGTTTCACAAAGTTGGTATCAGAGCCATACTGACCGTAGTAACCCTAGCTTGGTCGTCTTTAGGATGTTTTAAAAAACTTAGTTTCAAAATATCAAATGGTTTATGAAAGCTTAAGGAAATTCTCTAATTTTATTCCTTACCAATCTTAGCTTTCTTATCTCATCTCGCTCTAACTTGAGTTTTAAAAGGTTGTTTCCCTCTCCTTCTCTCAAAAGATAGTTGTTACGTTTAATTCGGGTTTTGGGGAACCAATGAGATTGGCAAATTGAAGTGTGAGCTGCCCATTACAAGGTTTTGAAGTTCTGGAGTCGGTGATGTCGACTAGGTGCTTGGATGCAAAATCTGGACGGCAAGCATCAAATTTCCAGACAGCAATCTCAAGGTTTCTAAATAGGGTAGATAATGAGAGGTTAATGCAACTAAAATTTGTGGGAATAAAAGGGTAAGATGTGATATTAGTTGGCTAAGTATCTAACACCTATTTTACTGGTTTACCTTGCTTTGTAGAAGTGTTAGACCTAGAGTAATATTCTGAAATTTTGTCTTCTCAACCGATTGCTCGTTCATTCAATACAGGTTAGTCGTGTCGGGAAGTTGGTTTTAAGCCTTGTATTTCCTTGCTGTTTCTTGATCCTTCTTTTAAACTTGTAGAGTTCGTTTATTCACTGTCTTGTTGGCTTGTGGTTAGGGTGATGCCCATTCCCCTAGTCATTGGCTTTCCTTTTTGTTTTCTTTAGCTTCTAGTTTTCGGGTTTTGTTGCTAACCCATTTTAGTGGAATCCATACCAAGAATCACATCCAAACCTGTGCAAACTATTGATATGGATTGGTTGTCTCATCATTTGGGGCAAATCGATTGCGCCAAGAAGTCCGTCTCTTTGTCTAGTCCCTCCGGTGAGCAGGTTTGCTTTTCGTCGAAGCTGCTTGGACCGCATCTCTTCGCGCTCGAAGCGAAGCCAGCTTTGGACATTCGCGAAGTCCCAACGGTGTGCGACTTCATCGATGTCTTCTCCGAAGATCTTCCAAGGATGTCACCAGTTTGAGACCTCGAGTTCGTCATCGAGTTGGCGCCCGGTACCGCCCCGATTTCAAAGAGGCCCTACCGGATGCCACCGAATGAGTTGGTGGAGTTGAAGAAGCAACTTGGCGAGCTTCAAGAGAAGGGTTTCATCCGCCCTAGCTCATCTCCGTGGGGTTTTCCCGCAATCTTTGTAAAGAAGAAGGACAATACTTTGCGCATGTGTGTCGATTACCGTCCGCTTAATGAAGTAACGGTAAAGAACAAGTATCCTTTGCCCCGCATCGACGACCTCTTCGATCAATTATCTGGAGCTCAAGTTTTCTCCAAGATTGATTTGAGAGTGGGATATCATCAAGTTCGGATCCGGCCTGAAGATATTCCAAAGACGACTTTCTCTACTCGTTACGGTTTGTACAAGTATACCGTCATGTCTTTCGGCTTGATAAATGCTCCTGCTCTGTTCATGAACCTCATGAATTCGGTGTTCATGGAGTATTTGGATAAGTTTGTGGTGGTCTTTATCGATGATATTCTTATCTATTCTAAGAACGATGAAGAACACACTGAGCACTTGAAGCTTGTGTTGGGAAAGCTGCGTGAGCACCAGCTGTATGCGAAGTTCAGCAAGTGTGCATTCTGGTTGAAGGAAGTGGCATTCTTGGGCCATGTTCTTTCAGCAGGAGGCGTAGCTGTAGACCCTAGTAAGGTCAGCGATGTGCTCTCTTGGAGTCAGCCCAGTTCGGTAACCGAAGTACGGAGTTTTCTCGGTTTAGCAGGTTATTACCGCCGCTTTATCGAGAACTTCTCCAAGATCGCGAAGCCGATGACTTTGTTGCTCAAGAAGGAGAAGAAGTTTCTGTGGTCCGATGCTTGCAAGGAGAGTTTTCAAGAACTCAAGAAGCATTTGACCTCAGCTCCTGTTCTCGTTCTTCCCGATGTCCATCGGAGCTTCGATATCTTTTGCGATGCTTCTCGTCGAGGACTCAAGTGTGTCTTGATGCAGGAAGGCAAGGTAGTGGCCTATGCATCGAGGCAGTTAAGACCTCATGAACTCAACTATCCCACCCATGATTTGGAGCTAGCTGCAGTGATTCATGCACTTAAGATTTGGCGACATTACCTAATCGCTAATCGTTGTGAGGTGTATTCGGATCACAAAAGCTTGAAGTATTTGTTCACCCAACCCGATCTGAACCTTAGGCAAAGAAGGTGGTTGGAATTGATCAAAGACTACGACATGGGTATTCACTATCATCCGGGCAAGGCTAATGTCGTTGCCGATGCACTTAGTCGTAAAGCGCATTGCAATGCCTTGTTGCTCAAGGAGCAGCAGCCCTCTCTTCTTGAAGAATTTCAGCGTCTCAACTTGGAGGTAGTTGAGCATGGATTCCTCGCTACCTTGGTTGTGCAACCAACCTTGGTGGATCGTGTCAAGACCGCTCAGCAATCGGATGCTGGAGTGAACCAAATCAAGCAGAATGTCAAGAACGGAACAACCAAGTGCTTCTCAGAATATGATCTTGGGGTTGTGAGGTTCGGACAACGCCTTGTGGTTCCAAAGGACATGGAATTGCGGAATTTGATTCTCTGCGAAGCCCATGATTCCCCTCTCTCCATTCATCCCAGGGCCACGAAGATGTATCAAGATCTCCAGCAGAGATTTTGGTGGACCCGAATGAAGTGGGAGATTGCGAGGTTCATTGCCAAGTGCGACATGTGTTGTCATTTAAGGGCCGAACATCAGCGTCCAGTGGGTCTGCTTCAGCCTTTGCCAGTGCTTGAGTGGAAGTGGGATTCGATCAGAATGGATTTCATCACCGGTCTACCCACGTCACTGAAAAAGAATGATGCCATTTGGGTCGTCATCGATCGATTGACTAAGGTGGCACACTTCCTTCCTGTCAAGACTAACATTCGGGTAGGTCTTTTGGCAGAGCTCTACATAGCCCGCATCGTGAGTTTGCATGGTGTGTCGAAGACGATTGTGTCAGATCGTGGTTCTTTGTTCACGTCTCGATTTTGGCATAGTTTGCAAGAGGCCATGGGAACTCATCTTGCTTTCAGCTCAGCTTATCATCCCCAAACCGATGGTCAGACCAAAAGGGTCAACCAAGTTTTGGAGGACATGCTCCGTGCTTGTATTCTTTCCAATGGGAAGCATTGGGAGAAATGCTTGCCATTCGCCCAGTTTTCTTACGACAATAGCTTTCAAGCCAGTCTCGGCATGGCTCCTTTCGAGGCCTTATATGGGAGGAAGTGTAGAACCCCGTTGTATTGGTCTGAGACCGGCGAGAGACCTTTCTTTGGTCCAGACTCCATCAATGAGGCGAGGGTCAAGTCCAACTTATTCGTGATCGGTTGCGCACGGCTCAGTCAAGGCAAAAGAGCTACGCGGATCGTCATCGTCGTGAGTTGAGTTTTGAGCCCAATGACTTTGTTTATCTCAAAGTCTCTCCTTTGAAGAGCCATCAACGTTTCGGCGTCAAGGACAAGTTAGCTCCTCGATATGTTGGTCCTTACCGCATTATCGAGAAGAAAGGAGCTGTTGCTTATAAGTTGGAATTGCCTGCCGCACTTGAGGGGGTACATGATGTGTTCCATGTGTCCCAGTTGAAGAAGTGCCTCTATGTTCCAACCGAGGAAGCTCCGTTGGAAACTCTTGATGTTCAAGAAGATTTGACCTATCGCGAGCACCCTGTTCGCATCCTTGAAGAGGCTGAACGAAGAACGAGAAATTGTTCCATCAAGTTCCTTAAAGTTCAGTAGTCGAATCATTCCAAGGATGAAGCTACTTGGGAAAGGGAAGATCATCCGCGTGCGGACTACCCCTCTTTCTTTACCGAGTGAGCCAAATCTCGGGACGAGATTTTTGTAAGGGGGGGGAGGTTTTGTAACATTCCAAATATACAAATGTAACCAAATCTAGTTTTGTGTTTCAAATGTAACCTAATATGGGTGTGTGTTTCAAATATAAGAAATTGAGTAGAAATTAAAACTTTTCTTACATCTTGAAGTTTTTGAACTTTTCTATAATTCTTGTCAAAGAATTGTGGGATTCAAAAATCTAAACCTCCTGTTGACTAAAGTCAAACCCTTATTCAACTTTGTCAAGAATCTTGTGCTCAACCTTTGGAAATATTTTCCTTGATTCTAGGGATGATGTGTGACCCCTCTGAAAAATTTCATAATTTTTAAAAATTATTTGATAATTTTGGAGGCAAGTCAAACCAGTTTTTCAATTGGTCAAACCCTAGTACAAACCTTGAGGAATTTCCTGAGAAAAATGCTGTGCATGAAAATCTCTGGAAATTTTATATAAGGTTAATCCTAGAGTGAGGAACCTCCAGTCAAAATTTTGGAATTTTTGGAGTTAGATTGCTACCTCTAAATTTTTTTCCAAACTCAGCTTTCAAATTTAAACCCTAACCTGGTTTCACTGTTCCTCGGGCGCAGACCGGAGCCTGGATCGAGCCACCGATCTTGATTGGACCGCCTAGCGCTTAGCCAGCCCTTCCAATCGCGCGTAAGTTTTGAGCCGTCCGATCTTGATCGCACCGCTCGTGTCGCGCGCAACCCGATCGGACCTCCCGATCCCGCCAGCCCCTATCCGTCGTTAGATCTTAATCTAGCGGCCACGACCTCCCATCTCTTTTCAGCACCATCGGATCGAAATCTAACGGTCGCGACCTCCCCTTTTCTCTACGACCACCCTGATCTTCATCTAACGGTTGTAATCATTCCACTCCTGTGGCTCGACTCAACCACTCGCGCGACATTGGACTCGCACCAGCCTCTATCAGCCGTTGGATTTTAATTGAACCGTCGCCATCACGCCACATCTGTTCGTCCCTTTCTTCTCGCCGCGTGAGTGCCGGGTCGCCATGGCGTGCGCGGGGCGTGGGCACAGCGCCTTGTCACCTCCCAACCACTCCTTTGCTGCTACTAATTAATGCTTGTAGTGCTTTAGCCCCTTTAGTCACCCTCCTCTGTAAGCTATCCCCTCCATCCGTCCTGGTTGAGCCATGAACCGAGCTGTGGGCCGAGCTCACCATGAGTGGGTGCCCTAGCTCCATGCCTTGCTCCTCTAGCTATTTTAAGCCCCCCTTGTTCCTCCTGGTACTCCTTTAAACACCCTCTCGACTTGCTCTTTGCTGGTTGAGCTCAAATCACCCAAAACACCTCTGCCGCCATTGTTGGACCTCAAGCTCGTCGGTGAAGGCAGTGCCCCAGTGGTTTTTCCCTCTCTCTCTTTGCGTCATCTTGCGTCTCTCATCTCGGTGATCATTTCCTCTAACTCGATTTAGGTTTGCTTCTACAGGAGCGGCTTGAATTCGAAGTTTGGAGCTTGCGGCCGAAATTGCCCCCTTTTAGTCTCCATCGCCGGTGAGTGCTCCGTTTTCCAATTGCTTGCTCTGGGAAAATCCTTGAGCTGTGTTGGAGCTATCCCGATGACACGGTCCCTCTCTGGATGCTCAGGTTGTCTTCCTCGCATTGTCACCGTCGTCGCTGGCGCGGTGCTTCGTCGCCGGCGCAGCTTAGACCTCCTCAATGCCTCGCGTCCTCCAGGTCGCTCCCTGGTAGTCCATAGTTGCTCAAGCACTGCTTCTCAGGACCGCTGCGGAGCTCTATTGCGTTTTCGCTTTTAGCCGGGTTTGTCGCGTCGCCCCTCTCCGACTAGCCGCCGTTCTGGGCCATCACCGGTGGTGTGAGTGGTACCCAGGGGAGCACACTGCTATTGCGCACCCGCAGCTGGCCTTAGTTCGCGCCGTCGTGCCTTAGGTCGCCAGCGATTCGCCATGGAAGTGGGCTGTGTTGTCGACGCAGCGCAAGACACAAGGCGTGTCTTGGCAGATGCGACGTAGTTAAATCATGTGCCGTCCATTGTTTGATCTACGGCTCAGATCGCGGGAGCATTTCGCTTCTTCGACCGCTTTGGACCGTCCATCTTTAGATCTACGGCTGCGATTCGCATGGCGTTCTTGTATGAGATCCAAACGCGCCGTGGTCAAGGTAACTGGACCATTGGATTTGATGTCGACGGTCTACGACTAGGGTTTCCGCGGTCGTTTCAATCTGGACCGTTGGATTTGATCTCGACGGTCTACGACCAGGTTTTCAGCAAGACGATCGCGTCGCCGATCGTTTGGCCGCCCGATTCAAAATCAACGGCCTAGATTTTTTGTAAGACCCGGGATTAACACTCCCAAATCCTCTGTGCATTTCTGAACTAGTCCCATGATCAGTAGCTAGTTCACACAGTAAACAAATATGGTAACATCCATAAATCGTATAACTTTATTAATAACTCACAGAGTTTATTACAAAAGAGGCTTACGAGCCAACAATAAAGAACACAGCGGAAGATGAAGAAGACGTAGTAGAGTCCAGTTAATCTGCCACAGGCAATCGACTGGGGTAGCGGCCTAGTCGTCGATATCCACACCGATGGTGAAGTCCTTCTCCTCTGAAATTTGTTTGCATAAAGCAAGCATGAGCACAACTACCGTGCTCGCAAGTTACACCCGTCAAATAACAGAATGACATGCATACATGGGTGTAACAAAGGATGGCTTAATATGGTTGACTTGCATAAAACAGCATTTTCTTTAAATACTTGTACTAAGTTCCAAAGCAGTTATTACATAAATAAAATTCATTTTATAAATCAATTTTATAGTCAGATAACATTCACACAAGAATGGTGAAGGATACCCTCCTATCACATGGCTTCCCGCCCAATTCCCATTTGCATAATCCATTTGATGAAGTCTTTTCAAACAAAACCAAAGTCTAACTTTGAGAGGCTTTGCTAGCATGTCCTTGACCGTGGACACGGCTATTCGAATAGTTTTACACTCTGCAGAGGTTGTACACTTTACCCACATGACATGATTCCTCTAGTTTGTTCGGCATCCGTCAATGCCACCTCTCACTGCCGAAGGTAAGAAATCTAGAGTTCATGACAAGGCTTTTACAATGCGTCCTTCCACCGATCCGGCCTCTCTAAGGTTTCGCCCCTTTGACTAACCGTCTGCAGTTCAGGGCCCCTCTTGCGCCGGTGGGAATAAAATAGTCACGAAAAGACAAAGCCATGAAAGACCACCCACGCATGCATGTGATAAACTGCGATGGAACTCCACAAATTAATCAGCCAGATCCCACGCCCCATTCTGGAGACATGTGGTTGTACGGTGAGGCATAGCCCATTATAGGCATAGCAAAGGAACGCTCAGAGACCGGTCCTTAATTGACTTGGGCGACTTTCCAAATAACCCCTGGGCCTCAATCCTTCCCGGATTGATCCCGTGCATAAACCTGCACCCACCAAGCATCCATTTCGCCCAGGTCCAAACCAATTTTACTTTTGCTTTTCAAAATCCTTTTCAAACATCCATGGCACACCAATGCTATGGATACAACTTTAAATAACATTTTATTTTTGGCTGAAATTCCCCAAATCAAGTATTTCGGTTCTAAGCATGGCTAAGCACAATTTTTCTCAAAAGTTCTAGTTCATACTATCGCATAGACTAGATTTTCATCTAAGGTGACAAGGTATGAATATTTCAATATCAAAACTGGCAATACAAAGGATTTAGGCATAACTACAAATTTAAAATGGGAATTTAAATTACTGTATAGAAATAAGCATGCAATAATAATTTAAAACAGAATAAATAATTTGAAATAATGGGATCAATATGATCAAGAGTGTAACTTGCGAGCACGGTAGTTGTGCTCATGCTTGCTTTATGCAAACAAATTTAAGAGGAGAAGGACTTCACCATCGGTGTGGATATCGACGACTAGGCCGCTACCCCAGTCGATTGCCTGTGGCAGATTAACTGGACTCTACTACGTCTTCTTCATCTTTCGCTGTGTTCTTTATTGTTGGCTCGTAAGCCTCTTTTGTAATAAACTCTGTCAGTTATTAATAAAGTTATACGATTTATGGATGTTACCACATTTGTTTACTGTGTGAACTAGCTACTGATCATGGGACTAGTTCAGAAATGCACAGAGGATTTGGGAGTGTTAATCCCGGGTCTTACAATGTGGTATCAGAGCCATATCGACTGTAGGTCGTGACCTAGTTAGAATGGGCGTTAGTTGAAAAACTCAAAACTTATTTTATGAAAAGAAAAAAGAATAAATTGTTCTCTCCTCATCTGAGTCATCTATCTATAGCTTCTTTATAGCAGTTCTTTCTCACCTAAATCTTTCTTCACCATTTTATAATGTTAAATGGATCCTCTCTCCCCTGGAAATTTCTATAGATGGTCAACACGTTTCCTACCATTACGTTCAAAACCAAAAGACATGAAGCTATCAAGAAAGCATCGTAAAAACAACAAGTCGTCTCCACCATCCAAGGATGATGGACAAGACTTCATCAAGACCACGATGTCAACCCAACCATATAGTTTAAGTTTGCCAAGACTCATTCTGTGTACTGATGTCGTTTCACCAGCTTATGAGTATCGATCGAGTAGAACGTTCAATTATTCCTTTATTTGTATGGTGTATTTTCTTTTGTTACGTCGTACGTAGATCTTTTGATCTTGTGTACAACGTTTTCTTTAAATGGGTAGACTTCTCTCCTCATAGCTTTCTTTCTCATCCTTTGCTATTTATTTCTTCTCTAACAATCCATTGGACTTCTAACCTATCGAAACACCAGGAACTTGAAGGGCGAATTTGTACTTCAAAACTTCGAACAACTCAAGACCCAAGACATGAAGCCAACTTGAAGATAGACTTTTTCTATCGCTCAATTCATTTACCTATGTGCGTATTCTTTCTTTCTAGCCACTCCGAATCTCGGGGACGAGATTCCTTTTAAGGGGGGTAGTTTGTAACATCCCAAAGTTATGTTACCAAAATTAAATTAATAAAAATAAATAAAGATATTATTTTATTGAACTTTCTGGCTGTCGAAGTTCTTTCTTGATTTTCTACAATTTAAAAAGAGTTTTCTTTGTTAAAAGAAGAGAAGAAAAAAATTAATTAGTTGATTTCTTGGTTTTAAAGTCAAAATAAATTTTTTTTGGAATTTTCTGAGATTTTATTGGATTTAAAGTGAAAAGTAAAATTTTAAGTAATTTCGGAATTTTAAAAGCTTTCCTAATTATTTTAAAGCTAAAATAAATTATGTGCAAAAAAACTATTACTAATTATAAGTTGGAATTAATTTTATTAAGTCCAAAATAATTCTAGGAATTTTATGAATTTTTCTAGAATTTTGGACTCTATTTGCTATGTTCTAAAAATGTTTTACTTATTGTTTAATCTTTATTTCGAAATAAAATAAAATAAAATAAAAACTGTTCGGCCACACCGAACTTTGCATGAGCCGGTCCAAACATTCATCCGTGAACAGTAATCGCGAAAAAAAAATATAATTTTTTTTTTCCACGCGGGCAGGAAGTTCCCGACGGGTCACCCATCCACAAACTGCCCCATGCCTAGCACTCTTAACGTGCAGGTAACTTCATGCCATGAGCTACCACTTGCCCCATTTGCTTCCAATCAAACCTATGTACTCTCTAATTCTCTTTATTCCCTCCTTGCTTTCCCTTTCTTCCCAAACCGAATCTTTTTTCCTTTCTTGTCCAGAACTCAAACAACCCCAACGCCGCCATTGATGCCCCAACTCAAGCTTCCTAATCCCGTGATTCTCTCCACCTTTCTTCACGAAAATTATGGCAATCAATCCCTCTCATCACTCCTCCCCCATCCCCGGCCATTTCCCCATCAATCACGCTCGCATTCACGGGAATTTTGAACCGGTCGTCGTTGTCTCCGTGCGCCCGATCTCCTCCCTCGCTCCTCCCCGGCCCCTATAAAAGGGAGCACCGGGTGCGCGTTCAATCACTCATCCATCCCCAAAAATCTTAGCTCCTCTCTCCCTTTCTCTTCTCCGCAATAGAAGATTTTCCGACGTTGGCCGAACTCCGTTCAACGATCGATTGCGCCTTCTACGGTGGAGCCCCGGCACCATCGACCACACCGCTAGCTTCGTCTCGACGAGTTCTACGCCGTGCTCACCCTCTCGTCGCCGGAGCATCGCCGGAGAGCCGCGCCACCGTGAGCCCAAGCCGCCGACATTGTCGTCCCCGCCCCGCCACCAGACACGTTTTCCACAACCGAGGTGAGCACCGCATCCCGTCATCCTCTCTCCATTCCACCTCGTCGCCGCTTCTGAACGCTGCTGATTCGCCGGCAACGCCGCCATCTAAACCATAGACTGAAACTCTCCCTTTGTGAATTGCGTCGCCGTCAAGCTAGCTCCGGCCACACCGTCTCCACCACCGGCATCGCGACGTCGTGATCTATGCCGTGCTCCTTCCCTCCTCGCCGGAGCATCGCCGGAGTGCCACCTCCCTCCATGGCCGCCACCACTGTGAGCTCGCCGCCGCCGCCACCACCGACCGCTTCTCGCCGCGCCGCCAACTCCTACGGCATCGTCGCAAGGTGAGCAACCCATTTATGCCATTCGCCGGCCACCCCTCCCTTTTCTTCTCTAGGCGCCACCATTTCTTTTCTTAGCTTCTATTCGGCCGAACCTGGAAGATGTACAGTGCAAAAAAAATTATCTAGTTCACTTTGTACATGCATGTTTAAGTTTGTTTTTCCAACACATCTCTCCTCTGTTCTCTCTACTCGTTCACTCATTTCCCGAGCCGACTATGTCGCCGCGTAGCCCTCGGCTTCCTCTACATATCCTTGGAATTCGGCCCTCAATCTCGCCACCAGCAAAAATTTTCCGCAAACGGCCCAACCACATTCTATCGTCGTTTCCGGTGCCGTCGTTGATCCCCTGATGACATCGTCCACGTCGTTGGCTTCGCCTCGCAACGCTCACGTGATGCTCCTTGCTTTTCCTCAAACACCCTCGGCTGCCGGTGCTACTATTCATCCGACACTATTTTTGCACCGCGCAGAAGACCGACTCCGCCGATGACGCGACCACCACCATTGGGTCCGTCTAGTTCCCGGATTCCATTTTGTGCTTCGACGACCGCCACTCCTTTCCTCTCGCCCGGCGTCGCCATTTCTCCATGCACTTGGTTACTATTCACGTTGCATGGCAAGCTACAGTGCCATGCAAGCACATACATCCCCTTTTTTTTAGATTTAAACTTCTACAATTTCGTTCGTTGTCATATGAACTCCAAATCCGTTGATTCTTTCTCCTAAATTCATCTAAATTTATCTACTATTTTTAGTATTTATTTCATAATTTTTAGATTTTATTTAATTTCCGTTAATTATTCGGTTCATTTTGCATGTCGCCGCCGCCGACGGCCGACCTTGCGCATTCCACGACAACCCGGGTGAGCATTATGTTTCCCATGGTTCCATCTTCAAATCGCCGCCAACCTCACTCGCTAAATCCTCTCCGTTTGCCCGATGTTCGCCCGCCGAAGGTCTTCTCCGTCGGACTGCGTCGCCATCGAAGATCATCTAGCCGAACCGTCTACACCGTTGAGTTTGCCTCAACGTGTTCTATGCCGTACTTCCGTTGCCATGGCCATAAAGCTTTTTCTTTGTTTCCAGTCATCCGAAACCACAATTTCCAATGAATAGTACAACTTTCGGAATTATATCATTTCATGTGGTTTCCAAACTTCCTGGGGCTCGTTCTCCTTCATACGAACTCCGATTTCTTCGATTCAACTTCCTAAATTCATAGAAAATCGATACCTTCCTAGAAGTATTTATTTTGTAATTTTTGGATTTATATTTGGATGTTATTTGAATATTATTTGAATTCGGATCGTTACGCGTATAGATTTTAAACGACTTGACGTAATCGGATTTCAACACCATTTGAGAACATCGGATAATTTAGCAAGGCAAGTTACACTTTGACCATGTTGCACCTACTATTTTAAAGTTATTTAAATTCAGTTTTAAAATTATTATTGCATGCATATTTTTAGTCAATTATTTTAATGCCCTGTTTAAATGCTTAGTTATTCCAATTGTTATTGTATGGCCAATCTTGAACATTGAAATGTCATTCCTTTGTCACCATAGATAAATTGGTTTGGAAATTATTCATGCTTAGCAAATGCTTAGACCATGTTTACCGATTTTGGGAATTTAGCCCAAACCATTTCAAATTGATTTAAAATGTGAATCTATGGTATTATCTTACCATAGAGGCTTATTAAAGGTGGTTTTACCAAACAAAATTAAAAATGGTTTGGACTTGGGCGAAACGGATGAATGGTGGGTGCAGGTTTATGCACGGGATCAATCCGGGAAGGATTGAGGCCAGGGGTTATTTGGAAAGTCGCCCAAGTCAGTTAAGGACCGGTCTCTGAGCGATCCTTTACTATGCTTATAATGGGCTATGCCGCACCGTACAACCACATGTCTCTAGAATGGGGCGTGGGATCTGGCTGATTAATTTGTGGAGTTCCATCGCAGTTTATCCTGTATGTACGTGGGTGGTCTTTCATGGCCTGTCTTTCATGACTATTTTATTCCCACCTGGCGCAAGAGGGGGCCCTGAACCTGCGGATGGCTAATCCAAAGGGGGTGAAACCTTAGCGAGGCTGGACTGCGGTGGAAGGATGCATTGTAAAGGCCTTGTCATGAACTCTAGATCTCTTACCTTAGGCAGTGAGAGGTGGCATTTACAGATGCCGAATAAACTAGAGGAATCATGTTATGTGGGTAAAGTGTACAACCTCTGCAGAGTGTAAAACTATTTGAATAGCCGTGTCCACGGTCATGGACATGCTAGCAAAGCCACTTTGAGTTAGACTTGATTTTGGTTTTAAAATGATTTCAACAGATGTTTTCAGGATGGTTAGTCCTGTGGGGAAATTGGGCGGTTAGCCAATGTGATTGGAGGTTATCCATCACCTTTCTTGGAGGTTATCCACATTATACATTTGTCATTTAAATTATGATTTTAAATACTGTATGAAAATGGCCTTGCGATCTAATATGATTATTTAAACTAAAACCGCCGCTTACATAAAATAACCCCGCCAATGTCCTTTGTTCACTTTATGCATGCATTACAATTCCATATTGGGTGTAACTTGCGAGCACGGTAGTTGTGCTCATGCTTGCTTTATGCAAACAAATTTCAGAGGAGAAGGACTTCACCATCGGTGTGGATATCGACGACTAGGCCGGTACCCCAGTCGATTGCCTGTGGTAGATTAACTGGACTCTACTACGTCTTCTTTATCTTCCGCTGTGTTCTTTATTGTTGGCTCGTAAGCCTCTTTTGTAATAAACTCTGTCAGTTATTAATAAAGTTATACGATTTATGGATGTTACCACATTTGTTTACTGTGTGAACTAGCTACTGATCATGGGACTAGTTCAGAAATGCACAGAGGATTTGGGAGTGTTAATCCCGGGTCTTACATTTTTCCACGTCGATACAAATTTAGGAGATTCCCGTGAGATTTAATTGTGAACTGAAAAAGGTAATAAACTTCAAAATTGCATAACTATTTCATTTCAACTCCAATTGAGTTGATTCAAATTTTTGTAGCTCTGGTTTGAACTAAGCTTTAATCTAAAAATGTTGGAAGCTTGGTTCAGCTCCAGAAAATGGTTTGGTAAATTGGTTTTGAAATAACCTTTAATTGTTGCTCTACAAATGTGCATTTAACTTGTAAATTGCATAAGTAATTCTCTATAGATCCCTTTTGAGTGAATCCATGTTTGTTAGCTTCCTCTGTTAGTGTTCTAAATGTTAGAATAGGTTTTAGGCATGCCACTGTGTTTAAAACCTTTGTGGGTGCATTTTATTTTGTGCTCTTATGCATGCCTTTGAAAAATCATAGAAAATGCATCCTAGCTCCAAATGAGGTGAATCCAATTGTGTTATTCATCTCATGAGGTGCTGTGTTTACCATAAAAATCTTAGGTGCAACACCTCTTTGGAAAATTGTGCTAGAGAATTTAATTCGGATGAACAATAACCGGTTTGAATTTTCCAGCATTTTCCAGGCTGAGCAGATTTGTTTTGGCCATAACCTTTGCATTGAGAATCCAAATCATTTGGTTCTTATTGCTAAATTCCTTAAAGATCATGCTCTATCTGTTGTAAAAATTTTAGATCATTTGGAGAAAGTTTGCTGTTGAGTCTTTTTCGGTTTTCTTCGTTCTTATCGGTTCTTTTCGCTTTTCCGTTAGGTGCCGACGAGTGCGTTGATCCCAGGAGTGTTCCTCTACAGCTTAGTGAGAATCCCCAGCAAGGCAAGCAGTTTGATCATGCTTAAAGCCCATTACTTTAAAGTCTAATACTTTGTATTCAACTTGTATGTATGCATGCTCTATTTTGTTGTTAAATTATTATCGATTAGTTGACCCTATAGATGCATACTCTGTAGGTAAATGTTCAATCTCTACTACTAAGCCTAGGAATATCTTGCAGTGATTTAGAATTCGTTGGATGAGCTCTTATCACTTAGTAGTTTACGTTGATATTGCTTAGAAATGCTTAGATAACGGTAGAAATGGGCGGTGGTCGATTTATGTCGATGACCTTGATCACACAAAAACTATTATTCCATTATGTCCAGCACTTGTGCTTCGTTAGTTTGTAAAGAAATAAAAATGAAAACAAAATTGTTATTGACTTGGGCACAATGGATGTTGGTGTGATCTCATGGTGTGTGGAATGGTGCCTAAGTCCCTAAGGACCGAGTTACTTGGGCCATTAAACTAAGCAATATTGTGTGCTAACCACGCGAGGGGGATATGGGACCTCTCTTGACTTAGTACTTTGGCGGGTGTTAGCTTCGAGTTGTAGGTGATTGTGTGTGTGTGTTGTGTGAAAAAGAAACTTGTGATATGTGTAGGGTGAGCGGGAGTGGAATCCGGTCAGGTTCTCCACACCGAAGGGCATTGTAGTTGTCCGGGAGCTTTACCCTACAGTGGTAGTTGACTTTCGGCTTTACAATGACTCTGTCTCAATGTATGGGTTTACATCTATACGGGCGGCTCGTAGTTAATGCACAATATTGGAACTGTCTCGTAGGACTTAGCCATGCCGGCATACCAAAGGAAGTGTGCTTAATCATGTGGCAAAAAGGCGGTCTGGTGTGTGGGTACATTGGTACACCCCTACAGGGTTAAAACTATTCGAATAGCCTCGTCCTAGGTTATGGACATGCTTGGCAAGGTCGTGCAAGAACTAGACTAAACCTTTAATTAAAACTTGTTGGGTGGTATGAATTGGGTAATTCATGCTATTGTTGTGGTGACTATTGGGTTAGTCACTTCCAGGTTGTCTTTACTGTCGTTATTATTACTTGTATCGTTGTTATTTCAACAATTAAAAATAGTTTGTCAAATTGTTTTAAATCTATTACATTATTGCAAATGAAAACTTGCTTTACGCTAAAATGAGCCTAAAGCCTTCCACTCAAATAAAGCTTGCATATAGCTAATTATAGGATGTTACCCTTACATATCAGTCTTGCGCGTATATTTTTGTACTCATTTGCTTTGCTTAACTGTATTTGTTGCAGAGGAAGAAGTGGATCCCCAAGGGATGCACTTTTGTGAGATGTGCTACGGGTTTGATGACTGGGTTGGTGGCTTGGTCGGTTGCCTTGTGGGCTAAAGGCAAACCGTATGGCTTTTTGTTATTGCCATCTTATGGCTTTTGCTTCCACTGTTTACTTTAGTTGTTTAGCTCTTTAGCTTGTATTCGGCCGGTCGGCCCCTTTTGTAATAACTCTATTATGTATGTCTTTTGAATTGTTTAATTGTGCTTTGGTTCTATGTGAATGAATGGAATTGATGCATGATTTTGTAAAAGGGTGTATGTACAGCACTTCTGGGATGTACATATTTTCCCAAGGCACGGGGTATTTTGTTTGCGATACTAGGGTCAATTGGATGACTAAGCATTATAAGCCAAATCTCCCGGGGTCTCACATTTATCCCCTCTTGGTCTTTTGTCTCTCCCCTATCCTTGGTCTTTTCCCCTAACTCTCTGGATGTCCCCTTTCAAGCATTCTTCGGCACCCCAAGCAACTTCAGTGCTGAAAGGCAGATCAGAAAGGCCTGAGATATTGTCTCCTGAGGAATCAATTGTTCAAGTTAGGAAGGCAAGAATTATTTGAAGACATCCTTGACCTCTGAAGTACAGCAGCAGAGTACAAGTTACAAGTTATTAAGGCATTTCCACTCAGGCTGAGACAGAGAGGACAATAGGTTCATCTTCCAGACTACCTCAAGACGCAAAGAAGCTGAGATTTAACAGGACCAATCCTAAAGCACTCAAGTTGCAAGTACCCTACCGATAACAAAACAATGGGCACAAAAGGAAAATGGCAGCGCAAGAGCAGAACCTTGCGAAGAACTTTGAGACCAACTCTTGCACCTCCTAGCCACTTGTTCGAAACCAGTCCCAGTTGAAGCCCTTTGCTGCTACCCCATTTCTCTCTAGCCTCTTCGAATCTCGGGGTCGAGATTCCCTTAAGGGGGTAGGTTTGTGACACCCTGGTATTCTGAGCCTTTTTGAAAATTTTCAAAATAAAAGGAACCATCCGGTTTTGTTGCAGTTTCAAAAGCTTAACTTGAGATTTTCAGAATTTGGGTGTTTAAAATGATTAAGCTATACTTCAACTAATCCTAATGTTTGGTTCTTTGGAGCTGTTAGAGCTCTTGTGTTGAAATCCCTCACCTCAGCTTGTTCTGCTCTTCCCTTGGCTCAGCCCTTTCTCTCTAGACTTCCCTCTTGATTGGGCATTTCCTTATGACCAGACCTCCATTCTGTCTAGACATGCCCTTATGTCCAAATTCCCCTTGAGTTGGACATTTGCCCATGTCCAGATCCTTCCTTCTCGATCAAACCTTACTTGACCCCTCTGAACCTCCCCTCATATCTTTGGTTTGAATTTCCTTTAGTCCATATAACCTCTTTGTTGGTTTGAACCTCTTTATGGTTCAAACCTCCCCTGTGGTTTGGACCTCCTTATGTTCATTTGGATTTCCTCGTGTTCTTTTGAACCTCCTCAGGTTCATTTGAAGCCCTTGGTGCTCACATTGAACATCTTTAGGCTACATTGAACCTTCTTCTAGTTCATCTGGACCTCCTTGGTCCATTTGAACTTCTCTTTGGTTCATCTAGGCCTCGTGTGTTCACTTGGACCTTCCTTGGATACTATGAACTCCTCTGTGTCCCTTGAAACCCCCTCTGAGTTTATGTGGACTTCCTGGTATTCAATTGAATCCCTCCCTTATTCACTGGAATGCCCAGTGATTCATTTGGATCTCCCTCTAATCAAATGGACTACCTTCTATTCATTGGATCTCTTTGTGTTCAACTAATCGCTTCTTGTTCAAATGAACCTTCTTGTGCCCAATTGGGTCTCTGTGTGCTCAAGTGAACCTCCCCGGGTTTATTTGAAACCTCCCTTGGGTACAGTCGGACCTCCTAGAGTTCATTTGGACCTCTCCATGTCCATCTGAACCTCTTTTGGACCTCCCCGGGTTTGTAAGGACCTCCTTTGGCTTTATCTTGACCGTTGAGACCTCCCCTGTGTTGGTCTTAACCGTCGAGATCTCCTTTGGCTTCATATTGACCGTTGAGACCTCCCTCGCGTTGGTCTTGACCATCGAGATCTCCTTGATCTCCTCTTGACCATCAAGATCACCTTTGAGTTTATCCTAACCGTCAAGACCTCCTTTCGACCACTTTCTGTGGATCTCCTCCGTTGGATCCCTCTCCCCTTGAAACCCTCCGTCCAGACCACCCTTCGTCTGAATCTGAGGGTCCAGACCTCTTTAGGTCTAGACATTCCAAGTGTTTGGACCTCCTTTGACCTGGACCCCTCTCTGTGATGATTCTCTGGCTTAGACCCCCCCCCACGGTCTAAACCTCCCCCATGTTTATTTGAACTCTCTCTATTCTATTGGAACTCCTCCTTGTCTATTTCGACCTCCCCGTGTCCTTCAGGACCTCCCCATATCCTCTAGGACCTCCTCCTTGTTCATTTGGACCTCTCTGTGTCCATCTGAACCTCTTTAGGACCTCCCATTTGTTAGATCTGACTGTTAAGACCTTCCCTTTAGAGATCTTAACCGTTCAGACCTTCCCTTTGTGGATCTAACCGTTAGGACCTCCCCTTGCTCTCAATCTTGATCGTTGGGATCTCGTTTTGGAGATCTAACCATCAGGACCTCCTCATTGCTTTTGATCTTGACCTTCGGACCTCCCGTGAGAAGGTCTTTTGGACCTCCTGTCCATAGGACCTCCTCATTGTTGTGTCTTTTGGACCTCCTGTCCATAGGACCCCCTCATTGTTCTGTCTTTGGACCTCCGGTCCTGTGCTTGGTCCTCCCCCATGGGTGAGGACCTCCCTTGACCTCTGCAGGACCTCCTCTAGGTCTTCGTAGGACCTCCCCTTGAGCTTTGACTGGCCCCATTTGTCAGTCACGACCTCTTTCTCTATCCTTTGCACTTAGAAGACCTCAAAGCATTTAATGCCTGTTGTGTCGTATTAAATACTACCATCTTTTGGCAGCACCGATCTATCTTTAGTCTCATCTTTTACCTGCTCCCATCTCTTCTTTTACCTACTCTTGAACACGTTTGCCTCTGGACTCTCCAGCTATATAAGCTGGGGCAACCCTTCATCTTTACCTTTTTTCCCCATTCTCACTCTTTTGCTCACCCAACCAGTTCTCTAGACCTGCCACTAACCATTGAGCCTCATTTGGCCAACTCTCTGGATCCTCTCCCAAGCCGTCGAACCTCCTCTAGCAAGCTCCTTGGATCTCCTCCAAACCCATCAAACCTCTGTTGGCTCTAGTTTTATATTTCTTTGGAGTTCTTTTGGTTTTTACTTGGCTTTGGTTTGAATTGCGTTGTTTAACATGTAGACCTCGACGTCGCTGGTGAGCTAAGCTTTGTGAGGGAGAAGGCCTATAAAGCTTTCAAGCAGGAGGCAAGTTACACTCTTGATCATATTGCACCTATTATTTCACCCTATATATGTTCTGTTTTAAATGTTAATGCATGCTTACTTTACTAAGTTATTTCAATACCTGTCTTTAAATTCATAGCTATACCTAAATCCTTTGTATGGGCCCTGTTGACCTTGAATCGAACATATTGTCACCATAGGAAAACCTGGTTGCTACATTAGTAAGAACCAGGAGCAATTGTGAAATCATATGCTTAGTCTTGCTTAGACCAAAAGTATTTGATTCGGGAAAATTTTACCAATATGACCAATACTGTCAAAATAATTTAAAACCATGGAATTGGGTTGTCATGGAGGTTTTGTAAATATTTTGAAAAGCAAAAGAAAAGGAAAATGGATTTGGACTTGGGCGAATTGGTTTGCTTGGCTGGTGCGATGTTTATGCATGGACTCAATCCTAGGTAAGGTTGAGGTCCAAGGGTTTGTGGTGGTCGCCCAAGTCAGTTGAGGACCGGTCTTTGAGCCGCAACTTGCTATGCCTCACCGTGCAACCACATGTCTCCAGAGTGGGGCGTGGGACCTAGCTGATTAATTTGCAAAGCTCCACCGCGGTCGTTCCGCTTTGATGTGTGGGAGGTCTTTTATGGCTTATGATCTTTTATAACCTATGTTTCCCACTAGCGCAAGAGGGGGCCCCGATCCTACGGATTTGTATCCAAAGGAGGCGAAACCTTAGTGAGGAGGGGCCGTGGTGGAATGATGCATTGTAAAGGCCTTATGGTGATCCCTTAGTCGCACACCTTCGGAAGTATGTGAGTAGACAGTATATGGGAATCATCTCATGTGGGTAAAGTGTACAACCTCTGCAGAGTGAAAACTATTCGAATATCCGTATCCACTCAAAGTTAGATATTGGTTTTGTTTTCAAAAGGTTTGGGATAAACAGTTTTTGGGATTTCTATCCCATGGTTTGGGCAGGGAGACTTGTGACAGGAGGGTATCCTTCACTATCTTGATGATGAATGTTATCCAACTGAAAACTGAGATTTACAAAATGAATTTTAGATATTGGATAACTGCCTTGGAACTTATTATATGTAATTGAAGGAAACTTGGCTTTACGTATGTAATTGAAGGAAACTTGGCTTTACGCAAATCAACCATATTATGCCTTCTCTTGAGATATCCATTTATGCATGTCATTCTGTTAATTGATAGGTATAACTTGCGAGCACGGTTGTTGTGCTCACTCTTGCTTGAAATAATCTTTTGAGCAGGAAGGAAGCCTTATGATGAGCTGTGAAGTGGACCAAGTGGTCCTGGACGACTAGGATGCGCCCTCCAGCCAATTGTCTGTGGTGTATCGGATGGCCTTTATGTTTATCTTCCACTGTATTTTGCTTGTTCGCTCGTAAGCCCTCTTGTAATCAACTCCTTTGTTGCTAATAAAGCTTGCGTTGTTGCAATGTTACCACTATTGTTGCTCTGAGGAGCTAGCCATGATCCTTGGGACTAGCTCAGTTCACACAGAGGACCTTGGGGTGCTGCCCACCCTCCACGACCACCCTCGGGTCTGGTCGTGGGAGGTTATTGGGGACGTCCTGGATCTAAGACCTCCTCGGGCCAGATTGCCAGGCCTCCAGGAAGTCCTGCTAGACTTCCTGGGTGGTCCTGGAGGACTTCCGAGAGGTCCTGCTGGACCTCCTGAGAGGTCCTAGTGGACTTTTCGAGAGGACTTGGAAGATCTCTCAGGTGAGCCTCTGGTCAGGTCGTTGCTCAGACTAGGAGACCTCCTGGTTTAGCCACGACAAGACCTCCTGGGTCTTGTTGCAGCTAGGCCTAGAGACCTCCCAGGTCGGGGTGCTACAATGGATATCTCAAAGGAAGGCATAATATGGTTAGTTTGCATAAAGCCAAGTTTGTTTCAAATACAAGTATTAAGTTCCAAAGCTTATAACAATAATTAAAATTCATTTGCGAATTTTCATTTTACAATTGGATAACTTTCATCAATATGATGGTGAAGGATACCCTCCTGTCACAAGGCTCCCTGCCCAACCCATTTGGATAGAAATCCAAAAACTAGTTTTTAACCACCCATTTTGAAAACAAACCAAAGGTCTAACTTTGAGCAGTTTTGCTAGCATGTCCATAACCGCGGACACGGCTATTCGAATGGTTTTACACTCTGCAGAGGTGTGCAACTTTACCTACAAGACACGTTTCCTCTAGTTTGTTTGGCACCTGGCTGTACCACCACTCACTGCCGAAGGTAAGTGGTCTAGAGTACGTGATAAGGCCTTTACAATACATCATTCCACCGCAGTCCATCCACTCTAAGGTTTCACCCTTCCTAGGGCCCCCTCTTGAGCCAGGTGGGTACAACATAGTCATAAAAGATAGGCTATGAAAGACCACCCACTATTCTGCCGGATCAACCGCGGTGATAACTTTGCAAATTAGTTGGGCAGGTCCCGCCCATACAGGACATGTGGTTGCACAATAAGTCATAGCAAAATACACTCACAGACCGGTCCTTAACTGACCCGGGTAGCCACCACAACCCTGGGGCATCAGATCACACAACCCCCGTGCATAGACTTCACCAACCAAACAACCAATGTCGCCCAAGTCCAAATCCATTTTTCATTTCTTTGCTTTTCAAACCTCCATGGCACACCAATGCCATGGTCATTTGTAAAACCCCCATGACACACCAATGCCATGACCCAGATCATTATACAAGTGATATTTTTGGCCAAAACCTCCCAAACCAAGATTCTTTTCTCTAAGCATGGCTAAGCTCTAGTTTTTCAAAGGTCCTGGTCCAATATATTGCGTAAACCAGGTTTTGCCTAGGGTGACAACATGTTCGGCTCAAGATCAACAGTGGTCATACCAAGGAAATTAGGCATAATTATGAATTTGAAGACGGGCATTGAAATAACTTAGTAAAGTAAGCATGCATTAACATTTGAAATGGAATATACATAGGTTGAAATAATGGGTGCAATATGATCAAGAGTGTAACTTGCCTTGCTCAAAGGCCTGGATGTCTTCTTCTTCTTCGGGGAGCTCTTGCTCTTCAGTGTCTTCACAATCTACAGGAGGAAACAACAGCAACTCAATACAAAGCTCAAATAAAACCCAAAGAAACTCCAATGAAACTCCAAAATAAATCCAACAGGGAGGCTAGGTCGGTTTGGAGGAGGTCCAAGGAGCTTGCTGGAGGAGGTCCAAAGCTCAAGGGAGGAGGTCCAAGAGCTTTAGACGAGGTCCAAAGCTCAAGGGAGGAGGTCCACGAGCTGCTCGGTTGCTTTGGAGAATGGAAATGGGGAAAAAGATGAGAATGAAGGGCTGCCCAAGCTTATATAGCTGGAGCCATTGAGATTTCCCAGGGTATATGTTCATGAGTTGGTGAAAAGGACAATGAAAGCAGGCAAGGGGATGTGACAAAAGTATGGCACGGGTGCTGCAAAAAGTGGTTGCATTTAATGCGATACAACAGGCATTAAATGTGGGGAGACTCCCTTGTGCAAAGGACATAGTCAAAGGATAAAGAAAAATGGGTGTGACAGACAAGTGGGTCTCAAGGGAAGGTTCCACGGACAGGAGGTCCAACAGACACCACAATGGGGAGGTCCTGACGGTCGGATTAAATCAAGGGGAGGTCTGGGCGGTTAGGATCTCCAGAGGGGAGATCCTAACGGTCAGATCTAACAAAGGGGAGGTCTGGATGGTTAGGATCCCAAAGGGGAGGTCCTAACTGTTATATCTAAATAAGGGGGAGGTCTGGATGGTTAGGATCCCAAAGGGGAGGTCCTAACTGTTATATCTAAATAAGGGGGAGGTCTGGATGGTTAGGATCTCCAAGGGGGAGGTCCTAACTATTAGATCTAAATAAGGGAGAGGTCTGGACGGTTAGGATGTCCCAAGGGGAGGTCCTAACGGTCAGATCTAGCAAAGGGGAGGTCTGGATGGTTAGGATCTCCAAAGGGGGAGGTCCTAACGGTTAGATCTAAATAAGGGGGAGGTCTGGACGGTTAGGATCTCCCACGGGGACGTCCTAACGGTCAGATCTAAACAAGGGAGGTCCTGACAGCTAAGATCTCCAGAGGGGAGGTCTTAACAGTCGAGATCTAAACAGGGGAGGTCCTAACAGCTAAGATCTCCAGAGGGGAGGTCTTAACGGTCGATATCTAAATAGGGGAGGTCCTGACGGCTAAGATCTCTAGAGGGGAGGTCTTAACGGTTAAGATCTAATAAAGGGGAGGTCTTGACGGCTAAGATCTCTAGACAGGAGGTCTTAATGGTCAAGATCTAAACAAGGGAGGTCATGACGGCTAAAATCTCCAAAGGGGAGGTCTTGACGGTCAAGATCTAACAAAGGGGAGGTCTTGATGGCTAAAATCTCCAAAGGGAGGTCTTAATGGTCAAGATCTAAACAAGGGAGGTTCTGACGGCTAAGATATCCACAGGGGAGGCCTTAACTGTCAATATCTAACAAAGGGGAGGTCCTGACGGCTAAGATCTCCAGAGGGGAGGTCTTAACGGTCAAGATCTAAACAAGGGAGGTCCTGACGGCTAAGATCTCCAGAGGGGGGGTCTTAATGGTCAAGATCTAACAAAGGGGAGGTCCTAGCGGCTAAGATCTCTAGAGGGGAGGTCTTAACGGTCAAGATCAAAACAAGGGAGGTCCTAACGGCTAAGATCTCCAGAGGGGAGGCCTTAATGGTCAAGATCTAACAAAGGGGAGGTCCTGACGACTAAGATCTTTAGAGGGGAGGTCTTAACGGTCAAGATCTAAACAAGAGAGGTCCTGACGGCTAAGATCTCTAGAGGGGGGGGTCTTAACGGTCAACATCTAACAAAGGGGAGGTCCTGACGGCTAAGATCTCCAGAGGGGAGGTCTTAACGGTCAAGATCTAAACAAGGGAGGTCCTGACGGCTAATATCTCCAGAGGGGAGGTCTTAATGGTCAAGATCTAACAAAGGGGAGGTGAGCGATAGCGAGATAAGAAGCAGGAGAAGCAGGAGCCACTGGATTTCCATCAAACGGGTCAAGGCAATTGAGCCGTTTGGACCGAGCGAACGCTCCAACAGATCGGAGCCGTCCAATATGGATCGGACGATTCTAAAGGAGTGGGACGTTCGGACCATCCGAACGTCTCACCAAGATCAAACCGTCCAACACAAATCGAACGGTACACAAGTGATAGAGGTCTAGATCAAGCGGAAGGCTCGAACGGACGCGAGGAAGGTCCAAATTAACAAGGAGGAGGTCCTAGAGGACATGGGGAGGTCCTGAAGGACACGAGGAGGTCCAAATAGACAAGGAGGATGTCCTAGAGGACGTGGGGAGGTCCTGAAGGACACGAGGAGGTCCAAATAGACAAGGAGGAGGTCCTAGAGGATGTGGGGAGGTCCTGAAGGACACGAGGAGGTCCAAATAGACAAGGAGGAGGTCCTAGAGGACATAGAAAGGTCCTGAAGGATACAGGGTGGTCCTAGAGGACACGAGGATCACCCGAATTTGAATTTCAACGTTCAAGGACATTTGAAACACAAACCTGAGCTAGTCTCAGACCCAAAGAGAGGAGGTCCTAGACCCACAAAGGAGGTTTGGGCAGGAGGAGATCCAGCGCAAGGGCAAACTAAGCCTAGCTTGACTCTTCGGAAAACAAAAGGGTTTTAAACACAAACCCGGGCAGAGAACCACGGGGTGGTTGTGACCCAAAAGAAAGGAGGTCAAAACCAAAGGTAAATTAAAACAGAGAGGGAGGTCAACCTTAAAGAGATTCAAACCAATAAAGGAAATCTAGATTAAAAGAGATGGAAAGATCCAAGCTCAAAGGAGGTCCAAAGAATCTCCAATGAGGTCCTATGAACACAGAGGAGGTCCAAAGGACTTCGAAGAGGTCCTGTGAACACAGAGGAGAACAAAGCCAACGCAGAGGAGACCACCAAAACTCCACAAACCCAAATAACCTCATGCGATTTTTAGTTGAAGTTCAAATTAATCCATTAAAATCCATTCTAAAATTCTCAAGTTACGCTTTGAATTCTCATCAAAACAAAATGGTTCTTTTTATTTTGAAAGTTCAAAAAGGCTCTAAAAATCAGGGTGTTACATCAACGATCCAAATTAATTGGGCCGTTCGGACCGTCCAAAAGTGCCACGATTGTTGATCGTTGGATTTTAATCTAACGGCCCACAAGCATGGTCCGAACATTCACTGCACAAGACACCACTTGCGTTGCTAACGAGACAGCACACTTGCGGCCAAGACTTTTGACACAAGAAACCGGTTAGGAAGCGGTGATGCAGGGGCCCCACTGTTAGTGATGCGGTTAAGCGATCCCCAGAAGAAAATGAGTAAATACTTTAGAAAATCCAAAACGTATTAATCTGCACACTAAAAATGTGAATAACTTTTAAAATACATAACTAATTCATAAAAACTCCAAATGAGTTGAACCTAGATATTTTGGTCTTGTAAAAATATTCCCTATTTATCTGTATAATCCTTGTTTCTCCCACTATTCTACAAATTTTTGCCAAATAATTAAATTACATGAATTAAGGCATATTGGAACCTGAAATTCGACATACTATAACTTTCAGACACTAACTCCAAATAGAAAAATTATTTCACCTATTTTCATATAAAATTGTGCACTAGCCACTGTAGAAAAATCATGTATTTTTGAGCATTTTGATTTTCGAGGTATTTCTCGGTGTTTATCGATATCATCTTTTTTTCTCTCTAGATTCCAAAGAAATCGATATTGACTCCTACGCTACTGAGAGTGAACAACTGAACTTCCAGTAAGGCAAGCATCATTTGAACTTTCTTTTGCATCATATTGATCTCAATTTTGGTTAATAACTTAGTGCAATGATAATTGCTTGCATGCTATTTTGATAATGTCGCTATTTTTGTGATGTGTAGAGTAGATATATCCTGTTCATTGAGGTTAATCTTGAATTACTCCAGTACCACATGCTTAAGATAGGAATGTGTGAACTTTATTGTTCGAGTTTGCTTAGCCATGCAAGTCTAGAAACGGTAGTTGATTGTCAGGAATAACCCGACAATTATGGGAAACACTTACTATCTTATATTCATTTTATTCCAAATCTTCATATCTGTTTTGTGAAATAAATTTTTGTCATTTTTTAAATGAGTTTTGGGGTCTGTACAAGTGCTTGCAAGTGATGGTGCCTTTGTGCACGAGACTTGGGTATGTGGTTTGTCTTGTCCAGACCATTAAGGACCGAACTTTGGTAATATCGTTGATTCAAGTACACTCGTGCTACCACATGCGGGATATGGGTACTGTATGGTTAAGTAGGGGGAAGGTTTTATTGTGTTAAGTCCCATGGTGGTGTAAAGACATAGAGACTGTGAAATCCTATGTTCCTTAGGAGCCGATGTAATTTTCTATAGTGTGCAAGAGACACACCATTTTTCTTTATGTACATTGCATCGATATTTCCAATACAACTTGTGAGCCCCCTAGAAAGTGCTATCAGACGCTTGTACTAGGAAAGGAAACATCTCACATGGGGGACTTAGCTCAATAGGGTCTTCTTGCCAAAAAATGATCGTATCTTGATTCTCCCCGGCCGACACACCAAAGGAAGTGTGTTAATTCCGGTGGCTTACGGGCTAATCGAGTCGTGTGGGTAAAGTAGTACACCTCTACAGAGTTAAACTATTCAAATAGTCGTGTCCATGGTTATTGACAACCGCTTGAGTTCGGGAGTTACTATTGTTAGACTTTGTATTTTAATTATGGGTGAACTCGATATTTCGGCATGAATGGGATGTTCATGCAAATTGTTGTACCAAAGTGGTGGGCAGCCACTTTGCTATTTGTCTGTTTCATTTGTTATTCAGTTTATCACTTATTCAGATGCTTTACTTCTACTTCAAATCTGTTTACAAAATGGCAATTGAAAAACTAGTATGTGTATGTTGTTAAATTGTTGCGTCTTTTCGCAAAACTAAGCCAATATGAGCCATCCTTTGGAACAACCTCTAGCATAACTAATTTTTATTTGTGTAAGACTTGCGAGTACATTTGTACTCAATCTGGATGCTACAATTTCAAGTGAGGAAGACACTGAGCCCAATGAGCTCGTTGTTGTCGATTTAGGCGGCACTAACGAGTAGTGCTATTATTTAACTCCCAGTCGGTTGCTGATGGGTTATGGGGCATACCATGCTGGACTTTTGGTTTATTTACTTTCTTCCACTGTTACTTTATGAACTCTTTTGAATTTTGGCCGACTGAGCCATTTGTAATAGTCGCAGACTTGAACTATTATGTTGTATGTCTTTTGAATTATGAATGTATGAATGTTGTATGGATGTGATCAATGCTATATGTGAGTTTGAGGCATGTTGGTCACTGATCTTGGGAGCCAACATGATCTCATGCTTGCTGTCCGTGGATTCCCATTTAAAGCACTAAGTGTAGTGCTTGGACGGTTGGGGAACCAATTATCATGTAGCGCTCGCAGAGGTGCTGCGCGCATGATTGTCAGGGCTCTACTCTTCGGTCAAGCCTCTTGCTTAGGTGGAGTTAAGCTGGAATCCATGCAGGCCCCCACACTATTCCTTGAATGAATCAATGGTTATGAAGATTAACAAGTACGTGACTTGTTGTTGAAACTCTTCTAACTTATATGATGTCGTTCTAAATGAATCCCTGGTCGAAACACTAGTGACTCTATCGACCAGCATATGTATTGATTGATAACCATATTTCACCAATCATGGATATAGGGATATCAAATCAATAATGTAGACACATGTTAGAGAACATGGGGTTGGATTGACCCACCTTGAGACACTGTTGAGATTGTTATGATTTTATGTGTCGTCAGTTGGTCTCAAGTAATGATGATGTATAATCCTTAGACCTGAAATCAGCATGGTTTCCTACATGCATAAGGGTACACTTTGGGGTTACCAAATGCTACTCCATAACTAGGTAGTTATAAAAGTAACTTTCAGGTACGCTGTGAAACATGCGGAGGAATGTGACTGGTCAAAAATGGGATTTGCCCCTCCTAACATAACATGAGAGATAACTCTGGGCCCCTCGATGTTGTCGGATAAAGAAAGTGCATGGCCATGCCACTAGTGGTCGATTTGTTCGACCACGTGAAGATCCGACACTTGATCAAGAAAGTATTGAACGGTCCATGGATGACATAACATCTCACCTGGAGTTCAACTAGATATCGTGAGGCAAAGGAAGAATACACGAGAAGGTCTTTTAGTTCAATCAGATACGGACTAGCCGTATGGAGATACGAGCTAGTCGTAGGCTGATCGAACAAGATCACTAAGTGGTCGAAACCTGGTCGTAAGGAGTTACGAACTAGTTGAGACCAAATATAAACTGGTCGTATAGAGATACGAGCTGGTTGTTAGTGATATGGACATGGTCGTAGATCATATTGCATTAAGGTTCGTCCGATATAATTCATGTGTATTCAGAAATCGTTATGTTCTGCTAGGAGCCACTGACGACTCGTGATTGGAAAGGAGTTTCTGAGTCACAACCGATTACGCATAAACCTAACGGGTCACACACTTAACGGGTTGGAACAAACCAGTATAGATATGATTCGTCAAACTTGTTCGGATAGGATCCATCACGGGCACTATATAAGGAGATGCCTGAGGCTATTGGAAGGGACAATACACGTGAGTTGTTCCATCGAATCCCTAGTCGCCATCTTCTTGACAGAGCCTTCCCATGCGACTTTGTGCTAGCACACCAGCGTACGGTGTTCCTTCCCTGAACGTGTGGATACCATAGAAGGGCTAGTGCGGTTGCTGTTGCACTTGAGTACGATCCACGACTTCTCAAGGAAAGCGATTGGTTGTTGGAGGAGTCGATCGACATTAGGAACGTTGGACGATCGACTATGACCACTACATCGATGCGCTCTTCGTTGGACTAGGCTGCTCCAATTGTTCTTCTGCTGCACTGCGCGCCTAGTGGTAACGATCTGTGATCTTCTACTTGCATGGATACCTAGTTTACGTGGTAGAATTCTTAAATTGTCAGCTAGCGTAGCCTACCTATATCCCTTTAGGGCCATGCCAGGGTACCTCACTCGGTGAAAGGCACAACCGCCATCCCTCACCGTCAGCGTCTCGTTCCAATCGTCCTCTTCATGAAGCAGAGGACATGGAGAAGGAACATGGAGGAAAAAGAAGATGATAAGGTCATGAAGGTCATTTTGAAATGTTTCTATCTCCAAAACAATAAATAATATTATTATAATGGCCTACGTGTCCTACAGCAAAGCCATATTTTAGTAGTGTGTTCTAGCAAAGACACAAAATTTGGGCATCCTTGTAACATCCCAAAAAAATCTTTGTGCCCGACATACACAAAATCTTTGATGTGTATTGTGATGCATCCCATCACGGCTTTGTTCCAAGGATTTTTTTTCTTGTATTTTCTTGGATTTCTCTTAATCTATTTGCTATTTATTTTGTCTCTTTTGAATTTCCAGCTTTTCTTTAAATCCAAAATCAATTTCTTAATTCTAAATCTCAGTGGGCCGATTTTGGCTTGGCCCATTTCTCCTTCTCTCCCTTTTGGCTCATATGTTCCCCGGCCCATCCCTGCCTTCGCCCCGTCTACGACCCGCTGTCAACCGCTCCACCCGCTTGGCCCACCTGCCAGCCACGTGCAGCCGCCGCTTGCGAGCGCGTGCGCACCGTAGCCGTGTCCGCCCCAGACACTATGTCCGTACTGCCGCCGCCATCGGGTTCCGCATCCCACAAGCCTCCCAAGGCTATAAAGCCGCCGTCGTCATGCGCCCTAGCTTCGCCTCCTACAGCCATCTTTGTGACCTAGCTGCCACAGCCCCAGACGTCGTCGCACGCTGCTGCTCCAGTTATCTTCTTCACAACCGGCCTCAACCCTTGTCACACCCGTTCCCCCGTCGTCGCCACTCCTTGGGTTGAGCTCCTTCCACCAATGGCATTGCCTCGTCCTCCACTCTCTGTTGCCGCCACCCATTGGAGCTCCCAAACCTCTGTTCATCGGTGCCACCTTCATCTTCTTCCTCTCCAGCCGCGCTCGTGATGCCTGGAACCATCTCACCGTGTTCCTCGCTGCCTCGGTGAGTTCCTCGCCAATCCTTTCACGTCATATTGTGTTAGAGTCCATGATCTACAATTCCCCTTCCTTGGTTCCAGGTTTGGTCCATCCTAGATTGAAATTTCCTTCTTCTCTCTCATGTTCGGTCGTCGCCCTTTGCCGACCAATTGTGCTACCATAGTTGAGCTTCACTGTTCATCTTCACCACCATCTTACTCCCTGCATCGTGTTCTACCCAGTGCTCTCTTCCACTTCACTGGAGCATCATCGTAGCACATCGCCACCATAGTCGAACCGCTGTGAGTGCCTTTTTTCCTTGCCACCGGCAATTGCCACCGATACTTGGCATCGTACCTCCTTGCCACCATGCCACGCCGCTAGTGCTGCCAATACCATGATCGTCATACTCTCCTCTTTCTGTTTTGCCACTTCTTTGTCGTCGCCGCAAACCCAAGCTCTGGTGAGCCTTGGAGCCTGAGCACCACCTTGCCACCATGCTACGCCACCAATGCCACCTTGCGCCATGTCATCGCTATGTCATCACTTTGTCCTCTATGTCCATTGCATCTGCACTGTCCACCACGCCCGCCACCTTGCCATGTTGTCAGCCACATCAGCACCATCTCCCTGCCACCTCATTCCATTGTGTGACGTGTCAATCTAGTCATCGTCCACGTGGCAGACCAGAGTCATTCACCCTATCCAAACCCTAGATCAAATTCTTTTCCACTTGCATGCGGGCCCCGCATGTTAGTCAACCCTAGTCAGAACATAGTTCCATGAGCTTGGTCCACCATGGACTAGCATCTTTCCGTGCACTTGGTTCATAGACTAGTGACCCACATGTCATTCTCTTTATCCTTTTCTGGATTCTTTTAATTCTAGAATATTCTTTATTCTAGTGGTCCCACATGTCATACACTCACCCTTTTTCCAATATTTCCAAAATAAAATATTCTAGGAATATTCTGTGGACCCCACCAGTCAGTTTCTCTCTCCCTTTTCTTTTTCAGCATTTTCCTTCCTGATCAAACTTTCGAGAGCTCGTTCTTCCTCATACGAACTCCGATTGAACACATTCAAGTTTCTAAATTCATATAAATTCAAGATATACCTTCCTTTCACATTTAAATTCAATTTAAAGTTTACTTGATTTGTCTTTTTTATTTTTTTTATTTTGCGCTTTCTTTCTCGTTAGACGTTGAAGTCCCGGAATCGTCCGAAGGAGCTGAAGGTTAAAGAAGTAGAAGATTGAAGATAAAATAAAACATAATTGATATAGTAAGGTAAGTTGTACCTTTGACCATGTTGAACCCAGTTTTCCAAAATTACCTTGATTCAAATTATTGCATTTTCCTTTAAGTATTTATTTAAATGTTTTGTGATTAGCTATTCACCCATTTGATTATATCCACTTTTCCCATTGTATTACCATGATATTTTTTCACCCTAGCTTGCTTAATTATTAGTTGCTATTATCATAGAACCAATGTGGGTTGGTTAGACATGAATAGTCTACTTTGCCATGCAACGAGTTATTGATATCAATTTGAGTTGCAAGATATAAACTTGACTAATTGATTATGGAACATGTTATGAAAAGACTGTGTGTCGTATGTTGTTACTCATTGATGGCATGTGATGCACTTAACCAACAGGGTGGAAAAAACATTTAGACTAAGGCGAGTGGAAAGGATTGGTGGTGTCATGGGCTCGTGATTCAGAAATGTGAATTGTGGTTACTTAATTAGAATTTGGGCAATCTTGCCTTGGTCAATTAAGGACTTAACTTTGTGCACCATTGAACTAAACCACAACTGTACAACCACATGCATGGTATGGGACATGCCTAACTTGGTAAGTTGTGGAGTTTTGACATTGACTACTCTGGTAGTAGGTTAGTGATGGGTGGAGGTGTGGACTACACTGAAAGTCACATCGATGGACGGTTCCGCTTCCAGGTCCAACGGTGTGCATCGGACCAGCGAGTGAGGTTGGGATCGGTTATATGTGTAATATCCCGTTTAGACTTCCAAGGAATTTAAATGTATGAATTCAGTTTTTTAGTGTTACTAAGAAGGGAAAATTCCATTTTTGAGGGGGGATTAGGACCTTGGGCTTTTGGCCCACGGTTTTGGCCTAGTTTAGAGTTGTTTAATGGGGGATGGCAACCTCTAACCCTATCCATGTACTGTATTGATGCTACTGTAGCATGGCCGCCACTATAACACCACCCCTGGTGTCTCCTCCCTCCATCCCCTGCTGTTGTTGCCGGCCAAGGAGAGAAGGAAGAGGAAGAGGGAGAAGGAAGGGGAATCCTCGTGGGGACTTTAGCGAGATCTAGTGGGGAATTCTAGGGTGAATTCATTTTTCCCAATAGCTATTACAATTCTTTTCTATGCAAATTGTTGCTAGATATTAGATTTGTTCCCTATTGTCAGTAGATTGGTATTTTGTAGCTCTGTTTGATCCATAGATTTGAAATAGTTAAGAGCAAAATCAGGGTTTTGTGCCTCCTGGAGATAGGTAGATTAACTCAATAGCTTTCTGGGAAGTCTTAGTTCATATTATTTGGATTAGTAGAGAATTATTTATGATTTTTACAAACTGAGTGTCTGTTCAGTTTCTGGGTTTCAGACAGCAAACATAGTTTTGCAAATTGAAGTTTGATAATAGAAAAATTAGAATAAATTTATTATGGACGTTAGTTCTCTGTAAATTCCAGAATGACTTAGATCATTGTGTTTGGTTGTACCAATTAAAAGATATGTAATTTCTAAGTCGATAATACTGAAGATGATAGAACTGTCTTCGGAGATAAAAACAAGGGTTTAGATGAAATAATCTGTACTTCCGGTCACATGAGAATTTGTGGGTATATGTGTGTAGATTCCAGAGGACTTGAGTTGATGATTTTTGGAGCTATAAATCAAAAGTTATGGTTTTCCTATGGTGACTGTCTGTTTTGGACAGATTGGAATTTGAAAATGTAATGGTATTGTTTCAGGTTGCGAATATGAGCAAATGAGTTCATTTAGTTTTATTGCTATGATATGTGCAATTGAATGGTATTCTTAGTATGCTTTACGAATGCCAACCTGGTGGTGAGAACCCGGGGATAGAGTCCTCTATTTGTCGTCACCCGTCCCGCAGTTGGGCCAAGTGCAAGCAGTGTAGAGTATTTGTGGTGCTAAAATCATGAAAATTGCCATGGTTTAATTTTATGGAATTTTATCTATGATTTTGCTACTGAATGTTATTCTCTCATGATTGACTGAGAATATTAAGTTCATTTGCATCATGGCATTCATCTTTGAGTCTTGGACTATGTGGTAGCGAAGGACTGATTTTTTTGAGGTCCCCATCATGTAATGGATGGGCATGAGGTCCCCACACTCATGGAGTGTGGGCTTGAGGTCCTTGTGCCTGAGGGCACAGGCTTGAGTATGCATCGACGGATGCACTACTCCGCAATACTGGTAATTGCAAAGAAGGAAGAAAGTTGCATTCTTGGCATTTGCATTGCATGAAAATGGATCAATTGTTGATGGCTATATGAGGATTTTGTTACATTCCATACATGTGTATGTTTTGATTACTTCACTGTTGTACTTTGCTGAGTCATGGACTCACATTTGTTGTTGATGTTTTCTTTAGGTACTTCTCGAGGGAGCGACATGCATAGGAAGGGTTAGATTTGGTGCACTTCACTCATGATCACCCATGACAAATAAATAAAGCTCCTTTACTTAAACTTAAGTGATCCTGCTATTACATCTGTTCTAAGACTGTGCTCATCCTTCATGATGATTGAGTTATTTGTAATCGGAATAGTCAAGTATGTTTGGTGGATGTTACTATTTATGCTTTAACATTTTAGAACTTGATTTATTTACTCTTACATGTTAGAATATTTCAAGTGACTTGCTTAGTCTATCATCCAAGTAGAACCATAAAGAATCCTGATGTATTCATGTGGTTCGATTAATTGATGATTAGAACAAGGTTTATGTCTAGAATCTTGTTATTCAATATAGTTTTGATTATGCTAGCTTACTAGATGTTGAAAAGCTTGCTGTTATTTGATAGTGATTAGAAGTAAATTGAATTGTTAAGTTAGTTTAGTAACATCCTAGGCTCAGTGTTGAGCTAGGGTGTAACAGTATGCACATCGGGAGAGTCAATTGTTGAGATAAAATTTCTGAAAGGTTTTGTTGTGAACAACTCTGATCAAGTTGATTGTATCTTGTGGGTAAAGTATACAACCTCTACAGAGTGTTAACAATCTATTCGAATAGCTGCATCCGGGATCATAGACATGCTCGGGGATTTTACATAAGGGGTAGATTTTCATAAAACAATTGGGAAGGAACAACTGTGTAGGGAAACTTATGCAATTGTGCGAAACAAAGTAATTAGGTTATGTGAGTTTTGTGAAAACAATTGCTAAACTATTATTGTAATTTGTTTTAAATTACGCTTTCAATCTATTATTCATATTCAACTACAACAGTTACTTTATTGCAAAAGAACCAAATATGTCATATCCTTTGGAACAAGCCATCATCTATAATTGCATTCTATGATGCAACTTGCTAAGTACTCTATGTACTCATTCTTGCTATAAACAATGTTGTTCAATTGAAGAAAACTACAATAGATCATCGTCGGTAAACAAGGTCTACTGGAAGGATCATGGAGAACTAGGTCGTCCTACCCCAGTCGATTGTTTGTGGGTATATGGATGGGCTTCACTAAAGTTATTATGTTACCTTCTGCTGCAGCTCATTTGAGTTACTCGCCTTCTGAGGCATTAATTGTAAGCTTTGACATTAAGGTTGTTACTATGATAATTATTGTTATTTGCCTATTTATTAGTCATTTTTGCACATGGAATGATATTTCATCGATGTTGCCACTGTGTGCAATAGCGTGATCCTGGACTAGTATAGTATACATAGAGGGTCCAGATTTGTATATTTGGGTCCCGACAGTTGTGTGCTGATGAAAGAAGGCAAAGTGGTAGCCTATGCCTCACATCAGTTGCGGCCTCATGAAGCTAGTTATCTAACTCATGACTTGGAATTGGCAGCCGTAGTTCATGCTCTCAAGATCTAGAAGCATTACCTTACTGGCAATAAGTGTGAAATCTACACCGGTCACAAAAGCCTGAAGTATTTCTTTAAGCAATCAGATCTAAACCTAAGGCAATGAAGATGGCTTGAGTTGATCAAGGACTACGATTTTGGCATTCATTACCACTCCCGGTAAAGCCAATATTGTAGCCGATGCTCTTAACCGGAAGTTTCACTGCATAAGCGCATCAATTGAAGCCAATCAGCCGACATTGCATTAAGAGTTCCAAAAACTCAATTTGGGAATGGTTGAGGAGGGATATGTTGATGCCCTCATGCTACAACCTACCCTCGAATCTCAGATCTAGGCTACCCAACTCAAAGATCCAGAAAATCAGAATTCTCTAAGGATGTGAGTGGATTGGTGATGCGCAGACAACAACTATGTGTTCTGGATAATCACGATATCAAGGAAATGATCCTTAGAGAAGCTCATGATTCACCACAGGAAATGATCCTTAGAGAAGCCATGATTCACCACATCCCGATTTTTGGGTCTTTTTGAAAATTTAAAAATAAAAATAATCAGTTGAATTTTCTTGATTTCTTAAAGATTAATTTGAAATTTCAAGAAATAAACCAATTTAATATAAATAAATCAAACTAAAATTAAATTAAAAATTGGTTTATTTGATTTTCTGAATTTTCACACTTTCCAAGTTCCTTTGTTATTCTTTGGAATTCTATTTATTTTATTGCTTTTCCAAAATTTCTTTTCTTTATTCTAAAATTTAATTTAATTAATTATTTCAAAGTGTTGGCTTTTAATTTGTAATTATTTCTTATAAAAACATTATTCAAATCAAATCCTGAATCTCATTTCAACTCCAAATCAAAATCAAAATTCCAATTCTCAATTCAAATCTTTGATCCAAAATCAATTCTTTTCTCGGCCTAATTTGAATTCAATATTTTCATTCTGAATTCATCTCTCTTCAATTTCAAACCTTAGCTGAAATTGAAAATTCAAATTTATATTTGAATTTTCTTTGAAATGTAATCTCATAATTTCATTTTATTTTCTTGGCTGAAAACCTTTTTTCTTTTCTTTTTCTCTTTTTCCATTTTTCCTTTTCCTTTTCTTTTTCCTTTTTCCTCTCTCTCTCTCTCTCTCTCTCTCTCTCTCTCTTTTCTCTCTTTCTCTTTCTCTTTCTTTTTCTCTTTCCCTTTCTTCTTCCTTTCTCTACTCTTTGCCTGAGCCACCCAGGCCTGTCGCCAGCGTGCCTCATCTCTTGGCTAGGACCCCCGTTTTGCCCATGCCACGCCTCCGGTGCCTATGCTGTGTGCTACTCTTGTGCCACCCACACACGCCTACCCCTATTGCGCCCAAGAATCCCACCTACGCTGTACGTTTCTCTCGCGCTGCCCGCGATGTACGCCCTAATTTGCGCCGACCCCGTCGTTCGTGCCCTACCTCGCACGGACCCCGTAGCATCCCTTCTGCCAGCGCCACGCACCCGAGCTGCCCCCGCGCATGTTCTCCATTCCTTCTCTCCCCGCCTTTGCCTATAAATGGGAGCACCACCTCCACCAACACCTCTTCCCCTTCCCTCAAAGTATCTTTGCCAATTGAACTCCATCGACGATGAATTTTGAGTTTTCCCGAACATCGGTCATCTCACCCAAATCGTGTCCCCATCAATCCGGTAATTCTCTTGATGCTCAACCACGTCACGGCGTGTTCCTGAGCATGGTGATTGTTTGCCCTCAACCAATTTCATTTTGCGTGCAGTGGTTCGCCAGAATTTGACCGTTTTTCTCGATCTCTTGCTCCGGTGAGTTTTTCATCAAATCAACTGCGTCACCACATGTTCCCGGACATCCTCATCATAATCCCCCATCAATTTGGTCTCTCTATCACCATGGAGCTCCACAACCGTGGCCCTCTTTTTGCACCATCGGTCGTCGTTGCGTTGCCTCCACAGACCGCCTCTGGCTTCCCCGAGCATTGCTGCACCTTCCCTGTGCCCGTGAGTAGCTCATGCTCACTCTATCTTCCTCAGTGTGCCGCCCCATCACCCTCGCCAACCGCCCATGGGACCCCCATCCTAGTGGGGTTCCATTTTGCCAGTCATCAGCCGACGCTGCCTTGCCCCTCGCCGGCGCCGCCATTCTCCCAAGCTACCAGTGAGCCTCCTCGGTTCTCTCTGAGTGTTGCTCTCTGTTGTTAGCTGTTTGCCTCAATGACATCTAGGCCCTCATTGTCATACTCACATTCTTCTCCATCTATTCTTCTTTATATCACTTGCAAGTGGGCCCTTGAGGTCATACTCATAATAGCATTGCAAGTAAAAGTCTAGAATAGTAATTCCAGGGAACATTCCCTCTTTTCCATTTTTAGAAATTTTCATCATTTCATGTGAAAATCAAACTTCCGGATGTTCGTTCTCCTTCATACGAACTCAATTCCATCGATTATCGTTCCTAAATTCAAAATATCTCTATTGGTACTAATTTTATAATTTTTTGATTTTATTTGGATTTATTGTATTTGTTTGTCTCGTTTTATGCGTATAGAATTCAGCATTTCCAAAGTCAGCTTGGATTAGTCTGACATCTGCAAGAGTGTCACCATCCTTCAAAGAAGGCAAGTCATAGATATTTGTAGGATTGTAATGGCAATCAGAAGGGGGGGGGTGAATGATTGCAGCCAATTGACCTCCAAATCCAAACTCCTGCTTGTGTGCTAGAGCTCCTGGATTCCGCTCGGATGTTTCTTTGAAGAACTTCACAAAACCTTACCAAGAACTTCTTCAAAAGACTCTTCAAGCGCACAGGAAGAACAACAAATCAAGAGACAAAGTTGAACGAATCTGAACTTTATTTCTCAATTCTGATTTGTGTCTACAAAGTGCTCGGCAAGCACACCTCAAAGCCTCCAACTAGAAGACCTCTAAAAGTCTCACGTGACAAGCCTACGTGAAAGCCACGGTAAAAACAACGCTCAGAGCTCTGCCAAAAACTCCCGTATCAAAAACCATCTAGTTAGCTCCTAACCTCACCTCTATTTATACCATAGAGTCCTGGACGTGTCCTCTACGACATGGACACAGACTCTATCTCTAAGGGACCCGAAACCCTTTCAGACATGCGTTTTTTCAATCTCTAAATCTCTCTAGATACTGACACCTTCCATATCTTCAACACGTGAAGTAAGCCTCTAAGACTCCACCTCCTTGAGCTCCTCCACACACCATGCAACCCTTTGATCTCCACGTGCTCCAACGCAAGCTCAATCACCTCGTGACATCCACGACCTCCTAGACCTCAGATCTCCCCAATCCTAGTCCGAGTCCTCCTCGTCACGACAATAGTTGCCTTCACGCTCAACCTGCACATGCAAAGATCAAAGAAACCAAATCCGGCACAAGTTCTCCAAAACATGACCAACATTAGCACACAAACTCGTAAACATTATCATGCATCAAGTAACACAACTTAAAGCTCATGAATTTAACCAAACCTTTAGCTAATTCTCAAAAATCGAAACAATCCGAACACAATCGGTCATACCGCCATATTATTCCCGGTACTACCGCACACCGGTCGTACCGCGCGATACACACCGGTATTACCAATTTCTAAAGACAACAGAAACTTCCCAAAAACAAGCACTCTGCAAAAACCATACCGCTCTCAAACGGTATTACTGACATGCGGTACTACCTCTGTTCGACACGCGGTACTACCGATCTGCGGTCGTACCGCACCAAGCCGTGGTACTACCGTTTTTCACTTGAGCTCAAAACTCTCGAAAACATCTCCTTTGAAAATTCCATACCGCAACCTTGCGGTCATACCTTTGTTGCGGTACTACCGCCGTCAAAACAACGGTATTACCGACCTACTGTCATATCGTTCCACATCTGCGGTACTACCGTATTTCACTTGAAATCAAAGTGTCAGAAACACTCTCTCTGGAAAATCCTATCGCGGTACTACCGCCAACCATGGCATGGTCATACCGCTCTGCAAGAAATCCAATGTTCAAAACAAGTGTTCTGGTTTTTCCATACCGCCAAAAACAAGACGGTATAACTGATGTGCGGTATTACCACAAATTACCAAACGGTACTACCACACCACTGAAATGTGCAAAAGACTCAGAACCAAGCCCTGAGACACGTGGACGCTCCAGATGATTTGGCCGATCGGACCACGCTTCAAAACCGTCGGATTTTAAGAGCACTGTAGAAAGTCCGAACGTTCCCTTTGATTTCATCCGTCAGATTTCAATCCAAAGGCTCAGAATCCTTGAAGAGTTCGGACGGTCCGAACGTTCCTCTCAATATGAGTCGTCAGATCAAGATCTAACGATTCGAGCAAAACACGCATTCGGAACCTAGACAAACGGTACTACCGCTGCATAGTCGCGGTCATACCATACTCCGGTAGTACCTCATATTAAAAGCCGGTACTACCGCTTCAGAGAAAAACCAAAGTCCAAACACATGCCTTCTGGAATTTTTGTACCGTCAGCAATCACGCGGTTGTACCGTCCTGCGGTAGTTCCGTGGACAAAACGCCGATACTACCGCAAAACCTGACAAAGGCTGTTTTTCTACAGAATTCAACAAAACTCAAAAGCATGTTAGTATCTAAGATCACAAGCATGTTCCAAAAACAAAGTATTTATCTTAAAACACCAAGACTGAGTCTTTCTTATTGTCAATGTGTTCATCATCAAATATCATGACCAAAAACCTCCTGGTCTTAGAATCACCCCCTTGATGAATACATTGACAACACTTCCAGAACCAAGAGATGAATGTGCGTGACAGAAGGTGTCAATGTTTCAAAAACGCCAGGCAAAAGAAAGTTTGAAGAACAGCAGCTGAAAAAACTTACTTCAACACAAGTTGCAAATCTTTCTCTCAAATTTTCTCTCCCTTTGGCAATGTGATCATCAAGAGCTTGAAAGAAGGCGCAAGAAAAAGAAAAGTCCAGAAGCTTTGGGGATTAATGGATTAACCAAGCCATTTGGTTGAGTAGAGCTAACAGGATCATATAAATTGATATACCATATAGCAATGTCCAAACAAGTATTTTAAAATGATGAGACAATTTAGATTCATGACAGGTATGTCACTCAATGACTAAAAAGAGTATAAGATCACAAATAGAAGTCACCAAAAAGTGAGAGCCAAACAGTGAGGCCAACTTTAAATCTGGATGAGCTACCATCCTCATGTATCATCCTTTCGCTTCACTTTCAATTGTTATTTGCATGTGGCATGCTTGCAGCATACTTCTTCTCAAGGGTGGCATGCTTGAAGCATACTTCTTTTGATTGAAGCACTTTTTTTGTGCATTTTTTTTAAAAGATACATAGCTATGTATGGCATGCTTGAAGCACACTTCTTTTCATGTGAGCACTGTTATGTACCCCTTTTTTTGATTGTTTGATACACAGCTATGTATGACATGCTTGAAGCACACATCTTTTCAAATCCTTTTTCTCAACCTTTTTTTTCATAACATGCCAAATTGAGTGAGCAACACAGGATTGAAATGAGAGACATTCTTGCTTCAAATCCAAGATTTAAAAGAAGACTCGCAAACAAGCTTATCCTTTTCAATAGACATCAACAAGTGATACCAATAATCAAATTAGTCAAAGATTTCAGCCATATCATGTTGCAGTTCTTTATGCAGCAAGTTTATTAAAACCAGTCAAGATCAAAGCTACATAACATATGAATAAATATGATAAAGAGAGCTCTACTACTCTTTTTATTTCAATGGCTTGGACTTAATGAATTGTGAGACAATGAGAATAATCAAAGCTTCTGAAATTTTGATCAAACAGCTCCCCCTCAAAGTAAGCCCATAGGATGAACAACACCCAATTCACTCCGCAAATGAACAAAACGAGAAGTATCAAGTGGCTTAGTGAAAATATCAGCAAGCTAAAAATCAGTTTCAACAAAATGAAGAACAATATCACCCTTTTCAACATGATCTCTAAGGAAGTGAAATCTGATATCAATGTGTTTGGTTCTAGAATGTTGCACTAGATTCTTAGCAATGTTAATAGCACTAGTGTTATCATAATAAAAAGGAACAGTGCCAAATCTAAACCAAAGTCTATGAGAGTGGAAGAAATCCAAAGGACTTGAGAGCAACTAGCAGCAGCAGCAACATACTCAGCTTCAGCAGTTGATTGAGCAATAGAAGATTGTTTTCTAGAAGACAAAGACACTAATGATGTGCCTAAAAAGTGACATGTGCCAGATGTGCTTTTTCTATCAATTCTACACCCCGCAAAATCACTATCCGAATATGCACGCAAAGTTAGATAGGATGAAGATGAATAGAAAAGACCAAATTCTAAGGTTGATTGGAGATACCTGAGAATTCTTTTCACAGCCTGTCGATGAGATGCACGAGGTGAAGCTTGAAAACGAGCGCATCAACACACAACAAAGTGTATATCCGGCCTTGAAGCAGTCAAATAGAGTAGAGAACCAACCATACTCTTGTATTCTTTTTGATCCACTACCTCACCTTCTTCATCTTGGCTAAGAACAGTTGTAGACCCCATTGGTGTAGAAATGGGTTTGCAAGTTGCCATGTCAAAGCGCCTAAGCAGATCTTTAGTATACTTTGTTTGATGAATGAAATTGCCTTGTTTGGTCTGTTTTACTTGCAAGCCTAGGAAATAAGTTAACTCATCTCAAACTCCCTGCTCATAGTATCTGAAAACTTAGAAACCAAAGCATGAGAGGAGCCCCCAAAGATGATATCATCCACATAAATCTGAACAAGTAATAGATCATTGCCATGTCGAAAAGTGAACAGAGTTTTGTCTACCTTGCCCATTTAAAAATCATTTTTTAGCAGAAAAAGCTTGAGCCTCTCATACCAAGCTCTAGGAGCTTGCTTCAATCCATACAAGGCTTTTGAGAGTTTGTAGACATGATTAGAAAACTTAGGATTTTCAAAACCAGGTGGTTGCTTAACATAATCTTCTTCCTCAATGAAGCCATTAAGAAAAGCACTTTTAAGATCCATTTGGTACAGTTTGAAACCTTTAGATGCAGCAAATGCTAAGAGAATTCGAATAGCTTCTAGTCTGGCTACAGGAGCAAAAGTTTCACGAAAATCAAGACCCTCCACTTGAGAAAATCCCTGAGCAACAAGTCTAGCCTTATTTCTAACAACAACACCATCCTCACTTTGTTTATTTTTAAAAACCCATTTAGATCCAATTACATTATGTCCATGAGGAGGTTCAACTAAAGTCCAGACTTTATTTCGCTAAAAGTTTTCTAATTCTTTATGCATGGCAATGATCCAAGACTCATCAGATAAAGCGTGACTTACATCATTATGCTCAAAAGAGGCAACAAAAGCAGAATGAGCATGTAAGTCAGGAGAAGTAAACTTGGAACGTGTTACCCTTTCATGAATGTCACCAATCATCAGTTCTGGAGGATGAAGTTGCTGAATCCTCAATGGTGCAGATGGTTCTGAGTTGACTTCAACATTATGAACACCTTCGGCTATCTGTTCATTACTTGGTGGTGGCGCAACAACAATAGAAGGTGCATGATCATCAGCAGGTGATGGCATGAGAGATGAATTATCAAAATTAAAATCATCTTCTTCATTAAGGGATATGCTTTCGGACTCCCCCTGAACTTGTGTACCTGAAATGTCAGTTCTAGTACAAGGACTGACCTCATCAAAAGTGACCTCACAAGTCTCAACAATTTTGTTAGTTTCAAGGTTAAGCACTCGATAACCACGAGAATGAAGAGGATATCCAAGAAATATGCCATCTGTTGATCTAGACTCAAATTTGTCCAGATTACCATGTTTAAGAATAAAGCATTTACATCCAAAAATTCTGAAGTGAGAAACACTAGGCTTTTTGCCAAATCTCAGCTCATAAGAAGTCTTATGCAAAGAGGCTCTCAAAAATACTCTATTTGAAATATGACAAGCAGTTGAGATAGCCTCTGCCCAATACTTCCTAGGAGTGGCATGTTCATCAAGCATAGTCCTTGCCATCTCAACCAAGGTTCTATTTTTCCTCTCTACAACACCATTCTATTGTGGGACACGAGGAGAAGAAAATTGATGTTCCAAACCTTTTTTAGAGTAAAAAAGAAGCAAACAAGGAGTTCTTAAATTCAGTACCATTATTAATTCTTATTGCTTTCACAGCACCATGCAATTCATTGTTGAGTCTGAGAAATAAATCTTTGAAATGACCAAAAGCCTCAACTTTAGATACCATAAAGTACACCCAAGAGTATCTAGAGAAATCATCAACAATCATAAGAATGTACCACTTACCTCCAACAGATTGAACTCTAGAGGGACCTATAGTGTCCATATGCAACAATTGTCCAGGACCATCTGTGATAATTACAGAAATAGGAAAATGTGGAGCAGCAACCATCTTACCATGACTACAAGGAGAGCAAACCAAATCTTTATCTCCCTTAAGTTTAGGCAGCCCCCTAATGAGATCCATTCCACTAATTCGAACAAGATGATCAAAGCCAATATGTCCTAACCTACGATGCCAAAAGAAAAGATCCCTGGATTCGGAAGCTACGAAACATCTAACATTAGGTGAAAAGGAATGATTGAAATCAGCTTTAAAAACCTTCCCTAACCGAGAGATATTAAAGACAAGATCTCCAGAAGCATCCAAAACTCTGCAAACATGTTTCTTAAAGCTTACCTCAAGATTTTCTTCTATCAATTGTGAAACTGAAAGAAAATTGTACTTCAATTTACGTACCAAAGCAACATCTTTGAGTATGAATTTGTCATTAACACGCACTGTACCTTTTGCCATCACAATTCCAGTTGAAGCATCCCCAAAAGTAATCAATTCATCACTGGATGCCTTAGTGAGGGAGGAGAACCATTTTGAATCACCTGTCATGTGTTTGGAACATCCTGAATCTACTAACCATATGTTCCCCTTCTTCAACAGCTATACATACATTAAGAAAGTACTGGTCTCACAGTATTGGGGTTAGTAAGATACGACTTTGGAACCCAGTACTGAGAAACACATCGAACAGGAGCAACACGAGCATTTCTGTGTTTTGGAGTCTGACGGTCAGACCGCTGTTTAGGCGCCGGTATGACCGCTCGAGTAAAAGTTGCAGCAGTTTGTTTACTTGAGGCAAAACGATGATAAGGGACTTGAAAATATTTTCTTAGCCTATCTCTCTTTTTTTTCTTTGCTTTTTGAAAACAGTACTGAACCAAATGCCCTTCTTTTCCATAATGAGTACATTGATATTTGTCTTGATAAGAAGTTGCAGTTTTTCTTTTTACAGTACTCACTTTGATAGAAGGATCCTTTGCAAAACCAGCAGATTTAAACAAAACTTGTTTAGGTTCAGATTCAATTTCAAACTTTCCAGATTCAAGGAGCTTAAGAATTTTGGGAGGATGATTATTGGTATGCTCAGCAAAGTTAAATCCTAGACCTTGGCTTTTAGTACTGACTTTTGATCTGTCTAGAATCATGTTCAAATTTTTCTTGTCAAAAGAAAACCTTTCCAAAGTGTCCTTAAGATATTCATTTTCTTTAGCCAAAGTAGGACAGACTGTGCACTTAACAGATTCATTCAAGGTTTTCTTAGAAGCACTAGACAGAGCCAATTTTTTCCTTTTCAACAAACACATTTAGTTGTCTAGTTAAAGCTTCTATTTCAATAGTGAGCTTGGGACAGTTAGTGCAAGAAAGTGTCTCATGATAAAGCATCTGTTGAATGGATTCCTGAGATGACTTTAGTCTAGCTTCTAGCAATTCACAATTAGAGCAAGTTTTACTTTGAGCATTCAAAATACTAGACTCTAAACAAGTTGAACTAGACTTGAGTTTTTCAATTTCAACATATGCCAGTTTTAGCTTATCATCACAAGAATCATGCGCCAATTTTAGTTCTTCAAATTCAGCATGTATTGACCTAGCAATTTTCAGTTCAGAATGCAAAACTTGACAGGATTCACAAGATTCATCATCAGGAATAGCAGCCTTAAGCCTAATAATTTCAGAATTCAAGCTATCAATAACAAGGTCATGTTTCTTTACTTTCTTTTTGTATTTTTTAAGCTCATTTGTCAATTTGAGCACAACACGAGATAAATCAGCATAAGAGGGTTTTACCTCATCAGGGTCACTGTAGAGATCATCACTATTAAGTTCTTCACTGCTTGCCATAAAGCACATCCCTGTGAAGTCGACCTCTTTTGCCTTCTTGTTATCATCCTCATTGTCGCTTTCAAAATCAACATCACTCAATCCAATCTTCTCAAGTGCTGAGAGTACCTTGTTGACCGCCTTACGATAATTTTGCTTCTTGCTTGAATCAAACTTGAATTTTGAACGCCGAACTGGTGCTTTGTCATCTTTGGTCTCCTTACTTCTCAGCTTGGGACAATTCACTTTTATGTGGTTTAGATCACCACATTCAAAGTATCTAATTAGACCTCCTCTCCTTCTTGATCTGATATTGTTAATTGCTTTAGACACCCTGTTGGAGAATAGTACAGGCTGTTCTTCTGGAATTTCCTCCAATTATTCATCTAAAATAGCTCCCAAAGCAGAAAAAGAGAAACTAGAAGAACATGATGAACTGTCAGTTTGATTAGTTACTAAACCCAAAGAATTTGACTTATTTATCCTGGCCAAAATATCAATCTCATGTGTTTTCATCTTGGAATAAAGATCATTCGAGGTGAGTGTTTCTATGTTAACAGAATGATTGATGGTAGTGACTAGAACCTCCCAGACAGTCATATCCAAAGCATTTAAGATTTGATGAGCATTGTCAGAATCAGAATATATGACATCAACGGATTGCAAATCACTAACAATTTTATTGAAGCGATCAAAGAGATTCACCTGGTTTCATCTCAAATTTAGAATACTCCTTTTTAAGTTGATTCTGACGAACACCTTTAACAGATTTTGATCCCTCATGATAATCAGCAAGTGTAGTCCAAATCTTGTTAGTAGATTTAATATTAGCAATTCTGACAAACTCGTTTCTACTTAAGCCTTGCAACAATATATTTCTAGCTTTAGAATTAGCTTCAACATCAGCAGTATTATTGTTGGTAATAACAGCAGGTACCTCATAAGGATTTTCAACTTTTTGCCAAATAACATTACCTTGTGCTTGTAGAAAAACCTCCATGCGTGTCTTCCAGTAGATGTAATCTGATCCATCAAAATATGGTGGCTTGCTTGAGAACCGATCTCGATCTGATGCCATTGCAACCTTGCTCTGATACCACTTGTAGGATTGTAATGGCAATCAGAAGGGGGGGGTTGAATGATTGCAGCCAATTGACCTCCAAATCCAAACTCCTGCTTGTGCGCTAGAGCTCATGGATTCCTCTCGGATGTTTCTTTGAAGAACTTCACAAAACCTTACCAAGAACTTCTTCAAAAGACTCTTCAGGCGCACAGCAAGAACAACAAATCAAGAGACAAAGTTGAACGAATCTGAACTTTATTTCTTAATTCTGATTTGTGTCTACAAAGTGCTCGGCAAGCACCCCTCGAAGCCTCAAACTAGAAGAAGACCTCTAAAACTCTCACGTGACAAGCCTACGTGAAAGCCACGATAAAAACAATGCTCAGAGCTCTGGCAAAAACTCCCGTATCAAAAACCATCTAGTTAGCTCCTAACCTCACCTCTATTTATACCATAGAGTCTTGGACGTGTCCTCTACGACATGGACACGGACTCTATCTCTAAGGGACCCGAAACCCTTTCAGACACGGGTTTTTTCAATCTCTAAATCTCTCTAGATACCGACACCTTCCATATCTTCAACACGTGAAGTAAGCGTCCAGGACTCCACCTCCTAGAGCTCCTCCACGCACCATGCAACCCTTTGATCTCCACGTGCTCCAGCGCAAGCTCAATCACCTCGTGACATCCATGACCTCCTAGACCTCAGATCTCCCCAATCCTAGTCCGAGTCCTCCTTGTCATGACAATAGTTGCCTTCACGCTCAACCTGCACATGCAAAGATCAAAGAAACCAAATCCGGCAAAAGTTCTCCAAAACTTGACCAACATTAGCTCACAAACTCGTAAACATTATCATGCATCAAGTAACACAACTTAAAGCTCATGAATTTAACCAAAACTTTAGCCAATTCTCAAAAATCGAAACAATCCGAACACAATCGGTCATACCGCCATGTTATTCCCGGTACTACCGCACACCGGTCGTACCGCGCCATACACACCGGTATTACCGATTTCTAAAGACAACAGAAACTTCCCAAAAACAAGCACTCTGCAAAAACCATACCGCTCTCAAACGGTATTACTGACATGCGGTACTACCTCTGTTCAACACGCGGTACTACCGATCTACAGTCGTACCGCACCAAGCCGTGATACTACCGGTTTTCACTTCAGCTCAAACTCTCGAAAACATCTCTGAAAATTCCATACCGCAACCTTGCGGTCATACCTTTGTTGTGGTACGACCGCCGTCAAAACAACGGTATTACCGACCTACTGTCATACCGTTCCACATCTACGGTACTACCGTATTTCACTTGAAATCAAAGTGTCAGAAACACTCTCTCTGGAAAATCCTATCGCGGTACTACCGCCAACCATGGCATGGTCATACCGCTCTGCAAGAAATCCAATGTTCAAAACAAGTGTTCTGGTTTTTCCATACCGCCAAAAACAAGACGGTATAACCGATAAAGCAGTATTGCCACAAATTACCAAACGGTACTACCACACCACTGAAATGTGCAAAAGACTCAGAACCAAGCCCTGAGACACGTGGACGCTCCAGATGATTTGGCCGATCGGACCACGCTTCAAAACCATCGGATTTTAAGAGCACTGTAGAAAGTCCGAACGTTCCCTTTGATTTCATCCGTCAGATTTCAATCCAAAGGCTCACAATCCTTGAAGATTTCAGGCGGTCCGAACGTTCCCCTCAATATGAGTCGTCAGATCAAGATCTAACGATTTGAGCAAAACACGCGTTCGGAACCTAGACAAACGGTACTACCGCTGCATAGCCGCGGTCATACCGTACTCTAGTAGTACCTCATATTAAAAGCCGGTACTACCGCTTCAGAGAAAAACCAAAGTCCAAACACAGCCTTCCGAATTTTTGTACCACAAGAATCACGCGGTTGAATTGAATCTGCAGTAGTTCTCATGACAAAACGCAGATTACCGCAAAAACCTGACAAAGGTTGTTTTTCGATAGAATTCAACAGAACTCAAAAGCATGTCAGCATCTAAGATCACAAGCATGTTCCAAAGACAAAGTATTTATCTTAAAACACCAAGACTGAGTCTTTCTTATTATCAATGTGTTCATCATCAAATATCATGACCAAAAACCTCCTGGTCTTACAATTTTTGATCATGTTGTACCCATTTTTACAAAAGTATATTGTTTTATATCAACATGCATTGCTAATTTGATACCAATTATTTTCAGGAATAGTTAAAAACCTATTTGATAGTATGCCACCTTCAATAATTGTAATTAGTTCGACATTATTGTAATACCAGCATGGGAAACATAAGTATGCTTAGTCATGCTTTAGTTGTACAATGGGTTCCTTCACAATGATTAATCATGAAAATTTGACTTAATAAAATATGGAATTGTGGAGGGGCCACTTTTGTTAAAATTTGTTGTGACATGGCAAGGGTTGCCATTCGGCCGGGTTGAACAAAAATAGTTTCATACTCAAGCGAATGATCGTGCAGTAAAGGGGGTGGATTTGGGATGTGATTGCCTCGCTTGAGTAATCACTAAGGACTTAACTTTCTGCGCCATTGATCTGGGCCATACTGTACAACCACATGTCCAAGATAGGGTGGACCTGGCTAATTAATTAGCGATGTTTTGATTTGGTTCTGTTTGGGTTGTTTATTTGGCGCAAGAGGGGGGCAGTGTGGCGAAATATTAGCAAGCGGAACTGTGTCAAAATAGAACTTTATAAGAGCCTTGTGATAATCGTTTAGTCGCACACCTTCGGAAGTGTGTCAGACGGATATTATAAATTGATTATCTCTTGTGGGTCAAGCTGTACAACCTCTGCAGAGTGTTAAAAACTATTCGAATAGCCATGTCCCCAGTTATGGACAATGCCTGGTGATTTCACACGAGGGGTAGAGTTTTCATAAAAGGTTTGGGTGATTGAACGGGTAGTTCTGGTTGTTGGTTGGGAAGTGAACGCATAGTTCACTGGTTGTTTCAAAGCAATTGTCTATTTATTTATTATTCTTTTCGATTATGCTTTTCAATCTATTTACTATATTTACCATGAATATTACTTTCTGCAAAAATAACCATACAACTATTCCTTGTTCAAAGCCTTGCATGAATACTATTTGCATACATTTCCCTACGACTTGCCGAGTACTTTATGTACTCATGGCTTTGCTCCTTTGTTGATTAGTCGCTTAGAAAGAATCAGGGAATCCAGAGTTTTACGAGGAGGAGTACTTTGAAGACTATGCGAACTAGGATGCACTCCCCACTCGATTGCCTATGAGCATGTTGGATGGCTGCCACGAATTGTTTTCTTCCATTGCAAGTTTATTTATCTATCTTTAAGCCTTGCGTGGCAAACTTTGTAAACTTTAACCTTAAGGTTAGCTGCTTCTATCTAATAATAATTTGCTTATTTCTTAGCTACACTACAATAGGACTAGGTTATAGCAACACGTGTATGTGCTGCTATATCTACAAATATGTGTTGCTAAGATGGATAGCAACATATGTTATAAGTGATGTTGTTGGTCATGTTGCTGTAAAGTAGGTCTACTACAACACAAATTAGGTATTGTTATACAAAAGAAAATGTGTTGCAAAGTTGCAACACAATTTTTTATTTGTAATAACACATGTTTTTGAAACATAGCTAACACTTGTTAGCAACATATAATTGATATATTACAACACAATTTAGTATATAGGAAAAATACGGTTCATTTATGTGCTACGTATGTACAAATTATAATTGCTACAATTAATTTTTATTTGCTAATTAAGCAAGTCATATTGCAGAATGTATAACACAACTCAACATGATCAATGTTCAAAAGGTAGAATGCATTGCATTAAGGAAATAAATACAGGTATTGTTAACATCATTCCACGTTACAAAAACAACTAATTTATTGTCAAAACCAGAGCTTTGAACAAGAGTAAAATTTGAGTCCTAAAATGTAAAATCTAACTACTACTTTCTTTTCATCAATAGATCAAGAAGCAAGGATGTAAATATAATGAAAGACATGTGTAACTCACTAAAATTTAATGACATCGTTTAGCAAAGCTATGCCCACCATCATCTATGAAAATTAACACTGATCAGTAAAGGTTCCACTCCTAGTGATTTCACGGTTCTTTCTTGTGGTGAACAATGTAGTAGCTCGAAAGTTTTCTAATGATTGTGTTAAAGAGGCACACTTACTTGATTACTCCAAAAAATAAACAAAAAGTGAAACTGAAACTGACAGCAAACTATAAACTAAATGAGCCCTATAGTTTTGACAAAATGCAGACTGCAAACTAAAACTAGAAAATTCTGTCATCAGTTATCAGTTCCCACATTGAAACTAGAAAATTCTATGACAAGATCTATATATACATTGCATCCTTCCCGCCTTGAGTCTAAAGTTGTAAGGACCTTACCCGAGAGCTCCTGGAGGGGTCTTCCAAGACCACCCAGGAGGTCCAACAGGACCACCCGTGAGGTCTGAGAGGTCCTCCATGACCACCCAGGAGGTCTCCCAGGACCACCCGTGGAAAGCCTCCAGGACCTCCCAGGAGGACTCGAAGGTCCACCTAGAGGTCCTCTAGGATCACACGGAGGTCCTGCTCAGGCACCATGAGCTAGTCCCGGGATCGCTTGGCTAGCTCGCATGCATCGCATAATGGTGCAATCAAGACCAAACCACAAGCTCAAAGATGAAGCAGACAAATTAATATTAACATAAGCAAAAGACCTTATGGTCAAGCTGTTTACAGGGGTGCCTCACTGGGCTTACAACCAAAAGAGATAACAGCAGCGGAAAACACAAAAGCGCAAGGTCCATTCCACCAGCCTCACAGGCCATCGAGTGGTGGACGTCCTTAAGTCGCAAGGTCTTCATAGAGCTCCTCTTCATAGAGCATTGTGCTCCCTAGGTCACCCTCCTCTGCTGATCAAACAGAGGGCGCAAAGCCATGAGTACATTGAATGTACTCAGCAAGTTATAGGGGATGCATGCAAATATTAATCATGTAAAGCTTGACAAGGAGTGGCTCCAAGGTTAGTTTCGCAGAAAGCAATATTTGCAAGAGATACATTAAGTAGATTTCAAAGCACAAGCTGAAAGAAAAAAACAAGAAGCAAGTTCTTTGAAAACACTTGTGGACACCCTATCCAAAACCGAACATCACTGTGATCACACTGATCACAGCTCGGGCTACACCAAACCGCACAAGACCAGCTCAAAACCCACCACAAATTCTTTTGAAAAGTCTACCCCTTGCGTGAAATCTCAGGGCATGACCATAAACGAGGCCGCGACTATTCGAATAGATCTTACACTCTGCAGAGGTTGTACACTTTACCCACAAGAGGTGATCGCTTGATACGACACACGTTTCCTTGGACATGCGAATCAAGTGGAGACCACCACCAGGTCTTTACAAAGGTCCACTTGACACGGTTCTGCCCTCGCTAAGGTTTCACCGCCCCGGCCCCCTCTTGCGCTATTCCCATCAACATAGAACCGACTCAAGCTTCTCTAATTATTGCACCCGGTCCACCCCATCCTGGACATGTGGTTGCACAAGGTGACCCAGATCAATGGTTCAAGGTTAAGTCCTTAGTTGGCTGCTCAGGCAAGTCATTCCACAACCCAATGTGCTTCCTGCACCCGCACTAACCACCATCCAACCTGCCCGAGCATAAAACCTTTAGGGTTCCTCCCGGCCCAAGGACCACCCTAGTCCTGGCACGACAATTTCATCGAGTGGCATTGCCACGGATCCATAGTTCTTTAGTCATATTTTAACAATTAAGAATCATGAAGTTGATACCATCGCAAGCTACAACATGGCTAAGCATAAGACGTACCCATGTTGGTAATTCAACAGAGACCAACAACCAAAGCCCATCCTAAAGATGTCAAGGAAACATGTCAACATGTATGTCTCAAATAACCAAGGGTGTCTTTAATGGCAAGAGAGCATATAACTACTCCCAAAACCATTTGTAAACAAAAAGCCATGCATGATAAGTTAAAACAATATACATTTTTGCAAAGATGGGTTCAACATGATCAAGGTCTATGACTTTCCTTCGATGAAGAACTGAGAAGCTTCTATTGATGTGGCCGGGTCCAAGAACTCCTCTGTGAAACCGGGATCTACACGTTCAAGAGAGCCAAAATAAGCAAAGCAAACTCCAACAAGAAGATCAAAAGGACTCACCAAGTAAGAGCCAAAGAAAGGTTACAAAGAAGATGAAAACCAGAGCTTGAATTGCTCAAGGAGGGCTCAGACGAGGGAGGTCTAGCTCAAAGGAGGTGGTCCAAGGTGCAGGGTGGCAAATAGAGGCCAGGGAGCTCTCTCGGGTCCTTTTATAGGCACGGGAGACTCTAGGAGGAGGACATTGCATTAAATGGCACACGACGGGAGCGGGTGATGGAGGGAAATAGGGCAACTGAAGGAAGTGACCCAAGAGGGAAACGTGGTACTACAGAAGCAACCGCAATAAATACTTTTAGACTTTGGCTCTCGCAGTACACAATGGGAGGAAAAAGAAAATGAGTAGGAACTGACAAGCTGCCAGTCAAACACATGAGGCTGACCCAACCCATAGGGGAGGTCCAAAAGGGGTGGTCTTTGCAAAAGGAGCGGTTGCGACCAACGGGGTGGTCGTGACTCCCAGGGGTGGTCATGACCCACGGGAGGTCATGACCCACGGAGGTGGTCTTTGCGAAATAACCACAAGAAGTCCTGAGGACAAGGCGATCCTGAGGAGGTCCTAACAGTCATATCAAATTAGGGGAGGTCCTAACGGTCAGTCAAAATAGGGAGGTCCCTGACGGTACGATCTTTCAAGGAGGTCCCGACTACGATCAAAATAGGGAGGTCCCGACTACGATCAAAATAGGGGAGGTCCTGATGGTTGGATCTCTCAAGGGGAGGTCCTGACGGTCAGATCAAAATAGGGGAGGTCCTGACGGTCAGATCAAAATAGGGGAGGTCCTGACGGTCAGATCAAAAATAGGGGAGGTCCTGACGGTCAGATCAAGGGGAGGTCCTAGCGGTCAGATCAAAATAGGGGAGGTCCTGATGGTCAGATCTCTCAAGGGGAGGTCCTGATGGTCGGATCAAAATAGGGGAGGTCCGCGATAGCGAGATAAGGCACAAAGGAGCGGGAGCTGTTGGATTACAATGAGCGGGTCAAAACGATTGGGCCGTTCAGACCATCCGAAGCTACCACTCGATCTTGGCCACTCAACTAGATCGGGCGGTCCAAAATGATGGGAACGTTCGGACCGAGCGAACGCTACATCAGATCAAGGCCGTCCAAAAGAAATCGAAGGGTTCAAAAGGATTCGAACGTTCGGACCGTCTAAACGTGTTGACAGGATCAAACCGACCAACACAAATTGAACGTTTCAAAAGCGATGAAGGTCAAAATCGAGCGGGAGGTCCGATCGGGCACAAGGGAGGTCCAAAGGAAACACACAACCCTGAGTTTGGATTTTCGGTTAACAAGGACATTTGAAACACAAACCCGAGCTTGGACCTAAAGGAAGATTCAAGCACAGGGGAGGTCTGGGACCTAAGGGAGGTCCAAACACAGGGGGGGTCTGGGACCTAAGGGAGGTCCAAACACAGGGGGGTCTGGGGCCTAAGGGAGGTCCAAACACAGGGGAGGTCTAGGACCTAAGGGAGGTCCAAACACAAGGGAGCCAGAGAAGGAAAACGAAAGCCAAAGAGCACTAACAACTCAAGATCGACCAAAAAGGTTAATTGGAGTTCAATTTATTCAAGTTAAATCTCTAAATTTCCAAAATTCCAGGTTAAGCTTGAGCAAAAGACAGAACCAAATGGTTACTTTTGAGTTTTGAAATTTTTTCAAAAAGGCTCCGAAAATTGGGATGTTACAAACCTACACCCCTTAAAGGGAATCTTGACCCTGATATTCAAGCTGGCCAGAGAACAGGTTGGGAAACTCGGCCTTGAGGTCCTCTTCGCATTCCCAAGTTGCTTCTTCTTCAGAGTGGTTGCTCCACTGGACTTTGCAGAACCTGAGGATCTTGCTTCTTGTCACACGCTCGGATACTTCTAGAATCTTGATGGGGTGCTCTTTGTAGGAGAGGTCTTCTTGGAGGTCTACGGTCTCCAAAGGCATCTGCTCTTCTGGAACACGCAAGCACTTCTTCAATTGAGACATGTGAAAGACGTTATGCACACTAGATAACTGGGGTGGGAGCTCCAATTGGTAGGTAACTTCTCCTCTTCTGGCTAAGATTGGAAAATGTCCAATGTACCTTGGTGTAAGCTTACCACTGACTTTGAAACGGTGCAGCCCTTTGAGAGGTGACACCTTGAGGTACACATGGTCTCCAGGAGCAAAGGTCAAGTCTCGACAATGATTGTCCGCATAGCTCTTTTGTCGGGTCTGAGCAGCCTTCAACTTTTGCCTTATTGATCTCACTTGACTTTCGGCTTCTTTGAGGAGGTCTGGCCCGAGCACTTGACCTTCACCAACTTCTGTCCAGTACAAAGGTGTCCTACACTTCCTTCCATAAAGAGCTTCAAAGGGGGACATTTGAAGACTCGATTGGTTGCTATTGTTGTAGGAAAACTCAGCACAGGGTAGCATCCGATCCCAGCTGCTTTGGTTCTCTAGAGCGTAGGCTCTCAACATGTCTTTAAGGATTTGGTTGACTCTTTCAGTCTGACCATCTATTTGCGGGTGATATGCTGTGCTGTAATTGGGGTCTATGCCCTGGACCTCATGTAGTTTCTGCCAAAACCGAGAGGTGAATTGGGACCCTCGGTCTGACACAATTTTCTTTGGTACACCATGCTGACACACAATTCTTGCCATGTACAGCTCAGCCAACTTGTCTCCAGAGTAGGTGGTCTTCACAGGAATAAAGTGGGCTACCTTGGTTAACCGATCTACAACCACCCAAATTGAGTCATACCCAGCTTGGGTCCTAGGCAAGCCCGTGATAAAATCCATCCCATCCTCTTCCCATTTCCACTCGGGTATGGGCAAGGGTCTCAAAAGACCTCTAGGTCTTTGATGCATGGCCTTAACCTTCCGACAAACATCACATTGAGCCACATACTCTGCTATCTCTCGCTTCATACTAGGCCACCAATATATGCCTTTGAGGTCTTGATACATTTTGGTGCTCCCAGGGTGAATAGAAAACAAGGCTTCATGTGCTTCTTTAAGGATCAACTTTTTGAGCTCTCTCTGGTCAGGAACACAAATCCACTTGTCAAACCACAGAGTGCCTTGCTCATCTTCTAAAAATCTTAAGGACTTCCCTTTCTTCATGCTGCTCTTGATCTCCTTAAGGTTTGCATCTTCTTCTTGAGCTACTCGGATCTGCTCTTGAAGAGTGGGTTGCACTTCCAGTGCAGCCAAATGACCTTCTTCTACCAACTCAAGCTTGAGTTTCTGGAATTCTTCATGCAGGGCCAGCTGACTTTCCTTGATCATCAATGTGTTGCAGTAGACCTTCCTACTTAAAGCATCAGCTACCACATTGGCCTTTCTAGGGTGATAGTGTATTCTCGAGTTGTAGTCTTTGATCAGCTCCAACCATCTCCTTTGCCTCATATTGAGGTCCATTTGAGTGAAAATATATTTCAAACTCTTATGGTCAGTGTACACTTCGCAACGATTACCAATGAGGTAATGGCGCCAAATCTTCAAGGCATGCACCACTGCTGCTAACTCAAGATCATGAGTGGGTAATTAGCTTCATGGGGCTTCAACTAACGAGAGGCATAAGCTATAACTCTCCTTTCTTGCATAAGAACACAGCCAAGACCTTGATGTGAGGCATCGCAGAAAATTTCAAAGTCTTCTCGGACATCAGGCAAGATCAACACTAGGACTGTTATCAAACACTTCTTTAGCTTTTAGAAGCTCTGCTCACATTCAAGTGTCCAGACATACTTCTTTTCCTTCTTCAATAGCTGAGTAAGAGGTCTTGCTATTCTGGAGAATCCTTCTATAAACTGACGGTAATAACCAGCTATCTCGAGGAAACCTCTGACCTGAGGGACTAATTTGGGTGACTCCCAATTGAGGACATCTTTAACTTTGCTCGGGTTGACAACAACTCCTTCGGCAGACAAGACATGTCCCAAGAAGGTAACTTTCTTAATCCAAAATTCACACTTATTGAATTTGGCATCAACTTCCTTCATCCAAAATTCACACTTATTGAATTTGGCATAGAGTTGATGATCTCTAAGCTTGTTCAAGGCAAGGCGAAGGTGCTCTTCTTCGCTCTTAGAGTATACTAGGATGTCATCAATAAAGACAATGATGAACTTATCTAGATACTCCATAAACACTTTTTTCATCAAGTTCATAAAGTAAGCAGGGGCATTGGTGAGCCCAAATGACATAACTGTATACTCATAGAGTCCATATCGGGTTGAAAAGGCTGTCTTGGGTATGTCTTCTTGACGGATCTTCAATTGATGGTAACCCGATCTCAAATCTATCTTGGAGAACACTCCAGCTCCTTTCAACTGATCGAACAAATCATCAATTCTTGGCAGGGGGTACTTATTCTTGATGGTAACTTCATTGAGTGCTCGATAATCCACACACATCCACTGTGTACCATCCTTCTTAGCTACAAAGATTACTGGAGCTCCCCAAGGTGAGGAACTCGATCTGACAAAGCCCCTAGCTTGCATTTCCTCAATCTGTTGTTTCAACTCAACCAAGTCATTCACAAGCAAACGGTAAGGTCTCTTGGAAATTGGAGCAGTTCTAGGGACCAAATTGATGAAAAATTCTAAACCTCTGTCAGGAGGCATCCTAGGTAACTCATCTGGGAAGACATCTGGAAACTCACAGACCACTAGCACATCTTCAACCGAAATTGCCTTGATGTTGCAGACCACTGCTTCTCCAAGCTTTCCCAAGGAGGCTAAAAATCTCACTCTAATTCCCACTAGACTGACCATAGTGATGCTTCTATTTCCACAATCCGACACGGCTTGGTGATCAGTAAGCCAATCCATGCCCAAAATCACATCCAAGAACTTGGTATCAAGGATGATGAGGTTGGCTAAGAATTCTTCCCCTTCTATGGTCACCTTAACTTGTGGGCAACCCTGGTTCGTGTTTAACTCCGAACTGGGGGATTAAACCAACAAGGAGGTCTTAAGAGCAAAAACTTCCAATTGGTGCTTTGTAGCAAAACTTCGAGAAACAAACGAATGGGAAGCTGTAGAATCAAACAAAATGGTTGCAGGTGCTGAATTTACAAGGAACTTACCCAACACTACATCCGGGGCTGTTTGGGCTTCTTCCACTGTGACATGGTTCACTCGGCCTCTCCCAAAGGGCTGGGAGGTCTTTACTGGGATAGCAGAGGCTGGAGGCACTCCACGTCCTGGCACAGGTGCTCCGGTTGGAGGGGCTGCTGGGTTAGACTTGGCCAAAGCTGAGGCTTGCTTCAGTGGGCAATTACTAGCATAATGTCCCAACTGGTTTTAGCTATAACTTGTGATTCCAGCAGCATAGTTGTTGCTTCTTGGGAGCTGGTTGGCAGTGCCATGGTTGTTGATGTTGGCATTGTCGTTGGAGCTGCGAAACACAGGAGCAGCAGGGCGAGGGGCAGCCGCAGGAGCTCTGTAGGTGGCTTGAGGAGCAAACCGAGCAGGAGGTTGAGCATTGGTCCTAGCTCTTTGGGGGTGACCTTGGTGTGCACTTGGCTGAGACATCTTCCTCTTGTATGACTTTGAAAGTTCCCGACGAGAATCTTCTATGAGCAAGCTCTTGTTCACAAGCTGCTGAAATTCTGCATAATCGTGGCCGACAACTTGGACCTTTAAACTGGGATTAAACCCTTTCTTAAACCTCTTCTGTCTTGCATCATCAGAGGCAATATCCTCTGGGGCATAACGTGCTAGCGGAGTGAATTTATTAAGGTATTCACTCACTATCAGGCTCCCTTGCTTTAGCTCACGGAACTCATTTATCTTCATCTCCACCTTCCCATCGGGGATATGGGAACGGCGAAAAGCTTTTGAAAATTCTGCCCAAGATACGCTCTGGTGGTTCGCATGAGCAGCACAATAATTCTCCCACCATTCCAAGGCGGCACCTTCCAGCTGATGTGAAGCATACAAGACCTTCTCACGATCATCACACCGAGTGATGGTGAGCTTCCTTTCAGTAAAATGCAGCAAATCATCCACGTCTAATGGCTCGGAGGAGCTGGAGAAAGTAGTAGGGCGGGTCCTCAAGAATTCTATTTGGATTGAGGAAAAACTGGGGGTGGCGGTGGTGACACAACAGCTGCTTGAGTCTGATTCAGCATGGCAAGGAGGTCAGCAGAGGTCTGATTTTGTTGAGCTACTATCTGACTCATACTTTTCATCATTGCACTCATCATTTGTGTTTGGGCTACCGTAAACTATCCCAAACCTGGGTCTGTAGTTGCTGGGGGAGGAGGTGGCGATGGTGATGACAAAGAAGGGTCCACTGGCTCATCCTGACCTGGCGAGTGGCGAGTCCGAACCATCTACACACAACCTCTCAGGCTTAAGAGATAAGAAGAAGAAATCATACTGGTTAAGAGGGAAAAGCACAGAGAAGATCAAGACCAAGAGAAAGAAAACAACCTAGGGGGAAAAAGGCAGGTTAAACCCGAAAGAACCAGTAGCCGAAAGCTACTGAGAGCAAAGAAAACTCAACCAAAAGGTCCTACTTTTGGGACTAATCGTTACAGGAGCTAAAAGGGCAGCCTATCAACAACACTTCTAGACTCACCTATTGGGGTAGACACTCAAAACCAGGCCCAATCCTATTGAGGTTATTGGGATAAGAGGGATCAACTTTAATTTGCTAACATGGTTTAGAGGAGACAAGGCATAAAGATCTATGAACAAGGTGAGAAGAGAAAATAGAACAAGATAAGAATAGAACAGAATAAGATGAGAGAAGAAATACTACTCAAGTTACTCCATTGGTTTGATTTAGAAAATAAAATTTTTAAGACTTTGACTAAACGACCATGCTAACTAAGGTTACACCCAACAGTCGAGGAAAGCTCTGATACCACCTTTGTAAGGACCTTACTTGAGAGCTCCTAGAGGGGTCTCCTAGGACCACCTAGGAGGTCCAACAGGACCACCCGTGAGGTCTGAGAGGTGCTCCATGACCACCCAGGAGGTCTCCTAGGACCACCCATGGAAAGCCTCTAGGACCTCCTAGGAGGACTCGAAGGTCCACCTCGGGGTCCTCCAGGATCACACAGAGGTCCGGGCTCTATGCACCGTGAGCTAGTCCTAGGATCAGTTGGCTAGCTCGCACAGACTCCACAATGGTGCAATCAAGACCAAACCACAAGCTCAAAGATGAAGTAGACAAATTAATATTAACATAAGCAAAAGACCTTATGGTCAAGCTGTTTACAGGGGTGCCTTACTGGGCTTACAACCAAAAGAGATAACAGCAGCGGGTCACCCTCCTCTGCTGATCAAACAGAGAGCGCAAAGCCATGAGTACGTTGAATGTACTCAGCAAGTCATAGGGGATGCATGCAAATATTAATCATGTAAAGCTTGACAAGGAGTGGCTGCAAGGTTAGTTTTGCAGAAAGCAATATTTGCAAGAGATACATTAAGTAGATTTCAAAGCACAAGCTGAAAGAAAACACACAAGAAGCAAGTTCTTTGAAAACACTTGTGGACACCCTGCCCACAACCGAACCTCACTGTGATCACACTAATCACAGCTCAGGCTACACCAAACTGCACAAGACCAGCTCAAAACCCACCACAATTCTTTTGAAAAGTCTACCCCTTGCGTGAAATCTCCGGGCATGACCATAACCGAGGTCGCGGCTATTTGAATAGATCTTACACTCTGCAGAGGTTGTATACTTTACCCACAAGAGGTGATCGCTTGATACGACACACGTTTCCTTGGACGTGCAAATCAAGTGGAGACCACCACCAGGTCTTTACAAAGGTCCACTTGACACGGTTCTGCTCTCGCTAAGGTTTTGCCGTGCCAGCCCCCTCTTGTGCCATTCCCATCAACACAGAACCGACTCAAGCTTCTCTAATTATTGCACCCGGTCCACCCCATCCTGGACATATGGTTGCACAAGGTGACCCAGATCAATGGTTCAAGGTTAAGTCCTTAGTTGGCTGCTCAGGCAAGTCATTCCACAACCCAATGTGCTTCCTGCACCCACACTAACCACCATCCAACCTGCCCGAGCATAAAACCTTTAGGGTTCCACCTGGCCCAAGGACCACCCTAGTCCTGGCACAACAATTTCATCGAGTGGCATTGCCACAGTTCCATAGTTCTTTAGTCACATTTTAACAATTACGAATCATGAAGTTGATACCATCGCAAGCTACAACATGGCTAAGCATAAGACGTACCCATGTTGGTAATTCAACAGAGACCAACAACCAAAGCCCATCCTAAGGATGTTAAGGAAACATGTCAACATGTATGTCTCAAATAACCAAGGGTGTCTTTACTGGCAAGAGGGCATATAACTACTCCCAAAACCATTTCTAAACAAAAAGCCATGCATGATAAGTTAAAACAATATACATTTTTGCAAAGATGGGTTCAACATGATCAAGGTCTATGACTTGCCTTCGATGAAGAACTGAGAAGCTTCTATTGATGTGGCCGGGTCCAAGAACTCCTCTGTGAAACCGGGATCTACACGTTCAAGAGAGCCAAAATGAGCAAAGCAAACTCCAACAAGAAGATCAAAAGGACTCACCAAGTAAGAGCCAAAGAAAGGTTACATAGAAGATGAAAACCAGAGCTTGAATTGCTCAAGGAGGGCTCAGACGAGGGAGGTCTAGCTCAAAGGAGGTGGTCCAAGGTGCAGGGCGACAAATAGAGGCTGTGGAGCTCTCGGGTCCTTTTATAGGCACGGAGACTCTAGGAGGAGGACATTGCATTAAATGGCACACGACGGGAGCAGGTGATCGAGGGAAATAGGGCAAGTCAAGGAAGTGACCCAAGAGGGAAACGAGGTACTGCAGAAGCAACCGCAATAAATGCTTGAAGACTTTGGCTCTCACAGTACACAATGGGAGGAAAAGGAAAATGAGTAGGAACTGACAAGCTGCCAGTCAAACACATGAGGCTGACCCAACCCAGAGGGGAGGTCCAAAAGGGGTGGTCTTTGCAAATGGTGCAGTTGCGACCAACAGGGAGGTCGTGACTCCCGGGGGTGGTCGTGACCTACGGGAGGTCATGACCAACGGAGGTGCTCTTGGCGAAATAACCACAAGAAGTCCTGAGGATTGCCCATACTAGAATTGATGGGTCTTTACATCCCACTCCCGTGGGCGAATCATGAACAATGTATGAATGAATGAATACATGAATTTGTAAGAAGAAAACTCAAGAAGCATGATTCACATACATGAAACGAAATAGAAATCAATAAAACCTACTCACAGACCACAGCACTCAGTCATGGCATGAACATAAAACACTATGAACAAACAATTGCAGTACATTACACATTGTACTTGCCCATATGGGAATAATGGGACTTCACTACCCACTCTCGTGGATGAACATGAAAGTAGGAACGAATGAATATATCGAACGTAAACGTACCACCGAACAATCATGGTTCATCAATTATGAAGGGAAACAAGAAATACCGGAATTACCCATTACATAATCACCAATCAAGTGGAATAAATCAATAAACAAGACAATTCAATTGTACTTGCCTTTCAAACTACGATGCGTTAGGAGGCAAGGACGAAGCCACTAATCTTGAACCCTCTCCTCCTACACAATTGAATTACTTGAATATGAAACAATGTGAATAGGACGCTACTCGAAATGCTTAATCGCATCAACCTAAACCCAAGGTTCACATGGTTGATCTATCCAATTAACCCGTCTGTTTAACAGGACGACAGACTGGACAGCGGTACTAAACACATTATAACTTTTGATCTGAGACTCGAAACGGAGTGAGCTTAGATCCTATGGAAATATAATGAAAATATCCATATTAAACAAGCTGGGTGCATCCTCTAATTCGGCACAAATAATTAAGCTAACAATTAGATAGAAGCCTATTACAGAATCTGCCTAGCAGAAATAGACAGCAGTAAAGAAATAATCATAATTTTTGTTCTACAAATCCAAAAAGGATGTTCTTTATCAATCCGGAAAGATGATGAAATTATATTCAGGAATCTTTTTGGGCAATAAGTCTGAATCTGATCCTAACCAAATCATATTTTAATAAACATCTTGACTGATAATTCTCGTCAGATTTTCAGGACAGCAGGAAAGAATCTATCATAACGTTTGAACCGTAACTCAAAATTGAGTGATCTTGGAGGCTACGGAAAGCTAAGAATGAATCCCACATAACTTTAGGAGATGGGAACCTCAAATTCGTAATCTAAACACATGAAAACTGTCGTGCAAGATACTGGACAGAACTGATCTAATTGCAGCAGGAAATCGATCTACTTAAACGTAATAGATTTCGCATCTAAAACGATACAAACAGTGAAGAAAACCCTTTGTTATCCTTGAAGATCACGGGAAGATGAAGAACGACCCCCACGAAGAAGATCTTCTTCCTCTCCTCCCCCCCTCTCGAATGAATTGCAGTCCTAGGGTCATCCTCTCCTCCCTTCACTTTGGCCAGCAGCAAGGAGCACCGATGGCGAGGAGGGGAGGCACCAATGACAGGGGCGTCGCCAAGGGGAGATGGGGCTGCGCCTAGGACAGGAGGAGGTGGCGGATTGGACTGATGGTGGCGGCTAGGGGAGGGAAAGGGGAGAGGTGGAGGCGCATGGCGGGAGAGGAGGAGGCCGGTTAGGGTTAGGAGGTGGGGAGGGCGCCCCTCCCTCTTGGCCGGCCCAACATTGGCCTTTTGGGCCAAGGCCCAAGCCCAGGTTGGCGATTCTTTACAGAAAAACCCTTTTCAATTGATTATTCTCTCTTTTCTTTATTGCATTTTGTCGAACCCGGGAGCGAAGGATCCCGAATTCTCTGTGTTCATACACTAGTCCAGGATTTCTAGTGTACACAGTTAAACAAAAGTGATAATCAAAACATATCACGCATTTTATTAATAATTATTCAGAGTTTATTAGAAACGGGCCTGAGGCCAAATAAAGTAAAACACAGCGGAAATAAATTAGTAGTAGTAGACCCAACGATTCACCACAGGCAATCGTCTGGGGGAGCGTGGCCTAAGCATCGATGTCCTCACCGCCTTGATAGAAGTCTTTCCTAATAAAGATTATTCAAAGAAGAGTAAGCACTACCACTTGTGCTTGCAAGTTACACCGTAAAGTAATGATTGAATGCATGCATAAAGTGAGCAAAGGGTAATGGCGGGGTTTATTTGCATAAGACAAAGATTTTCAGTTTAAATACTCTTAGTGATTTCCAAGGCCATTTTAGAATAAGATCAAAATCATATTTCAATTTCTCAATGTCAAGTGTAGGATGAACCTCCATACACAAATGGTGAAGGACTACCCCTTACACCAAAGCTTCGCCTAATCCCTTTTTATAAACCAGTGACAAAGTCTTTTCAAACAAAACCAGAGACTAACTTTGAGTGGCTTCATTAAGCACGTCCATGACCGTGGACACGGCTATTCAATAGATTAATACTCGCAGAGTTGGTACAGCTTTACCCACAAGAGATAGTTTGCTTATTATGTCGGCCAATACACGCTCAGAGGCGTGCGACTAAGCAGCTATCACGAGGCCTTTACCCTACACTATTTCAACATAATTATGCCCGCTAAGGTTTCGTAATCGAAGGCTTCGCACCAACGACTACCCCCTCTTGCGCCATGTGGGTATCATTAATAAGTCTTCACGACTCCCACATCTTTCCAAGACATAAACATGGTGAGATACTATAGCTTATTTGGCCAAGTCTGTCCCATTCCGCACTTGTGGTGGTACGAGTTTGGCTTAACATCCATGCCCGCAGACCGGTCCTTACATGGTGGGTGACTTCAAAACAAACCCTCGGTCTCAAACATTCATCAGATTGAGCCCGCATGAACTTGCACCCACCAACAATCCAATTCACCCAAGTCTAAACCAATTTCATTTATTTTTATTTTGTCAAGACATTTTCCAATCATCTATGGTAAAAACAATACCATAGATTCTTTTTCAAAACAACTTTATATTTTGGCAAAATTCCCAAATCATCTTTTGGTCTAAGCAATGACTAAACATAAATATCTTAATTATTTTACTAAGGTGACAAGGGCATGGCATTCCAAGCATCAAGATTGGCTATACAAAGGAATTGGCATAACTAAGAATTAAAACAGGAATTTAAAATACTTGGATACAAATATGCATGCAATAATAACTTTAAAAACAGAATTAATTAACTTTGAAATACTGGGATCAAGATGGTCAAGAATGTAACTTGCCTTCGTTGAAGTCTTGAGATTCTAAACCCTCTGAAAGATCTACCTCTCCAGAATCGTCAAACTCTATACGCGAGAGTATGACAAATTCAAATGAAATTCAAATAAATCCAAAAAGACAAATCAAATTAACTCCAAATGAAATAATTTTAATTTATTTAGCTAGATAATAATTTTCTAAGATTTTAGCAATTTGAATCACTCAATTTGAAGTTGTGGTTCAAAAGATATGAATTTTACAAGTTTTAGTCTAAATTTGATATTAAAAGAATTTCTAAAATTTAAATACAGATTCAAAATAACTTCAAATTAAATAATTTTGGTTTAGTTGGCTAGATAATGATTTTATATGAATTTAGAAATTTGAAACACCCAATTTGGAGATTGGATGCAAAAGTTATGAATTTTAGAAGTTTAAACCTAAATCAAATTTAAATGAAATTCGGTTTATTTTTCTAAAGGAAAATCCATTTATTATGTAAGTGGCGTCACCACAGTGTTTCGGGATTTAAAAGAATTTAAATTAATTTCGACATGTGGGCCCCATGTGTCATAGACATGGCTTACGTGGACTAAGTCCACGGGACCTATGAACCTAGGGGTTGTGCCACGTGATGGGGGTGAGGTGATGTGGCGCCACGCAGTAGCCACATCAGCCCTTGTTGATGTGGCGATGTGGTGGCAATGACGTGGCGAACCACGCCACCGACAAGGCGCGAGGTCGGTGGCGAAGCTCGCCGCGGCGTTTCACGTCATGGCGAGTCGTGGTGGGTGATACCAAAGAGAGAGGATGAGATGGGGTCCTGATGCGCTACCTTGGGGCGGCGGAATCGACGTTTTGGTCGTTTGCGGCGAGGTTGGCGGCGCTAGGGGTCGTCGACAAGGAAGAAGCTCGGGGTCTTGGGACCTGGATGAGCGCACGAGCCATGATGTCGGTGGTCTCAGAGGTGTGGACGGTGGGGCTCGCGGGGACGGTGGTGCGGAATCGAGAAGAAGTGAAGCTTCTCACGCCGTGAGAAACTCCAAAATTGGGGTGCTAGGAGGAGGAGGAGGGCAATGGATGGTGGCGCCAGGCGTGGGGAGAAAGCGCACGGGGCTCCTTTATATAGGGCGGGGGGGCGAGCTACGTAGATCATGAAGGTCGCCCGGGTCCGTGGCGGAATCAACGGAATCGTGGACGAAGAAGGAAAGGAATGGCGGGTTGGGTGCGATTCGACGCGCGATTTTAATGCGCGATGATTCGGGATTAGATCGTGATTTCACGAGGATGGAAAGGATTTGAAAACCAGCAATGGCGGTCACGGCGCGGAGATGGAAACTCGCGCGAGGGAGAAGGAAAGAGGTAGGGGACGACATCGTTCTCGTGGGCCCACCTGTCGGCGAAAGAAAGAGAAGGAAAGAGAGAAGCGGCGTCGCGAGCCGTCCGATGTCGATCCAACGGTCGCGGTGAGGGGTAGCGCAGAGGCGAAGCGGGTCATGTCGGCGTAAGGGATTTGGGCTGGCCAAATTCGCCCAGACATTAATTTAGGGTTTTCTTTGATTTTCTAATTGATTTAATTCAGATAATTCAAAGAGGCTTTAGAAAATAGCAAATAATTCCAAAAATTCTAGAAAAATTCACGAAATTCCTAGAATGATTTTGGACTTAAATAAAATAATTTCAACTTAAACTTGTTAATAGTTTTTGTATTTAACTTTGTTTTAGCTTTAAGGTTAATAATAAGAGCTTTAGAAAATTTCGTAAAATCCACCAAAATAAATAAGTTTTTAAATTTTCTCGAATTTGAATTTTTGGGCTGTTACAAACCTACCCCTTAAAGGAATCTCAACCCTAGATTGAGACTTGGTTAGCAAAAGGTGGGGATACTCGGCTTTCAAATCTTCTTCTCGCCCTGTGTGGCTTCTTCTTCAATGATTGCTCCAATCGAACCTTGCATGAGCGGATGACTTTGCTTCTAGTGACTCGCTCGCCACATCGAGAATCTTGATTGGTCGCTTCTCGACGTGAGGTCTTCTGAAGGTCAATGTCCTCAAGGGTGTTTCTTCTGCTGGCACTCGGAGACACTTCTTGAGTTGAGAGACATGGAAGACGTCGTGGATCGCCGACAAGGAGCTTGGAAGTTCAAGCTTATATGCAACTTCACCTCTCTTGGCCAAAATCTTGTAAGGTCCCACAAATCTAGGTGCAAGTTTTCCTTGGTCCGAACCTTTTACCCTCAAGTGGAGTAACCCCGAGATAAACAAAGTCTCCTATTTCAAAGGTTAATTCCTTCGACGGTTGCTATCGCCAGAACTTTTTCGTCGAGATTGAGCCACCTTCAAACGCTCCTTATCGCTTTAACCTTGCTTTCACTTCTTTTATCAATTCTCGTCCGAAGAATTGATGCTCTCCTACTTCATCCCAAAGAAGCGGAGTCCTCGATTTTCTACCATACAAAGCTTCAAATGGAGACATCTCAGAGGTCGGCTTGGTAGCTATTGTTGTACGAGAATTCGTGATAGGCGATTCTTGTCCCAATTTTTTCCATATTCTAAGGCACAGTGCTCAAGCATGTCTTCCGAACTTGGTTGACACGCTCACCGCCGTCTGTCTCATGGGTGATAGGCAAGATGAAGTTGAGTCTTGTTCCCAAAGCCGTGCAAACTCGCGTAATCTTGAGGTGAATCGAGAGCCTCTATCGGACACGATCTTCTTGGGTACTCCGTGTAGACAGACAATCTTGGCCATATACAATTCCGCTAGCTGGCTGCTTCTGTAAGTGGTCTTGACTGGAATAAAGTGAGCCACTTTAGTTAACCGGTCAATTATCACCCAGATGGAATCACATCCTGTTTGGGTCCTAGGGAGTCCGGTGATGAAATCCATACCAACTTCCTCCCACTTCCATTCGGGAATTGGTAATGGTTGTACTGCATCACGGGTCTTTGGTGTTCTCTGCCTTGACTCGCTGACAAACATCACAACGAAGCATTTAACTCAACGATTTCGCTTCATGCCGACTCCACCAATATTTCTCCTTCAGATCCCGTACATTTTCGTGCTTCCGGATGGATGGAGTATGGCGATTCGTGAGCTTCCTTTAGAATCGACTGTTTTATCTCCTGATGGTTGGGCACACATATGCGATCTCCAAACCACACTGTTCCTTGTTCATCCTCAGAAAATCCTGGGGCTTTGCCTTTTCTCATATTCTTCTTGATTTCCTTGATGTAAATGCGCCTTCCAACTGCTTTTTCCCGATCATCTCTGAAGAGTGGGTTGAACTTCCAAAGCATTCACATGGCCTTGCTTGACAATCTCCAAGTTCAGGTGCTTCAGTTCTTTATATAATTCTGGCTGATTATTCTGAACCAAAATGGTGTTGCAATACGCCTTTCTGCTCAGAGCATCTGCAACAACATTTGCTTTGCCCGGATGATAATGAATTCCAAGGTCGTAATCTTTTATCAACTCTAACCATCTTCTCTGTCGGAGGTTGAGTTCAGACTGGGTAAAGATGTATTTCAGACTCTTATGATCCGTGAAAATCTCACAACGGTTACCAATGAGGTAATGCCGCCAGATCTTCAAAGCATGCACAATTGCTGCTAACTCGAGATCATGAGTTGGGTAATTTCCTTCGTGTGGCCTCAACTGACGGGATGCATAAGCCACGACTTTGCCTTCCTGCATCAGGACACATCCAAGGCCTTGTCGAGATCGCCGCAGAAGATTTCAAAGTCCTTATGAATATCGGGTAATACTAGCACAAAGCGTAAACTAAACTCTTCTTCACTCTCGAAACTCTTCTCGCAGTATCCGTCCATTCAAACTTCTTTTCCTTCTTCGGTTGTGTCATAGGCCTTCTTGCCTTGGAGAATCCTTCAATGAACTGCGGTAATAACTGGCTAGTCCAAGGAAACTCCTTACTCGTGATGACTTTGGTTGCTTCCAATCCATAACGGCTTCGACCTTGGTGGGTCTACAAAGAACTCCTCCGCCGTCACGATATGACCAAGGAAGGCCACTTGCTTTAGCCGTAATTCGCTCTTCTGAATTTGGCGTAAAGTCGGTGTTCTCTCGAAGTTTCTCCAAAATCATCCTTAGGTGCTTCTCGTGTTCTTCTTCATCCTTTGAATAAATGAGAATATCATCGATGAAAACAACCACAAACTTATCCAAGAATTCCATGAACACTTTGTTCATCATATTCATGAAGTAAGGTGGGCGTTTGTCAAACCGAAAGACATGATCAGAATTCATACAACCCATATCCGGTCGTGAAGGCGTCTTTGGGATATCTTCCGCCGGATCTTTAGTTGATGATAGCCGGATCGTAGATCGATCTTTGAGAAGATGCTTGCTCCCTTCAATTGATCGAACAGATCATCAATCCTAGGTAGCGGATACTTGTTTTTTATCGTCACCTCATTGAGCGATCTATAATCCACACACATTCTCATACTATTGTCCTTCTTCTTGACAAATAGTACGGGTGCTCCCCAAGGTGATGAACTTGGTCGAATATAACCCTTGCTTCTTAGTTCTTCAATTTGTTTCTTCAGTTCTGCTAGCTCATTGGTAGGCATTTCGTAGGGTCGCCGAGATTGGAGCGGTCCTCGACTAAGTCAATTAAGAACATTACGCCCCTATCCGGTGGCATGCCGTAACTCATCGAGGAAAAACATCTGGGTATTCTTGCACTCTTGGTATGTCTTCAAGTTTTATTTCCTTCTGCGGGTCAGATGGAACTTCCTCCCAGAGAAGACTTGGGTCCAATTCTACCGATTCTCCTTGTGCATTGGTGAGGGTGATAGATCTATTGGCACGATCTATCATCTCGATTCTTGGCTAGCTACCCATTCCAAGAATCACATCGAGACCTTGAGATTGCAGAACTATCAAGTCCGCTAGAAAAGGTACTCGGATATTTCAAGGGTAAGGTTTGGGCATAGAGAATCGGTTCTCATTTTCGAGCCGGGAGTGGACTATCATAGGGTTAACTAAAGAGGAGATAGGTAACCCATATTTTCCCACAAATTTATCGGAAACAAAGGAATGCGATGCTCTAATCAAATAGGGTGATGTTGGTATGAATTAACAAGAAACGTATCAAGAACGACATCCGTGTCGCTTGAGCTTCCTCTGCCGTGGCGTGGTTCACACGCCCTTCGTATCTTGATTTGTCTTCGTGGCGGCGGAGGTTACGCCAAGAGCTTGACTCGGGTTTAGGGGGGTGGGAGTAACTTCTTAGGACACCTATTGGCGAAGTGTCCTTCTCCCGAAAGTGATAGCAAGTAATCTCGAAGAGTTCTTGATTTGGGCCTCCAGCAGACGAGTTGTGGATTAGGAAGTGTTGGCGCGTTGCTTTGGTGTCAAGCTCTGGGTGTGGTAGATGAAATCTTCCACGCCATGGGTGAGGTTGAGCGAGGCGAGGTTTGGGTTGCCCTCCGAGTTGAACCTCTCGAGCGGCCATCCTCCGCTTATGTTCTCCATCTCTATATGTTTGCCTTCTGGCGAATTGCCTTGTCCACTGGCTGTTGGAAGTCGGTGAAGTCTCGAGAAATCGCTGGACAGATATCTCATCATTGATCCTTCCATAAACTTTTCTCGCTGTTTTCATCTCTCGCTACGTCATGCGGGCATAGCGAGCAAGCTGGTTGAACTTATGCGTGTACTCGCCACCGAAGGTTGCCTTGGCGGCGCGCCAATTCCTTGTTTTTCAATGCCATCACCTGCGAATGTGAGCATGACGGAAGGCTCGCACAAACTCTTCCCAAGTGATAGCTTGAGCGTTGGCATGGGTGATGCAGAGGTTGTCCCACCACTCAAGCGGGACCACCGAGTTGGTGGCGGCAAAAAGTACCTCTCGCGATCCGAGCACCGGTAATATCCAACTTCTTCCCTCGGCACGAAGCCAATCGTCGCCGTCCATAGGTTCAAGATCTTTGAGAACGTCGGAGGACGCATCCTCATGAACTCCGACATTGACAACTTTTGCGGAGGTGGGGGTGGAGGTGGAGGTGGAGCGTGGGTTGCGGCTTGCACGTTCTGAACGCTGCTGAGTGATTGAGCCAGCAAACTCATCATATGCGTCTGGTGAGCCATTAATTGACGCCAGCTAGGCTCTTCAGTTGGTGGAGGTGGTGGCTGCTGGACGGGATTTTCCTGATAATCCGCGTTCTCGTTTCCACGGCCTTGAGCACTGCCACTGCCGGTACGGGTGGTCACCATCTGCTAGATGTTTCTAAGGATTTTAGAAGAGAGAGATAGAATGAAAGCTCTAAAGGGGGTAAATCTAATTAGCCCAAGAACAATCACAAGACAAAGAGCCAAAATTTTCTAAAATAATTCTTTTATTATTTTATTTTATTCTTTGGTTATGGCTATCACAATGGTAACGATAGCTCATAATTCGCATCTAACGGTTACAATATGGGAAACAACTAAGGGGTGATTGGGGTATAATCCTGCTCACTAGAGCTACCTCGCCGCCTTGTAGCAAGCTAACTCTTCTTCCACGACCTTGACCTTTCTTCCACCTCTTGTAGGATGTCTTGAGCGACGCAGTGGTCGTCTAGAGCGTTTCCATAGGCATAGTCCATCGCCTTGCACAAGTTCACCGATGCGAAGCTCAGAGAGTCCTCTTCCTACGGTGGGCAAAAGGTCTTTGTCAAACCTAGTCGAACGTGCATTGGATGGTAGTGAAACTTCGAGCCATGGAATCGATTGTTGTAAGTGTAGCGAAGGCATCTTGTGGCTTCTCCGGCTGCGTCTTGAATGCCTTGGTGAAGGTGCCACGCCTTATTGGAGCGCCGATGATGTGGAAATTCGTGTTTGGGTTATGGTTGGCGAGAGGATCACTTCAACTCTCCAAATGATATTGGCTTCCCACTTTATCTTGGTACCCTTGATAGGTTGGTCTTTCGTTGTAGTCCGGTGTTGCATCATCTTCCAAAGAAGTGCAGCCCAATGTCTGCGAAAATTCCGTGGGAGATCGGGTTGGTTTTTGACCATCTACAATTTTAGAGAAGGAGATGAGTTAGTAATTGTTTTAAAGAGAAAGGTTGAGAAGACTCTTGGATAGACCCAAAATACTTTTAGTTTTTGAAAATAAGTCCTTAAGGCATTTTCTAAGGCCACGACCTACAGTCGATATGGCTCGATACCACTTTTGTCGAACCCGGAGCGAAGGATCCCGAATTCTCGTGTTCATACACTAGTCCAGATTTCTAGTGTACACAGTTAAACAAAAGTGATAATCAAAACATATCACGATTTTATTAATAATTATTCAAAGTTTATTACAAATGGGCCTGAGGCCAAATAAAGTAAAACACAGAGGAAATAAATTAGTAGTAGTAGACCCAACGATTCACCACAGCAATCGTCTGGGGAGCGTGGCCTAAGCATCGATGTCCTCACCGCCTTGATAGAAGTCTTCTCTGAATAAAGATTATTCAAGAAGACTAAGCACTACCATTGTGCTTGCAAGTTACACCGAAAAATGTGATTGAATGCATGCATAAAGTGAGCAAAGGGTAATGGCGGGGTTTATTTGCATAAGACAAAGATTTTCAGGTTTAAATACTCTTAGTGATTTCCAAGGCCATTTTAGAATAAGATCAAAATCATATTTCAATTTCTCAATGTCAAGTGTAGGATGAACCTCCATACACAAATGGTGAAGGACTACCCCTTACACCAGCTTACGCCTAATCCCTTTTCATAAACCGGTGACAAAGTCTTTTCAAACAAAACCAGAGACTAACTTTGAGTGGCTTCATTAAGCACGTCCATGACCGTGGACACGGCTATTGAATAGATTAATACTCTGCAGAGTTGGTACAATTTTACCCACAAGAGATAGTTTGCTTATTATGTCGGCCAATACACGCCAGAGGCGTGCGACTAAGCAGCTAGCACGAGGCCTTTACCCTACACTATTTCAACATAATTATGCCCGCTAAGGTTTCGTAATCGAAGGCTTCGCACCAACGACTACCCCCTCTTGCGCCATGTGGGTATCATTAATAAGTCTTCACGACTCCCACATCTTTCCAAGACATAAACATGGTGAGATACTATAGCTTATTTGGCCAAGTCTGTCCCATTCCAGACTTGTGGTGGTACGAGTTTGGCTTAACATCCGTGGCCCGCAGACCGGTCCTTACATGACTGGGTGACTTCCAAAACAAACCCCGGGTTTCAAACATTCATTTGATTGAGCCGTGCATGAACTTGCACCCACCAACAATCCAATTCACCCAAGTCTAAACCAATTTCATTTATTTTTCTTTTGTCAAGACATATTCCAATCATCTATGGTAAAAACAATACCATAGATTCATTTTCAAAACAACTTTATATTTTGGCAAAATTCCCAAATCATCTTTTGGTCTAAGCAATGACTAAGCATAAATATCTTAATTATTTTACTAAGGTGACAAGGGCATGGCATTCCAAGCATCAAGATTGGCTATACAAAGGAATTGGCATAACTAAGAATTAAAACAGGAATTTAAAATACTTGGATACAAATATGCATGCAATAATAACTTTAAAAACAGAATTAATTAACTTTGAAATACTGGGATCAAGATGGTCAAGAATGTAACTTGCCTTCGTTGAAGTCTTGAGATTCTAAACCCTCTGAAAGATCTACCTCTCGAGTAATCGTCAAACTCTATCTGGCGAGAGTACGACAAATTCAAATGAAATTCAAATAAATCCAAAAAGACAAATCAAATTAACTCCAAATGAAATAATTTTATTTTATTTAGCTAGATAATAATTTTCTAAGATTTTAGCAATTTGAATCACTCAATTTGAAGTTGTGGTTCAAAAGATATGAATTTTACAAGTTTTAGTCTAAATTTGATATTAAAAGAATTTCTAAAATTTAAATACAGATTCAAAATAACTTCAAATTAAATAATTTTGGTTTAGTTGGCTAGATAATGATTTTATATGAATTTAGAAATTTGAAACACCCAATTTGGAGATTGGATGCAAAAGTTATGAATTTTAGAAGTTTAAACCTAAATCTGAAATTTAAATGAAATTCCCGGTTTATTTTTCTAAAGGAAAATCCATTTATTGCGTAAGCTGGCGTCAGCCACAGTGTTTCGGGATTTAAAAGAATTTAAATTAATTTCTGACATGTGGGCCCCATGTGTCATAGACATGGCTTACGTGGACTAAGTCCACGGACCTATGAACCTAGGGGTTGTGCCTCGTGATGGGGTGAGGTGATGTGGCGCCACGCAGTAGCCACGTCGGCCCGTGTTGATGTGGCGATGTGGTGGCAATGGCGTGGCGAACCACGCCACCGACAAGGCGCGAGGTCGTGGCGAGCTCGCCGGCGTTCTACGTCATGGCGAAGTCGTGTGGGTGATACCAACAGAGAGAGGATGAGATGGGGTCTGATGCGCTACCTTGGGGCGGCGGAATCGACGTTTTGGTCGTCGTGGCGAGGTTGGCGGCGTTGTAGGGGTCGTCGACAAGGAAGAAGCTCGGGGTCTTGGGACCGTGGATGAGCGCACGAAGCCAGCGATGTCGCGGTGGTCTCAGAGGTGTGGGACGGTGGGGGCTGGCGGGGGCGGTGGTGCCGAATCGGAGAAGAAGTGAAGCTTCGATCGCCGGTGAGAAACTCCAAAATTGGGGTGCTAGGAGGAGGAGGAGGGCAATGGATGGTGGTGGCGTGGTGTGGGGAGAAAGCGCACCGGCTCCTTTATATAGGGCAGGGAGGGCGGAGCTACGTGTAGATCACGAAGGTCGCCGCCGGGTCCGTGGCGGAATCAACGGAATCGTGGACGAAGAAGGAAAGGAATGGCGGGTTGGGTGTGATTCGACGCGGCGATTTTAATCTTGCGCGATGATTCGGGATTAGATCGCGATTTACGAGGATGGAAAGGATTTGAAAACCAGCAATGGCGGTCACGGCGCGGAGATGGAAACTGCGCGAGGGAGAAGGAAAGAGGTAGGGGACGACATTGTTCTCGTGGGCCCTTTGTCGGTGAAAGAAAGAGAAGGAAAGAGAGAGGCGGCGAGCCGTCCGATGCTGATCCAACGGTCGCGGTGAGGGGTAACGCGTAGGCGAAGCGGGCCGTGCGTGCGTGCGGGGATTTGGGCCGGCCAAATTCAGCCCAGACACTGTTTAGGGTTTTTCTTTGATTTTCTAATTGATTTAATTCAGATAATTCAAAGAGGCTTTAGAAAATAGCAAATAAATTCCAAAAATTCTAGAAAAATTCACAGAAATTCCTAGAATGATTTTGGACTTAAATAAAATAATTTCAACTTAAACTTGTTAATAGTTTTTGTATTTAACTTTGTTTTAGCTTTAAGGTTAATAATAAGAGCTTTAGAAAATTTCAGAAAATCCACCAAAATAAATAAGTTTTTAAATTTTTCTCAGAATTTGAATTTTTGGGCTGTTACACATTTGCTAACGAATATTGAGAAAATTCCCTTTCCGAATAATATTCTCCCTAATTGATGTTCGGGGTATTACATTCTACCCCCCTTAAATATGATTCGACCTCGAATCCTCACACAACACTACGCGAAAGAACAACCACAACTGAGAACTAACGATGGTAACCACGTACCCGTGGTGAACAAATTCGGATAACGCTCGCAAATGCGAAACTCCAACTCCCAAGTGGCCTCTCTCTCGGACTGGTGAGACCACAACACAAAGATGTAAAACGACGTCCGTCCTAACACTTAACACGGTATTTCCAGGTACACTCATCAGAAGAGAATCGAAGGTAAGACCCTACTCGATGGTCAACATCTTTAACAAAATCTCAAGCTTTGAATTGCTCAGTTGCTCACTTAGTACCAGAACACCAGACGTTGCGTACTTCGCGTATGGACCTGAGACGGTCAAAGTGGTATGCCAACTTCCTAATTTATGCCACTGTCGAAAACAAACCAATGTACCTAGGCCAACTTCCCCTTTGGTACGAAAGCACACAACATGCTCACAATCGAACTCTTCATCTAACAAGGAACACCTCCTTAAAACAAGAATGCACAACAGAACTCGTTCTTAAACCACTAATTCACAAAGAGAATCCAACTGAAAATAAAGAGTTCTCATCGCATCTACGTAATACTAACTCTCTACCAAAAGGGTCAAATCCAAAATTGACAATTCATTACGAAATCAATTGAACTTTCTAATTAGGCAATTTGCGGATGAACACCACGAAAGCCAAAGGAGAAATCACTCGAATGCCCAAATCAAATATTCCTTTCATTTTGTCTGAATTGGAAAGAATCATACATGCTAGTACAATGCCAACTTAGATTGCCAAAGACATCAATCAACAACACATAGCTCAAACAAAAATCAAGAAAACGATTCACTACTCGAGGAAACATCCATTTTTCTCAGTTTCTCTTTTCGGAAATACAATTCATATCAATCTTTGGAATTTGAATTCATCACATACCATACGAGCTCAAATCTCTTAAATTAGCATTCTCCAAATTTATGCTTAGACGAAAATACATCATCCACACCTTTGTGGAGAGGCTCTACCGATCCCACCAAAACACTCTAGACAACTCCTTCTACCGAGGAAATTAATTTAACAGATGGCACCCAAAGCACCTCAGAATAGATCTCACGCAATCACATCACCTTAAGCTTCTAAGATTAAATAACTCAGAATCCTTGGTACACACGCTCATGAACTACATCTGAAGGGTTCTATCAACTATCATTCCACTACTCAGAATACTCCAGTTTTCTATTTCCTCTACACATAATCTTTAGGTGACCAAATTTAACCCCCAAGACTCCTAGAATGAACTTTTGGTGTAAATGTTAGGGAAAACCTCAGATTTGATGAATAAAATTCCCACAATCTAATCATACTCGATCAGGATTTCCAGTCTTTTGATAATTCTAATGTTCCACCCAAAGTGAACAAAGACTTTAAACCACAAATCAATATAGGTTCTATTAATTGCAACAATGCAACTAGTTTAGCCTTAAAGACAAACATCCTGTATAACTGAGATTCTCTCCAAGAATCATACACGAAACCAATTCATCCTCTAATGCTCCTCACATAGCTTATAACCCAAGGTCTCACAACGACAATTAATAGGCACCACGAAAGACCCCTATGAAACGAACAGGTTGATTCTTTCTCGAAAGGAAAAGGCAAATGAAAACCATTTTCACCAGCTAGAAAAACATTTACCACTCGTAGTGAACACAGGACCAAGGGAATAATAATTTAGGTAATGAACTCATAAAACATAAGTGGAGTCCACAGTTGAAAGCATAGGCCTCATAAGAAAAGAATATCAGACCTTAACAGATAAGAACAAACGAGCATTCAAGATCAAATCACTTGCATCACTGAAGAACCATTAGAACTTTGCAACATGTCGCTTTACTTGACAAACTTCGATTACCACATAAAGCTTGAACCCCTAAAAGATCATGAACGCAAAACTTGAAATATGATCATTTAAGAAATATCACGAAAGGCGATCAAATTTCTTACTCTATAAAAGAATCAACATCACCCTCACATTACTGAACATTTTATTAACATCAATAATGTACATTCTTGGTAACATTCAATTTACCTTACTACCACATCAATAAATCTTCCAAAAGAAACATGACAAATCGTGTCATAAAATCTCCAACATCATATGGGATTGTAATAACAACTTATTCTAGAAAAGAAACCTAGTGCGAAAGCCACAAAGCTGAAACAAGCCTCTTTTTTTTAACAAGCTCACTCTAGTACAAGATAATCTCATAAAACACACCAGATTAAATCACTTATTAGATTTCACTCATTTACCCTTACTGATGCTCAACGTTAGTATAACACACACTAATAGCACTCTAACCATTAATATTAACAACCGATGATTATCTAATCATGGAAGCATTCATAGTCCTACTTTTGTTCAGAAATTAGAATGAAATATCTTTAAACTTCAACAATGGAATATTTATAGGACAAGGTTTTGTAAGTCAATACAACAACCCTCATCCATTTCTTTATACATATAACAACAATTTGGCATGGCAAAATCAGGTGAATCTAGTATTTGTACAAATTCTTCAGGTGTCCAAATAGAAGACGGATTCAAGATTAATATTTACCAAGGCAAAATTAACTTCACTTTTGAAGACATTAACTAAGAATCATTGGTTTGCACCAAGCTATTAACCCAACCTGATAACTCCTATCATACCAAATAATTCTTTTAATTAAAATCTCTTAGATAAGTATGACAATATATCACTAAAGGGTTTTAACATACTCTTTATCATAAGAGAGGCATTAAACTTCAACTCTCAAATTAACCCAAAAGAAATATGCAAGGTCAAAGCACACACTTAATAAATAACTTGCAAAAGAAATCTTCCACTACTTGAAATTCCAAGCGAACAAATGAGTTACATTTTCCAACAGAGGATAAAATAGAACTTCCGTGAAAAGATCAATCTTACAAATTAACTACGTTCACAAGTAGCAGAAATATCACACTAGTTGGAAGAACAATATTTATTTCAAAGAACAAATAGAGACCAAATGGAGCTTGCCCACTTCATTATAACCAGCATTCAAAAGAAGTTCATCAACTGCAAGGAACTACAACCAGGAAACCAAATACAAGCTCAAGGAAGACAACAACTTTATCAGAGAACTCATGCTCAGCACATAACTATGGAATGGGGGTAAGTACTTCTCTATTCCCCTACCACGAACAGTGGTGTAGTCTGGCGAAACCCAGGACAACAACCATGACCTCAATTTCTCAACGTTCGTTACCAACACGCCTAACCAATATAATCAATTATGAATATAAGGTCATCTCATAGTAATCATAGAATAATTTCATAGATATAGAAGATCATAGCAGATCATAGATTAACAACAAGAATGATGGTACAGAAGCAATTCAAGAACAGTTCAACATGATGAAACATACCACTAGAAATGCAGATGCAATTGATTACCCAAACCCCACCTGCTGTGCATAGTGTGTCATTTTAATATTTTATTTACCACAGACCTAAAGCCCGCTCTGATACCAACTGTAACACCCTGGCTATTCGGAAGCTAAGATGTTACCTAAAAGACTAACATCCAATAACAATACGGAATAATTTTAACAATCTTTCAACTAATGACATAAAAGATCAACATCTAATAGAATGAATGTAAGAATTGAATCAGAATTTAGCAACATAACAAACTCTATCATCCAATCATATTGAATCAATTAGGATAAAACTATCAAAAGTTTATATGAAGATCATAGGCAATTACTAATTCAATCCTATCTTAAGGAATATTAACATCAACCATCGAACTCCATTTGTTACAATCCAATGATTATCGAATGAAAAGGTAATAACAAGTTCATCTAATTAACAAGTAGATAATGTGAAGTGAATGAATGATTCGTGACTATTCCCTCCCAAGCATGCCGTCTTCAATGTTTACCTAAAACAAGTAAACATGACAAGAATGAGTCCACGACTCAGTAAGTACAACAGAACAAAATGAACAATACTGAATAAGAACATAATAGAATGAACGAGTAAGGACATATCATCAGATAATAGAATTTGAATGTAGAATGAACGGATAAGAACATAACATCACATAACAGATTTCGAATGTAGAATGAACGAACAAGAACATGACAGTCACATTATAGAATATGAATTTAGAATAACAGAAATCATTTAAATGAATGAAATGCATGAACTCCACTTCTGCTTATACCGGTATAGCCAGTGACACACCCGTCGGTGTTCACTTAGACCCGCATTTATCAAAATGCGGGGATCCAAGGCCTGTATGAAGAAATTTTCATAACAGGGATCCAAATTAGTCCACATTGGAATGGTGGGTCTTACATGCCTATACTGGAATTGATGGGTCTTTACATCCCACTCCCGTGGGCGAATCATGAACAATGTATGAATGAATGAATACTTGAATTTGTAAGCAGAAAACTCAAGAAGCATGATTCATATACACGAAACGAAATAGAAATCAATAAAACCTACTCACAGACTGTAATATCCCGTTCAGACAATAGAGAATTAAATGATTTAGAGACAAAATTAATAGAACTATTTAGTTGAATATTATAAATTTTGGGTTTGGAAAGAAACCTGGGCCTTCGGCCCATGGCGTTGTGGCCCATGTGGAGGGGGGCTGTCTAGCATTTAAGAAGATCAGATTGAGGTGAAACCCTAGACTTAATCCCTTTAACCCTAGCCAAAGGGACACCTTTCCTTTTCCTATCTCTAAGCCGCCGCCCTTGTTGGATTGGTGCTTGTCAGTCACACGCTTGCGCCTCCTCTGGCCTTCCCTTCGTTTGGTCGCTCGCCGACTTCGTCGCCCGCCCCGATTGCCTTCATCTCCAGCTCACTCGCGTCCTCTGGTCGGCTCGGCCTTGACTTTTCTCGTGGCTCCTCTGCCCGCGCCCCTAGTTCCCCTTGCCGCCTCCTTGATCGGACCGTGCGGCTCAAGCTGCGCTGTCGCCGTCGGCGCTCAGCCCCTCCTGCGGGCCCGTGTGCGCCACCACCGTCGCCACCTCTACTCGCCTCTCGGCCGACTCGGCCATCCGACCGCCGGCGCCTCTTCTCCCTCTGCGACTAGCCTCCCTCTGGCCTTGTGCCGCCGATGCGGCTCCTCTACTCGGCGCCTTCATCGCTACCACCAGGCTCGGCCCGCTCTGAGCTGCGCCGCGCCTCCCGGCGCTACCTGCCGTCGGCCACCACCACCTATGCCGCCCGTGCCGCGCGGTCTCCTCCTTCCCTATGCTCTCTCTCTCTAGTGATTTAGCTTTTGCGTTAGCTTGAATTAATTTCTGCAATATAGTTGCTGATTCTTGTTCATGCAAGGAGGAGGAGAACGAGAGGAGATGAAGCCCTTCGATCCGTGGCCGGTCTTCTTCCGGAGGGAGTGGAGCCGCAATTGGCCCTTCCTCACCGGATTCGCCATCACCTGCTACGTCCTCATCAAGATGACCGCAAACTTCACCGAGGAGGACCTCAAGAACTCCCAGTTCGTCTAGAGCCTCAAGGTGATCACCAAGTTTTGCTCTGAAAGGATTGCCAATTATGCTTTTGAGTATGCTTACCTTAGCAACCGAAAGAAAGTCACAGCAGTGCATAAAGCAAACATCTTGCAGCTTGCTTGATGATCAGTCTATCCATGTAGATATATTCATTGGATCTTTGAGGTAGACAAACAATGGAATGCTTGGACATGTCCTGAGTTGAATTCTGAATATTCAAAATAGTGTGATGACTGTAGTGGTCGAGAATATGCATTTCTGTTGGGCACCTTCGCTTGTTAGTAAGCGCATGATTAGTGATGAACATACTGAAATTGAAAGGAAGCTATGCACCTGACATGAGGATATGAGACAAGGCTGACTGTTCTTTATATTTTAGTGAGATGGATTGGTTTATTTAACTTAAAATGAAGGATCACAACCATATGTTCTTTCAGTCAGATTTAACCTATGTGCCAAACCATTATCGATAATTGATCCAAAGTCAAAACCTATTGATGAAACACATGAATTTATTACAGTGTACTTGTAGTTGCATGTGTTACGATTTTGTATAAAGTGCTTCAATTGAGCATTCAACATTAAAGTATTCCATCCTGTGTCCAGTAAATAATGTTTTCTTTCTATTAACTTTAACTGGGAAATGTACTAGAAAGTTCCTTACCATGGTTGGACTTCACCTAATTTATAGTAATTTTTGGTACCATATTCTGGATTGCAATCTCTAGGTAATGGAATATTGGTCATTTTCATTGCTGCTGTCCCGAATAGATTTCTGTTTAGCATGTTGTCTAGCTTGAGTAGATCAAGTGTTTAAACTTGGGTTATGGGAAAACGTTGTAGAGCGTAGCGAGTAATGTCTTGTTATGCATGGTTGATTGATGCCTAGTATCATTTTTGGTTACCAGGTGGTGGTGAACCCCGGTGCTAGAGTGTTCCGCCTTTTTGTCTTCCGTCTCACGGTTGAGGCAAGTGCAAGTAGTATTAACGAGTTTTTTTTATATTTCATACTTGTTGAATGCTATAGTTGATTGTTGATGATTGCTACTTGGTAATCTCGATGAGCATGAATGCCATAGTTTAATGATCATGTTTTATGATGATGCTTATGTGATGAAGCTTACAAGAAAATGTTTACATGACAACGCATGCTAATGTTTATGTGATGACGCTTACATGGTGGTTTTTACATGAGGATGCCTACATGGCAATGTTTAATTGATGGTATTTACATGGTAATGGTTTCATGAGTGATGGCAATAATGACGGGACAAGGTGAGTAATGAGACTACCTTGCTAATGATGACAATGATGAAGCATGAAAATGACATTGGACATGTGCTTTTGCATCATTGCATGCATTTCTGTATCGGGTCCCCACACTCGTGGAGTGTGGGCATTGGATCCCTGTGCCTAGAGGGCACAGGTCTTGAGTATGTATTGGATCCCCGTCTTGCATTGGACGGGCTTGGGTCCCCACACTCGTGGAGTGTGGGCATTGGATCCCTGTGCCTAGAGGGCACAGGCCTTGAGTATGTATCGACAGATACATTACTCTGCATTACCGGTAATTGCAAAGAAGTTGAAGAAAGTGCATTCATGACATGTTCATTGCATTTCCGCATAAGAGATTGTTTTGTGGTACATAATGCTGTTGTTCTATTCCCTTTGACTACTTATTGTGCTATCATAAGAGATTGATTTGTGGTATATAATGTTGTTGTTCATGACGAGATTGTTCCCCTTTGACTACTTATGATGCTATCATAAGAGATTGATTTGTGGTATATAATGTTGCTGTTCATGACGGGATTGTTTTATTCCCTTCGACTACTTATGGTGCTATCATAAGAGATTGATTTGTGGTATATAATGTTGTTGTTCATGACGGGATTGTTTATTCCCATTGGCTGATTATGATGCTATGTTATTTATTGCTATTGCACTTTGTTGAGTCGTGGACTCACACTTGTTTTGTTGTACTTGCTAGGTACCTCTCGAGGCAGTGACATGCATGGGAAGGGGTAGACTTGGTGCACGTCACATAATTACTAACGACAATGAATAACCTAGTCCATTTAGCCACAATTCCTATTCTTGATAATTGCTCTAGATTCAGTTTGTGACCATCCTTCGTGGTGGTCGTTTTAATTGTGGTCATGGATGATCCATTTATGTTCTTATTCATTCATTGCTTGAGTTCATTTAATTCTCATTGATGGATTAGAATGTTTGGTTGATGGTTTATTGAGTTGTTAAAATTAAGTGGTTCAGTAGAGTCTCAATAATTTGTAATAGGGTTGATTAGAAGATTATGGATGCCCTTTTGATTATGCTATAGTTGTTTAGCTTATGCTGGATGTCCTTTGATGATTCATTAAATTGGATGATTTGATTGTTGAATGATGCTGTATTAAACTGTTTGAACCTCCGGTATAGCCATCTCTACAAAGGAGGTTCTGCCGGATTTATAAAAAAATGTCTTAGTTTTAATGGATATAGTGTTAGTTTAGTAGCATTTCAGGCTCATGTTAGGCTGGAGTGTTACACAGACCACAGCACTCAGTCATGGCATGAACATAAAACACTATGAACAAACAACAACAGTATATTACACATTGTACTTGCCCATATTGTAATAATCAGACTTCACTACCCACTCTCATGGATGAACATGAAAGAAGAAACGAATGAATATATCGATCGTAAACGTACCACCAAATAATCATGGTTTATCAATTATGAAGGAAAACAAGAAATATCGGAATTACACATTACATAATCACCAATCAAGTGGAACAAATCAATAAACAAGACAGTTCAATTGTACTTGCCTTTCGAACTGCGATGCGCTAGGAGGCAAGGATGAAGCCACTAATTTCGACCCTCTCCTCCTACACAATTGAATTACTTCAATAAGAAACAACGTGAATAGGACGGTACTCGAAACGCTTAATCGCATCAACCTAAACCCAAGGTTCACATGGTCGATCTATCCAATTAACCCGACTGTTTAACAGGACGATAGACTGGACAGTGGTACTAAACAGATCATAACTTTTGATCTGAGACTCGAAACAGAGTGAGCTCAGATCCTATGGAAAGATAACGAAAATATCCACATTAAACTAGTTGGGTGCATCCTCTAATTCGGCAAAATAATTAAGCTAACTATTACATAGAAGTCTATTACAGAATATGCCTAGCAGAAATAGACAGTAGTAAAGAAATGATCATAATTTTTGTTCTACAAATCCAAAAAGGATGTTCTTTATCAATCCAAAAAGATGATGAAATTATATTTAGGAATATTTTTGGGCAACAAGTCTGAATCTGATCCTAACCAAATCATATTTTAATAACCGTAACTCAGAATGGAGCGATCTTGAAAGCTAAGGAAAGCTAAGAATGATTCCCACATAAATCTAGGAGATGGGAACCTCAAATTCGTAATCTAAACACATGAAAACTGTCGTGCAAGGTACTGGACAAAACTGATCTAATTGCAGCAGGGAACCGATCTACTTAAACGTAATCGATTTCGCATCTAAAACGATACAAACAGTGAAGAAAACCTTCATTACCCTTGAAGATCGCAGAAAGACGAAAAACAACCCCCACGAAGGAGATCTTCTCCCCCTCCTTCTCCCTCCCTCTCAAATGAATGGCAGTCCTAGGTTCTTCCTCTCCTCCCTTCGCTTTGGCCGGTAGCAGGGAGCACCGATTGCGAGGAGGGGAGGCACCAATGGCAGGGGCGGCACCAAGGGGAGATGGGGCTGCGCCTAGGACAGGAGGAGGTGGCGGATTGGACTGAGGGTGGCGGCTAGGGGAGGGAAAGGGGAGAGGTGGAGGCGCATGGGGGGAGAGGAGGAGGCCGGTTAGGGTTAGGAGGTGGGGAGGGTGCCCCTCCCTCTTGGCTGGCCCAACATGGGCCTTTTGGGGCAAGGCCCAAGCCCAGGTTGGCGATTCTTTGCAGAAAAACCCTTTTCAATTGATTATTCTCTCTTTTCTTTATTGCATTTGCTAACGATTATTGAGAAAATTCCCTTTCCGAATAATATTCTCCCTAATTGATGTTCGGGGTATTACAAGCATTGCCTGCAGGCTGCTAGCTAGGCTTCCGCCAAAAGGGTATGCCAAACCAGTAGGGGGTGTCCTTGCCTAAATTAACATTTAACAAAACAAATTAGATTGTTATTAATAAACAAAAATTACTCCAGCACCTAGTTAAAAAGCTAAAGACAAAATTCACATTATCATTGGTATGGGAAAAAAAGTAGAATAGTTGCTTTATGATCCATTTTGCACAGCATGATAAGCATCCATTAACTTCAAGCCAGAAAAAGAAAGAAAGAACAAAAGGCATCAAGGACAAACTAAAGTAGCCAACTAGCTAGTCCATCTTTCATTTATGTTATTCTATTCTAGGGGGAGCTGGAATAGGGGCTGAGACTGATATTTGATCAAACAGTATCTATGTTATGAAATAATTATATGGTGGGGGTGCATGTCTTCTTTATATTAACTGGAATAGTTTGTTGAAACTCAGTGCCATACTTCAAGTCTCAAATTTTCAAACCAAACAAAACCAATTTAGTAAGAACCGGAGATCCCGAGTACGCAAATAAATACAATGTAATTATGCATTAAGAACTTGATATGTGAGAAGTCTAAAAAAATATACATGGCGATTGTATGAGTAAAATAATTCTTACAAAAGTTGCCAAATGGAAAAAAATGCTTGAAACATTTAAACTTATGATTATGATCAGACGAAATTGGAACTAATGGGACAAAGCCTTATGTTCTTGCTATTTAGTGAGGTATTGGCCTGCATATTGTAACTTGGCATATACATGCATAAACACAAATGCTGCATTTTTTTTATTCCTTTCTCCTCAGATATACTAAACTTCTACCAAATATACGGATTGTCTTGGTCACGAATACTTACAGAGCAAAGAAGAGAATGTTATACCTTTTGCAATCTTTGCAACGCCGTCATCTAACTTTTGCTTAGAATTGAACACCCTACTCACCAGCCCCATCTCCTTGGCCTCCATGGCGGTGATCTTGTGCCCGATGAGCATGAGGTCGGCTGCGTTCCCATAGCTGACGATCCGTGGCAACCGCTGCAGCGCGCCGAGGTCAGCGACAATGGCCATGTCCACCTCCTTAAGCGCAAACGTGGCGTCCTTGGAGCAGCACCGTATGTCACAGGCGGCCACGATGTCCATGCATGGCAGCGCAGCGCCAGTGCAATCCGCGATGACCGACTTCTGGCTCAGCTCCACGGTTGTGAGTGTCGCTTGCATCTCCAAGATCGCACGGCAGGAGGCATGGGAGAGGAGGCGGCGGCTAGGGAGGAGGGAGGTGGCGGGGGGAGGGTGAGGGTGGGGGAGGTGGTGACTAGGAGGGAGGCGAAGCCGCGACGCGAGGGTTGGGTTGGCATGGAAGGGCAGCGCCGTCAAGGGGGGGAGCATGGCGTAGGGCGGCGACGGTTAGGGTTTGAGGTAGGGGAGGCAGCCGAGGGATCACGGGGATTGGGAGGGCGGCGACAGGGAGTGCTAGAGAGGACGGTGTGGGTGCTGGAGAATATGGTGGTAGCGGGAGCTAGAGATGGGAGAGTCGAGGGATTTGAGCAAGTCGGCGAATTGGGCAGCCCAATTTTTACTAGGCCACGCCAGAATTTTCATCCACCGTGTCCAAATATTGAACTCTTGTCATACTAGGGATTTCTCCCTCCATGGTACAAATTCGGTGTCTCGGTCTTACCGAATGCTCGATAGACATTTAATACAGATTTTTCCGACATATAGTTTGCAAGTAAAAAGAAAATACTATTACCGACACACACTCGGTCCCTTTTGCTCGTTTTCACTGGCAGATTTTTTTTTTGCCCTTGATTATATCCATATTATTATAATTACAACAACAAAGTATCATATCGTTCATACTACTGTAATTACCAATTTATTTTTATTAGTACTATAACATTAGTTGGTGATTAAATGGGTCATAAAATTTGTTCATTGACCTACCAACACGTCTATTAAGTGTTGTAACTTACACTATAAAGTGTGGTAACATACTAGAGGCTGAGTACGTTTGGAGCTTTCTATACTTAGGTCGTAGCAACATGAGAATATGTGTTGCAATAGAGTTTTTCTACAACACATGCTATATATGTTGCAAATTGTGTGTTAGGATAGATTGGTCCTGTTGTAGTGCTATTTCATTGTATGGATATGATTGTCATTGATATTTCACTATTTGAACTAGCTATTGATCATGGGACTAGTTCAGAATACACAAATGGCTTGGATTCAGAAACCTAGGGTCCCGAGAATTCACCCTGGAGGTACAAAGATGTATCGGGACCTCCAGAAGCAATTCAGTTGGCCTAGTATGAAGCGGGACATCGCTGCACATGTCGCCAGGTGTGACGTGTGTCAACGCGTTAAGGCATAGCACCAGTGCCCATCGAGGTTCCTTCAACCTCTACAGGTTCTCGAGTGGAAATGGGATCATGTTGGTATGGACTTCATTACCGGCCTGCCGAAAACCTTGAACGAGCATGACTCGATATGGATCATCATTGACTGTTTGACCAAGGTGGCACATTTTATTCTGGTCAATACCACGTATCAGGGTGCCAAGCTTGCAGAGCTCTACATAAACTACAACATTCGCCTGCACGGTGTGCCAAAGACAATAACATCTGATCGAGGCCATCAATTAACCTCACCATTTTGGGATAGCTTGCAAGAGCTATTGGGAACAGAGCTATTCTTTAGCACCGCTTTTCACCCACAAACATGTGCCCAAATGGAGAGGACAAATCAGATACTAGAAGATATGTTGTGAGCATGTGTGCTATTCTATAGCATGAATTGGGAGAGATGCTTGGCGTTTGCCAAGTTTTCCTACAATAATAGATTCCAGTCCATCCTTCAAATGTGCCCATTCGAAGCACTTTATGGGAGAAAATGTATAACACCGTTGTTCTGGTCCAAGGCCAGTGAGAGACAATTCTTTGGACCGGCCATCATCCATGAAGCACAAGATCACATCGACACGATAAAAAGGCACTTGAAGGAGGTGCAGTCATGGCAAAAGAGCTATGCTGACCACCGCCGTCGTGAGCTAAGCTTCGAGGTAAATGACTATGTTTATCTCAAGGTCTCACCACTGTGAGGCATCCGTCGTTTCCATGTTTAAGGGAAATTGGCACCTCGATACATTACGTCATACCGAATCGTCAAGAGGAAAGGCGAAGTGGCATACCAGTTGGAGTTTCCACCCCAACTTTCAGAGGTGCACGATGTCTTCCACACATCACAACTCAAGAAGTTCCTTCGAACTCCAAATGAACTCACTCAGTTGGAGAACATTGATCTCCAACCAAATCTCTCCTATCGGAACACCCGGTTCGTGTCTTAGACCAAGCCATGCGACATACTAGTAATCGCGCCATCAAGATGTTAAGATTCTAGTGGAGCAACCACACCGAAGACGAAGCTACGTGGGAACAGTAATATTGTCTTAAACTGGAGTTTCCCTATTTCTTTAACGAGCCCATTGAATCTCGAGGACGAGATTCCATGTAAGGGAGGTAGGTCTGTAATATTCCAAATAAATCCCAACGTTGGGGTAATAGGATAAAAATCAGAGGAAAATGATTTTGAACCTATTATGTATGGAAAACTACCTTGTCATGATTTTGAACTTTTTATATAAATTAGACAATAGAATTCTATGTAAGCAGCAACTTGTGGGAATTTTTAAGAAAATCACGAAGCATATAAATCCTGAAAAAAATAAATAAGAAACTATCCTATCACAAGCCTTCACAAAAAAAATTCATAAATTTGGGAGCCTGTTTGATGTGACATCCCAAAGTTCTGTTACCAAAATAAAAATAAATAAAGTTAATATTTCCTTGGATCTTCTAAAATTTGAAAGAGTTTTATTGCTTTTCTTGAATTTCTAAAGTTTTAAAAGTCAAAAATAAAAACTTATTGAAGTTTTTGAAGTTTTATTTGATTTAAGTTGAAAAATAAACTTTTAATTAATTTCTAGAATTTTCTGGAATTTTAAAAGCTTTTCCCTAAGTATTTCAAAGCCAAAATAATTAATTGCAAAATCTATTACCAATTTTAAGTTGGAAATATTTTATTTAAGTCCAAAATACCTTTTAGAATTTCTGTGAATTTTCTCGTAATTTTTGGATTTTATTTGCTATTTTCTAAGGCTTATTTGAATTACTGAAATTATTTTAATTGTTAAATCAAAGTAAATCCTCCAACAGTCCTTGGGCCTAAACCTCCTCGGCCCACTCCATCCTCACGTGCACACGGCCCAGCCCGCTCAACTCACCCGCACGTTACACCCCAAACCCGTGCCAACTGTCGGATCTGATTTAAACGGTCTAATTTCGTTGGAACCTTCGGACGGTCCGAACATCCCAGTCCTTGTGGACCGTTCGATTGAAAAGGAACGGCCCAATTTTGTTTACTATCTGGAGCGGTCTGAACATCTCACTTGGTGTGGACCGTTCGATTTAAATCAAACAGCCCGCTTCACCCGCGCCCGCGCGTTTGCATCTTCAACTCATTTCCACCGTTGGATCAAATATGAACGACCCGATCGACATTTCCTTCGCTCGGTCCGAACATCCCAACGAGCGTGGACCGTTCGATCTAAATTGGATGGCCAGATCTTGTTTTCACTTTTGCTCGGTCCGAACGGCCCACTCAATCTAGACCATTCGATCTAAATCAAATGGCCCGGTCACAACCGCCTCTTTGCTTTTCTTTCTTTCTTTCGCTGTCAGGTGGGACCGCCCGCTACTGTGCATCGTCTCCTTCCTTTTCTTCTTCCTCGCGCACCCGAGCCAGTCGCCATTGCCGCACACGAGAGCTCCATCAACATCACCATTTTTGCCCCATTTTCTCTCGCATTCAAGCGCATTCACTCCTACGCATCACGCCGCCTTCATCCCTTCTGTTTCCCCTTTTTCCCCCGACCATTCACTGGACTTGGTAACGGCCACCGTGACCTTCACCGCACGATCTCCTCACCCTGGCCTCCTCCGCCCCTATAAAAGGGAGCACGAGGTGCCCCTCCCTTCGCTCATCACATCTTCACCACTCACCTCTCCTCCCTCACTCTCTAATCACCAGAATTCATGTTTCCTCGCCGCCGGCCACCACGACTTTTGCCGGCAATTTCCCCGCGGTTGAAGGGTTCCCCGTCGACGCCGTCAACACCTCCAGAACCACCTCGCCATCGTCAACCCGGTGCGCGCCTCGCCCTCTCCAGTGCGCCACCACAACTCTTCGCCGCTGTCAAGCCTGAGTTCGCTGCCGCCTTTGAGCTCACCGCCGGCCACTGCATCGCGTCCGCACACATCGGAGGTGAGCACCAGGTTTGGCAAAGCCCCCTCTATCGTTTGGTACCACCCACATCCACCACCACACCACCGAACGCCAGTGAGCTTTGGATCGGAGCACCACCGGTTTTTAGCTGACGTGGCCACGCCACATGGTTGCCACCTCAGAGCCACGTCATCGCCACCTATGCCCTAAATGCCCAGTCAGCGCCTACCTGGTATCCCGAAACCAAAAATCAGCCACTGACATCATGCTAACGCAATAATTCAATTTTCCTTTGGAAGAATAATTCTATTAATTCCAAGGAATTCCAATTTCATCATTTCATGTGCTTTAAAACTTCGAGGGGTTCGTTCTCCTTCATACGAACTCCGATTTCATCGATTCAAATTTCTAAATTCATATAAATTCAAGATCTAGCTAACTAAACTAAAATTATTTAATTTGGAGTTCATTTGAATCTTTGTTTTGAATTTGGTTTATTCTCGCATATAGATTTCGACGCCGTTTAAGAACATATAAGAGGATTGATTTTGACTGTATGATCATCATGGTTGTACACATAGACTACCTGGAGAGTGTACTTGTGAGTACTAGGTGACCTGTTAAGGAAAATAACATCGTCTAATCAAGTAAGGCAAGTTACATCTTTGATCATATTTAGCATTTACCACTCAAAGTTAGACTTTGATTTTGTTTTGAAAAGATTTTATCAAATGGTTTATGCAAATGGGAAATTTGGACAGGAAGCCATGTGATAGGAGGGTATCCTTCACCATTCTTGTGTGAATGTTATCTAACTATAAAACTTGAGAATTTATAAAATGAATTTTAGTTATAGAATAACTGCTTTGGAACTTAGTATAAGTATTTAAAGAAAACATTGCTTTATGCAAATTCAACCATTAAGCCTTCCTTTGTTATATCCTTACATGCATTATAATCTGTGACTGGGTGTAACTTGCGAGCACGGAAGTTGTGCTCATCCTTGCTTGATGCAAATAAATTTCAGAAGAGAAGGACTTCGCTTTCGGTGTGGATATCGACGACTAGGCCTCTTCCCTAGTCGATTTCCTATGGCAGATCAGCTGGACTCCATTACATCTGCTTCATCTTCTGCTGTGTTTCTTTATTGTTGGCTTGTAAGCCTTTCTTGTAATAAATTCTGTTGTTATTTATTAATAAAGTTGTGCGATTTATGGATGTTACCATATCTATTTACTTTGTGAACTAGCTACTGATCTTGGGACTATTTTAGAAATGCACAGAGGATTTGGGGTGTTACTCCCGGGTCCGACATTTGATATGTTCAAAAATTTAGAAAAGACTCAGCTAGTTTTGGAAATTCAAAAACATTTTTTGAATTCGCACCGGACTCTTGGGCCGCATCTGAGCCGGCCCAAAACCCATCGCCAACTCCAGCCCACGCCAATGTGTGCTCGCCCTCTCATTGACGTGTGGGCCTCACTTGTCAGGACCTTTCTTCCAGCTCACCATTGCCCTCGCTCGCCATAGCGCCAACACACTGCTCTGCCCACTGTTTTCCCTTCGTCGGCCACCGTTTTCAACTCTCACCTACCTCCATCACCTTCGCCTTGCTCCGCCCATGCTAACCATCCCCTTAATGGCACCCAACCCTCACGCTAGCAGAGACGCCAAAGCTAGAGTGCAAGTTTCTCGCTGTGGCTGCATCTTCTTGCCAATCATCTCGCACAATTGTCACATCTACTTAAGCTTCCAAGTGCGTCAAAAGCTCTCAAGCTCACCCCTCGTTCCATCTCATGCCTTCTCCGAGCTCCAAGCTCCTTGAATCACCAAGAACGAGAGTGTCGCTCTCGACGCCGGTGAGAAAGCCACACAATGCCATCTTCTCTGGTGAGCTTCCTTGCCCTCGCCAACCGCATCACCAAGTCCCCCTTACCTCGCTGATGCTTCTTCTATGCTTAATGTACAGTCGGGAACACCATAGCAAGGACAAGTCGTCATCTTCTTCACCTCTGGTGCACACCCCATTCTGGACCTCCGTGTTCCCCATGTTCTAGTGAGCTTGAACCTCACCTAACCATGTCATTTCGTGTCCTATACTTCACTGATGCTTCTCCCTCCGTTGATGATGATCCACATGCAAGGAATCCCCCAAATTGGCCTTCTTCCTCATTTTTGGCCGCCACAAGCCTTTTCTAGTTAGCCGCCACCTCAGTGAGTCTCTAGTCAATTCCTTCTATCCCTTCCATCATCCAAGTGCCTGCAAGCCAATACACACCTCCTTGTAGTTGCTCCATCACCACAGCATGCTATCACCGAGAGCCTCGTTTGTGCCGCCGTAGCTCAACATCACCAAGCCTCTCCGGTCATCCCTCGATGCCTTCAAGGACCTTTGTGAGCCTCTAGTAGTCCCCTAGAGCTTTTGCGTGCATTACATCAGAGGATTAGCTAGTATAGCTTGCACTTTGTCATAGCCAGCCATGGCTCCACCGTGGGAAGCTTTGTCGCCACCGCTCTGGTGACCATTGGTACCTAACGAGGATTAAAACCTCTATGTATTACTTTAATACATAATAAAAGACCATACATCTTCATGGTTGTAACCCCTAAGGCTAACGACCTCACTGGTCGTGAGGATTCCAGAGGTTACATAATGGGTACCCTGGTCGGACAAGGTCTTGTGCCTAGTCTACGATCAGGTAGCTGCTCGGAGAAGATATGAACTGCTATCTGGATCCAATTCCAGGTATATTGTTTACCGTGTGATAAATGGAACATATGTCGTATATTCCATACCACGCGACGTTGCATAATCCTAAGACATTGACAACAACCATCGTGCGATTGAGTGTCTCATAGTCACTTAACCGTAGAGTAGTTGATACTTTATCAACTGTCGTCTCGCTCCGACCAGTCACAACGCTTCACAAAGGACATCTTCTCAGGGAGTAAATTCCACCCTTTTGGAAAATATGTAAGGATGGAGAGAGGACAAAGAGGGACATCAAAGATCATATCATCCTACATCTGATTAGAGCAACGCAATCAGTCTTAGACTCATCCTTTAAGTCTGATTGATTAGCATAGCAAAGATCATACTCAGTGTAATTAAGATTAGTCCCCAACTGGCTCGTAGATACCCCTTGTAAACATCCAGTTCATATCTATAAAGAGCAGCCCCATTCTCTCCCAGGAGATTTGTATCATTTTCCTCTATATTTTCGTAAGATCGGCGACTTGATCGTCGACAGCTGACGCCGTCCGTGGGGAAGAAGATGCAAGTTTTCTGAAGAAATTCTTTGCTCATCAAATCCTTGCCCATTCGTCATAATTGCACATGCGGCTATGGCAGGAGTTTGGGACGAGGAGAATTGGTTCGACTTGGCGGACTACTCCAACCTCGACATGGAGGGATGCATCTGCGCCATGCAAGAAAATAGAATGTCATAATCCTCTTCCTCCGCCGGTTTGCACGTTGTTGACATTAGCGAAATCAACCAGCTGGATGAGGATACACCACTCCGACAAGTGGTGCTTTCAGAGGATCTAGCCATTCTGATCAGTTCAGAATGTCCAAAGACCTCTCCAAGCCTGGTCCTTTCGACCGACGAAAAAGGTGACAAAAATTCAGCACCGCAACTCGAGAATCACTATACTCTCGATGAAATAATGGCTGAAAGGTACTCAACTACGGCTTCTGGCGACTCCAGGAGACAACTGACATCTGGTAACAGTGTCGATGAAACCCCCACTGGTCGTGAGCCAAGTAGGGATGATAAGAATCAGCATACGATAGGCAGTCCGCTGGACCTGGCTTAGCCCACCATGAAGACCTCAGGAGGTGCTCATCTCCGACCGCTTTCCATCGTGGAAACTCCTAGCATAAGCATTGGAAGGCTCTCCATTAGTTACGATGGAAACTCGTCGGACGATCACTGCTGGAGGCACGAGGTCAATGCGATCGAAGATACAAATCAAGATGCCTTGCATAGTCCTACACTCTCTGCCATGCCACCACGTGCTGGTAGAAATGATATGGGCCATGAAGCACCAAATGCCGGAGGTAACAGAACTGATAGACATCCATCAGTTAACTCGCCTGGCTCTGCCCCAACAAGAATAGCTGATCGGACGGAACAAACCAGGAGGTCGGGGGAAGGTTAAGATCTTTGAACACCTACTACCAGCATGAATCCTCCGAGACCTTCGGTAACGGTACAAAACCTGCAACGTGTTTAAGATATTTTGAATAATTCTAACCCTGCTCTAGCAAACACTACTACAGAAAAGGCCTTCACAGACGGTTCAAAAATGCCATCACAGACGGTTTCGTGAGCCGTCTGAGTCTATGGGTCAGTAATGACATGAGGTCATCACAAACGGTTTTCGAATCGTCTGTGATGCATACTTTCACAGATAGTTATTAACTCAAAACCGTCTGTGATATATGACTATTATAGACGGTTTGTATCTAGAACCATCTGTGATAATTATCTATCACAGACGGTTCTAACACCAAACTGTCTGTGATAATTATCTATCACAGACAGTTCTAAATATGAACCGTCTGTAATAATTAGCTATCACAGACAGTTTGTGTTTAGAACCATCTGTGACATATAAATAAAACCTCCAAGCAATGGCTGCTTGTGCCTTTATATCGTTTGTAGTCCCCAGCCCTTTCGGTGGGTCATGAGGGAGGATGACACAGTTGCCACGGGCAACCTTATCGAGCCCCTGCAAGTTCAAGAAGTATGGCTGCAAGGGAAAGCCCGTGGACATACAATTACCTGGATATTGTCGATAGGTAATTGGACATGACATCAAGGAATGGTTGGTTGCTGATACATGAAGCCGGGCTCGATAAGGTTGCCCGTGGCATTGTGTCATCCTCTCTCACGACCCACCGAAAGGGTGGGGACTAAACGAAATAAAATATATATATATATATATATATATATATATATATATATATATATATATATATATATATATGAAGCCGATTTAAAGGCACAAGCGACCCTTTGCTTGGAGGTTTTATAGAGAAGAGATGAGGAATAGAATGGTAGGACATATTCATACAGGACACAAATCTGAAAAGTTAATTGCAGCCAAGCCCCATCCGAACCACATCGATCCCATGTAAGCTAACCAAGCACAAAGAACCGGCATCAATTACCCTCAGTACCCATCAGAGAGCATTAACCAAACCCACCATTTTGCCCCATTCATTTTTGTCAATCTAAGCCCACAGCATGAACTAAGCAAGATGCACAGAATTAATGCACATACACCAATAGCCCTCAGTTTACATCATAGAGCAAGGGGACTATTAATATGAACTAATTATCAATTCAATTTCAGCATAAGACTATTAACATCATTGAGCAGTTCAACAGCTAGCAAGGTGCCACTAGCCAACAAGCATCTACATGTTCATTGCATTCATTTATATTTATGATTTCTCTACTTCTCTCTACATGTATGTATTATACATTTACACTTCTCTACAACGATGCACTTCTCATCATATATGTATGTATTACACATTTAGCATCTGGGCTTTGGCCAATGGCCATCATCATCATCATCAACCCACAACTAGACAACATCAAGAAGACAAGAAGGGGACTTACACGTTAGTGGGAGAGCCGGAGAGGTTGGAGGCGCGATGGAGGTCCGAGGTAGTGCAACGAGCCTACAAGTGGAGGGAGGAGGAGCTGGAGCTGCTGGCGTGGGAGGAGGAGCAGGTGGTCGCCAGCCAATGAGGGGGACTGGAGTTTGATTCAAGGCACAGGAGGAGGGAACTTGATCCGGAGGTGCGGGAGCTGGCGGCGAAGGAAGAGGAGCTCGGTTCACATGAATACCAACAGCACAAACCAATAGGTGATAGATCTGTCTTACCTCGACATCGCGAGTGGAGAGGTAGCCGGGGTCATGTACGTCGGGGGGGAGGAGGAAGAGGGGAAGGCGCGCAACATCACCGTAGTTGTGGCTGCGGTGACCTTTGCAAAAGACGCTCTTATCGACGAGTGTCTTGTGCGACCGCCGTCTTATCTGGCGTCGATGACGGAAGAATGCATGGCACCGTGAGGAGGAGGAAGAGGGAAGACGCAGTGTCACCATAGTTGTGGCTGGCACAACGGTGACCTTGCAAAAGGCACTCTTATCGCATTGAGTATCTTGTGTAGTGAACCGTGGTGTCAATCGTCGGTGTGGGAAGAATGCATGGCGGCGTTGGCGGCAGGGTCACTTTCGGGTGGGGAGGAGAACAGACGAGAGTAAGGGCGCTAGGGGAGTGGCGAGTTAGGCGCAAACCCTAGCGGGCTCCTACTAATAAAGAGGCTTATCACAGTCGGTTCTATTATGGAACCATCAGTGATACTTATCACAGACGGTTCCACAATGGAACCGTCCATGATATGGTCTCATATCACAGACGGTTCATTATTAAAACCATCTGTGAAGTATCATAGACGGTTATTTGTTCAAACCGTCTGTGATACTTAGTAATATCACAGACAGTTCTTGTTTAGAACCGTCTGTGATAGCTCACAAACGGTTTTCAACATGAACCGTCTGTGATATTACCTCTTCACAAATAGTTTTTAGCGCAGCCAGTAACACAGACGGTCTCTAAATCAAAACCGTCTATGATTGCATGTAATACAGATGATTTTGGTCAACCGTCTGTGATGAGGTGTCCAGTATTAGCCTTTTTGTAGTAGTGAAAGTCCCTAGGTTTTGTACAGCTCGTAGGCCAAGTATCAAAGATTTTTCAGCAAACCATGCAACGAATGGAAGCATACCGGGAACAAAGGAATTCAGGAAGTCAAACCATGACTTCATCCCAACGTTCCTCCCTCAGCAGAGGGCAGCATGGTCACATTGGGGAACAAACGATACCAAGGCCTCCTCGACGATTCCGACCAAGGAGTCACGAGGGGAGAAGGCTATTTCAAGCAGCCACTCCATCACCTCGTCGAGAGGAGCGATCGCTTGGCCCTGATGATCTTCATCATCAACTAAACCAAGCAGGCAGTTGGAGGCGTCACATTAACGTCTACGACCGGATCGGGACACCAGAGATCTAGCAATCTAACCTCAGAAACCGGTCTTCGATCGATTACCATCCGACACCTTTCCAAAGAAGGCACCATGAATCAATTACAGGTTGTGATCAGGATCCACCTAGTTGATTAGATGAATCCCAATTGTTGGCCCAATCTTTCACAGTACACTTGAAGTTTAGTAGCTTGTTGTCTCTTTCTCTTTACTTCGGGTGAACAGTAACCACACGTGTGAACAGTACCACACGATTAATAGTGCCCAAACCCTGGATAGCAAATCTTCAATCTCTAGTTGTGCTAAACCTTGAGGATTAGAAACAACAGAGAATAACTTCACAAACCGATCTGACTTGATCGAATTGCAAAGATGTAGTAGATGGATCTTCTTGGTTATAGTCAAGAACAAGGTGTCCTTGCTTTGCCCCAAAGCTGAAACACCAAATGAGAACTTCCTCTTGCTTCCTCCTCTCTCCAACCCTCCCTCTTAATTCCTCTCAAGAACACATCTCAACTCAAGAACACACGATATGCGCAAAAATGGCTTTTCTAATTTTTATTATCTAAATCATAACTTGTCCACCTATATGTTGCGGCTATGGGGGGTTTATATAGCCTCCCACACAAGCACAAGACTCAGACGAACAGTAATCCAATTTGCTATAGTAATTCGAGTTGGTACTATTCACATGAACAGTAATCCGAGCCAAAAAACTCCTATTTTAATTAGATATTTATGCTACTCTAAATACTGAAAAATAGATTAAACTATCCTATTACAAGTAATTTCAAAATTAACTTCTAGTGTGCCATCTCTCCTTATTGAACTAGCTTCGGTTGACTTGGTGGCCCCCATCCAAGATTGCACAGAGAAAAGATAAAATGTAGACGTAATGTCCTAGCTGAAACGATCTCCTTTTTGTCAAAGAAATCTGAGTGGCCTTCCCTGAACAAATCAATGTCGAACTCAAGGAACTCAAACTCTTTGACGTGCACTACATGGCCTCTTCCTGGATCAAACACACCCAACAGCATGTGTGCACATGTATATGCATGGGTTGACTCCATGCACTTCTCAAGTACAACATGCATACATGGAGTTTTCTTTCCTTGGTTTTGAACAACATACGTGACATCCTCTTGCACTGCAGTAGCCTTGATAATGTCATGCCTATTGTTTCAATGAAGTGTTAAACAAGACAAATCAGAAACATTCGTTATAGATAATCTGGCCGCATCAGGTTGTCGAGCCTTTTCTGCAAGGCTCCAAGCTGTACGATGGCCAAACAACTTCCGACCAGCCAACCTGGATAAGTTCAATGGGACTCAGAACCCATTGGAATTTCTCCAAATTTATACAACCGCCATCAGAGCTGCTGGTGGTGATGAGAATGTAATGCAGAACTATCTACCCACAGTACTCGAAGGGTCTGCCCAATCGTGGTTGCTTAACCTACCGATCGGGTTGATCTACACTTGGGAGCAACTTTGCGACCTTCTGATTGCGAATTTCCAAGGCACGTACGACCGCCCTGGAAAGGAGGATGACCTTCACCGAATGCGGCAAGGATCCAATGAGACTCTCCGTTAGTACATTAAAAGATTCAACCAGGTTCGTAATTCAATACCAGAGGTCGCAGAATCTTCAGTCATCCAAGCTTTCAAAATAGGTCTAAGGAATCGACGGTTTACGGAGGACATAGCTATGCACCCTCCAAAGACAATTGTCAAACTTTTCGACATGGCCGATAAATACGTAGTTGTAAGCGAAGTGGTTGAATGGTGTGAGGCCATCGATCAGAAGGATAAAATCCCCCAACCTGGCTTGGATAAACCAGAGAATGTAACATCCCAAAGTTCTGTTACCAAAATAAAAAAGAATAAATTTAATATTTTATTGGATTTTCTGAAATTTGAAAGAGTTTTATTGCTTCTCTTGAATTTCTTGAGTTTTTAAAATCAAAAATAAAAATTCTTAAAGTTTTTGAAGTTTTATTTGAGTTAAAGTTGAAAAATAAAATTTTAATTAATTTCTAGAATTTTATGGAATTTTAAAAGCTTTTAGTAATTATTTTAAAGCTAAAAAATTTATTTGCAAAATATATTACCAAATAATAGTTGGAATTATTTTATTTAAGTCTAAAATGCCTTTGAGAATTTATGTGAATTTTCTCACAATGTTTGGATTTTATTTGCTATTTTCTAAAGCCTCTTTTAATTATTAGGATTAAAACAATTGATAAAAACATTAGAAATTCTACAAACAGTTTTGGGCCGAAACCATATTCTGGCCCATCTCCTCACGCATGCACGTGCGACCGCACAGCTCACTCAACCCGCACGAATGTCGGCCGTTGGATCTCGAACGGATGGCCAACGCGCACGCCCCTTCTTTCCTTTTTCTTTCCGTCACTAACAAGTGGACCCCCCCAACGCCCACGTCACCTTCCATCTTCCTCTTTCCATCTTCTTCCCCATGCGTCCCGCTTGTTCGCCATTGCTACGCATTTCAACCTTTCAAAACCGTGGAAATCAATCTGGGATCTCCATGATTTTGGGGAGCAATCATTTCGCCTTTCAAAACCGCGCCCGATCCTGTCTCTTCCCTTTCCTTTCTTCGCCCAAATCGCTCAATCTCCGCCGGTGACAGCGTGGACCTTCGTGCGCCACAAGCCGCTCCGTCCCTCCCCGGCCACTATATAAGTGTGCCCTGGGAGACCTTTCTCCACCACACCAACCCCCCCAACCCTCGCCCTCTCTACGCCCCTCAATCCGCTGCAATTCGCCGTGGAAGCTCTTCGACCACAAGCTCACCGTCGACGAATTCCGGTGCCTTCAGCGATGCCTCGGCCTCACTCCGCCACTGTTGGCATCGCCGTCACCAAGGCTACACGGTGCGCGCATTCATTTGCCCCGAAGACCACCGGAACCTCTACTTCGTCGACGACCGAACATCGCCACCGCCTCTTCGCTCGCCGTCGACCACCTAGTCACCCTCCACTGCCTGGAGGTAGTGGGCTAAGCTCCTTATCGCTCCCTCTCTCCGTTGCGCCCAATCACGCGACTCGCCCTGGCACGAAACGACGGTGAGCCCGTCCCCGAACGCCTCCCCTCACCGGTCCTACGTGGCTCGGCCACGTCATAGCCAGGTCAGCACCACCTGGGCGCTAATCCGACGTGGCTGCCTATGTGGTGCCACGTCATCTCGCACAGCCCGCGCATGCACCCCCGCATTTACCATTTCGTAGGCCGGGTTCATGGTGGACCATTGACCGGTCATGGACTCAGTACATTGACTGCGGGCCCACTGTCCGTGGCACATCCGGAGGGCTGATGTCATAATTTGAATTTCCCTCAGAAAAAAATTCTGAAATTCGGAAAAACCCTAATTTCGTCATTTCATGTGATTTCAAAACTTCCCAGGGATCGTTCTCCTTCATACGAACAACGATTTCCTTGATTCAAACTTCTAAATTCATATAAATTCAAGATCTAGCTAACTAAACCAAAATTATTTAATTTGGAGTTCATTTGAATTTTGTTTGAATTTGATTTATTTTCGCGTATAGATTTCGACGACTTCGGAGAGTCAGAATTCGGTGCCGTTTGAGAGCAACTAATTGAGCAAGGCAAGTTACATCTTTGATCATATTTGATCCCAATATTTTAAATTATTTAAATTCTGTTTTTAAATTATTATTGCAAGCGTATTTCTATTCAATGTAATTTAAATAGCTATTTTAAATTGTAGTTATACCTAAATCCTTTGTACCGCCAATTTTGACAATAAAATATTCATACCTTGTCACCTTAGATGAAAATCTAGTTTATGCAATAGTATGAACTAGGATCATTTGGAAAAAATTATGCTTAGTGATGCTTAGACCCAAAAATGTTTGATTTAGGGAATTTCAGCCAAAAATTAAATGTTGTTTAAATTGTATGCATAGCTTTGGTGTGTTATGGAAGTTTATAAATGACTTTGGAAAAATGAAATAAAATGATGGTTTGTACTTGGGTGAAACGGTTGTTTGGATGGTGCATGTTGATGCACGGGATCGAGTCATTTCTATGATCAAGGCCCATGGGTTTTGTGGAAAGTCGTCCAAGTCAGTTAAGGACCGGCCTTTGAGTGTTCCTTGCTATGCCTTATTGTACTACCACATGTCTTGAGGATGGGGAGGGGTCTTGGCTAACTAATTTGCAATGTTTCACCGTGGTCGTTCCATCCGGTTGTGTGGGTGGTCTTTTACGACCTATGTACATGCATTCCCACCTGGCGCAAGAGGGGCTAGGAACTCTACGCATTTCTATCCAAAGGGGGAAAAACCTTAGCGAGGGGGGACTACGGTGGAATGGCACTTTTAAAGGCCTTGTCACGTGCTCTAGACTGCTTACCTAAGGTAGTGAGCGGTGGTATCGACTGATACCAAACAAACTAGAGAAGTCGTGTCTTGTGGGTAAAGTTGTACAACCTCTGCAGAATGTAAAACTATTCGAATAGCCATGTCCACGGTCATGGACATGCCATTCAAGCCACTCAAAGTTAGACTTTGTTTTTGGTTTCAAAAGGTTTTGTAAAACAGTTTTTGACATGGATGGCTGTCCATGAGAAAAGTTATGGGTTGAAGCCCTGGGTTGGTGCCCGTGTTTATGTTGGTGCTTGGTTGGTGCCTACACTAGCTTTATTAATTCAGTTAAAACTCAATTTTAGTTATTGTAAAATTTGAGCTTTTGAACTTATTATTGTATTTAAATTGTCAAATATTACTTTTGCACAAATAACCCTATAAGCCATCCATTGTTACATCCATACATGCATTAACTCTGTTATTGGGTGTAACTTGCGAGCACGGAAGTTGTTCTCATCTTTGCTTTTTGCAAATAAATTTCAGAGGAGAAGGACTTTGCTACCGGTGTGGATCTCGATGACTAGGCCGCTACCCCAGTCGATTGTCTGTGGCAGATTAACTGGAATCTACTACATCTTCTTCGTCTTCTGTTGTGTTCTTTATTGTTGGCTTATAAGCCTCTTTTGATAAACTCTGTTGATTATTAATAATATTGTGCGATTTATAGATGTTACCATATCTGTTTACTATGTGAACTAGCTACTGATCATGGGACTAGTTCAGAAATGCACAAAGGATTTGGGGTGTTAATCCCGGGTCCGACAGAAGTGGTATCAGAGCCATGTCGACTGTAGGTTGTAACCTAGTTAGAATGGTCGTTAGTTGAAAACTTCAAAACTTATTTTACAAAAAAAAAATTGTTCTCTTCTCATCTTGGTCATCTATCTATCCTTGGCTTCTTGATAGAAATTCTTTCTTACCTTATTCATTCTTCACCATTTTGTATTGTTAAATGGATCCTCTTTCCCTTATAAACTTCTATAGTTGGTTAACATGTTTCCTACAAATACGTTCAAGACCACAAGGCATGAAGCTGTCGAGAGAGCATCGTCATCAGGGAAGATTCCGTACTGAAGATCGTTTTGTCAACCAAGCTATATAGTTTAAGTTGGCCAAGACTCATTCTGCGTATTGAGTCATTTCACCAATTTATGATTATCGATCGATTAGAACGTTATATTGTTTCTTAACTTGTATGGTGTATTATTCTTCTGGTACATCATACACAGATCTTTTGATCTTGTGTACAACGTTTTCTTTAAATGGGTAGATTTCTCTCCTCATAGCTTTCTCTCTCACCCTTTGCTATTTTCCTCTTCTCTAACAATCCATTGGACTTCTAACCTATCGAAGCACCAGGACTTGAAGGATGGATTGAAACTTGAAAACTTTGAACAACCCAACACCCTTAGACAAGAAGCTAGCTTGAAGATAGAATTTTTCTATCTCTCAATTCATTTACCTATGTGCGTATTCTTTCTTTCTAGCCTCCGAATCTCTCGGGATGAGATTCCTTTAAGGGGTAGTTTGTAACATCCCAAAGTTACATTACCAAAATAAAAATAAATAAAGTTAATATTTTATTGTATTTTCTAAAATTTGAAAGAGTTTTATTACTTCTCTTGAATTTCTTGAGTTTTAAAAATCAAAAATAAAAATTCTTAAAGTTTTTGAAGTTTTATTTGAGTTAAAGTTAAAAATAAATAAATTTTAATTAATTTCTAGAATTTTTGGAATTTTAAAAGCTTTTCCTTAATTATTTTAAAGCTAAACAAATTTATTTGCAAAATCTATTACGAAATAATAGTTGGAATTATTTTATTTAAGTTCGAAATGCCTTTGACAATTTTTGTGAATTTTCTCATAATTTTTGGATTTTATTTGCTATTTTCTAAAGCCTCTTTTAATTATCAGCATTAAAACAATTGATAAAACATTAGAAATTCTTCAAACAGTTTTGGGCTGAAACCCTATTCCGGCCCATCTCCTCATGCACACGCGCGCGACCGTGCAGCCCGCTCAACCCGCGTGAATGTCGGCCGTTGGATCTCGATCGGATGGCCAACGCGCACGCCCCTTCTTTCCTTTTTGTTTCTGTCGCCGACAAGTGGGCCCGCCAATGCCCACGTCAACTTCCTTCTTCCTCTTTCCATCTTCTTCCCTGTGCGTCCCACTCATTCACCATTGGTACGTGTTTCAACCTGGGATCCCTTTCTCAAGCCGCTCCGCCCCTCCCCAGCCACAATATAAGTGCGCCCTGGGATCCCTTTCTCCACCACACCAAAACCCCCCAACCCTCGCCCTCTCTACGCCCCTCAATCCGCCGCAATTCATCGTGGAAGCTCTTCGGCTGCAAGCTCGCCGCTGACGAATTCTGGCACCTTCAGCGATGCCTCGGCCTCATATCAGCCACCGTCTGCATCGCCGTCACCTGGGCTACATGGTGCGCGCATTCATTTGCCCCGAAGACCACCGAAACCTCTACTTTGTCGACAACCGAACATCGCCGCTGCCTCTTCGCTCACCGCCGGCCACCTAGTCACCCTCCGCTGCCTCGAGGTAGTGCGCTAAGCTCCTTATCGCTCCCTCTCCCCATTGCGCCCAATCTTGACTGACTAATTTGCAATGTTTCACCGTGGTTGTTCCATCCGGTGTTGTGGGTGGTCTTTTACGACCTACGTACATGCATTCCCACCTGTCACAAGAGGGTGCTAGGAACTCTGCGGATTTCTATCCAAAGGGGGCAAAACCTTAGCGAGGGGGGACTGCAATGGAATGGCGCTTTTTAAAGGCCTTGTCATGTGCTCTAGACAGCTTACCTAATGTAGCGAGTGGTGGTATCGACGGATGCCAAACAAACTAGAGAAGTCATGTCTTGTGGGTAAAGTTGTACAACCTCTGTAGAGTGTAAAACTATTCAAATAGCCGTGTCCACGGTCATGGACATGCCATTCAAGCCACTCAAATTTAGACTTTGTTTTTGGTTTCAAAAGGTTTTGTAAAACAGTTTTTGACATGGATGGGTGTCCATGAGAAAAGTTATGGGTTGAAGCCCCGGGTTGGTGCCCGTGTTTATGTTCGTGTTAGGTTGGTGCCTACACTAGCTTTATTTATTCAGTTAAAACTCAATTTTAGTTATTGTAAAATTTGAGCTTTTGAACTTAGTATTGTATTTAAATTGTCAAATATTGCTTTTGCACAAATAACCCTATAAGCCATGCATTGTTACATCCATACATGCATTAACTCTGTCATTGGGTGTAACTTGCGAGCATGGAAGTTGTTCTCATCCTTGCTTTATGCAAATAAATTTCGGAGGAGAAGGACTTTGCTACTGATGTGGATCTCGACGACTAGGCCGCTACCCCAGTTGATTGCCTGTGGTAGATTAACTGGACTCTACTACTCTTCTTCGTCTTCCGCTGTGTTCTTTATTGTTGGCTTGTAAGCCTCTTTTGTAATAAACTCTGTTGATTATTAATAATATTGTGCGATTTATGGATGTTACCATATCTGTTTACTGTGTGAACTAGCTACTGATCATGGGACTATTTCAGAAATGCATAGAGGATCTAGGGTGTTAGTCCGGGGTCCGACAGAGAAGAAGAATAAGAAGGCTCTCAAGGAAAATAAAAACCGCAGACCCGACGACAAAGGGTAAGAAAGACTATACCGGTCGAGGCAACTTGGCGCTGTCCGACCGAAGGATACAAGAAAAATAAGAAGTAGTGTCCACTTCACCAGCAGGCAGGGCTGGACTTGCGCACCTGTCGAGTGTGGCAAAACAAGCTGGAAGATTACTATGCAGGTAAAGGTCCACTCCCCGCAATACAGGAATTCGGTGAGATGAGCTCCAAGAAGGACAAAGATGGCGACGAAGAAATGGAGTACCAGGAGCCTCAACATACGGTCAACATGATCTTTGGTGGGTCTTCTTCATACGAATCAAGGCGTCATCTGAAGGCCATGGAGCGGGAGATAAGCCTTCGACCATTATCAAGCCATCAAAGTGGTCGGACACTGTAATCTCCTTCAACAAAAAAGACTGCCCCATCCCTTCGACTCGACCAGGTAGGTTCCCTATTGTCATTGAACCTACTATTAATAACTGTAAGGTTAATCGAGTACTAATAGATGGAGGTAGCTCTTTAAATATTTTATTTGTGGGAGCTTTAGAAGAAATGCAAGTTACCAAGTCAAAGGTGTAACCTGTGAAATATGCCTTATATGGTATAGTTCCTGGTTCTACCGCCAAACCGATAGGACAGCTTTCCCTACCGGTTACGTTCGGAAGACCCGATAACTTTCGAATAGAAAAGATTCCATTTGATGTAGTGAATTTCGAATCCGCATACAATGGAATCCTTGGTCGTCCGGCTTTAGCAAAATTCTTGATAGCCACGCACTACGGTTATCAGAGTTTGAAAATGCTAGGAACAAAGGGAGTCATCACGGTTCAAGGAGATCAGAAAATGGCTTACGCATGTGATCGAAAATCCTTAGAGCTGACCGATGAACTTCCGACCAGAGAGGATAATCCATCTACCACACAGGTCAAGCACTCAAGGCCAAAGATGACACCAAAGCCTTCCGACGAGACAAAGGAGGTACTACTCGACAAGGGCGCTTCTCCAGACAGCGCCAAGTTGCCACGTGGGTCAAGAAACACTGACACGTCTACCCAAAAGATACTAGTTAGGGCAAGACTCGACCCCAAATAGGAAGAGACACTCGTCTCCTTCATCCGAGCAAATCAGGACGTATTCGCCTGGCAGGCGTCCGACATGCCTGGAGTCCCCCGGGAGGTGATCGAGCACAAGCTAGCACATGCATTACTTTCAGTCCCATAAAGTGGTTGTACCAACTGGATATCCCCTCGGTCAAGTCCTTGGAAATAGTTCTTACTTTCCAATTCGGGGTGTTTTTGCTCTAGGAGCTTTATTCGCTGGGTTAGTCCTCCGACCACAGCAAAATTTTCGACCATGTGCTATGCAAATAGCATTCTTCATTAAGTGTCTTATAAACTTTTTAGTGGAGAAACTATGGAACTAGTCGTGGATACTTACCCGAATTGCCACATCATTATAATCGGCAAAAATTGTATCAAGACCTATCTTGGCTTGATGGTCCGATATTTTTCCCCAAACCTCATCGAGCTCCTTATCCTCGATAAATCGGGGGGAAAAACGAAACTTGTTAGCTCGAGAGGGATTATCAACAGGGGTCGGAACCTGTCGAGGGTCTTCAGGGGCATCTACCTGTTGGATATATGCCCTAGAGGCAATCATACAGATGATTATATTTCTTTATGTTCATAATATTGGATAAATGTTATTCTGTTCCATGAATGAATCATCAGTTATGAAGATTAAACGAGTATGTGACTTATTGGTGAAGCTCTTTCAACTTATGATGATATCGCTCTAAATGTATCCCTGGTCGAATGTCACTGGTCGGAATGCTAGTGACTCTATGACCAGCACATGTATTGATTGATGACCATGTTTCATCGGTCATGGATATAGGGATATCGAATCGATAATGTGGACATATGTTAGAGAACATGGTGTTGGATAAGACCCACCTTGAGACACTATTGAGATTGTTATGATTCTATGTGTCATTAGTTGGTCTCAAGCAATGATGATGTATAATCCTTAGACCTGAGATCAGCATGGTTTCCTACATGTGTAATTGCACTCTTAGGGGTTACCAAACGCTACTCGTAACTGGGTAGTTATAAAGGTAGCTTTCGGGTATGCTATAAAATATGCAGAGGGATGTGACTGGTCGGATATGGGATTTGCCCCTCCTAACATAAGAGGAGAGATATCTCTGGGCCCCTTGAAGTGGTCGAATAAAGAAAGTGCATGGCCACGCCACTAGTGGTCGAAGAGTTCGACCACATAAGGTTATCCGATACTCGATCGAGAAAGTATTGAACAGTCCATGGATGACACAACATCTCACCGAGTTCAACCAGATATCGTGAGGCAAAGGGAGAATACATGAGTAGGTAGTTGGATTCGCCACCGATTCGGTCGATGGAGATACGATCTGGTCGAGATCGGTCGAACATAATCACGCAGTGGTAAGTAACTCGGTCGTAATGAGTTACGAACTGATCACGACCACATGCGAACTGGTCGTATAGAGATAGGACCTGGTCGTAAGTGATGAGGACCTGGTCATAGATCATATTGCATTAAGGTTCGTCCGATATAATTTGTGTGTATTCGGGAATCGTTATGTCCTGCTAGGAATCGCTACGACTCGTGGTCAGAAAGGGTTTCCGAGTCACAACCGAACTACGCATGAACCTAACGGGTCACACACTTAACGGGTTGGAACAACCCAGTATGGATACGATTCATAAAGCGTGTTCGGATAGGATCCATCACGGGCACTATATAAGGAGATGCATGAGGCTGTTGGGCGATTAGACAAGTTGACGTGGGTTGCTCTCCCAAAACCCTAGCCACCATCTTCTTGAGAGCCTTGCCGTGCGACTTGGTGCTAGCACACTAGCGTATGGTTGTTCCTTCCCTGGACGTGTGGATACCATAGAGGCGCTTCTACGTTGTTGCGCTTGAGGACGATCCGTGATCTTCGCAAGGAACTGCAGAGGTGCTGGAGGAGACGATCGACTCGCGAGGACGCTGGATGATCGACTACGACCACTGCATCAACGTGCTTGACGTTGGACGATCGACTACGACCAGTACATCGACGCGCTCTTCGTTGGACCAGGCTACTCCGATGCTTCTTCCTGGTTTACGTGGTAGAAATTTTGAATTGTTGCTATCGTAGCCTACCCGTATCCCTACACTACCTCCGCAGATGGAGTTAGAATCAACACTGGATCCTGAATGACCACCGGCACCGACACTTGCTCAGGGGTTTCGTGACCACTATGTCCTCAGGAGTTTTTTTCCTGAAAAGTGCTTTGGACGGGAACTTCCTCGGGTGTCTATTCCTTAGCAATGTTTTGGTCGAAAACGACCGGAACACCAGAAGATCTATACAGAAAGAAGAAAGGAAAATCAAAACTTCAAATGGTCAAAGACTTTTAAAGGTATGTACTCATATGACTATTTCATTTATACGTACCTGGTCGATTTTTTAGTTTTGACCTTGAAACGCAATGGAATAAATTCCACACCGCTGGCTTTCTTTTCCTTCTCAACTAATTTCACCGGTTCTGAGCCGGCAAGGTTGGTTAAACACCTCACATCTTCCAGCATGAGGTCGGAAGCGATATTCTTGACCAACTGGTCGAGGATAGCGTCCCTAACCATCGGGTTGGAGGGTATGGTTTTGTCGACCTCTAGATCAGTTGTTTCAGCAACAACTGTTAGGTCATGAATGACCACTCTGGGGTCTACGACTTCTGCAGCCTTGCTCTGCGGACCATCAATTTCTCCCACCTAAGTCAAAAAACAAGTTTGATTAGGTGATGAAATCTTCTATCTAAGTATATATATCTTCTTTCAAATGCTCTTTTACCTCGAAGGAATCATCTTCTTCCACTGCCTCTGGGAGGAATCGGTCGGAACCACAGTAGGATTACGATCCTCACCGGATTGTATGATTTTCAATCCGACCGCCTACAAAATTAAGAGCAAGATCAATAAATTGATCGAAGGATATATATATATATATATATATATATATATATATATATATATATATATATATATATATATATATATATATATATATATAAAGGACAATTGATTATCTACCTTAAGTCTCGCTAGTCTCTCTTCAGCATCTTCAGCAGAGACCATCGCCAAGATGCTGGGAAATGCAACCTTCTCACCAGGCTCCCCGGCGTAGATTATTTTGATCTGCTCTCTGATTTCCTCAAGAGAAAGGGCTTCAGAACAAGACAGAAGAGATTTTAAGGTTTTATGATAATCTATTTATAAATTATACTGGTCAGAGCTTCTTCAAAGACTTACCATCTCGTGAGTCCGTGATTGCTTCATCACGACCAGTGAACCAGAGCAGGGATTGTGTTCGGAGCTTTAGAGGATTGATTCGGCGTTTGGTGAAATCCCTCACCACATGCCAAGAAGTCAAGCCCTTGATCCTTAGATCTCGAATGGCATCCACACACCTTCCGACCCTCCCTGTCTTCTCCATGGTCCCCCTCCACATAGGATTCTCGTTTGTCCTAACTTCAGCGAAGTAGAGGCCATCGTCACTCATAACCATCATGTAAAACTAGTTCTTTTTCCATGATGACCACGAGGACTTCAGGTACATTTGGATGTACTCGTCGGCCTTCCCGTCATGAAGGCGCGGCGTGCATTCTCCAGGAGCTGCCGTGTACCTTCCTGACATCGCCATCCGATAAAAATACCTAAAGAGCTTCAAGTTTGGTCGCACCCCCAGGTACGCCTCACAAAGATAGGCGAAGATGCTAATGTTGGCGATGGAGTTTAGAGCCAAATTCACCAAGTCCACCCCGTAGTACTCTAGCACGCGGGGAAGGAATTTGTGCACCGGCACCCTCAGCCCGCATTTGATGTAGATGAGGAAAATTGGGATTTCCCCCATCTTCACGGCTTGATAGTGCTATCCGACCGCTGACCTCCATTTGTTTAGATTCTTGTCCGAGAGCATTCCAATTTTTTCTAGCGCCTCAATCTTTTTCTCGCTAAGATCTGAGGGCACCCACTTTGTGATTTGATCCGACATGATGAAAGCTCTCAAAGGAATGAATAAGTGGTCAGAGGGTGCTTTGGGAGGAAAAGAAAGCAGAGGTCGGAAAGGTTTTCTTGGCAAGGAACTGAAGGGGATTGAAGGAAGATCTGGAAGTGTAAAAGCTCTAAAACCCAACAATGGAGATTTTATAGCTTCTGATCTTTAACTGAATCGGGAGTTGCTTAAAGTCCAACAGACAAAACCTTTTTGTCCAACGGACAGGAAAACTCTTTGGTTCCCAAGGCAAGTTCTCAACATTAAAGTGAATACAGACCACTTCGTATGTCACGGCATTAAATGAGGGTCTGCCCGATACGACTTCGTCAGAATAAAGTGTTCACACAACCTATTCATTTAAAGTTCAGGGGCTAGCTGACGAGGATTAAAACCTCTATGTATTACTTTAATACATAATAAAAGACAATACGTTTTCATGGTCGTAACTGTTGGAAATAGGGCTGGAAACGAGCCGAGCCGAGCCAGGCTCGGCTCGGCTCGCTCAGGCTCGAGCCCGAAGTAGGCTCGGCTCGAATTGGCTCGTTTGAGAACGAGCGGAAAGAACTTCGACTCGGCTCGAAAAGCGGCTCGAGCCGGCTCGCGAGGCTCATGAGCCATTGAACAAATGCTATGCGAGCAATGACAGAGTGCATCCGCCATCCATAATCCATTCAGATTCAATCAACAAAATCACAAAATCATTAATCAACAAAATCGATTGCATCATCAATCAACAAAATCGGTGCATGCGCATCCATTCAATCAACATATTCAACAACGGTAGATCTCGATCTCGGAGTAGAGCAGGACAAGAAGATGCGTGGCTTTGAATCGCGGCTCCTCATGACGCCAAGATTGTCGTCGTCCCCGCGCCAGACGGCTCCTCCGATCCTCCTCGATTGGGAAGCTCGAAAGCTTCCTCCTCCTCCCATAAGTCCGCAAGCCCGCAAGTCCACAAACTTGAATCCGTGGCGGGGTGACGGCGTGGCTGTGGAGGACCCGAGCGAGGCGTGGATCTGGGTGGAGGGGCGGACCGGGCGTGGAGGACGGGCGGCGGCGCTGAAGACCGTGGGGGGGGCGGCGGCTTGGCGCCTTGGAGGACCGGAGGGGAGGACGCGGGGCGGTGGCTTGGAGCCTTGGAGGACCGGAGGGGGGGAGGACGGCCTGGACAGGGCGGCGCCGGCGAGGGGGAGAGCCGGAGAGGAAAGGGGAGGCGGCGGGCGGGGCGGATCTGGGCGAGGCCGCAAGGGGGACGAGTAGAGGGGCAGCGGGCGGAGCTGCCGAGGGAGACAGGGTCAGGGACCAGGGTCACGGGGAAAGGGAGGCTGGGAGGGGATTTATTCGGCGGCGCGGTGGATTGGCCTGGCTAGGCTGGAAAAATGGGCCGAGCCAAGTTTGGCTCGCGAGCCGGCTTGAGCTCGGCTCGAAATTTGACCGAGCCAAAAGGTGGGCTCGGCTCGGCTCGAAAATTCACGAGCCGAGCCCGAGCCAAGCCGAGCCGTGACGAGCCCGAGTCGAGCCACGAGCCTCGAGCTATTTTTCCAGCCCTAGTTGGAAATATGCCCTAGAGGTAATCGTAGAGATGATTATATTTCCTTATATTCATAATATTGGATAAAATGTTATCTTGTTCCAAGAATAATATTGTTAACATTGATTATCAAGTATGTGACTTGATTGTGAACCTCTATATTTTTGCAATAATTATTCTTATACGATCCCTGGTCGGAAACATATGAATAGACTAGCATATGTATTGGTTGATGACTATGTTTCACGGGTCATGGATATGGAGATATCAAACCAATAATATGGACACATATTAGAGAACATGATGTTGGATTAGACCCACCTTGAGACACTATTGAGATTGTTATGATTCCATATGTCATTAGTTGGTCTCAAGAAATGTTGATGTATAATCCTTAGACCTGAGATCAGCATGGTTTCCTACATATGTAATAGCACTCTTAGGGGTTGCCAAACGCTACACCGTAACTGGGTAGTTATAAAGGTAGCTTTCGGGTATGCTATGAAACATGCGAGAGGAATGTAATCGGCCGGTGGGATATGGGATTTGCCCTCCTAACATAACAGAGAGATGTCTGGGGCCCTCGATGTGGTCGGATAAAGAAAGTGCATGGCCATGCCACTAGTAGTCGAAGTGTTCGATCACGTGAAGTAATCCGACACTCGATCGAGAAAATATTGAGCGATCCATGGATGACACAACATCTCACAGAGTTCAACCGGACATCGTGAGGCAAAGGGAGTATACACGAGTAGGTCGCTTAGTTGAGCAGTTTGATTGGTTGTATGGAGATCTGAGTGGTCGTAGACTAGTCGAACGTAGTCCTGTGGTGGTCGAATTTGGTCGTAAGGAATTACGAACTGGTCATGACCAAATACGAACTGGTCGTATAGAGATAGGACCTGGTCGTAAGTGATGAGGACCTGGTCGTAGATCATATTGCATTAAGGTTCGTCCGATATAATTTGTGTGTATTCGGGAATCGTTATATTCTGCTAGGAGCCACTACGACTCGTGATCGGAAAGGGTTTCTGAGTCACAACCGATTATGCATGAACCTACAAGGTCACACACTTAACGGGTTGGAACAAACCAATACGAATACAATTCGACAAACGTGTTCGAATAGGATCCGTCACGAGCACTATATAAGGAGATGCATAAGGTTGTTGGAAGATACGCGTGAATCACCACCAAAACCCTAGCCGCCATCTTCCTGAGAGCTCTACCATGCGACTTAGTGCTAGCACACCTGCGCATGGTTGTTCCTTCCCTGGACATGTGCATACCGTAGAGGTGCTACTACGACTGTTGCGCTTGAGGATGATCTGCGATCTTCACAAGGAACTGCAGACGTTGCTGGAGGAGACGATCGACTCGTGAGGACGCTAGATGATCGACTAAGACCACTACATCGACACGCTCTACGTTGGACCAGGCTGCTCCAACCCTTCTTCCGCTGCTCTGCGCGTTTGGTGGTAACGATCTGTGATCATCTACTTGCTCGGCTTCCTGGCTTGCGTGGTAGAAATTTTGATTTGTAGCTATCGTAGCCTACCCTGTGGCCCAACAGTAACCCCTAAGGCTAACGACCTCACTGGTCGTGAGGATTCCAGAGGTTACATAATGGGCACCCTAGTCGGACAAGGTCATGTGCCTAGTCTCTGATCATGTAGCTTCTCGGAGAAGATATGAACTATTATCTGGATCTAATTCTAGGTATATTCTTTACCGTGTGATGAATGGAACACCCCTTGTAAACATCTAGTTCATATCTATAAAGAGCAGCCCCATTCTCTCCCAGGAGATTTGTGTCATTTTCCTCTATATTTTCGTAAGATCGGCGACTCGATCGTCGACAATCCCCGAGCCACTGCGTGTAGCATTGTAGTAACCTCTTAAAGCTGATGTGCACCTTCTTTTGCTGCCGATTTGCCTCAATCGCGAAAACCACTTTGAGCCCGAGGAGCATCACTGCTCATCTCTGGCATAGCACTGCCTCCGGCCATCTCTCTGGCCTCCACCACTACCCGGTGGCATCGCCATCGTGAGAGGATCTCATTTCGGCCATCCCCGAGCTTCGTCGTCACTCTAATCACTGGCAATGAGCTCGCCATGGCACTCAGCCATGAGCACAGCTCCCCTTTGCTCCCCTCTCTCTCTCTCTCTACCAGTGGGCCCACATGTTTAAAAGGGTAATTAACGCTAAGTAACGACGGTTAAATGTAACCAGAGTATGACATGTGGGACCAGCTGAAATGGTTAAACAAAATCTAATTTCAAACATTATTAGTAAATGAGTCTATGACATGTGTGACCACCTCTGTTTTACAAATAAAAATCCAAAAAAGAAAACTAACGAGGATCTAATAATCCTCATTTTATCATTTATCTATAATTCTTATTATGGGTAAATATGACGTCATGTGGTCCCTAAGTATATCCCCTATATTTACAAGGGAGAAGCCAATCAGGTGGTCGTAAGTTCTTCTACGACCACCCCCATAGTCGTAAGTCCTGCTACGACTACCTCATAGTCATAAGTTCTTCTATGATCACTATCTAGTCATAAGTTATTCTACGACTACCCTATGGTCGTAAGCCCTTCTACGACCAGGTCAGCTACGACCACCCTATGATCAACAGAGCCTAAAGATGAGTGGGTCCAATTGATTGGGAAATTCAAGCGATCAATATCGATGTTATTCTCTGAGTAATGACACATAATACTCCATTATCTCGACAAGTAAGCGCGGACGGCACGGAGGAGTTAATACCCACTGATTACTACAAACATGCACCCGTTATAGGAACTGACGAGGCGCCACTTCACCTGGAGAAACGGCCACTCCTTCACCGACTATATAAAGGTGGCGGTCAGAGAGGAACGGACAACGGACAACAGAGAACGAGACATAAGGCAATCGGGAAGATAGGCATTATCCTCTGTAATAGTCTTTGTCTTTCTCCTGATTGTAGAAAATACACTCAATACCATACACACAGGTGTAGGGTTGTTATTCTCTCGGAGAAGGCCTAAACCTGTATAAAAATCCCCGTGTCAATCTCTCTGCGTGATTTCATTCTTGGAAACCCCCCGAATCAAACAATCTTTACGTAAGATCGGTTCTAAAACACCGATGGTTGGCACCGACCGTGGGGACCTTCCGGTAATCTCTTGTCAACATACTCTCTTTTTTCAATCCTCATGCACTCATGGCAGGAGAATGGAACGAGGAGAACTGGTTCGAATTGGCAGATTACGCAGACGTCGACATGGATGCCGGCTTCAACTACGAGCCGAGTATCGTCTCATCCGATGTCATTGCTGCCTCCGGAGATCTTTCTGCAGATCCAGGAGACCATGCCACTGATGGAGTTGAGAAGGGATCCTTATCCCCCACAATAGTACGTCCAACAGAGGAATCGATTTCCTCAAAGGACAAGGGTCAATCCGACCATAATCAGGACTACATCCAGGTGGACTGACAACACGACGAGAGTTTTTCCTCCGAGTGTCCGTGTCCCCCTAAGGCGGTCCGACTTGGCAAGACAATTTTTGGAAGCCACAATTCCAGGGCTTCGCTAGCATCTAGTGGTCCTCTCTCTCCGGTTAACGCCACAGAGAATCGGATCAAGCATGCTTTTCCTACAAATTTGACCATCTCTTCGCAGGTCACACCTACGGATGGAGACGGTTATAACCCAGAGTTCCCCTCCCTGGAGGGGATTACCAGAAGTCGCCAGATGGTGTCTCTCGACTACTCTTCAAGCGGGGAGGCCTCAAGCGCAAGTGAGAATCATCAACGAGAGGTCTTCGTCCTTCCCTCGGATCAAGGTCACCCTTCTAGAGACCGAACTAAGGACCCTTCCCGAAGATCACGCATTGCGCCCCCTCGTAACGATGGCAAGGGCACCACCAGTGATGGACAGAACCAACACTCTAATGAGCGTGAGGGAAATCCTCGACATACTCGCACTCCATTGAGGCAGTTTCAAGGATCTGATGTGGAAGATCTTGAAGCAATTCGACAGAAGAAAATTGCAGCCCAGAAAAATCTGCCTGGACGCATCCAGTATTAGTCAGAGGAAGCTCAAGAACTCCAGCACATCAACGACCTCCTCGAGAACCCGACTCGAGAGCTTGCCCAAGCGCCAGGCTACGACCTCTTCGTCGAAGAGATCGCACAAAGGCTTCGGAGCACGATGGCAAGACTGGAAGCACCTCGTCAACATCATTTAAGAAGTCGTAGCAATACGACTTTCTCAACTACCAATCGTTCGAACAATTCACCGCGTAAAGATTGGCGCAACAACAAGTCGCATCGATCTCCTACCCGGAGAAATGTCCTTCGAACATCAGATGATCAACAAGCCCCTCGGAGAGGTGATCGCTCATCATTCCGACATGGAAATCTGCAGCAGTAAATGGAATACGAGGAGTATTTCCCTCGTAAGACCGAGACCTACTACAGGTCAGGTCAACCTGTCACCGGGTATCGTCGAATCGATCACTGGTGATATCACCCTTCTTTCTTGCAAAGGCGTCAAGAAGTCATTTCGGATGTCGGGCCTTCTCACCTAACCTCTCGAATTCATTTGGCGCCTCGTTTTCAACCAGTGAACATGGAGAAGTTTGATAGATCTCAGAATCCCATCGAATTCTTCCAAATTTACACAACAGCTGTCCGAGCAGCAGGAGGAGGAGAGCATGTAATGGTGAATTACCTTCCAACTGTGCTCGAAGGGTCCGCTTGATCGTGGCTACTAAACCAACCACTCGAGTCGATCTATTCGTGGCAACACCTCTGCGACCTTCTATTAGCAAACTTTCAATACACCTACAATCGCCCTACAAAGGAGGACGACTTGCACCGGATGAGACAAAACGACCATGAGACCTTGCGCCAATTCATCGGGCAGTTTAGTCAGGTTCGTAATTCAATTCTAGAGGTTTCTGACTCATTTGTCATCAGAGCTTTAAAGTAGGGAGTCTACAGTGGAAGAATAACGGAGGATATCACTTTAAATCCTCCTGCTACCGACGCCAAACTCTTTGAGATGGCCGATCGGTATGCGATTGCTTCTGAGGGAGTCGAATGGAACAACAAAATTGATCGGGAAGACAATACCTCTCGAGAGCCACGCGAAGGTGGCAAAAAGAAGGATAAGAAAGCGAAAAAGTCCAAGAACAAGGCGAAGGGCCAAAAACCTCAAGCCAGTGGTTCTAAGGAGGTCTTGGCTGTAAACGACAAGGAGCCACGAAGTTTCAAACCATACTCCGACCGAGGAAAAGGTAAGCGCCCCGATCGGAAGAATGACAAGCCTAGGTTGTGTCCATTCCATAAAAAGGAAGGACACGGTCTTCGCAACTGCCAAGTTTTCCAACGAAAACTCGAGGACTACTACAACGGCAAAGGATCACTTCCCACTCTCGAGCAGGTAGGGCAAACGAGTGGTCGTAAGTCGTCGGATGACGATGAGGAGATGTCATTCTGAGAGACCATGTGGTCGTGTCTCCATGAAAGTGATGAGTAATTGACAAAGGTTTTAGGTCAGTCGAGTTTGGTTTGTGTGGTCGGACCATGTCGTTGCGCGGTTCACGCGTTTTCGTGAAGTCAATCGAAAGTTTGTCGGGATAATCGAACGAACGGCCGTGTTATGGGCGATACGACCCATGAGGCGGTTGTACCGATTGGTAAATGGCGGTTGAAGAATTCGAGAGAAGTTGTTTTTCGTGTTCGGTCTTCATTGGAAATCGGAACGACCGCGGTATTGAGCGAGACGGCCGAGTGCGGTTGATCCGTGGTAACATGGCGGTTGTACCGATTGTATTGTGAGGTTCGCCATTTTGGTGATTTGAGTTTTGGGATAGGTCATATCCAAGTGTGTTCATGCATATGTGTTGCATATTACATGTTTGAGCTAACGTTGGGTCAAGTTGTGAAGAACTTGTTCCGGTTTCGTGTTTCTTATGCGTGTGGTGCGGGACGTCGAGTGGAGTCGTGGCGAGACACGGTGGATCGGACTAAGCGCAGTGCGCCGAGGTCGAACGGTCGATGTGTCAAGACAGCGTGGACTCGAGGTGGTTGCGAGCGTCTTGAGACAAGGAGCGGAAGCTTCGGAAGGTGCGAAGGGGCGAATCGGAAAGTCGCAAAAGCACAAGCGGAGCGGGCTCCGTTGGACTTAAGCGGGCGAACGGGAGGAGACCCGTTAGCCAAGGCTATATAAAGGATTGGAGGGCTGCATGCCCTCTTGAGCACTTGAAAAGGAATTAGGGTTTGCTAGAGTCAAAAGAGTCTTTAGTGGTGTGTTTTTGCTTTAGGCTTTAGTGGTTGAGGTTGTTGGTTGAGGCGGTTTGGTGCTCCTGCTTGTCCCTTTGTAGCTCTCTAATGTGAGTTCTTGGCTTAGGGAGAGGAGAGGATGGATTGATGAACTTGTAATCATTCCTCTTGTTCTAATGTCCATGCGTATGGGGATGTATCTCTTTGTATTTCGCTCTTGATTCAATGAATGGAAATCTGAAGTTTTCTTCTATTAGTGCTCTCTGTTCTTCGTTCTCCTTTTTGTGATTTTTGGGGCTTTCTTCAATTCGGGAGTTTTTGCTTGGTTCTTCCTCTTGATCTTGCTTGCTTTGGGACATGTGGGAACCTATCTAAGGTCATCTAGATCATCATCCACCCACGAGCAAGTCGTTAGATCAAGTTTTGTTTTTTGCGGTTTTGAACCCACCTTCGTTCAAATGCAAAAGGATAGGAACCTTGGCATGGATCTCTGAAATCGTTGCTTGGAATAGGTTCCTAATATCTTGAGGAAGGTGTGGTTCAATTTTGGTCAAGTTTGGCGCGTAGATCAAAAGTTACGTTGATTTTCGTTTTGAAACCCGAGGATTTTGCTGTTCGGGACAATCGGATGAGCAAGGCTTAACACTGCTGCGGTTTATCGGATCATGGTACAACCGGTCGTTTACTGCGGTTGTCTGGCTTGCGGCTGTACAACCGCCGCTTACTTCGGTTGTACCGATTGTCTGATTTGTTCGGCTCTTCCTCGTTTTTGTTTCTTTGAGCTTTGGGGGTGAGGTGGATTCAACATAAGACTTCCTCGTGCTTAATCTTTGATCTTCATAGCTCTCATAGCTATTGGAGTGATTTATAAGTTGAATCCATTCTTTGCGAAAAAGATTAGGTGCTCTATTCACCCCCTCTAGTCGCCTTTCCGGTCCTTCAATTGGTATCGAGCGGTTAGCTCTTTTCAATAGATCTTAACGGTCTCAAGAGCCGTGGCGATGGACAAGTACTCGACCAAGCCGCTTTGTTTTTGATGGCATCGATTACCCTTCGGAAGAGCGAATGGAGACATACATCCAGGCCGGTATGCCATCTGGCGAAAGGTCAAGGTTCGATTCATTGTTCTGCCGATGAGAACATCAATGCCGGAACATGGTTGATGTTGAGGCGAATGCAAAAGGCAAGGAACATCATCATCCGGGGTTTGAGTCGTAGTGAGTTTGACCGCATATCTCACTGTCGTCGCCCTCGATATCTGGGTGACCCTCGGCGCATACCATGAGGGCACCACCCGGATCAAGGCAGTTCGGCAGGACCGGTTCAAACGAGAATACAACAAATTTGAGATGCTTCTTTGGTGAGTCCCTAGATGAGTGCCCATGCGTTTTCACAAGATCTTGAGCAACCTCCGGCGGTCGGTCTCACATACCCGACTTCGGACAATGCTCGTCGGATGCTCCAAGACTCGTCTGCGTGTTTGGGAGATGAAAGTGACCACCATCAAAGACACGACAGACCTCTCGACCTTGACTCTTGATGCGGCTGTACTCACGCCTCAAGACTCACGAGATTAGCGTTGTCTCGTGGAGTCGAAGTCACGGATCGATGGCCTTGGTCACCGATCGATTAAACTTCGAGTCCTCTTGCAATTTCTCCTTCTTTGCTCTCTGTGACATAGCGATGATCGGTTAGAGCGACTTCGGATGGCGGCTTGCCCTCCTTGCTCGTAGATTCTCCCACGCTTACAAAGGGAGGAGGGGCGAAGAGAGGAGGACCCGTGATTTGCTTCGAGTGTGGTGGCCCCAACCACATTGAGACAAACCCCTAAGTTGGAGAAGGGCAAAAACGACTCGGCGGTTCGGGCAAAACGACTACACCGACAAGAACCGCAACAAAAGCCTCCAGCTCGGGCCTTGACAAGAAGAAGTTCATAACCGGCAAAGCCAAGAAGCTCTTCCACAGCGTCCTCACCGCCTTCGGCGACCTCGACCTCGGCGAGGTGGAGGGATGGAAGCGACGATGGCGGGGACGGGTGACCAAGAGCCCAAGAATAGCGGCGGCGACTTCTCGGCATGTGCTTCATGGCCCTCGAGGGCGAACTTCGGTGACAATGAGCTGTACTCCGACTCGGACGAGGTAGATCCCACCTCTGAACAGCTCAATCATGCTTTTCTTAAGCTAGGAGGTTTTCATGCTAAAGCTAAGGCTAGGTGTCTTTGAGTTAGAGAAGGAAATAGATAGTGTCACTAGAGATTATTGCTCTTACATCTGCTCCTTCTAGTGATGATTGTGATACATGCTACTGCTTTCTTTGGTTGATATGGAGAAGTTAAGGACCTCACATGATAGTATGTCCTCCGAACTTGATAGTGTTAAGGTGGAGAATGTTAGTCCGCTTCTTTGAGTTAGAGTTGAGTAGGATGGGCTGTTACCCTACTTATTCTTGATGAGACTACTTCTCCCACCTCATGTGAGGGTAAGGACATTGTTGCTAGAGGATCTTATGCCATGCTCCTTGATCTGCCTGAGTCTTGTGAAAATTGCAATAACTTGAAGATGAACTTAAAGCAGGCAGATCATAAAATTCTTGAACTACAAGCTTCTTTACTTGAGCCGATTGTTTCATGCTTGAACTGTCCTAAGTTAAGCTGCTTGAACTTGAGGTCGTCTCCAAACAGTTTCAAGATATGATTGATCATGAAAGGAAGTTGGCTCGGTTTGCTTCTAAGGACCTGTTAGCTCACCATGCATTAAGTGTAACAAACTAAAATCGACTTGATTGCTTTGGATGAGAAATGTGTGAAGCTAACTAAGGACCTTCTAGAGAAGCCACATTGTGCTTGCAATATGATTGTGGAGAAGGGGAGAAGCCTCGGGGTAAGGATAAGGACGCTTAGCAACGTGAACCAAGCGGCTAGCGATGGGTGTCCCTTGAGTCGGTGTGCTTGCACAAGCCATTCTTCCCTCTTCTTTGGTTCTTCTTTTGCTCCTTACCTTCTGCTTGTCTCTTCTTCCCCTGCTCTTCTTGCACCTCTCTCTTCGGGAGTGTCGATTACCTTATGAACACTCTCGAGAGATTTGTAGGAGGCAAGAAGAAGCTCAATCTTATTCTAGACCAATCTAAGATTTGCAGATTTAATCGGGGTCTAGGATATGACCTCTTTGAGGACATGAGGAAGCATCCACTGCCGTGCTCGGACCCATAGCACTGAGGTGTGATCGAGGCCGAGCCTGGGACCGAGAAAGTCCATTTCAAGTCGGCGGGCTATGTCGAGATTTCGACGAGAAGGTAATTTCACATCTGCTTCTACCTCTCGAAGGTGAAGTATCACTTGCACCTTCGGAAGGATGGACACTGATCGTCGATGCTTGGTAGCGCCAAGATAGCGTAGAGACCATGTTGAGTCTCTTAGGCGCATTCGTGGTCGGCCCGGACCTTGAGTGCACCTAAGACCAACACGAGGTCTAGGCTTGGTTCTTCGATGGGTTTGTGCGACATCGAGGACTTGGTTTTCGAGTTTTACGGTTTTCGTCCTCATCTTTGCTTTCGATCGTGACTTCCGCCGTCCGAGGGTAGATCTCGTTTTCCCCATCGAGATAGCTACATGGCGTGTTGACATGTTGCGAGTGCTCGACTTCGCTCGCCGTAGCGATCAAACCCAAACAACGACTTTGGTCTACTCTTAGACCTTACGCTTTGAGTTCTGAGGCGTAGGGTAGATAGAGGTCGATCGTGCTTGACTACTTCATCGCTCGGCGTGTTACTCGATATTGGGTGCCAAAATCATTGTTGATTTATCGATCTTGAGACTTTACTCTGTTTGACTCAGTTAGCGGGTAGGGAAGGAGAAGGTTTGGCTTGTAGACTCGGTTGTTCTCGTCATATATGACCGGAGACTCCGTTGGTTCTCCTCCTAGCCCGCGCTCGGTGATGAGTCGATCACCTTCGGAGCGCTTCGTCTGGTAGCGTCATCGCCAAAAGTCTTGTCGTATTAATGCTTCTTTTATTCTTAAGGATGTTGCCTTGGTTAGTAAGCTGCGGTACAATTTGCTTTCGGTTTCTCGACTTCTTGATGGCGGTTTGAGGTGAGCTTTAAGAAAAACAATTGCAAAATTCTTGATTCTTCGGGTAGTCTGGTTTGCGGGATTTCTCGTTATGGGAGGATCTTTCGTGCTGATTTCTCTGATTCTTCTGGTGATCCTCTCCGGTGTTTGGTTGCTTCTGAGTCCCGCGATCTCTCTTTCTGGCATAGGAGACTTGGTCATATTGGATTTGACCATTTGACCCGAGTTAGCGACCATGATCTCATTAAGTGGTGCTGCGAAACTCAAGATGGTCAAAGATCTTGTTTGCACTCCATCTTAAACGCGGCAAGATGGTTGCCGCTTCTCATCCTCCGGTCACAGTTACTATGACCGATGCACCGGGACAGCTGCTCCACATGGACACAGTTGGACCAGCTCGAGTGCAGTCAGCAGGAGGGAAGTGGTATGTTCTTGTTGTGGTCGATGACTTCTCGAGGTACTCTTGGGTGTTTTTCTTAGCCTCGAAGGATGAGACATTTACACTTTTCGAGGTCTTTTAGTAGGTGTCTGTTGAGCTCCGGGTGCCTTCTGAGCGATCCATGATGACAATGTACGGAGTTCAAAATTCCTACTTTGAGAGTTTCTGCGGTGAGGCAGTGTAGAGCACCGTTCTCTTCTCCATCGTCCCTCGGCAAAATGGCGTTGTGGAGAGGAAGAACCGTACCTTAGTTGAGATGGCGGGCGATGCTTGATGAGTACTCTACAGGAAGTTTTGGGTGAAGCCATTGCATTGCGTGCCATGTTTGAATCGAGTTTTCTTGGGCACTCTTGCACGCACTTCTTATAATTTGAGATCTGGCGAAAGCCAGCGTCTCTCATTTTCGTGTGTTTGGTTGCAAGTGCTTTATCTTGAAGTGCAGGAACCTAGACAAGTTCGAGTCACGTTCTGTGGCGGTATCTTTCTAGGCTACTCGACTTCTTGGCGGGCTTATAAGTGCAGGCTGCGAGTCTAGCAAAATGGTAGAGACTGCGAGGTGACTTTCGGCGAGGCGGTCAGGGACTAGGCGAGATATCTCGAGTTCTTTAGAGCGGTCCGAGACCATCTTTGTGGATGATGAGGGCGATGGAGATGACGGTTGTCTACGATCATCCCTCATCCACTCCTTGAGGTGCCGTCTTCCACCGCACCTCGAGGTGATCGACCTTGCCTTCGCTTCCTCTGGAGCTAGTGGCTCTGTTCCTACCTCGTCGGCTCATGAGGTAGAGGCCACTTCTTCATCTCTCCCGGGACCTCCTAGACACATCCAGAAAGTTCATCCTTGAGCGAGATCATTGGAGATCTTTTGGCGTGTTACCGCTCAAAATCAGCTTATCTCAATTCTGTCTCCATTACGCCTTCATTGCCTCTTTTGAGCCCAAAGATGTTTCTCATGCTTTATCGATGAGTCTTGGGTCAATGCCATGCATGAGGAGCTAGAAAATTTGAGAGGAACAAGGTGCAGTCGCTTGTTGAGCCCCACGAGGCCACAATATCATTGGAACCAAGTGGGTGTTCAAGAACAAGCAGAGTGAGGATGGGGAAATCATCAAAACAAAGGCGAGATTAGTAGCTCGGGGTTTTCCCAGGTTGAGGTCTAGACTTTGAGGAGACCTTTGCCCTCAGAGCTCGACTTGAAGCCATTAGAATCACCTTGCCTTTGCGGCTTCTAAGGGTTTCAAGCTTTACCAGATGGGCGTGAAGAGTGCCTTCCTCAATGGCCTTATTGAGGAGGAAGTCTCGTCAAACGACCTCGAGTTTGAGAACCCCAAATACCTAACCATGTCTTCAAGCTTTCAAAAGTTGTATGGACTTAGCAGGCTCCCGAGCTTGGTATGAGAGGCTTAAGTCCTACTTGATAAGTCATGGTTTTGAGATGGGTAAAGTTGACAAGACCTTGTTCATCATGGGCATAGCACTGACCTTCTGCTTTCGTCGGATCTATGTCGATGACATTATCTTTGGCGGCTCTTCCCATACTCTGGTTTCCCGGTTCTCGGATGTCATGAGCACCGAGTTTGAGATGAGTATGATGGGTGAGTTGACCTTCTTCCTTGGCTTCCAAATCAAGCGAGACTCGGGAGGTACATTTCTTCATCAAGGAAAGTACACTCGTGACCTCTCAAGCGCTTCGACATGAGTGATGGTAAGCTTTGTGTCGACTCCCATGGCTTCTCTGACCTATCTTGACCCGAGATGAGGATGGCGAGCGATTGATCAAAAGGAGTTTAGAAGCATGATTGGCTCCCTCTTGTACCTCAACGCCTCGAGACCGGACATACATTTTTACGTGTGTTTGTGCGCTCGTTTTGAGCTTCTCCTCGCGTTTCACCGCTTGAGCGATGAAGCGCATCTTCGGTACTGCGAGCTACCATTGACTATGGTATCTGGTATTCTTCCTCATCTGTCTTTCCTTGAGAGCCTTCTCGGATGCGAACTTATTTGGTCATGAGGATAGATAGGAAGAGCACTTCAGCTTTTGCCAATTTCTTGGCACTTCTCTTGTTTCTGGTCTTCAAGGAAGCGATGCAGTGTTACCTGATCCACGCAGAGGCCGAGTATGTTCTTTGCGGCCGATTCTTTGTAGTCAAGTGCTCTGGATGGTTTCGACCTGCGGGACTTTGGGTTAGTTATCGGCGGTGTTCCACTCTTTTGTGATAACACTTGCGATTAACATTGCCAGAACCCAGTCTGACATTCGGACCAAGCACATCGATATTCGTTTCCACTTCCTTAGAGACCATGTAGAGAAGGCGATATAGTGCTCGGTTTGTGGAAGTGACCACCGGTTGGTGACATTTTCACCAAGCCATTGGATAGTTCGAGGTTTTACTCTGTGAGGAGAGCTTGGGGTGGTTTGTCCTTATGGTGTAGTGAGGGAGCTTTGGGTTTCTTGTTCTTCTATATTATTTATGCTCTTGCTCCTTCTTTGTTGCATTGCATTTTGGGTGCATTTGGGATTAGTCCTCCTAGCATAGATTAGAGTGCTTCTTTTGTCTAGTTGTTTAGATTTACTGCTCTTATCTTGTGATTCTAGGATCTTGCTTATTAGTTATTACTTATCTCACTAGGTTGAGCTCACTCACTTCTTGTAGGTTCTAGCGAGGTTGGGCCACCCTCGGGTAGAGCAGAGTGCGTGTTTGCTCCTAGGTGTGTTAAGTGGGCGGTTGATAGTCCTAGAGTCATATGGGGTAGATGAGAGTCGATCTGAGCCATAGTATTCTCTATATCTTATCTATGCTTTAAGGATACTGTTTTATGTTTTCTTTGCGACTTCTCGATTTATTGTTTTGGTTCAAGGGAGTTCATTTGGGAGCTTACGGGCTTAATATTGACTTAACTCAACTTGAACTAAAAATTGCATCTAATGTTGAGGGGGGCTGGATCTTACGCATTTATAGCATTACGCATTGTAATATAACTACATTGAGCCTTGATTATTATCCTGCTATGACATGTTTACAATGCTTTACACCTTGCCATGACTTGTGCTTATTTGCTAGATTTATCATGACTTCATATGTGTAGCCTAGCTTTTGCCATGATAAGTTAATTAAAATTGCTCAACAAACTAAAACTTGTCATGTTAGCACTTTCGAGATTAGTCTTTCTTGAGCTATCCTTTTATGATTCATGCCATGTCAAATAAATTTGGGTAGAGTGATGAATCTATATTGAGCCTTAGAAAGAGCTATTTTAGTCTCTTGATGATGCATGAGTTAGTACAACTTGTTAAAAGGCAAAAAGATCTCTTTTGTGCGAAAAAGTGATCTCACCAATTCTCTCCTATGAGGCGGCTTGCCATTGCACTTGGCATGAACTTAGGGGAGTTTTGGGTGACCTAGACTATCTTCTTAAGCTTCTCGCTTGGAGTAGTCGCATAAGGCTTGAGACCTAGCACATGATAAAACAAAAATCTGGTTGGAAACCACCATGAATTTCAAAAGAAAATATGTTTCATGTGCTTAAAGCCACAAAAAGTATCAAGTACTTTAACCAATGTTTCAATCTTGAGCATAGCACTCTATATGGTCTCAATTTAAGCTTCTTAGTTCCGCTTAGCTTATTGACATGGCCTGCATCATCCTTGGATATCTCTAGCGAGACTTTGCTCATTGATGACTTGACTTACTCACATAATGTACCTCATTTTCAGATTGTCATCTATGTGTTCTAGCTAGCTTATACATATCTTGTCATGATCTAGATAGCGTTTTATTGAGTTATGGCTTGGTGTATTACTTGTTGGTCATTATGGATAATTCTCATGGCTCAAAATGCTTAAATAAACAAACTTCAGCCATTTTCATCCATTAACATGTCATATTCTCTCTTTGCATCTTGATCGTTTATTATAAAGGGGAGAATAGAGAAAAAAAGTCGTGGGGAACAGTTTAGAGCTTTGGAGATCAATTTGCTCTTCGGTTGTTGCTCTTGCGTTGGGAGCAGTTTAGAGCTTTGGAGATCAATTTGCTCTTTCGGTTGTTGCTCTTGCGTTCATACATCGACATGGTCATTAGCTTCATTTCATTTCTTGGACCATGTTGGTTTCTTCAAACTCAAACTCTTCTTAAAAGCTTTTTACGAGTTTGTCAATATTCTCATCAAGGGGAGATTGAGAGACCATGTGGTCGTGTCTCCATGAAAGTGATGAGTAATTGACAAAGGTTTTAGGTCGATCGAGTTTGGTTTGTGTGGTCGGACCATGTCGTTCTTGCCGTTCACAGCGTTTTCGTGAAGTCAATCGAAATTTGTCGGGATAATCGAACGGCCGTGTTATGGGCGATGCGACCCATGAGGCGGTTATACCGATTGGTAAATGGCGGTTGAAGAATTCGGAGAAGTTGTTTTTCGTGTTCGGTCTTCATTGGAAATCGGAACGACCGCTTGGTATTGGGCGATCTGGCCGAGTCGCGGTTGATCCGTGGTAACATGGCGGTTGTCTGGATTGTATTGTGAGTTCGGCCATTTTGGTGATTTGAGTTTTGGGATAGGTCATATCCAAGTGTGTTCATGCATATGTGTTGCATATTACATGTTTGAGCTAACGTTAGGTCAAGTTGTGAAGAACTTGTTCGGTTTCGTGTTTCTTATGCGTGTGGCTGCGGGGCGTCGAGTGGAGTCGTGGCGAGACACGGTGGACTGGACTAAGCGCAGTGGCGTGAGGTCGAAGCAGTCGGGATGTGTCGAAGGCAGCGTGGACTCGAGGTGGTTGCGGCGTCTTGAGACAAGGGCTTGAAGCTTCGGAAGGTCTGAAGAGGCGAATCGGAAGTCAAAAGGCACTGGCGGGAGGCGAGCTCCGTTGGACTTAAGCGGGCGTAGCAGGGAGGAGACCCGTTAGCCAAGGCTATATAAAGGATTGGAGGGGCTGCATGCCCTCTTGAGCACTTGAAAAGGAATTAGGGTTTGCTAGAGTCAAAAGAGTCTTTAGTGGCTGTTTTTGCTTTAGGCTTTAGTGGTTGAGGGTTGTTGGTTGAGGCAGTTTGGTGCTCCCTGCTTGTCCCCTTTGTAGCTCTCTAATGTGAGTTCTTGGCTTAGGGAGAGGGAGAGGATGGATTGATGAACTTGTAATCATTCCTCTTGTTCTAATGTCCATGCGTATGGGGATGTATCTCTTTGTATTTCGCTCTTGATTCAATGAATGGAAATCTGAAGTTTTCTTCTATTCGTGCTCTCTGTTCTTCGTTCTCCCTTTTTGTGATTTTTGGGGCTTTCTTCAATTCGGGAGTTTTTGCTTGGTTCTTCCTCTTGATCTTGCTTCTTTGGGACATGTGGGAACCTATCTAAGGTCATCTAGATCATCATCCACCCACGAGCAAGTCGTTAGATCAAGTTTTGTTTTTGCGGTTTTGAACCCACCTTCGTTCAAATGCAAAGGATAGGAACCTTGGCATGGATCTCTGAAATCGTTGCTTGGAATAGGTTCCTAATATCTTGAGGAAGGTGTGGTTCAATTTTGGTCAAGTTTGGCGCGTAGATCAAAAGTTACGTTGATTTTCGTTTTGAAACCGGCGGATTTTGCTGTTCGGGACAATCGGATGAAGCGGGCTTAACAACTGCGGTTGTACGGACTGCGGTACAACCGGTCGTTACTACTTGGTTGTCTTGATCATGGACTACCGCCGCGGCCGTTCGCGGTTGTACCGATTGTCTGATTTGTTCGGCTCTTCCTCGTTTTTGTTTCTTTGAGCTTTGGGGGTGAGGTGGATTCAACATAAGACTTCCTCTGTGCTTAATCTTTGATCTTCATAGCTCTCATAGCTATTGGAGTGATTTATAAGTTGAATCCATTCTTTGCGAAAAAGATTCGGTGCTCCTATTCACCCCCCCTCTAGTCGCCTTTCCGGTCCTTCACATTCCAAGATCCGCAACATACCGTCGAGCACATATACGGGGGATCGTCGGCATATGAATCAAAGCGACAGCTTAAAGCTGCTGAACACGAGGTAAACTCCATAGACCCTCCTATCGTCAATAAATTACTGAAGTGGTTAGAAGTCACGATCTCCTTCGAGAAGGGTGACTGCCCGATTCCTTCGACTCGACTAGGTCGATATCCGATCGTAGTCGAACCTACCATCAACAATTGTCGAGTCAATCGAGTTTTAGTTGATGGTGGCAGCTCGTTAAACATCCTGTTTACAAGTGCCCTGGACGAAATGCAAGTACCTAGGACTAAGGTAAGACCAGTACGATACTCCTTTCATGGGATCGTACCAGGGTCTTCGGCCAAACCTATTGGCCAAGTTTCTCTTCCTTTAACATTTGGTTCACCAAGTAATTTCAGGACAGAGAAGATCTCCTTTGATGTGGTCGATTTCGATACGGCATATAACGCCATACTCGGACGACCAACTTTGGCAAAATTCTTAATAGCTACTCATTATGGGTATCAATGTCTTAAGATGCTAGATCCCAAAGGAGTAATCACAATCCATTGTGACAAGAAGATGGCGCATACCTGCGATCGTCGATCCCTCGAGATGGTTGGTCAAATACCAACTCGAGAAGAAAGTCAGCCTTCGACTAACAAGTCGAAGCCTAAAGCTGCACCAAAGCCGAACGACCAAGTCAAAGAGGTTCCTCTAGACGCAGGGGAGCCCTCGAAGACTGTTCGCATGTGGGATACTTCCGACCCCAAGTAGGAAGACACCCTCATCACCTTCCTCCGAGATAACGCAGATGTCTTCGCGTGGTAAGCATCTGACATGCCCAGAGTCCCCAGGGAGGTGATCGAGCACAGGCTAGCTTTATGCCCTGATAAAGTACATGTAAAACAAAAATTACGGAGATTTTCCCTGATTGACAAGAAGCTATCAAATCAGAATTGGACAAGCTACTTAAAGCAGGCTTTATAAGAGAAGTTGACCACCCAGAGTGGTTGGCTAACCCTGTAATGGTTAGGAAGTCTAACGACAAATGGCGTATGTGCGTAGACTTCACTGATCTAAATAAAGCTTGTCCAAAAGATGATTTCCCTTTACCTCGTATCGATCAGTTGGTTGATTCTACTACAGGTTGTGAAGTGTTAAGTTTTCTAGATGCATATTCTGGTTGCCACTAGATCAATATGTGTCTAGATGATGAAGAAAAGACCTTATTCATTACACCATTTGGTATATTTTGCTATGTCAAAATGCCATTTGGTCTAAAAAAATGTCAGCACTTCTTTTCAACGCTTGATGCAATCAACTTTTTCATCTCAACTAGGCCAAAACCTGGAAGCCTATGTTGATGATCTAGTCATTAAAAGCATCAAGAGACTTAATCATATCACTAACCTACAAGAAACATTCAACAACCTCAGAAAACATCACTTGAAACTCAATCCTAAGAAGTGTGCGTTCGGAGTCTCTTTAGGAAAATTGCTTGGATTCCTAGTATCTATACGAGGAATCAAAGCAAATCCTAAAAAGATATAGGACATTGTCCAAATGCACCCTCCGATCACGAAGAAAGAAGTCCAAAAACTCACAGGGTGCATGGCGGCTTTAAGTCGTTTCATCATGTGGCTGGGAGAAAAAGGACTACCCTTCTTCAAACTTCTAAGGAAGCATGAGGGTTTTGAGTGGTCGAAAGAGGCAAACGCTGCCCTTGAGAATGTCAAGGGGTATCTTACGAGTGCTCCTATTCTGGTTTCTCCGAGGCCAGAAGAGACGCTCTGAACTTACCTAGCTGCCACGCCACAGGCAGTGAGCGCAGTACTGGTCATAGAATGTGAAAATGAACAACGACTAGTTTACTACATAAGTGAAGTTTTACACGGGCCTAAGGAGTGTTACCCTCAGGTCCAAAAACATCTATATGCCCTCCTCATGTCTTCGAGGAAACTGCGGCATTATTTTTAGGTACACAAAATAGCTGTACCGTCTGAGTTTCCCTTGGGAGTGATCCTCCAGAATAGGGAAACAGCGGGATGCAAGGCAAAATAGTCAGTCGATCTTGGGGAATTCGACCTCCATTTCGTGTCCCGAACGGCCATTAAATCCCAGATCTTAGCAGACTTTATCGCCGAATGGACAAATCCTAAACCTGTTCAAAATCCCCAGTACGATTCCCACGACTAGTGGACGATGTACTTTGATGGGTCACTTACTTTAAGTGGCTCGGGGGCTGGGGTGGTCCTGGTATCTCCTACCGAAGAGACCTTAAAGTATGCTATACAATTAAATTTTCAGGCCACTAACAACGTGGCAGAATGCAAAGGTTTGCTAGCTGGCATACGAGCTGCGAAAGCACTCTCGATTCGCCGACTACTCGTGAGAGGAGACTCTCAACTAGTCGTGAATCAAATCGAAAAAGAGTACCTATGCTCTAATCCAACAATGTCTTGGTACTAATCGAAAGTCCGTAAGCTAGAAAAGCATTTTTTCGGTTTCGAGGCACAATTCATCCCTCGAAAGGATAATTTCCTCACAGACCAGCTTGCTCGAATAGCTTATTCCCGACCTATAGAACCAAAAGGAGTCTTCTTGAAAAAACTCTAGAAGCCGTCCCTGGTCGAAGAACCAGAGACACCTCCTATTGAGACAGCCTCCCTAGAATATGAGGATACCTGGATGGCTCCCATCTACGAGTATCTTGAAGGGTTACAGATGCGAAAGGCGATCACGAGGCAGATCGCTTATCCCAAAAAGCCAAAATGTATACTTTGGTCGAAGGAGTCCTCTATAAACGAGGCACTCAAGGGGTGCTCATGCGATGCATTCTGCAGAGTGAAGGATTAACACTCCTTCAAGACATACACGGAGGCATCTGTGGAACTTATGCTTCCGACAGAACGTTGGTCGGTAAGGCTTTTCGACAAGGTTTCTCGCCAATGACCTTGTGCGATGCCAAAGAGTTGGTTAAAAAGTGTGTCAATGCGGTTTCATAGAAGGCAAATATACCAACCCGGCTCGGGCATTACAAACGATACCTCTATCTTGGCCTTTTGCGACCTAGGGTCTCGATATCCTAGGACCGTTCCCCAAAGCTCCAGGAGGTTTCGAGTTCCTTTTTGTGACTATTGATATGTTCACAAAATGGATTGAAGCCAAACCTGTGACTAGGATAACAACGGAAGTAGCAAAATAGTTCATGATGGATTGAAGCCGAACCTGTGACTAGGATAACAACGGAAGTAGCAAAATAGTTCATGATGAGATGCATAATTACTCGATTTGGAGTTCCAAGTCGAATAATCACAGATAATGGTAAACAATTTTCGAGCGCAAAATTTTAGGAATTTTACGACGAGTTGGGTACCAAGTTATGTTACGGTTCTGTTGCCCATCCCCAAAGCAATGGGGTAGTCGAACGTGCAAACGGCCAAATAATGCAGGGAATCAAAACCCAAGTCTTTGACCAACTTGTCAAGCGCTCGGGGGCTTGGGTATAAGAATTACCCTCTGTATTATGGGCTGTTCGTATGACTGCTAGCCGGGCCACAGGTGAAACACCTTTTTTCCTAGTCTTTGGAGCCGAAGCCATGCTTCCTCCGGAACTAAAGATACGGTCAACACGAGTCGAAGCTTTCAACGACTCCAACCAGGAACAGCTTCGAGCAGATGACATTAACCTACTTGAAGAAAAGAGAAACCAGGCCTTAATTTGTTCAGCAGTCTACCAACAAGCCCTGCTTAGATACTGCGATCGTAAGGTCCAACCTCGTAGCCTTGCTGTAGGTGACTTGGTATTGAGGCTCTACCAATCGAAGTCTAATCGGAATAAACTTTCTCCCAAGTGGGAAGGTCCTTACACAGTGATCGAAGTTACATGGCCAGAGTCGGTACGATTGGCAATGGAAGACGGCCAAGTTCTCTCGAGTTCTTGGAACATCGGCCAGTTATGCAAGTTTTATGTATAACAAACCATTCAAACAATAAAGCCCCAGGTTCCTCCTACCTCTATTGTTTTATTTTTTTAGTAGCACTTTCATAATCTTTCGACTACATTTCAAACACCCAGTTTTCTTTACACTGGTCAAAAGGAAGGTGACATCAACTAGTCGAAGTCTTTCCTCTCTGCACGTGGTTATGCCCACTAGAAGGAACTTCCTAGTGTCGACTCGTTACTCACTTTTGCTGCCAATATAAAGAGCTCGGGTTCAATAAAATATGGTCGAAATATTTTCAAAGCTAGCTCTTTTTCACCTTAGTTTATTTCTTCACTTACTCTGAAAAATACTCTAAGCAGAATGCACTTTTTGAGATTTATTCAGCTGCTTTTAGTGTACTCGGTCCATTCCAACTAGTCGGAGGAAGAAACACATCTAGTCAAAGTCTTTCCTCTCTGCATATGGTCCTGCCCACTAGAAAGAATGTAACATCCCAAATGTATAAATGGGTGTGTGTTTCAAATGTAAGAAAATATGTAGAAATTAAAACTTTTCTCACATCTTGAAACTCTTGAACATTTTCATAATTCTTGTCAAGAGTTGTGGAATCCAAAAGCCCAAAACTCCTGTTTACTAAAGTCAAACCCTTATTCCACTTTGTCACAAATCTTGTGCCAACCTTTGGAAATACTTTTCCTAGGTTCTAGAGATGATGTGTGACCCCTCTGAATTATTTTATAATTTTTAGAAGTTATTTGATAAATTTTGGAGGTAAGTCAAACCCTAGAACAGACTTGATGAATTTCTAGAGAAAAGTGTAGTGCACAAAAACCTCTGGAAATTTTATGTAAGGTTAATCCTAGAGTGAGGAAGCTCTAGCCAAAATTTTGGGATTTTTGGAGTTACTTTGCTATCTCTAAAAATTCCTTCAAACTCAGCCTTCAAATTTAAACTCAAACCTGGCACTGTTCCTTGGGTCCGAGCCACTTTCCAAGTGGGTCGAACCCAACCCACTCCCCCTGCTCAGCCCGTGCTCATCCTCCCCCGCGCGAGGTCGTAGCCGTTGGATCAAGATCCAACAGCCACGACCTCCGCCACAAGACAACCCACTTCCCCAGCTCAGCTGAGCTCCTCCCCGTGCGAGGTCGTGTCCTTTGGATCCGCATCCAACGCCCACGACCTCCCCTATCCTCTTATCGCCGTCAGATAGAGATCTCGCGGCCAGGACCTCCCCTCCCCTTTTCTGTGCCGTGCCCAACGGCCCAGACCTCCCGCACCTCAGTTCGTAGCCGTTGGATCAAGATCCAACAGCCACGACCTCCCCTCCTTTTTTCAGTGTCTAGCCTAACGGCCCAGACCTCCCGCACGATGTCGTGCTCCGTTGGATGAAAATCCAACCGCCATGACCTCCCACCATCGTTGTGCGCTGTTGGATCAAGATCCATTGGCCACGACCTCCCTTCTTTGTCGTGCGCACCAGCCAGACCTCCCCCTTCTTTGTTGTGCGCCGTTGGATCGTAATCCAACTGCCACGACCTCCCCTCCCTGTTGTGCGCCGTTGGATCGTAATCCAACCGGCACGACCTCTATTTGCGTCGTGCGCAATGCCCACGACCTCCCTCCTCTGTTCAGCACCTTTGGATGTAAATCCAACGGTCCTGACCTCCTTCTCTGTTGTGCGCCTTTGGATTAAAATCCAGCGGCCACGACCTCCTTTGTGTCGTGCGCAAAGCCCATGACCTCCCCTCAATGTTGTGCGCCCTTGGATGTAAATCCAATGGCTACGACCTCCCATCTATGTTGTGCGTCATTGGATTAAAATCCAACAGCCACGACCTCCCATCCCTTGTCTGTGTCGCGCGCATCAGTTAAGACCTCCCCACCTAGGTTCCGCGGCATTGGATGCAGATCCAACACTGTGACCTCCTATCTCCTTCAGCGCACGACCTCCCCTTTTCATTTCGCAACCGTGCGATGGAGATCCCACGGCTGCGACCTCCCCAATCTTGATCTTTGGTCGCGACCTCCCCGTTCTTTTCAAACCACCCCAAATCTGATCGGAGGGTCACAACCTCCCAGCCTTTCTCATCCAATGGTTGAGGGCAGCGCCTGTTCTTCTCCTTCCTCTGGCTGCAGGCGCATCATGGCGAGAGGGGAGCAGGCCTGTCACCTCCCAATCGCTCTTTGTTGCTTGACATTAAATCTTTGGTCGACCTTCCGCCCCTAGGTCTTGCTCAGACCTGCCCCCATCACCTCCACGTCCTTGTGAGCCATGGACCGAGCCATGGACTAAGCTCACCATGGAGCTTAACCCTAGCTCCTTGCCTCTGCTCCCTGGGCTATAAGACCTCCCCTTGTTCCCCCTTGGCTTCCTTTACACACCATTGAGCTCTGGCTTGCACCCACTGTGCTTGGCTGAGCTCCCTTCTCCACAGACCTCCTTTGGCCGCCATTGATGCACCTTGGAGCTCTCGGTGAAGGCAGTGCCCCAATGGCTATCCTCTACCTCTCTTTGCTTCAATTTGAGCATCTCCCCTTTGTGGTCGAAACCCTAACTTCGTTGGTTTGGACATTTTCAGGGGTGGGCTAATTTGGAGTTGGTCTCCTTGCGGCCGTGAGCACCCCCATTTCTTCCCCATCACCAGTGAGTGCTCTAATTCTCAATTCCTCTCTCTGGCACCTTTCTGGAGCTTGTTGAGAGCTAATGTGATGACCCGGTGCTGTAAAATTGGACCAGGTCCTCTCCTCCTCTTTGTCCTCCTCGGCACCGGCAAGGTCCTTCGTCGTCGGAGCTCCCCTGTCCTCCTCGGCCTCTCCGCGACCACCAGGTACCTCCTGGTAGTCCCTTAGATGCGTGGGCACCCGCTTGTATGGCTCCTGTGGAGCTCCTTGTGTTGTTGTCATTTGGCCGTGCGTTGCCGCGCCGCCCCTCTCCGGCTCGCCGGCGCTCTGGTCCACCACCGCGGGTGTGAGTGGTACCAGTGGGTGCGCACTGCTATTGCGCACCCATACCTGGCATCCATTCGCACCGCCGTGGCCTGAGTCGCCGTCGGTTTCATTGTCGGACGAAACCGACAACTATAGCATTGTCCCTGAGCCGTCCAGCGTTAGATCTACGGGCGAGATCTCGCGGGACATGCGCGTGCGCTGTGCGCGTTGGTCGCAGGCCGTCCATCTCGCGATCAACGGCCACAACCTCCGCCCCCGTTCACGCGCGCGAGTTCCAAACGCGCCGCGCTGCCGCAGGACATGAGCCGTTGGATCCAGGATCCACGGGCCATGTTTGTTGGACCTGCGCGGGCGCGAGTGCGTGATGCCGCAGGACTTGAGCCGTTGGATCCAAGATCCACGGCCCACGTTCGTCGATCTCGCACTGATGAGCGCGCGTTGCCGGGAGGACTTGGGCCGTCCGATCCAGGATCAACGGCCCAGCTTCGCCCGCATCTTTTTGGAATTTAGGTTTTTCGGTGGAAAAGGTAGTAAACTTTGAAAGTGCATAACTATTTCATCTTAGCGCCTTTTGAGTTGATTCAAATTTTGGTAGCTCTGGTTTGAACTAAGCTTTAATCTAAAAATGGTTGTGAGCTCAGTTCGGCTCCAGAAAATGGTTTTGCAAATTGGTTTCAAAATTAACTTTTAATGTTGCTCTAATTATTGCAATTAACTTGTAAAATGCATAAGTATTTCTCTATAGATCATTTTTGAGTGAATCCAACTTTGTTGGCTTCCTCTGTTAGTGCACTAAATGGTAGAATAGGATTTAGGTATGTCACTATTTTCAAAAGAATTGTGGGAGCATTTTATTTGTGCTCTTTTGCATGTCTTTGAAAAATCATAAAACATGCATCATAGCTCCAAATGAGGTGAACTCAATTGTGTTATTCATATCATGAGGTGCTTGACTTACCATAAAAATCCCAGGTGCAACACCTCTTTGGAAAATTGTGCTTGAGAATTTAATTTGGATGAACAGTAACCGATTTGAATTTTCCAGCATTTTCCAGGCTGAGCAAATTTGTTTTGGCCATATCTTTTGCATTGAGAATCCAAATCAATTGGTTCTTATTTGTAAATTCTCTAAAAATTATGCTCTTGCCGCTGTAAACATTTCAGAGCATTTGGAGAAAGTTTGCTGTGGAGTCCTTTTGGTTTTCCTCGTTCGTATCGGTTCTTTTTCGTTTTTTCGATAGGTGCCGACGAGTGCGTTGATCCCGTGAGCGAACCTTTGCAGCATAGTGAACAGCCCCAGCAAGGCAAGCAGTTTGATCATGTCCATTATGCCCCATTACTTTAAAGTCTTATATATTGTTTAACTTGTATGTATGCATTGCTATTTTGTTGTTAAATGATATCGATTAGTGATCCTATAGATGCATATTCTATAGGTAAATGTTCATCCTCTACTACTAAGCCTAGGTTTATCTCGCTGTGATTTAGAGTTCGATGGATGGACTCTTATCACTTAGTAGTTGCGTTGTTAATGCTTAGAAATGCTTAGATAATGGTAGAAATGGACGGTTGTCGACATTATGTCGATGACCTTGATCACAAAAAAATTATTATTCCATTATGTCCATCTTGTGCTTTGTTACTTTGTAAACAAATAAAACAAAAATGAAAACCAAATTATTTCATGACTTGGGCACAATGGATGTTGGTGTGATTGTTGGGTGTGAATGGAATGGTGCCTAGGTCTCCAAGGACCGAGTTACTTGTGTCACTAAGCCAACCACTTTTGCGTGCTAACCACACGAGGGTATTGGGAACCCCTCTTGGCTAAGTACTTTGGGAGGTGTTATTATTATTGTATCGTTGTTACTTCAACAATTAAAAATGCTTTGTCAAATTGCTTTCAATCTATTACATTATTGCAAATGAAAACTTGCTTTATGCTAACATGAGTCTAAAGCCTTCCACTTAAATAAAGCTTGCATGTAGCATATGTATAGGTCATTATCCTTACGTCGGTCTTGCGTAGTACATTTTGTACTCATTTGCTTTGCTTAATAACTTTGTTGCAGAGGAGGTAGAGCCCCAAGGGCTTTACTTTTCTTGAGATGTGCGGTGGTTGGGAAGGCTAGCTAAGCGGCCGATCGGTTGCCTTGTGGGCTAAAGGCAAACCATGTGGCCTTCTTTTGTTTATCGCCATCTTATGGATTTTGCTTCCGCTGTTATTTATCTTCCTTAGCTGTACTTGGCCGGTCGGTCCCTTTTGTAATAACTCTATATTATGTATGTCTTTTGCTTAATCTAGTTCGTGCTTTGGTTCTATGTCTTGAATGGAATTGATGCATGATTTTGTAAAGGGGTGTGTATACTGCATTTCTAGGAAGTATACATATCTCGAAGACACGGGTTATTTTGTTTGTGATCCTAGGGTCAATGGATGACTAAGTATTACAAGCCAAATAAGCCAGGGTCCTCACAAAGAACTTCCTAGCGTTGTTCAGTTTCCTACTCTTGCTACCAGGACAGACCTATCGAGTCCACCGAAAAAGGTCAAACGAATTTTTAAAGTCCTCTAGACGTTTGTCTAACTCAAGTTGCTGTTCTCGATTTGATTAATCTGGTCGGAGATGGTAACATCTCCTAGTCGAAGTCTTTCCTCTCTGCACGTGGTCCTGCCCACTAGAAGGAACTTCCTAGCGTCGATTCGTTCCTACTCCTTCGACCAGTGCATGACATTCGTGATCAAAAACTACAAATTAACCAAACCTCTCATTTTGAACCCTCTTCACACTATTTACTTAGTTTATCTAAACAAACTAAGCAAATAGTCGGGCTAGGATAAAGTTATTAATTTGACTTTGATTCTTAGTCTTTCTATCGTCAATTATCTTTTGAGTTACTAACTACTCGACAAGATGATTTGCGAGAAGCAGATGGATTATATATATTACATCAACAATAGCTTGTTTGCACAGTGTTTTCATTACAAGCTACTCTAAAGAAGAGATCGATTGCATCTCCTCGAGACCTTCTAGCTGGCTTCATTTCTTCAATCAAGCGACTTTACGCCTCGAGGCGTCGAAGTCGACTTCGATTGGTTGCACATTAAGGCTGGGGTCATGAGCTTTAAGTTTTGCAAAAGCATAACTTATGCACCTTCGACCGCCTCCTTTATTGAGTCAGCTTGGTTGGCCTTCAAAGTAGTCACTAGCTCTTGCAAAGTCCTGACTTGTTCTCCAATGGTACTTATGTGAGCAGCTATCGTGTCTTCTTAAGGAGCTTTTCCCTCACCACGTAGCTCACCAAGTATATTGTTCAGGAGCAAGATGTTGTCTTTAAGATTAATCTTTGTCGACTTCATATCCTCTTGGTTACGAGTCGAAGCCTCGTGGAGTTGTTTATTTTCGGCTACTTGCTCTGAAAAGGGTAAGACTAGTCAAGCAAAAATAACTCCTAAAAGAGGGAAGAACTTGATCACAGGTAAAGAAATCCTTACCTGCTAGTCGAGAATCTAATTTCTCGATTCCATCATTATGGGAAGCAATGGTCTTTTCACACCGCTCCTCCCATAATCTAATATCCTTTGCGTTTTCTTTAGCAATGCGGATGGTATCATTAAGGATCATGGTTTTTTCTTGATCCTTAGTTTCGAGCCTTCCCGTTCGAGCTCAATTTCTAAAAAGAAATGAGAGTTAGAAAAGGAAAAGAACTCGTAAAGGACTATAGGTAAAGAATTGCTTACCTGCTCACCGAGATCTTAATCTCTTGATCTTTATCTCTGGCAATACGAGAAATCTCGTGAACAACCAAAGTTTTATCTTTGACTTCAATTTGGAGCCTTCTCATTTCGTCTTCTTTTTCTGAAAAGAAGCAAGAGTTAAAAAGGTAAAGATTAACGACATAAGCAGTCTTAAATTCAGCACTTACTCTTTATCACTTCCTGCAAGTTTTGAGTTGCAGAGTTGGTCTCCTAGAGTTTCTTCAAGAGGTCTTCTTTTTCTTTCCTTAGCTTTTTCATCTCGGCTTTTTCATAATCGAGCGAGTCAGCTAGGGTCTTTTCATCACTTTTTAACCTATAAAGGTTAAGAATGGACATGAGCACTAACCTGGTGGTCGTAAGTTCTTCTACGACCATTGATCTAGTCGTAAATTCTTCTACGACAAACTACTGGTCGTAAGTTTTTCTACGACTAGCACCTAGTCGTGAGTTTTTCCACGACAAACCCCGTAAGCACTGTATAAGTAGTCAAACCAAAAATGACCACAAGTAAGAGTGACTTACCACCTCTCTGCCTGTTCACAGAGTTTCGCTTTCTCCTATCGTAGCTCTACAAGTTGTCGGTGATATTCACCAACAGTAGCAATTTGTTCCAAAGCTTTCTGTGAGAAGAAGGACAATAAGAAACAAGGAAAGACCACACATATAAGTATCCTTAAAATACTTACATTCATGGTCGTCCGAGCAAACATTGAGAAAACCATCGATGGATTCTTCAGCTTATCTATCTTCGCGATACGGTCCCACCAAATCTTCTCAAGATGCTCGTTATCGAAAATTTCCCCTCTATTAGGGATATCCTTGGGATGAGGGACTTGATCGCGGGATCTAATGGCAGAAGACTCCACGATGGAAGCAAGGCCAAAGAAATTAGAGCAGAAGTTGAAGTACTCCTCTTCTTCTGATTCTTTAGTAGCAGCCTCTTCTTGAGGGCCAGGGGGAACGTCTACCACGACTTCCTTCCCGGCACGATGATCAAATGCACCACCACCTTGGCTAGAGGTTCCTACTGCAGCCTCTACTATCTCCACCTCCATCTCCACAACCACCTCAATGGTCGTAGTAGCCGCCTCAGTGGTCGTAGTAACCACTTCAGGAGCCACGACTTCCTCCACCACCCGAGTAGTGGATGATCCTTCAATCACTTCCACTATCAACTCTCCATCCGCTGGAGAAGTGACAATGGGCTTCTCAATAGAAGCGTTCTCAAGGGCTGAAGGAGTTGGGCTAAGATCAACAAAAGGAAATCACGTTAAGTTGTTAAAACCAAAAGGTAAAAGCTGTCCTTACACTTTAGTCTTTCCCACATACCTCTGCACTCTGGATCTAACCAGGAACTTAGGATTACACTTTAGTCTTTCTCACATACCTCTGCACTCTGGATCTAACCAGGAACTTAGGACTCACCTTCCCAACGGAAGATTTCTTTAACTTCTTCTCTACGACCACGTCTGGTCAGAGTTCAAGTTGAAGGATAGGCTCAGCCACAACCACGTATGGTCGTGGATCTTGAACAGGAGCCACCTCTCGGCTCTCCTGATTCTACAGATGGCCAAGTCCAGTCTCGACCACTCCAAAAGCTGTGCTTCCCTCAACTCTGAGTTACATTAGCGCAAAGCATTTTCCTTCTAAAAGACATAAAGTCCTTCAGTTCTCCTTTTCTAATTGCTTAATTAAGCCAGGAGAAGCAGAAACTGCGAAAGTATTCTTGTCATAATAGAAGGGTACCTTTGCCTTGCGGGTTTTGCGCTTAAGAGGCTTCAGTTACAGCCATATCTACAACAGATTTTGTAGAGGATCTAGTCAAAATAAAAGAACTTGAGCTTACACCACCCTTATCGGCGACTTTCACAAGTCGACGCTTCTTAGACTGAGGAGACAGACTTTTCTCTGTCACCATCCCTGCGCCAATGGTTATCAGTGCGACCTCTTGGTCGTCCTGACAGTTTTCCATCCCTACTTTCTGAAGAAAACAGAAAAACAAGAATTACTGACTAGTCATAAGAATTTCAACGACTAGTATCCAGTCGTAAGTTTTTCTACGACATTTCCATGATCGTAAGTTTTTCTACGATCACTACCTAGTCGTAAGTTCTTCTACGACAACCAAGCAGTTGTAAGTCTTTCTATGACTACGAAGTCCTAAGGATAAAATCAACACTTGATTACCTTCAGGCGTCTCATCTTCTCCTCTGCGGCTACAACTACAAGGATTTGAGTAGCCACCACTCTAGATGGTGGAGATTTCTCACAAACAACTTTGACTCGAACGTCAATCTCTGCTTGTGAAAGGACTGTGCAAACAGATAAAACATTCATTAGACCACTTTGAAGAAGACCAAACCGAGACCTAAGTCGAAGATTCACTTACCCTCCTTATAGTCACTGGTCGGGTCTTGTAGTCCCGTATACCTCCACATAGGAGGTACGCGTTTCTTCAAAGGGCTGATGCGACGTGTGATGAAATCCTTCACTACATGCCATCTGGTAAGCCCCTCTTCCTTCAAATCCTCGATAGCTTGAATATAGGGGGCAATCCGGCCAAGATCCTTGGGAATAAAATCTCAAGAAGGAATCTTCTCGGCAGCCTTCCCCACAAAAGAGAGGCTGTCATCTTGGGTGATTTTCCAGTAAAACCACTTCTTCCTCCATCCCGGCCACGAAGACCGGGTGAACATCTAAATGTACTCCTTCGACTTCCCAACATGGAGCTTCAGATCAGAACTCCCGGCAATTCCGGTTTGTCGAGCCATTCCATAATAATATTGGAAGAGCTCGAGGTCATTGGAATTCCTAGGTATACCTCGCACAAGTACGTACACACTTAACATTGTGATGGAATTGGGACCAAAGTTTACCAATTTCACCCCAAAGTCTTTCGAGTATGGCGTAAGAAAAGGGTGAGCAGCAATCGAAGGCCACATTCTGTCGCTTTGGAAGGCGGATTTGCCCAAACTCCTCGATGGCCAATCTTGCAAATGACGCAATCCACTTCACAAGAACCTTCTCTGGAATCTTCCCAGCGGCAACCAAAGCTTGAATCTTCACCACATCCATCTCCAACTCGGCCCATTCGGAAACAGTTTTGACCATCTCTCTCAGAAAGGGAAGGATTTGGATTGGGGAAGAAGAGAAAGCTTGATCTGGTCGGCGGCAGAGAAAGCAAGAACTCGATGAACTGCAGGAGCGATTTGGGGGAAAGTAAAAACCCGAATCTCACCCTCGGTAAGTATTTATAACCGCATGCCTGAGTAAAAGACGTGGCAATCCAAGGGTTACCACCGCTTCGGGAACCACTCCAACGGACAGACTTGTGAGAGTCAATTATGATTCTCTAGTTTGTCTGTTCGAGAAAATCAAGTTTGTCTTTGCACCTCAAGCAAAATTACTTCCTTGACCAAGTCTTTCTGGTTTAATGAAATATCAATCGGAAAGGTTTTACTTCCGATCACCATACTACGATCACTTCGTAGTCGTAAGGTTCTCTTCGACTACTTGGTAGTCGTAAGATTTAATATAGCTTTCTTGACCAAGTATATTTCTGATCAAAATGATGTGTAAGTGTCGAAGAGTTTTTCCTTCGACAATTGTTCTATAACCCTCTCGTGGTCATAAGACTATCTATGATTTCTTTCCCAAGTAAGTTACTTTCACTTGAAGCTGTTGGGCTAGATGACGAGGATCTAATAATCCTCATTTTATCATTTATCTATAATTCTTATTATGGGTAAATATGACGTCATATGGTCCCTGAGTATACCCCATATATTTACAAGGGAGAAGCCAATCAGGTGGTCGTAAGTTCTTCTACGACCAACCCCATAGTCGTAAGTCCTACTACGACTACCTCATGGTCGTAAGTTCTTCTACGATCACTATCCAGTCGTAATTTATTCTACGACTACCCTATAGTCGTAAGCTATTTTACGACCAGGTCAGCTACGACCACCCTATGATCCATGAGCCTCTGAGGCGAATGGGTCCAATTGATTGGGAAATTCAAGCGATCAATATCTGTTGTTATTCTCTGAGTAACAACACATAATACTCCATTATCTCGACAAGTAGCGTCGGACGACACGGAGGAGTTAATACCCGGTGATTCTTGCAAACATGCACCCGTTATAGGAACTGATGAGGCGCCACTTCACCTGGAGAAACGGCCACTCCTTCGCCGACTATATAAAGGTGGCAGTCAGAGAGAAACGGACGACGGACAACAGAGAACGAGACAGAAGGCAATTGGAAAGATAGGCACTATCATCTGTAATAGTCTTTTTCTTTCTCCTGATTGTAGAAAATACACTCAATACTATACACACACAGGAGTAGGGTTGTTATTCTCTCTAGAGAAGGCATGAACCTGTAGAAAAATCCCTATGTCAATCTCTCTACGTGATTTCATTTTTGGAGACCCCCCGAATCAAACAATCTTTATGTAAGATTGGTTCTAAAATACCAACAAAAACCTTAAGTAACTGACAAGTAGGCCCCACCTGTAAGTTAATAAAAATCGAAAAGTGTAGAAAAGCCGCTTTCTGTTAGAAGATAATGCGCTTTCTCTGCAGAAAAGCCTAAATATTAGTAGAACTCTAAGGAAAATACGCTTTCGACGTCAGACCTTTTCTATTTTCTAGAATTTTCAAACCAAAGCAAATTGAAACATTAATAACTTTTGCATACAAACTCCAAATCGAATGAATATTTTTTCTAAATTCATCTAAAATCATGATCTACCTGAATATGCAAAAAATATTTGGATTTTGTTGATGTTGAAATTATTTGTCTATATTTAATTTGTTTCTAGCTCTTCGAATAGACATCGATTGTTCAAGCAGATTTTACAACGATCCTACATCCTCTTATTCAGAGCAACCAGAGTAAGGCAAGCACCTCCTTTGACCATGTTGATCCTAAAGGGATATGGGTAGACTACACTAGCTAGTAATTCAAAAATTCTACCACGTAAACTAGGAAGCCATGCAAGCAAGAGATCATAGATCATTACCACTAGATGCGTAGTACAGCAGAAGAAGAGTTGGAGCAGCCTGATCCAATGTCTAGCGCATCGATGTAGTGGTCATAGTCGATCGTCCAGCGTCCTCGATGTCAATCCTCTCTTCTAACAGCCTATCGTGTTCATTGTGAAGATCATGGATCGTCCTCATTCAGCACAGCAGCAATCGCAGTACCGTCTCTACGGTATCCACATATCCAGGGTTGGACACCATACACTGATGTGCTAGCACTAACTCACACGGTAAGGCCGTCGAGAAGATGGCGGCTAGGGTTTCGGTGATGGAACTCACGTCGTCTATCCCAATAGCCTCATGCATCCCCTTACAAATAGCCCATGACGAATCCTATCCAAACTTGTTTGTTCCAACCCATTAAGTATGTGATCCTGTAGGTACATGCGTAATCGGTTGTGACTCAAAAACTCTTTTTCGACCACGAGTTGTTAGCGATTCCTAGAAGGACATAACTATTCCCAAATACACATAAATTATATCGAACGAACCTTAATGCAATATGATCTATGACTAGGTCCTTATCACTTATGACCAGCTCGTATCTCTATACGACCAGTTCATATTTAGCATGACCAGTTTGTAACTCCTTGTGAGCAGTTTATGACCAGTTAGTGATTATGCTTGATCAGTCTATGATCAGCTCGTATCTCTAGACGACCAGTCCGTATCTGTTGAACTGAACGACCTACTTGTGTATTCTTCCTTTGCCTCACGATATTTGGTTGAACTCCAGGTGAAATATTTTGTCATCCATAGACTATTCAATACTTTCTCGATCAAGTGAAGGATAACTTCATGTGGTCGTCTCTTCGACCATTAGTGGCATGTCCATGCACTTTCTTTATCCGACCACATCAAGGGGCCCAGAGATATCTCTCCTGTTATGTTAGGAGTGACAAATCCCATATCTGACAAGTCACATCCCTCCGCATGTTTCATAGCATACCCAAAAGCTACCTTTATAACTACCTAGTTACAGAGTAGAGTTTGGCAACCCCTAGGTGTACTATATTACACATGCACGAAACCATGCTAATATCAGGTCTAAGGATTATACATCATCATTGCTTGAGACCAAAGAACATACATACAACAACACATAACTCGCAACGGAAAGAGCATGTGTTGCAGGGCCAAGTTATTCACCACATATGAAGCCTGCTCAACCCACCACCTCCCACATCTAAATAAAACTGCTCAGCTGCTCCATCTAAACCCATCTTATCCTATAGGACATTTTAGATTCCTCGCTCCCGTCGCCTCCCCTCCTAGTAAACTCCACGGTGACCTCCCCTGCAAGGTGGGTTAGTCCAATACTATGTTCTCTAACATGTGTTCACATTATTGATTCGTTATCCCTATATCCATGACCGGTGAAACATGGTCATCAATCAATACATGTGATGGTCAATAAGTCACTAGTGTTCCGACTAATGACATCCGATCAGGGATACATTTAGAATGACATCATATAACTTAAAGAGCTTCACCAACAAGTCACATACCTTTTAATCTTTATAACTAATAATTCATTCAAGGAACAAAATAACATTTATTCTATAACTCATAAACATAGAGGTGAAATAATCATCTTTATGATTGCCTCTAGGGCATATCACCAATAGTCTCCCACTTGCACTAGAGTCAATCATAAAGGTATCTAATACCCATAGCTTTTGTGTGCACCTCATGCTTAGGTTGCGGAAGAGGCTTTGTCAATAGATCAGCAATATTCAAATCTGTGTGCACTTTGTATATCTTCAGATCACCTTTTTCAACAATCTCATGAACAATGTGATATCGTCAAAGTATGTGTTTGGACTTTTGATGCGATCTAGGCTCCTTAGCTTGTGCAATGGCTCCACTATTAACAATAGAGATCCATTGGACCAGAAGCACTAGGAATCACACCTAGTTCACAAATGAACTTCCTAATCCATACGGCTTTTTTTGCAACTTTGAAAGCCACAATGTACTCAACCTCTGTTGTAGAATCAGCTAATGTTCCTTGCTCGGAACTTTTCCAGCTCACTGCTCCTCCAGTAAGACAAAACAAAAACCCAAACTGCGATCTAAAATCATCCTTGTTAGTTTGGAAGCTAGCATCGGTGTAACCGTTTACGACCAGCTCTTCCTCACCACCATAAACAAGGAGTGCATCCTTAGTCCTTCTTAAGTACTTTAGGATATTCTTAACTGCTATCCAATGACCTTCACCTGGATATGACAGATATCTGCTCGTAACACTTAGAGCATACGACACATCTGGTCGTGTACAAAGCATGGCATACATGATAGATCCAATAGCCGAAGCATATGGAATTCTACTCATTTGGTCTCACTGTCGGACCCCAAATTTGTAACTTGGGACCCACTATGTAAATTTGTGTCATTCCCTAGATCAGTAGATAGCACACAGAGTTACATCACTGGATATCAAACTCATATCACGAAAATATAAAGCCATTGCATAATAATAAACAAAGCATAAATATGCCTTATGGTGTTTGACTGGTAGAATGGCCAAACAGGCCATATACCTTTCAAAGAACAACAGCGGAAGTGGAATTAATATACAACACATGAAACCCTCACGATATACCCACATGCAATCTACTAGGGCCCGCGACCTAGTTCCTGGCATTCTTGATCTTTAGTCTTGACCAATACTCATAATTGTCCACGTAGCCTTCTTTTATGCTTACTGACTAAAAGAATATAAAGAGTGAGCATGAGTACACAACCGTACTCACGAGCCAACACACAGAATGCAATTATTATATATGCAAGGCTAATCAAAGGGAGGTTCATGGTTCTTTTATTTGCACAAAGCTAAGTTGGAATTAGAATAGTTAATAAGCAATTCCTAGGACTTATCATTTTAACTAACACAAGTTTAAATAAACTGATTTTTGTTGTAAAGTACTAGTGGAGGCAACAACCTCCTATACCATCTTATTTTCTTTCCCGGGTCACATCCCGTACTTATCACTGGTTCCCAACTAGGCCATATCAACTCTCTAGGCTCGACCCAATATTTCCAATCACTAGGCTCCAACCCATCCTCTCATCCCACCCGCAAATTGTTTTATAAAACTCAAAGCTACCTCAAGCAAGTTCTCAGCACTACTCATGACCGTGTGCATGGCTACCTAGATAGTTTTCTTACTCTACAGAGTTCGTATACTTTACCCACAAGAGACAATCAACTTATAATGTCTGTCTCACACACTTCCATAGGTGTGCGTCTAAGATGATTATCACAAGGCCTTTACAATGCCCCACCTCAACGCAATGTAACGACCCGACCTGGGGCCACCCGAGAGGTCCTCCAAGACCACTCGGGAAGTCCACCAGGACCTCCCAAGAGGTCCAGTAGGATCTCTCGGACAGTTCTCCAGGATCACCCAGGAGGTCCAGCAGGACCACCTACCACCTGGAGGTCTGAAGAACGGACCCGAGGAGGTTTTAGGACCCAGGACGTCCCCAAGTGCCAAGACCCAACTCGAGGGTGGTCGAGAGAACAAACCCGAGGAGGTCGTGAGACTTGGAAAAGCCCCAAGTCCTCTATGTTCCGAACTAGTCCCAAGGATCAACGGCTAGCTCACACAGCAAACAAAAGTGGTAACATTCATCAACGCAATTTTTATATACAACAAAAGGGTTGATTACAAAGATAGCTTACTAAGCCGCAAAAGCAAAATATCAATGAAGTAAAATGACAAGTCCACCCGTTTCACCACAGGCAAACGACTGGAGGGCGTTGCCTAATTGATCTGGTTGTTATCTTCATCAAAGAAGTCCTCTCCTGCTCAATTATCAAATCAAGCAAGAATGAGCACAACAACCATGCTCGCGAGTTACACCGTCAAATAACATAATGAAATGCATACATGGATATCTCAAAAGAAGACTTATAAGGTTGTCTTTACATAAGGTTGTCTTTGCATAAAGCCATGTTTATTTCCAATTACGGGTAATAAGTTCCAAAGCATGTAACCATAATTAAAATTCATTTTCAAGTCTTCATTTTACAGTTGGATAACATTCAATAACAAAGTGGTGAAGGATACCCTCCTGCACAAGGCTCCCTGCCAAAACCCCAATTGGATAGAGATCCAAACCCATTTTGACAATGCTCTTTTGAAAACAAAACTAAGATCTAACTTTGAGAGGCTTGCCAGCATAACATCTCTAGATTGTTTGGCAACCGTCGATGCCACCGCTCACTTCCAAAGGTGAGAGGCCTAGAGCGCGTGACAAGGCCTTTACGATGCATCATTCCACCGTAGTCCACCCTTGCTAAGGTTTCGCCCCCTTTGGATTACCCATCCGCAGGGTTCAGGCCCTCTCTTGCGCCAAGTGGGACTAACATTGGTCATAACATGACAAGCCATAAAAGACTACCCACTGCTCAACAGGATCAACTGCGATGGAACTTTGCAAATTAGTCAGCCAGGTCCACCCCATTCTAGACATGTGGTTGCACGGTGAGGCATAGCAAGTTATCGCTCGCAGACCGGTCTTTAACTGTCGAACCCGGGAGTGAAGGATCCCTAATTCTCTGTGTTCATACACTAGTCCAGGATTGCTAGTGTACATAGTCAAACAAAAGTGATAACACAAACATATCACACATTTTATTAATAATTATTCAGAGTTTATTACAAAGGGCCTGAGGCCAAATAAAGTAAAACACAATGGAAGCAAAAGCAAGAGTAGTAGACCCAACGATTCGCCACAGCAATAAATGGGCGCAGACCTAAGCATCGATGTCCTCAAATGCTCGATAGAGGTCTTCTCTGAATAAAGATTATTGAGAAGAGTGAGCACTACTACCGTACTCGCAAGTTACAACCGTCAAGTAACAGATTGAATGCATGCATAAAGTAAACAAGGGGTATTGGTAGGGTTTATTTGCATAAAGCAGCATTTTCAAGTTTAAATAATCATATTAATTTCCAAGGCCATTTTTATACTATATCTAAAATCAAATTTTAAATGACAATTTTATAGTGTGGATAACCTCCATATTTGAATGGTGAAGGATACCCTCCTATCACAATGGCTAACCATCCAATTTTCCCACAGGACTAACCATCCTGAAAACATCTGTTGAAATCACTTTTAAAAACCAAAAACAAGTCTAACTCAAAGTGGCTTTGCTAGCATGTCCATGACCGCGGACGCGGCTATTCGAATAGTTTCTACTCTACAAAGGTTGTACACTTTACCCACATGACATGATTCCTCTAGTTTGTTCGGTATCCGTCAATGCCACCTCTCACTGCCTAAGGTAAAAGGTCTAGAGTTCATGACAAGGCCTTTACAATGCATCATTCCACCCCAGTCTAGCCTCGCTAAGGTTTCGCCCCCTTTGGACTAACCATCCGCAGGTTCAGGGCCCCCTCTTGCTCCAGGTGGGAATAAAACAGTCATGAAAGACAGGCCATGAAAGACCACCCACGTACAGACAGGATAAACTGCGATGAGACTCCACAAATTAATCAGCCAGATCCCACACCCCATTTTGGAGACATGTGGTTGTACGGTGAGGCATAGCCCATTATAGGCATAGCAAAGGAATGCTCAGAGATCGGTCCTTAACTGACTTGGGCGACTTCCAATAAAAACCCTGGGCCTCAATCCTACCCGGATTGATCCCGTGCATAAACCTGCACCCACCAAGCATCCATTTCGCCCCAGTCCAAACAAATTTTACTTTTGCTTTTCAAAATCCTTTTCAAACAACCATAGCACACCAATGCTATGGGTACAATTTTAAACAACATTTGATTTTTGACTGAAATTCCTCAAATCAAGTATTTCGGGTCTGAGCATGGCTAAGCATAATTTTTCCCAAAACTTTCTAGTTCATACTATTGCATAAACTAGATTTTCATCTAAGGTGTCAAGGTACGTTTATTTCAATGTCAAAATTGGCAGCACAAAGGATTTAGGTATAATTATAATTTAAAACAGGAATTTAAATAACTGGATAAAAATAAGCATGCAATAATAATTTAAAACAGAATAAATAATTTGAAATAATGGGTGCAATATGATCAAGGGTATAACTTGCCTTCGTTGAAGTCTTGACTCTCTAAATCCTCCAAAGGATCTAACTCTCCGGAATCGTCGAAGTCTATACGCGAAAGTACGACAAATTCAAATGAAATTCAAATAAATTCAAAAAGATAATTTAAACTAACTCCAAATGAAATAATTTTATTTTATTTAGCTAGATAATAATTTTCTAAGATTTTAGCAATTTGAATCACCCAATTTGAAGTTTGGATGAAAAAGATATGAATTTTACCAGTGTAAACCAAAATCTGCAATTTAAACAATTTCCTGATTTATTTTTCTAAAGGAAAATCTATTTATTGTGCAATGCTGACATCAGCCCTGAGGTTTTCGGAATTTAAAAAAATAAACTAAATTCTGACCGGTGGGCCCCACGTGTCATAGACACGGTCTACATGGACCAGGCCCACGGGATTTTGGCTCAGGGGTGGTGCTGATTTGGTGCGGGTTTGGTGCCACGTCGGCGTTGACGTGGTGACACGGGGATGCCAAGTAGGCGGACATGTGAGCGAAGGAGGGTGACGTGGCGAGGAGGTGGCGACACGCAGGCACACCACATCATCAAGGCCGGCGACGCTCTCGGCGTTGAGCTCACTGGCGCTACGCGCCGTGGCGAGCTCCGCCGAGGGGCTCAACGCGAAGAGGGGGAAAAGGGGAATGTGGTGCTCACCCAGGCGGCGGTCGAACGCGAAGGGGACGGCGGCAGTGAGCAAAATGGCGGCGGCGAGGTTCGGTTCGTGGCGCCGCAGGTGTTCGGGCGACGCTCCGGCGAAGTGGAGGCGTGCACGGCGTAGTCGTCGTCGCGGCGATGCGGAGGGAGGGGTCGGCGGTGAAGAGACGGCTTGGGCGGCGCTGGAGATGGAGAAGAAAAGAGTGCCCGGCCACGATTCTTCAAACTCGAAATACAGCAACAACAAGAAGGGAGAGGAGGAGAGGTTGTGGGGGAAATGGTGAGGGAGAGAATGCGCACATGGTGCTCCCTTTTATAGGGGCCGGGGCGGTGGAGGAGAGGAGATCGTGGGCACGGAGGCGTGGCAACGGCGGTTGTGGCGCGCGGGCGAACCGGCGCGCGGGGAGAGGGAAAGGTGGGCGGGGAGGTGGCGGTTGAGGTCGTGGGGGTCGACGCGCACGCATGCGTGGGATAGGGGAGGAGATCGTGGCCGATTTGGAGCTCGTTCCCGCGGTAATGGCGGCTCCGAGTCGGGTCGGTTGGGTGGGGAAGAAGGCAGGGAAAGAGAAGATGGCGGCGGGCCCACTTGGAAGTGAGTGGTGAGAGAGTGACGGGTGGGGCCGGGGAGGTAAGAGAGGAAGTGGGTGCTTATTTGGGGTGGAGTGGGCCGAAATGGCCAGTGCGCCGTGAAAAGAAGTGGGCCGAAGGAAGGTTTCGGTCCAAAACAGTTTTGGGATTTTCCATTGATTTTCCAATTTAAATAATTCTAATAATTCAAAAGGGCTTTAGAAAATAGCAAATAAAACCAAAAATTCTAGAAGAATTCACAGAAATACCTAGATTTATTTTGGACTTAATAAAATTATTTCCAACTTAAAGTTGGCTTTTAATTTTGCAAATACATTATTTTGGTTTTAAAATATTTAGGAAAAAGCTTTTAAAATTCGAGATAATTCTATAAATTAATTTAATTTTTATTTTTCAATTTAAACTCAAATAAAAGTTCATAAACTTTAATAAATTTTATATATTTTTTATTTTTAAAACTTCGAAATTCAAATAAAGTAATCAAATTCTTTCAAATTTCAGAAAGTCGAACTAAACAATAACTTTAGTTAATTTAAATTGGTAACAGAACTTTGAGCTGTTCCATTAACTGACTTGGGCGACAACCTCAACCCCGGGGCATCGGATCACACGACCCCCGTGCATGGACATGCACCAACCAAACAACCAAATTCGCCCAAGTCCAAACCATTTTCCATTGCTTTACAAAATCCTTTTTAAACCTCCATGACAACCCAATGCCATGGATCAGCTTTTAAAACATTTAGATAACATTGGTCTTTTTGGCGATAAAACTCCCAAACCAAGATTACATTTTAAGCTTGTCTAAGCATATATTTCTCAGGAGATCCTGGCTCACACTATTGCATCAACTAGGTTTTATCTAGGGCGACAACAGATTTGAATTAATGTCAATATGGCCCGTACAAAGGATTTAGGCATAGCTATGAATTTAAAGACAAGTATTGAAATATTTGAGTAAAAATAAGCATGCAATAACATTTGAAACCGACATAAGTAATTTGAGGTAATGGGTGCAACATGGTCAAGGGTGTAACTTGCCTTGCTCAAAGGCTTGAGTGTCTTCTTCTTCCTCAAAGAACTCGAGCTCTTCGGTGCCTTGGCAATCTACACGGGAGAGAACGGAGTAACTCAAATAAAGCTCAAGTAAGATCCAAAAGAACTCCAAAGAAACACCAAAATAAAACCAACAGAGAAGCTTTAACGGTTTGGAGGAGGTCCAAGGGGCTACTCGAGAAGAACCAACAGCTTGGGAGGAGGTCCAAGAGCTGGTCAGAAGGGCAAGAGAACTAGAAATGAGGAAAAAGGTAAAGATGAAGGGCTGCTCAAGCTTATATAGCCAGAGAAGGAGACTGGGAGAGCCCCCGACAAACTTCGGAGGAGCACGAGCGAGTACAAAGTAGGTGAGTAACAAGGCAGGGAACACTCAGGCGTGTGCAGGCAGCTGACCAGAGATGCAGCGGGACAAGCAGGGAGGGAGCAAAACAGTGAGGCAGCATTTAATGTGATACAACACATTTAATGCACGAAGACTCCGGCGAGGGCATCACCGGGGACTTTAGCGAGAGCAGCGTCGCGATTTAGGGGAAAAAGGAGGTGAGCGAGGCTGTTCAGTGGGGCCGGTCAACACTAGGGATAGGTGGTCAAACCAAGGGGAGGTCGTGACCAACGAGAAGGTCACGACAAAAAAGGAGGTTTTGACCACAGGAGGTCGCAACAGAAGAGAGGAGGTCGCGGGTCAAGAGGTGGTCGTGACAAAACGACAAAAGGGGGAGGTCGCGGCTAAAGGACAAGAGAGAAGATGTCGCGGCCTCAAGGGGAGGTCGCAGCTAAATGACAACGAGGGGGGGTTGCGGCCTCAAGGGGAGGTCGCGGCTAAACAACAAAAGAGGGGGAGGACACGGCCTCAAGGGGAGGTCACGATCCAAAAGGGTGGTCTTGGTGAAAAGACCCTCAGCGGGTGGTCTTTACAAAAAGACCACGAAGGGTGGTCTTTGCAAAAAGGACTACGCGGAGGTCCAGAGGATGAGAAGGTCCAAAGGAGAAGGAAAAAGGTGCGACGAAGCAGAGCCATCTGATCCCGCGACAGGGGAAAGGCGTGGCGCTGGATCGGACCACGTGAAGGAAAAGGGAGACCCAACAAAGAGGAGGATCCAACGGAGGAGATAGAACAAGGGAAAGTCTTGATGTTTAAGATGAGATCAAAGGAGGTCTCATCGGCCAAGATGGACTCAAAGGAGGTCTGGACGATCAGGATGACCCCGAGGGTGGTCCTGACAGCCAAGATGAGAACAAAGGGACATCTCGACGATCAGGATGAACCCGAGGGTGGTCCTATCGGTCAAGATGGAACCAAAGAAGATCTCGACGGTCAAGACCAACACAGGGGGAGGTCTCAACATCAAGATGGAAGCAAAGGGAGATCTCGACGGTCAAGACCAACACGGGGGAGGTCTCAATGGTCAAGATGGAAGCAAAGGAGATCTCGACTATCAAGACCAACACGAGGGAGGTCTCAACGATCAAGATGGAAGCAAAGGAGATCTCGACGGTCAAGACCAACACGGGGGAGGTCTCAACGGTCAAGATGGAAGCAAAGGAGATCTCGACGGTCAAGACCAACACGGGGGAGGTCTCAATGGTCAAGATGGAAGCAAAAGGGAGATCTCGACGGTAAAGACCAACACAGGGGAGGTCTCAACGGTCAAGATGGAAGCAAAGGGAGATCTTGACGGTTAAGACCAACACGGGGGAGGTCTCAATGGTCAAGATGGAAGCAAAGGGAGATCTCGACGGTCAAGACCAACACAGGGGAGGTCTCAACGGTCAAGATGGAACCAAAGGAGAGGAGCAGCAGAGAGGAAGAGGCGCAGAGGAGCAGAAGCCGAGTGGACACGAGGGAAGTTCAAAGGAGGTTCAGATGGACACAAGGTCCAATTGAAGGGGGAATTCAACCCAAAATAAGAATTTCGAAATCAAGAACATTTGAAACACAAACCCGAGCTAGAACGCCTCAGGGGTGAACGCGTCCCAAGGGGAGGTCAACCCAAAGGGTGGTCTGGATAAGGAGGGAAGTCCGATCCATAAGGGAGGTCTGGACCCTTAGATCCAGACAAAGGGAGGTGGTCCAAAGAAGGAAGAGAGAACGGGGCCGAAGGAGAGCACTGAGCGATCAAAGAAAAGGAAGAACTCCAACAAACTCGAACAGAAACTGAACTAATTTAGTTGAAGTTTGATTTAGTCCTTTAAAGCTCTCTCTTTAAAATCTCAGGTTAAGCTTTGAATTCTCATCAAAACCAAATGGTTCTTTTTATTTTGAAAATTCAAAAAGACTCTGAAAACCAGGGTGTTACACACAACCCCACACCGCTAGGTATCACCTCCTTGGGCCTCGCCCCGGGAGGTCTCCCACTTGCGTTGTGTAGATCAATGACTCCCTTAACCTTAATTCACTCCACACACCCACCAATGGTGAAGTTGCGAGGCGGTGGAAAAATTAGTTAGCCAGGTCATACCCATTCTAGACTTGTGGTTGTACTATTTTTACACGGGAGGTCATCACAAGATTCGGGTCCTTAATTGACTCGGCCGGTACATCCACATACCTACTCTATCATGCCCCTCCTCCCAACACCAGCCACTCTTTTCAGCCACCTGAGTCTAAATCTATTTTTGGGTTTTCACTTTTATTTTGAAATACTTTTGTAGTCCAACATATCAGCTAGGCTCCTACCTCGACTACCCAATCTCATTTTCAAATGTTTTTAATTATGTCATAGCAATTTACTACCCGCAAGCCAATGTCACTATGCAAAGCTAAGCTTGACTCTTAAGTATGTATTTAGAAGCTATCAGGTATTCCATTAATCTAGGGTGACAAAGGATAATGTCCAAGTTCGAGGATTGGAAAATTTATACACAATTATTAGTTAAGACATTAACTATAAGCTAAAGTAACATACATGTCTAAAACATAGCAATGCAATTTCATAATTGTAAACAATATAAATTGCATGAAAACATAGGAGCAAAATGATCAAAGTGTTGACTCGCCTTGCTCAATATTCTAATAACCTCAGTCCTGTTCTTGCTCAATGTTCTGATAATCATCGCGCTCAAAGTTCTGATAATCATCATGTTCAATGTTATGACAATCTTGTCCTTGCTTTGTCTCAGACTGCTGTTCCATTGTAGCTTCAGATTCTATCTACACAAAATACGATTGAACCAAAGAACATCTGAAAGTTACCAAATGAAATCCAATAAAAACATATTCAAACGAATGAAACACTTCAAATGAAAGTAAACAAACCTAGGTGTGTTGAAAGAAGGAAAACACTTCAACCAAAACTAAACATACTTATCGACATCTTAAAAGAAGGGAGGACCTCAGATGAGACCAAAACATACTCATCTCGAGTTGATGAAGGGAATACTGTAGACAAAGTATATCCAAGGATATTTGGGATGAAGAAAATACTTCAAACGAAGTATAACCAAAGGATGTTGATGAAGGAAATATTTCAGATGGAATGAAGTACATCCCGTGATAGTTGGACTAAAGGAAATACTTCAAACCAAATTAGATAAATCCAAACTCTATTCGTTTGGTCTAGTGGTGGGGTCCTTGATTGATAGCCAGGCTTAGGGTTAGGCAATCGTTTGATCCAGAGTAAACTCGAGAGGGATCAGCTCTCAAAAAGTCTACTATGCAAGAGGTTAGGACTCCAACGGGGCAGAGAGAATATTCGTATGAATATTCCTCATTGGTTACCTAGATTGGAGTGATCACGTAGTTAGGTCGAACCCTATGACCCACCTTTGGTTTACGAATGCTCCTTCTATGGGAAACAGATAACAATAGATGATAGCTAGAGTCTGGGTGATGTTGTTTGGTGGGTGCACTTCTATCATCCACTTGGGAACATACCACCGCTACTCACACAGCGCCTAGCTACTCTAATGATTCTTTTAGACATTACTTCCTATTTACTGAGGAAGTTCCATGATGGTCAGGTGAGAACTATGCATAGCTGCGGGGTTCACTCTAGGTAGACATAAGTCTCACTGATACATGAGACCTAGTTCTCTTAAGGATTTCTTTTTTGATTTTATATTTATCAAGGAAGTGCATGAGTCTAAACTGGAACTTTCGAGCATTGGCTGGATATCAGCCTTACACCCTTAGTGATGTCTATGGTTGTGGGTTTCATCTTTGGGGTAATCTACACTATAGTCTTAATACCTATGTGACTTCACATATACTAAACTCAACCAATCGTACTAGGTTGATCTTTAGCTACATCATTTGCTAACGACTACTTATAGCTAAGCAGGTTACTGCTATGTATGGACTTATGTGTTCTCATCTACCTACTTCTTGTTCAGTGATTACCCTATCGGCTTCGGTTCCGATTGACTAGCACGGGGTCTTAACATAGCTACTGCTAATCTTCATGACTGCCTAGTAGTACTAGTAATCTTATACACTATGAGGTTTACATTTTTGCTTCTAGTTCTAAGTAAAACCTAGTTAGGTGTGAGGCCTACTCGGCATACCATGTTTTACTAACTAGTTTCAATTAAGGTCTATTACCCTTATACTTTAGTTGGCATTGTAAGGTAGTTATCCTTATGTTAGGAGGGTCCTAGGGCTATCGCCTAAAGACACATTGATCCCCTGGTTATCTTACAGCACTATCAGGTTTTGGGTTAACCTTCTCAACTAAATGGGCCCTAGTTGTGTTTGAGCTGTTTAGCCAAATAATGTCTACTTGTAAGTGCGTGCCTCTATGATGCATCATTTTATTTCTACTCTACTAATGGTTGTATTCATCATTGACGTACTATCATTATTATCATTTACCCTTGTTATACCAGCAGCCTAGGGCCAATCGGTCGTTTGACATTTTATGTGCCTAATTTTGTAATAATAGGGACACAAGGTTTTGTCTTTTATTTGTTAACATCTTCATGTAACATCTACTCACTAACCCTTGTCAAGTATTCTTAATGCTCTTATCACCTTAGCCTTGTCCTAGGGTTTACCGCCTAGGGTTCGAACACATATCACAGAATTCAAATGTCATTTGAAAATTCAAATGAACTCCAAAATGGATGTTTTCTAGTTCATTGGATAGTGCAAGATTTTAGACAAATTTAGAAACAAGAATCATTCGATTTGGATTTAAAATTAAGGAGAGCAAGCTCTTCGAAGTCTAAACCCTAGTTTAAATCCTAAAAAAGAAAAGAGAGAGAAGTCTCTCTCTGACAGATGGGGCCGTGGCCATTTTCTTTTCTTTTCGTTTTATTCTTCAGTTGGAAATACCCTAGTGTATGACAGGTGGGCCCTTGGTCTTTTCTTTTCTTTTCAATTATTTTCCTAAAGGAAATTCACCCACTAACAGATGGGACCCATCTGTGAGGGACTCGTCCATGTGAATAATGCATGGAATTCATGCACTGTCTATGGAGGTGGTGTACACTATGCACTTGGAATGGTAGGGCCCGATTGTCATTGACTCATCATCAAAATCTAGTTTTAGTTATTCCCCAATATTTATTCTAGGGCCCACATGTCATACTAATACAACCTTAACTCAAATCAATCTTTAATTTAATGGTTACCCCTTATGACCCAAATTTGGTCGTAATAACTCTACTACAGGGCTTGTCCCAATTTGGACAAAATAGAGTAGTAGGGAGGGATCTCGAGTGCTATTCGCCGTTGGCGAGCCGGTCCACAATAGCGGCTAACCATGGAGGGAAAATGGAGCGACGGCACCGGACACGAGGAGGGGAGGAACGAGGCGAGCATGAGCTTCAGGGGGACAAAGGGAACACGCCGAGATTGTTGATGGCGGTGGGGAGTGGTCGAGGCGGGCCGACGATGGGAGCCGGTGGCGGCGTGGGTGGTTCATCGCGGCACCAGCACTACAAAGAGAGGGAGTCAAAGTGGATGGTGGGGGAGATCCTTGGAGGGTTTCGAGGAGCTCCACGTCAGAGGAATCGACCAAGGGCTCACCGGAGGAGGTGCGGCGGCGGAAACGGTGGTTGTGGCCGAGAATGGGGAAGACGGTGGTGGTGCGGCGCTTCGATTGTGGTAGCCCAAAATTGACTGAGGGGCCCTGTTCCTACATCGTGGAACGTAGTGTGACGCAATTGGCCGAGGATGAGGTTCACTACGGTGGCCAGAACGGCGAGGGGAAGCTTCGGTGGCCCGACGGCCAAAGCGGTACTCGTGCTTCCTCAGTGGTTTTCCTCAGTGAAAGAGAGGGGGAGAAGAGGAAAAGGCAGGAAGCGGCAAATGAGTACCTGGTTGGCCATTTATAGGCTAGTAGAAAAGGGCAGAGTGCTGGTGGTGGAGCGAAGGCATGGGCACCACATGGGCGAGGCATGGCGTGGCGCTAGTGCTTCGGCGTGAGTGACGCATGGAAGCTGGTGGCATAGATGGACATGGTAGGAGCAGCATGCGTGGCGCTAGCTCGGGGAAAGACAGGGGCAGCTGGTGGCCCAGCATGGGCATCGGTGTGGCACAGTGCTGGCGCTGCATGGCACTAGAGTGCCAGCTGGCTGTTGGGTGAAAAGCAAGGAAGGAGAAGGGAGACTGGCGAGTGGGCCTAAGGAAAAGCTAGCAGGAGAAAAGAAAAGGGAGGAGCGAGGAAAAGAGGAAAAGAAAAGAAAGGAGAAAGAATAAGAGAAAAAAAATAAGAGAAAGAAAAGGAAAAGGAAAAAGAAAAAGAAGTAGGGTTGGGCTAAGAGGTTTCAGCTCAATCCACACTTTGACGACTCAATTAGAAGCGTATCAAAAAGTTTTAAAAATTCTGTATTTTTAACTTAGAATTTTTAGGTCCCAATTTTGGGGTGTTACAAACCCTACCACCTTTAAAAAGAATCTCGACCCCAAGATTCCTGTAGAATAGAAGGAAGAAGATAGGACAGCACTACAAGAAAAACCTACATACAACAACACATAACTCGCGATGGAAAACACATGTGTTGTAGGACCAACTCAACCCACCACCTCCCACCTCCAAATAAAACTGCTACTCCCCTCTAAACTCATCATATCCTGACTTCCCTCCTCGATTTGTCGGTTAGTACTAATTCCCTTCTGCTTCGTCTGCCTCTAAAATAATCCAAAAAAATCTCGGCGCCCCGCCCCTTACCCCTAAAAAATTCCGGTGCCCCGCTCCTTCCCCCAAATCCGCGCCGCTCCCCCCACTCGTCGCCACCGCGCCACCCTCACCAACCACCGCAATGCCCTCACCCTCGCCCGCCGTCGACCCGCCCTCGTCCTCGCCCGCGTCCCTCGCCCCTCGCCCATCTCCCCTGAGCCGCCCTCAAAACTCCACGCCACCCTCGCGCATCCTCCGCCTCCATCGCCCACTCACTGCCTCCGCCGCCCTCTTGACCCATTGCCCTCGCCACTTGTGCTTCCCTCGCCCGACCTGACCCTTGCCCCTCACCCGAGTCACTCGTCCCTCGCCGCGCCCATCCTCCTCCCATCTACGCCAGACCGCCCTCCTCCTCGCCAAGCATCTCGCTTCACCTCCTCACACAAGATCAACTCCAGGATCTACCTTTGGCGAGGCCGACCATGGAACCTCGAGGTCGACACCGTCATGAACTCTACCAATGAGGTTTTGATTCTCTTCTTTTTATCTTGTTGGGAATTGGAGTCGGAGAATGTTACAATTGTGGTCCTGAGCTCTTGATTTTTCAGTTGATGTAGAGCTTGGACAAGGCACTGATAGTCATGGGTCGCATGTCAGAAAGGTGTTCAGCCTCATGAGTAATGTGCTACCTTGGTACGGTTTTGGATTTTGGTACCGGGCATTGCAATTTTAAGGGAAGTTTTGTTCAATTGTTGGAGATTGTGAAGTGGAATTTGGCCTTTGGCCAATGTTTTTCAGGGTGGGTACCGAACTAGGGTGGCAAAGATGACCAATGCGTATGATCTACCTGCGAGGTAGGCTCTTCGAGCGTCTTTGCTTGAGTCATTGTGTGTTCGTTGTTTGTGTTTTTACATGTTGAATCATGTGGAAAATGAATACATGAGTGTGCAAGGATCTTAAAGCACCATTCAAGCCTGAAGTTACAACATTGATGTATTACACACTTAGTCACTGCTATCGGTCATGTTTGGAAGTACTCATCGAGAACAGCCTTGAAAGGTACTTGTAGGATCATGTGGGTCGAAAGCTTTAATTCTCAGTCAAACCCGTTCTACATTTCTAGAGAGTCGTATGCAGGGATCTACATTCCCACACTAACTGATGAAGTTGTCAAAGGTTGGTTTTGTGACTCACAAAGACGTAGATCACGTGATTGAGATCATCTAAAGTTTTTTTACCTCTTTATGATTATGCCTTAACAGGGATAGAAAAGGGTCTGAAGCCAAGAATTAATCTGATTATGTTCCTAGGAAGGGTTGTAGTTGCCGGTGCCTCGGCGGTGATCACCAAGCTCGACGGCGGCGACGGCTAAGCTTTGGATCGAGCACCATGCTCTGATACCATGTAATGATAGAGCTTGAATTGCAATAAGGCCCAAAGGGGCTGATATACAATGGGTACACAGGTGTGGTAAATATGCATAGAAGACCCTATAGAAGAGACTAATAGCAAAGTATATACAAAGTACTCTAAAATTAGCATTAGATGCTACTTTTGAATAGTAATGCTTATCCATTTTCTAAGAAGTACTTTGCATGTGATTGCACATTTGGATTGTAGGTGTGCTAAAAATTGTTCATCTTCGTTTTTTTTAAGTAGCTTCCACTTCATGATAATACGATGGCAGTTATTCTTCTGCTACCCTAGTTGTGATTATCTGGACTTGTTTACTAGCTTATGCTTTTTAGAGCCCTAGGTTAAAGAACTTTTCGAGTTGTGCATTCTAAAATGTAACTAGCATGTCCTTTTGATACTTTTCCATGAATGCTTTTGAGTTTTAAGTAGGTTTAGAAATGGAGAATGCTATCAACAAACCCACTAATTGAGTTTGTTCCCTGTTCCATTTGCTACTCAATATTTGTTTCGAAACTGTTCTCTTCTTTTCCCTTTCCTGTTTGTTCTTTTTAGGATATGATACTCTGCAAATTTCTTTATTCTTGTTTAATTCAAAATTTCAGGCTCGCTTAATAGAGAGGACTCCATCCATGAGTGATCTGAACGAAGTGATATTTGGGTAGGTGAGAATTAGTTGTAGCAGATTTGGGAAGCCCACCGGTATTGATTGTTTCTGCTTTTCTTCGCTACCGTGGGTGTGATATTTAATAAACTAGTTGTTTAGGAATAACCTTTAGGCCCTTTTGTGCTGAGCTAGTAAGCAATGAGATATTTAATGATTCTAGCTAACTTTTGCATTATTCGTAAGCAATAATGTACTTTCACAATATTCTTTTCGAAAAAAAATCAAAATCACCGGTCAATGAATATTCGCTAACACTTGGAGTATTTCCATTGGAAATGTAATACTCTTGTGGAGACCAAGATTCCTTATTTACATCAATGACTATATTTATGATGTCCTCTTACATGAGGTTCCAACTTGATTGTGTCAGTTTTATATTGAACTTGTGAACTTGTATATCAATTTTTATGTAGGAACATCTGTCTTTGAGATGATCTCGTCTTTATCTTCTCCCTAAAGGTTTGTTTATTTATTCCTTTTTAATATTCCTAGATGTTAGTGTTAAGGTAATTCTCAATTACTCTTTTTCTTATTGATTGTGTTCATGACACCAGGTATCAGACAATGCACCACCATATGGTGTTTGCCTGCATGTCCAGGAAATACTTCAAAGAGCACCAAGTATGCTAGGTGTGGTCTCACCCCTAAACTCCACTTCCTACAAGCCTAGTCGTTTCTTGGTTTCTGCACCACGTTGTTGCTATTTACTCACAAGAGTTCCCTTTTTTGAGCTACATTATGAGATGTTAAACAGGTTTGTTCTCATTTCCAACATTTACATTTCGATTTATCTGAGCTAATAACCATGGGTTCTGTAAATTTTCTATTTTTGTACCTCCCTGCTTCAGTACTAAGTATATTATTATATGTGTGGACTAGGTTGGTACTAAAGTATTCTTGAAGAGCTAGAAAAATACAAATAAGGATGTGACTCTTTCTACAATCATAAGTTGTGATCCAAAAGATAAACTTGATGGCGTTCAACTAAGAAATGAATTTAGGATGGTGCATGTCGATCTTGCAATTGCCAAATGTGAAGAATTGATACGGCCATACAAAGGCTACAAATTGATTGATCATGCAGTAGGAGCTGATATTGCGTGGCCATCAACTTATGTACGGTGCTCCTCTTAGTTTTGTTACTTTAATATTGTGATTGTGGTTCTTCCTAATAGTGCATTAATAGACTCTAATTTTTCATTGTAGGTTGATAAGATAAATGGATGATGCTATGGATGACATGTTCAATGCAAAGTGGAGAATGGTGACATAGGCAGATGATCTTCATTACATTTAGATTACATTCTGTTAGGAAATGATGTTCAAGATCTTCATTACATTTAGATTTCATTCTATTAGGAAATGATGTTAAAGTAAAATATTTATATCATGTCTTATGTGGATGGTTCTATGTGTAATGCAACAATTTGTTTATAATATATGAGTGCTCTTTTTAACCATGTTATGACTGATAATGATTTTTTTTACTTTGACTTCAACACACTTATAATCGTTGTAGCAACCTAATTATATCCCTTGCCAAAATAGCAAAACTCATCTGTATGGCAAGTACCAACGCTTCTATGCGTTGTGACAATATAATTATATCCATTGTTAAAATAGTAAAAGTCATCTGTGCATGGTAAATACCAACGCATACAAGTGTAGTTACAACATGACTATATTTGTTGCTACTTCGCAACGCCTTTTCATATCTATTACCAACACTTATTTATCTATTGTAATAGACTCTCGCAACGGCCTCAATGGCAACACAAAGTAAATGCGTTGGTATAGATCGTACCAACACTTATTTGGATTTTTACCAACGCATATATGCGTTGGCAAAGGGGTATTCATCTTGTAGTGCGGGGAGGTAGGGGACAGAGCGTGGGGTGCTGGCACTCTTGTAGTTTCTTCATCGACCCCTGATAGGGTTTCCCAGCATCGTTGTCCTCTGTTTTCCTCATGACAGCGGATTGACAGTAGTTGTCCATATCCGAAGGAACAACTAACCTTGGAGATGCTGATATAATAACTATATTACGATCATCGTGTCCTATCATTCCTACCATAATCCAATTCTTTATCCTTTAGCCTGCTAATTATCATGATTTAAACTCTCGGCCTCACTTGTGATCAACGTTACCACCAAATCATAACGATTCAACATTTATGTATTCAGCTAGCCCCCCCCCCCAAAAAAAAATGTCTATCGATATTCGTTGTTTTCTTCAACCACCAATAATCCAGTTACTATTACCGACCAAGATTGTATGTCACCATGATACAAGGATTCACCATTCTCTAATATCGATCATAATCTAGATTAATTCATACATAGGTTTCACCTAAATTTCAATTGATCCTAATAGCCCTTAATTACATTTGATTCCATCAATTATCATACGATTCATTGCTATCTAGTCTACTGATGCTAAACCAATACCTTGTAGTGAAAATTAATTTTCCTCCGGTACCATTTTTATTACGTTACTTCTTCTGATATCCAATCTCTAGATATTGCTATCAATCCCTTTATTAATCACATTAAGTTTACAACTTCAATTATTCCTATTAATCCAATCTAAATGATTTATCCCAAGTTTTGCGGCGATATCTTCCAAGCACTTATCCACATGTTTTCTTATTACTTTACCAACATGCCACATATTTGATTTATTCTCAAAATCATAGATACACTTGATACATTTTCATTAGCTACTTATTGTGCAAGTCCTCTATGGCATCGACTAGGCCTAAGGATACAGCATGTGTCAATATATTGTCCAGGCCACCTTACATGCCCTCTTGGTCAGGGACTGCTTCTGTCGATGATCGAGTCGCTGATCTTATGAAATAAAATAGAGGAAAATGACACGGATCTCTTGGGAGATAATAGAGCTACTCTTTATTGATATGAACTGGATTTACAGGGGTGTCTACGACCCGGCTGGGGACTAATGCTAATTACACTGGGTATGATGATTGCTAATCAATCAGACTTTAAGTGCAAATCTAAAGTTGATTGTGTTGCTCTCAATCTGATGTTGCTGTCTTGCTTGTCTCAGATCGCCCCTTTGTCTTCTGCACTCCACCTTTAAATAACTTCCGAAGAGGTGGCAGTTACTCATGGAGAAGGCGTCCTTTGCGAAGCGTTACAACTGGTCGGAGCGAGGCGACAGTTGATAATGTATCAACTGCTCTGCGGTTGAGTGTCTGTGAGATACTCAACTGTATGGTGGTTGTTGTCAGTGTCTTAGGATTATGTAATGTCGCATGGTATGGAATATACAACGCATGTTCCATTCATCACATAATAAAGAATATACCTGGAGTTATATCCAGATACTAGTTCATAGCTGTTCCGAGTAGCTACCTGGTCGGAGACTTGGCAGAGGACCTTGTCCGACCAGGGTACCCATTATGTAACCTCTGGAATCCTCACGACCAGTGAGGTCGTCAGCCTTAGGGGTCACGACCATGAAGACGTATGATCTTTTATGTATTAAAGTAATACCTAGAGGTTTTAATCCTCGTCAGCTAGGCCCCGAACTTTAAATGAATAGGTCGTGTGAACACCTTCCTCGATGAAGTCGTATCGAGCAGACCCTCATTTAATGTCGTGACATACGAGGTGGTCTGTGTTCACTTTAAAGTTGAGAACTTACCTTGAGAACCGAAGAGTTTTTCTATCCGTTGGACAAAAAAGGCTTTGTCCGTTGGACTTTCAACAACTCCTGATATAGTTTTAAAGATCAGAAGCTATAAAATCGCCATTGTTGGGCTTTAGAGCTTTTACGCATCCAGATCTTCTTTCAATCCCCTTCAGTTCCTTGCCAAGAAAATCTTTCTGACCTCTTGTTGTCTTTCCGACCTCAAAGCCTCCTCCGATCACTACTCATCTCTTTGAGAAATTTCACCATGTCGGAACAAATCACTACTCTGATCTGAGTGAGAAGAAGCTTGAGGTGTTGGAGAAGATCGGAATGCTCCCGGACAGGAATCTAATCAAGTGGAGGTCAGCAGCTGGAGAGCACTTTTCGAGCCGCGAGGATGGGGAAATCCTAGTTTTCCTCGCCCACATCAAGTGCGGGCTAAGGGTGCCAGTGCACAAATTCCTTCCCTATGTTCTGGAGTACTATGGGGTGGAGTTGGTGAATTTGGCTCCGAACTCCATCGCCAACATTAGCATCTTCGCCTATATGTGTGAGGCGTACCTAGGAGTGCGATCAAACTTGAAGCTCTTCTGGTATTTCTATCGGATGGCGATGTCAGGAAGATCCATGGTGGCCCCTGGAGAATGCACGCTGCGCCTTCACGACGGCAAGGCCGACGAGTACATCCTAATGTATTCAAAGTCCTCATGGTCGTCATGGAAAAAGAACTAGTTTTACATGATGGTTATGAGGGACGATGGCCTCTACTTCGCTAGAATTAGGGCGAACGAGAATCCCAAGTGGAGGGGGACCGTGGAGAAAACAGGGATGGTCGGGAGATGCGTGGATGCCATTTGAGATCTAAAGATCAAGGGCTTGACTTTCTGGCATGTGGTGAGGGATTTCACCATACGCCGAATTAGTCCTCTGAAACTCCGAACTCAATCCCTACTCTAGTTCATTAGTCGTGATGAAGCAATCACGGACTCACAAGATGGTAAGCCCTTGAAAGAAGCTACGACCAGTATAACTTATTAACTGATTATCGTAAAACAATAAAATCTCTTATGTCCTTTTGGAAGCTCTTTCTCCTGACGGGATCAGGGAACAGATCAAAATGATCTGTGCCGGAGAGCCTAATGAGAAGGCTGCATTTCCCACCATATTGGCGATAGTCTCTACTGAAGAGAGACTAGCGAGACTTAAGGTAGATAATCAATTGTCCTTTATCTCATATATATACATATACATACATACATACATACATACATACATACATACATACATATATATATATATATATATCCTTCGATTAGTTTATTGATCTTGCTCTAATTTTGTAGGCGGTCGGATTGAAAGTCATACAATCCGGTGAGGATCGTAATCCTACCGTGGTTCCGACCGATTTCTGCCCAAAGGCATCGGAAGAAGATGATTCTCCGGAGGTAATTGAGCATTTGAAAGAAAATACATATATACTTTAGATAGAAAATTTCATCACCTAACCAAACTTGTTTTTTGATTTAGGTGGAAAAGACCGAAGGTCCGCAGAGCAGAGCTGCGGAAGTCGTAGACCCCAGAGTAGTCATTCACGACCTAACAGTTGTTACTGAAACAACTAATCTAGAGGTCGACGAATCCACACCCTCCGACCCGATGGTCCGGGATGCTACCCTCGACCAGCTAGTCGAGAATATTGCTTCTGATGTCATGTTGGAGGATGTGAGGGGTTTAACCAACCCTACCAGCCCAGAGCCGGTGAAATTGGTTTAGAAGAAGATGAAGGCTGGCGGTACGGAATTTATCCCATGGTGTTTCAAGGTCAAAACCAAAAAATCAACTAGGTACATACAAATGAAAGAGTCATATGAGTGCATACCTTTAATAGTTTTTGATGATTTGGAGTTTTGAGCTTCTTTTCTTCGTTTTGTACAGATCTTCTGGTGTCTCGATCGTTTCCGACTAGAATGCTCCTGAGGACCAGGCACCCGAGCAAGTCCCCATCCAAAGCACTTCCCAGGACAAAGTTCCTGAGGATAAAGTGGTCGAGGAAGCCCTCGAGCAGGTGTCGTTGCCAGCGGTCACTCAGGATCTAGTTGTGATTCTAACTCCTTCCGTGGAGGTAGATACCCCTAAAGGCCTTCAACAGGTCCCGACCTCTGTTGGTAATCCCTCTCAACCTAACAAGTTCCCTTTTCTCCCCTGATTTATCGAGGATAAGGAGCTTGACAAGGTATGGGGAAGAATATTGGACCATCAAGCCAAGATAGGTCCTAATACCATTTTTATCGATTATATTGATGTGGCAATTCGGGTAAGTATTCACGACGAGTTCCATAGTTTCTCCACTAAGAAGTTTATAAGAAACTTAATGAAGAATGCTATTTTTGTAGCACATGGTCGAGAATTTTGCTGTGGTTGGAGGACTAACCTAGCGAATAAAGTTCCTGGAGCAAAGACACTCCGAATTGGAAAGTAAAAACTTTCTCCTTAACTTTTCTTCTTCAATACTCTGTTGTTTTATTTAATTATTCTCCCTTATCATATTTGATAGATTTGGAGAAAATAAAAGAAAAGGTGGTGGCTGATAAAGCCAGAATAACCCAGCTTGAGGAAGAATGCTGTTAAGGACGGTCGATCGACACGTGATTTACCAGATACAAGGGAGTCGTTGAGACTCTTGAAAAGAAGATTGAAGGTAATTGGTCGTAGACTTGACTAATTAACTCCTCTAATCATGTTTACTTACTACTTGTCTTACTCGTGTAGAGCAAACACAAGAGCTGAATAGAGCAAACAAGGCTCTGGAATTTGAGCAGGATAAGGAGGCAGCTCTTGTGCAAGGTCTTGATGAAAAGATCCATGCACTCAACAAGATGATCTTTGATATGTGATCAGGATCAAGCATGCCTACCTTAAGAGATCCAATAGAGAAAATGAACTATTTAGGACAACTTCTGGAAGATCTCAATAACCTTCTCCAGACTACTCGAGAGAACTATGCCCAGACTATGAAAGAAGGCGTGGCTAGTGGAGTTAGTTTTGCGTTGGTAAAACTGAAGGCTTCCGACCCCTCTATCGATCACCAAGCCATTGAAGAAGACTTCAACTACTTGCCTGATGAGGCGACCAGATTTCTCAAAGAACTAAGGCCTCTTGAAGACAAGATTGCAGAGGAAATGGAAGTCGAATCTCTATCAAGCAGTAATTAGTCTGGAGACATTCTGAGTAGGACATTGTAATATAAGAATTATGAAATGTATAAAACTTACATTTTTGCCATTAGCAAGTCTTTTGTTTATCCTTTTGACTTTTAAAGTACTCATATATTCTCTAGCCCCCGACTGATTTATAGTAGAAGAACATTACTATATAAGAAGTAAGCCAAGAAAAGAGAACTTGAAGTCTCATCCATTCTTTTTGCGTTGAAGGCATATACTGAATATATGATAAAACTGATCGTAGTAATACTAGGAAATCAATTTGGTCGAAACTAGTATATGATTTTGACTAGTTGTAGTTCTGTTTTGTAATAATCGGAATACCAAGCAAAGCAGTATATGGTTGGAAGAAAAGACTTGCATTGATGAAAAAAGAGATTGTGCAGAAATGTATGCAATGGATGATAAGTAATCTTATTCATATATATAGTATCCAAAACTGGTCGGAAGAACTGCTAAGAACACAAGACATGAAATACACTTCGTGAAACGTGCTCAGGCTCAAGTCCATCTGGCAACGAGGATCGTAAGAAAAGGATCATCGCTAGGAAGCTCCTTCCAGTGGGCAGGACCACGTGCGAAAAAGGAGAGACTTCGACTAGGAGGCTTTCCATGTCCCGACCAGTATCCAAACGAGAGTAGAACAGAATCTTGAAATGAGGAAATATAATCTTCATAATCTCAAGCATATGAGTCACTACATGAAGTTATTATTATTATGCTCTGGTTACTCATATATTTCTTTGTGAAGAGAGTTTGGTCGCGTGTGGGAATCATTCAGGGAATGATCACAGCTAGGACCTATACAGCGTGTGACTTAGAAGCCGCTGCCAAAAAGTAATAGAGATCCTTGGAAAGGATGTCGGAGAGAAAGTTGTCTTTCTCCGACTAGTGTAAATAACAATAGTAGACGACCAGAGTATAGGTACATATATATAAGCAATATCACTTATCAAAATAAATAAAGGAATGACTAATCTTTATTAAAATGAAATGAATTCAAAGAATGTACGAAATAATTAAACATAGAACTTACACAATTGATCAATGTTCCAAGAATTAGACAAAACTTGCCCGTCAAACATGGCTAGTCATACAGAACCTGGTCGGGTGACTTTGACCACAGTATAAGGACCTTCCCACTTAGGAGAAAGCTTGTTGCGATTTGCTTGGTTCTGAATTTTTCTGAGAACCATATCACAATTTAGCAAGTTCAGAGTGTAACACATGGTAGGATGAACATTCATCATCATTAAGATTCTTAGCATTCACAAGTTCTAGTGTGAGATTATCAACTTGTGACTCGAAGTCCTTATTCCTAGCCATGGTGAACTCTAACGTCTTATCCTGGTTAAGTAGTTGCTCAAAGATGGTATCACATCTAGCAGAGAGAACTTCATAGGATGGAGGTACATCATCGATGTCATTGATGTCGATGGAGTCAGCCATGAAGCACATGCCGGTGAAGTCCTTTGCCTTCCCTTTATTATTGTCTTGAGGGAGCTCCTCCTCCTTGTCCTCCTCGCTCCCGAAGTCCACATCACTCATAGATTGCTCTCCAAAAGCGGCAAGGACCCGGTGAGCGGCCTTCATGAGCTTGGCAGCATCAAACTTGGACTTGTTCCCTTGAGGTTTCCTCCAAGCTGCCTTCTCATCCTTGTGGTTGCCCTTTCCTTTTAGCTTGGGGCAGTTCGTCCGGATATGGTAGAGCTCTCCACACTCATAGCATGTCACAAAGCCGTCTCTCTTCTTGTTTCTCACATTGTTATAGGCCCGTATGAATTTTTTTGGCTAGAAGGGCTAACTCAGCCTTAGGAATACTCTCAAGTTCCTCTTCATGGATTGCAGATAAACAGGCAAGTGAAAATCCAAAGGAAGACTCAGAAGAATCATCAGAAGTTATTTTAAGAGGTTCAGCCACAAAGCCATGTTCTCCTTCCTAGGATAACTAACTCTCTTGATCTCATGAGTCTTGATCTTGCTATAGAGCAGCTCCAAAGAGAGATTAGAGAGATTGATATTATCCTCAATGGAAGTAGCCTTCATCTCCCACTCCTTAGTGTTGATTGCAGCCAAGAGATGGGTGACATTCTTAGACTGAGAATACTCGATGTCTACTGCTCTCAACTGATTAATCACCTTGTTAAAGTGAGTGAATACATCATCGATGCTCTCTCCAGGACACATCTTGAACTTGTTGTATTCTCGCTTGAAGACCATCTAGTGTACTTGCTTAATTTGGGATGAACCCTCATGGTAGATTTCGAGGGTGTGCCAAATCTCGTGCGTGGTCTCAAGATTACAAAACCTGCCATACTCCTGTCTACCAAGCTCGGCATATCGGAGATTGTTTGCCTTATAGTTGTTAGCCAAGAGGGCATCTGAAGCCGGCGTAGCAACCTCGGGCAAAACGAGCAGGGCTCGAACAACCTCCCAAATGGCTTGACCTTCGCTCTGAATGAAGACACACATGCAATTCTTCCAAGGCATAGTCGAGCCCATCGAAGATATTCGGCTTGGTGGACTACTTCTCCATCGCCAAGTTCAGTGACCGGTTAAAATAAAGATTGAACTAACCAGGCAGTGATACCACTAGTTGGACCGAAAAGGCGACTAGAGGGAGGGTGAATAGGAGTGCTATCTCTTTTTCACCTTGACCAGATTCAACACAATTTTCACTCCAATAGCTATGAGAGCTATGAAGATCAATGTACAAGCATAGCGGAAGACTTATATTTAATCCAATCAAAACCCCAAAACAAAACAACCAAAAACTCAATTTATAAAGAGTTAGGCAGTCAGACCTCTCAACCTAACAGTCTGACCTCTCCATGAGGCGGTCTGACCTCTCCAATGGGTGGTCTGACCTCCAGTCCAATGAACAGTAAAATCAGCCCAAACTTGAAATCACAAATTAGTCTAACTTTTGATCCACATCTCCAAACTTCACGAAACTTGAAACATACCTTCTTTAGGATGTCAGGAACCTATTCCAATCAGTGATCGTGAAGATCGTTGCCAAAGTTCTGATATTTTTCCATTTGAGTGAAGGTTGCTTCAAAACCGAGTCAAAACCTAAATACGATCTAAAAACTTGCTCGTGAGTAAAAGATGATCAAAATGATCCTAGATGCATTCCCACATGTCACAGCAAGCAAGATACAGGCCAGAAACCAAAGAAAAACTAAAGGATCAAAGAAAGCCCCAAAATCACAAAAGAGAAAGCAAGAACAAGAAGAGACTCATCTTGAGGAATCTTGCTTGGATTGATTTGAGATTGATGTTAGTTTATAGCAACTCCATCCAGGAGGACAAAGGCTCAACGCATGAGCACACAATCAATCCAACTCTCTATAACCCTAACCTCTCCACTATCCTCTACCTAAACATAAACTAGGATTTTTCAATTAAAAGGTTGGGAGGTGCACAACCAGCACCCTCCCCTATTTATAGTGGACGCTATCTTCTAGAAGGATATCCCTAATGGCACCCGTGAAGCCCACACACAAACGGGCTTCACTCACGCATGTATTTCAAAGCATCGTCTTCATCTTCTCTTGACCTAATGTCAGACCCCAAATTTGGAGCTTGGGATCCACTGTGTAAAACGTGTCATTCCCTAGATCAGTAGCTAACACACATAGTTACATCGTGGTTCATTCGCCTAATTACGAGAGCTCAAAGCTGACACACAATTTGGTTCACAGTTACGACCACTATTGGACGGAAAAATGGTATCTGAGGTGGTCTCAAAGAGGTCTTGAAATGGTTCAAGGGTGATGCCGAGGAGGTCCTGGACTTATCTAAAAGAGGTCTTGAGGTGACCTTTAAGAGGTCCTGAAGTGATCTTGAAGAGGTCATGGAGCGATCCTTTCGCTGGTCGCTGTGCCCTCCGCGTGCTGTTCCAGGAGTGGTCCTAAGGAGGTCCTGAAGAGTCAAAGGAGGTCCTGAGAGGGGGAGTCCTGAGGGGAGGTCCTGAGAAGTCACGGGAGGTCCTGAGGAGTCAAGGGAGATCCTAGACCGGCTAAGGTTTGTCCTAAGTCACCTAGTAGTAGTTCTTGAACATCTAGGGGTGGTTGTAAGACACCTATTTAGCGGTTAGGCACGAACTGATCGTGAATCTTACTCAATATATGTGGTACTTGATATGAACAGTGCAGGCCCATAATATATTACATAAGTATCCGGCCGTGCGGCCAACTGTTTACAAAAGCTTTGTAAAAGTCAAGAGTACAAAATAGAAGACGAGTGTGGAAGCAAAACAAATCGTGGTGGATCCATTCACTCTGCCCACAAGCAAGCGATTGGGGTTCCCGACCTAAGCTTTGTTATCATCACCACCATCCGGATCAGCTTCTGTGAAGTACTGATAGGGGTCTTGATCATTTGGATCTGAAAAGATTATATTGGCAGAGCGTGACTACACAACCGTACTTGCGAGCCAACACACAATGTAGTTGTATAGATGCAAGGCTAATCGAGGGAAGCTTGGGGTTCTTTTATTTGCATAAAGCCAAGTTTGAAATAGACTTAATAGAAAGTCATGTGACCTAGCATTTTTACAATCCGATTTCAGAAGTGTGTTTTCATTTGTAAAGTACTAGTGGAGGTCCCACCTCCTATACCATTGAGTGGCTCCATCCACTCAATGCTCAGGTTATCCCGTAATTACCACTGGTCCCCAACTAGGCTTTTCTCAAAACCCTGGGGTCCCACCCCATCCTTCCTTTCTATCACAAATGGTTTTATGAAAACGAAAACTATATCCAGCAAGTTCTCAACACCGCTCTTGACCGTGAGCACGACTATCTAGATAGTTTTCTTACTCTACAGAGTTTGCATACTTTGCCCACAAGAGGTAATCATCTTGATATATACACATGTTTCCTTAGACATGTGAATCAAGGGGAGATTACCACAAGGCCTTTACAATGCTCAACCTCGACGCACTCCATCCGCTACACTAAGGTTTTCACCACCCGGAGTCACTCCCGTTGACTCTCGGGAGGCCCCCTCTTGTACCATTGCGGTTCCCGTGGCTTCGTTCTCCCCTGACTATCCACCCGCATTCCACTAATGGCGGAGCCACGTTGAGGCGAGCAAATTAGTTGGCCAGGTCGTACCTATTATAGACTTGTGGTTGTACTGTTTTTACATGAGAGGTCATCACCAGATTCGGTCCTTGACTGACTTGGGTGGTACAACCACATACCAATCATCTCTCGTGCCCCCGGCACCAGCCACTCTTTCTAGCCGCCCAAGTCGAAAACAGCTTTCAGGTTTTATTTGTTTTGGAAAATAACCATTTACTTCAACATACCAGCCAGGCTGCCAGCCTTACTGCCCAAATCATTTTCCAAAGTTTTTAAGGATTGTGGTCGGACAACTTAATGCCCACATGATATTGTATCTAAGGAAGGCTAAGCATGACACTTAGATACAGACTTATTAACTAGTATGTAATCCATTAAGTCTATGGTGACAAAGGATAGTGTCCAAGTTTCAAGGATTGGAAGTTTATACACAATTATTGTTAAGGCATTAACTATGAGCTAGATCAATTTAGCTTGATAAAACATAGCAATACTGTTCCATAATTTAAAGCAACATAATTTGTAAAAAGTAGGTGCAATATGATCAAAGTGTTGACTTGTCTTGTTCAGAGTGCTGCTGATCGAGATCCTGATCAACGAACGGTTCTTCAGTCGCCTCGACTTCTATATTTGCAAAACAATCGGCAAGGAAAATAAGCAATATATTCAACTCAAATTGTTTTCAAATATGCAAAGAATTCCAAATAATGCAAAATTGTAGATTAGAAATGTGAGACTAGCACAGTTGAAAATTTAGTGGTCGTCGGATCTGTGGTGGTCGTAGAAGCTACTGTATTTCTAGAAGGATACGACAGGGAGGTCATGGAAATACTATGACTTGGGGTGGTCCTGGAGGTCCTGTGACCAGGGGAGGTCCTGGAATCACTGTAGTCAGGGGAAGACCTAGTAGCGCTGGGACCTGGGGAGGTCCTGGTAGTACTATGACCCGGGGGAGGTCCTGGACATACTAAGACCAAGGGAGGTCCTATGAGTGTTACGACCAGGGAAGGTTGTGAGAGTGTTACGACTTGGGGAAGGTCGTGAGAGTACTACGACCAGGGAAGGTCGTGAGGGTGTTACGACCAAGAGGGTGGTCTTTGCAAAAGGGAAGGTCATGAGATAGAGGGTGGTCTTTGTAAAATGGGAGGACGTGACCACGGAGGTGGTCTTTATAAAATGGGCGGTTGCGACCACGAGGGTGGTCTTTGTGAAATGGGAGGTCTGGGCAAGGAGGGAGGTCATGAGAGTGTTAACCGTGTGTAATCGAATGAGAGAAGTGTTCAACTACACAGCAGTGGTCGAAAGAAGCGAAAGCTCGACTTCATTGAAAGAATCGAATGAACCAGTGAAAGGGCTAGAAGAAGAACCAAAGGAGCAGTAGAGGAAGAATATGATAGCTCAAACTAGGAGGAGAATCTGGCCACTAGGAACTTACCGGTACGGGTTGGGAAATGAGCTAGTCGGAGCTGGCTGGCGACGTGGGCCACAACTACAAGAGAAGCTTTGTGCTGCAATAATAGCTTGAAGCAGAAGGGTGGTCTTCGGTCTTCAAGGTTGCTCCCTGGAAGCAGGTGAATGGTCCTACTCGGATGTCTTGAAATGTCCTGGTCGGAGAGGAAAGAAGAGTAGCCTCCAAGGCTGTTCCTACGAATCAAGGAGTGGACTTAATTGAGGAAAATACCACTTTGGGGCATGGGTGTAAGCAAATGCGCACGGCGTGGTAGTGGCCTTACCGATGGGTGCCTGCAGCAAGGCGGTGGTGTGGGGGCGCTTGACAAAGACGAACGCTTGAGCTTGACTAGAGCTCGAGCTCTCTTGGAGGATGAAGAGAATGGGGCTAGCGCTGGAATGGCGAAAAGGCAATAAGGTCTTGGAGCAGCTAGGTATAAGCACTTTTTCTCAGCCCGACAGAGAGGTATGGCTGGTGTTGTTAATGGAGTGGCAGCACAGTGTACATGTTGTGATGGTCATTAATGGCTGATTGATAGCCTCTGCCAGTGTGCACTCCTGGTTGCACTTGGCGCCCGTAAAAAGGGAGAGACCCAATCGCCTTGCCTATAGCCGAGGTTTGGTCAGATCGGCTTGACCAGCTGTGGGTCAAAGGAATAGGAGATGGAATGCACAGGAGCAGGGTGGGTTGGATCAAACCCTAGGCTGATCAACATTTTAGCCAAAGGAGGTATGGAGAGAAGGAAGGAAAACTAGAAAGACTTGAGAAAAGACAAATTGACAGGATGGTAGATAAAATCATGAGAGCAGAAGAGATGCAAAATGTCCTCAAGCACAACTCAAAGATGCAAGCAAACGAATGACAATAGACACTACACAAAAAGTTTTAAAAAACCCCTCGTTTTTACGATTATGAATTTTTGGGCTATTACAAACCCTACCCCCCTTAAGAGAATCTTGACCCCCGAGATTTAGATAATGTTACAGTTTCCCTATTAGACCTGGCCGACAAAGCTACAGATACCAATGATCAGGAACTAGTCGTAGGGGAGGTCTTCGACCAGGCACTGGTAGTGGGAGGTCTTTTGACCAAGGGAGGTCGTAGGAATTACAGTGGTCTCAAAAGACCCTTAAAATCGCCAAGGTTCTTCTGCATCCAACCTGAGTTGTTGACATCTGATGAGGATGAGGTCTATCAAGTCCTTGTCAGTTATCAAACAGCTGAGGGTATTCAGCTTTCAACAAATATTCACGCTCCCATGTAGCCTTGCCTTCTGTGTGGTTGCTCCATCTGACCTTACACAAGCGGTAGACCCGGTTCCTTGTCTACTTCTCAACTACCTCTAAGATCTCCACTGGATGTTCAGCATAAGCCAAATCCTTACCAAGTTCAATGTCTTCCAATCGAGTTTTCTCTTTAGGCACACAGAGGCCTTTCTTGATTTGTGATACGTGGAACACATTGTGTATGTCGGACAACTGCTCGGGCAGCTCCAGCTGCTAAGCCACCTTTCCCATCTTAGCGATGATCTGGTATGGCCCTATATACCTCGGTGCCAATTTCCCTTTGACCTTGAACCTTCTAGTTCCTCTGAGAGGAGATACCTTTAAATAGACAAAGTCGCCTATGTTGAACTCTAAATCTCTGTGACGACAGTCGGCTTAGCTCTTCTATCTTGATTGTGCTGCTAGTAGTCGGTCTCGAATAAGACGTACCTTGTCTTCAACCTTCTTTAAGCAATCTGATCTGGAAAGGTACCCTTCCCCAGTCTCTGACCACAACAGAGGTGTTCGGCATTGTCTTCAAGGACTTGGTTTGCCCCTTTCAGTTTGACCATCGGTCTGAGGGTGGTATGCTATCTGAAGGCCAGATAAGTGCCCAAAGCCTCATGAAGATTGTCCCAGAAATGGGAGGTGAACTGTGAACCCCTATCTGAGACAATTCGCTTGGGCACACTATGCAAACTGACTATTCGAGCCATGTACAGCTCTACTAGCTTATCACCTTTATAGGTGGTCTTAACTGGTATGAAATGGGTAGTCTTAGTCAACCTATCAACTATGACCTAGACCGAATCATACCCTGACCTGGTCTTGGGCAGACTAGTGATGAAATCCATGCTGATCTCTTCCTATTTCCATTCAGGTACTTGTAGGGGTTGCAACAGACCAGCAGGATTTTGATGTTCGGCCTTAATCCATTGGCACACATCACAGCGTGCTACGTACACTGCAATGTCCCTCTTCATTCGTGGTCACCAGTAGCGTTGCTTCAGATCTTGGTACATCTTGGTGCCACCCGGATGGATTGAGTATGCTGATTCATGGGCCTCCTTGAGGATCAACTCCTTTAGATCCTACTGATGAGGCACAAAGATGCGCTTTCCAAACCGTAGGATGCCCTGATCATCTTTTGTCATTTTGGAGGCGTTCCCTTGCTCCATAAGCTGTTGGAGCCTTTCTGTGCTTGTGTTCTCTTCTTGTGCAGCTTTGATTCTTTCCCCCAAGGTCAATTGGACCTCCAAGGCAGAGAGGCTCCCTTGTGGCATTATTTCTAGGTTGAGCTTCTCAAGTTCTTCAGTTAGAGAAGCTGCCACTTATGAGTCCCAATGTGGTTGCGATAAGACTTCCTGCTTAGTGCATCAGCCACCACATTGGCCTTGCCCAGGTGATAGTGGAGGTCCAAATCATAGTCCGTGATGAGCTCCAGCCATCTTCGCTGCCTTAAGTTAAGATCTGGCTGGGTGAAGATGTATTTGAGGCTCTTATGATCTGTGTATATGTTGCAATGGTTTCCAATGAGGTAGTTGCGCCATATCTTCAATGCATGCACCACTGATGCCAACTCCAGGTCATGAGTAGGATAGTTCTCTTCATGTGGTCGAAGCTGTCGGGAGGCATAAGCTATCACCTTCTTATCTTGCATCAGTACACTTCCTAGCCCTTGAAGAGAGGCATCACAATATAATGTATAGATGTGAATGCCAACATTGTGGATGTGTGTACTAACCACTAATCATGGGACTAGTACAGTATACACATAAGAGCTTCAGGTATTCCACGCTTGGGATCCAACAGTCCAAAAGCCAATAACACAAAATTTTGATGTCCAATAGCAAATTTTGCATATAAAAATAAATAAAATGAAAGATTAGATAAAGATCTAGACTTGAATATTAGGTAGGGGAACTATTCAGTTTAATTTATTTTTTAGGTTATGTATATTTTCTCTCACATAATATTAATTATTTGAATTTAAGATTCTTAAACTCTTTCTAAACTTTTTTTACAAGGAGTGTACCGAAGCATTGCCCTCAACAGTATGCCTTATAGCACACCTGAACTATATAATTCCTCGGAAGAGGAGTTCTTTTTATTATATAATCCTTTTAAAAATATATTTTAAAACTAATATATTCCTGACTTTATTTCTAATTCTTACCTCTTTGGTCACACCATTACTCGTGGTGTGACCAAGCTGTGCTGTCACGCCACCGACCGCGTCGTGGCCAAACTTACGACGATAGACCTCCGAGCCAACGTATGTCTGTTTTGGGGCTAAGTCATGTCACGCCAAGAGTAGTGACGTGACAGCATTCATTTGCCACGCTGAGATCCATGATGTGACAACGCGTTTTTGTCATGCCACGTGTTGTAGCGTGGCCAAAGGGGTCAGAATTTAAGATAATGTTATAAATAGGTTAGTTTTAAAATATTTTAAAAAAAATGATTAATTAATAAAAAAAAAGCTCTCGGGAGAGTTGCAGAGCCAGAGTAAGCTGCAAAACTTTTTTTATTAATTAACCCGTTTTTTAATTTATTTTTATTGTTAACTCACACAAGCTTTATTTCTAATTCTAACTATTTTGGTCACGCCACCACCCATGGCGTGACAAAACAACATTATCACGCTATAGGATAAATCCACAAAATAGCACTTTTTATCACGTTTGACGAGAGCTTGACAAGCTACGGGCCATGACAGTATTGTTTTGTCGCTTATGGTGGTGACATGATCAAAGAGATCAGAATTAGAAATAAAGTTTGCAGGGTTAACAATAAAAATAAATTAAAAAACGGGTTAATTAATAAAAATATTCTATGCTGTAAGCACCTCGCTCAGGCAAGGGGAAAAGTAGAGTAAACAAAATATAAAGCCTTGGCCCTATGCACTCCTCAAATATCATCGGCTACGAATGCTAGTCCAAGCAATCCGTACCATCTCAGCACCGTGTCAACTTCTCACCAACGAGGTCACAAACAGTCGTTGTTGCCCTCCTACCCGCACCATCCACCCACGTCATCGGTACACTTCTCTTCACCATTGCCGTCGACACCAATGAAGCGTTAAATCACACCGTCACTACTCTCTGTTAGAGATATGCTCTCATCGGTTGAGATTTGATTATATCCTTGTGTAGTAACAGAATCATATCTCCTGTGATTGTAATCTACTAATCTGCATGTAATCTCCTGATTGGTTGTACTCTTGCCGTGCAGGACACGAGCACTATATTCAATGATCGCCCCTGGTGTGGCTCTTCCCCAATTCTCTCGCTCGCTTTCATTCCTCCACCCCGTCCGACCTGATGTCGACCGCCGCCGCGCACGCTTCCGCACCAGCCGCCACTCTGGCCATCGATGACGTGCACGCCTATGTCGTCACCCATCCTCTCGCCCAGGCGATCAACGTCACCAACGTCAAGACATACGTGGCAGTGTGCCTTGATCTCAAGGCCTCCAACTTCTGCAAGTGGAGGATCCTTCTCGGCGAATACGATCTTCTTCGACACATCACTGGCGCCGATCAACAGCCGGACGACCGCACTCGGGGTCAGTGGGAATTTATCGCCTGTTTGTGGCTCTGTGCATCTATCTCAGAAGAAATTCTGGACATCATCCTAGAGGGAAAATAGTCGGAGCAGTAGTCTAATATCCCAATTTTTGAGTTTTAAAATATCTTTGTGTAGATTAGGTCCTCTAAAAATTTTTCACCAATTTTCTTGAATTAATAAGGATTAATTGGAAATTTCCTAAAAATAAATGATTTTATTTGGGTTTCTAGTGCTTGGAAGTATTTTCCAAATTTTTCTAGGATTTTTTCAAGCATATTTTCTATATTATTGGGGCTTTTTTCCTTTTCGTATATTTCCTAAAATAGAAAAGGTATTTAAAAATTTGGAAGTCTGAGTGGGCCGAATTCTTTCCCTGGCCCACTCTTCTCTCTCTTTAACTAGGCAGAAGCCCATCTCCATCGCTGCCTCAGCCCACACTGCCACCCAGCCCATCCTCGCAACGTCACCTCACCGACCCGCCTCTATAATTGGCCTGAGCTGATAGCACCCCAAACTTCGTCACCACCTCAGACTCCTTGGCGTGCGCGCCACGCCACCCAACCCTAGCCGCCCTCTGTAAAGGCCCGAACTCCCGCATGTGTCGTCCTCTTTTCCACAATCAGTAGCCGCCACTGTTGCCAAAGGAAGCCACACAACAATCGTCTTCTTTGTCTCTGTCCACATGCCGCCGCCGCCGTTCTTCGTCACACCGGTGATCCAATCTCAAATGTGCTCGCATCATCTTTTGTTGCTCATCCCAATCTGTCTATCCCAGCTTTCAATTTCATCGTTCGTCCCTCACCGATCCAATCTTTTCCGCCATACTACCTTCGGTGTCGAATTTCGTCGCCGCTGGTGAGTTTCCATTGTTGCCGTTCTACCCGGTGTGCGTTGTCTCGTCATCATTATGCTATCCCCCGTCATCGCCGCCGCGAAGCCCATCGTCGTCGCCGCTCGCCATCCTTTGATGCCGACCTCAACACCCGCATCACCGAGTTCACCTCGCCATCCTCTCCGTGGTGCACCTATCCGCCAAGTCGAAGCCGTCATCATCGTCCGCCGAAGCTGCACCATCGTCACCCCTTAGTTCCCGCGTGTCATTGCTGATGTGGCTCCACATCAGTGTCCTGTGTGGAATAGCCAAGCCCAAACCCTAGTTCCAACCATAGGGACCTAGTCCATGGTGGGCTGGGCCAATGATTGTGGGTCCCACATGTAAGTTCTGTTTCATAGACCCAGACTACAGTTGACTCATGAACCCCTGTGGACCTAGTTTATAGACCGTAGACCCCACTTGTCAGCCTCTTAGCATCTGAAATTCCAAAAAATAAAGATTTCCATAATATTCCTTTGGTCCCACCTGTCAGTCTTTGTACCCTCTCTTCTCTGTTATTTTTCCGAATTAATCCACATGAGCCACTTTCAAGAGCATGTTCTCCGTCATACGAACTCCAATTGAGCTTGTTCAAGTATATAAAATAATCTAAAATCAAACCCTACCTTCCAGTGTGTTTATTATAATTTTTGTAGTTGTTTTCGTCTCTATTTGTTATTTATTTGCTCTCCGTCGCTTATTTTCGCATAGAAGTTTAAGCTTAGGGAGCCTACGAAGGAGAATAGCTAGCTCAAGGACAAGACCTAGACCTAATCCAAGGAAAGTTGTGCTTTGATTATGTTGAACCCAGTTTACAAAACTACTTAGTTTTAAAATTATTGCATGCTACTTAAATTATTAAATGTTTATTATTTCTAGGATTAGCTATGCCACCCAATTGTCGCTTATTCCTCCTTTTCGATTCTATGGCCATGATCACTTGCCATCCTAGGATGGTTAACTACTAGTTGGTAATTATTATAGCACCAACCTGAATTTGTTAGCGTAGTATGATGCTTATCCTTATTGGGTTATTGATATCATTTTGAGATGGCAGCATAACACCTGATTAATTGAATATAGAATTACTATGTGATTAATTATGTGCCATGTGTAAACAACTAGGGTGGATAAATGGTTTAGACCGGGGCAAGTGGGAAGACTTCTTGTTACACTATGTGTGGTGGACTGTGTGTTGGTTTATATGTTTCTATGTGTAGACTTAGTGTAGTGGGTAGTCTTGCCCTGAACAATTAAGGACTTAAGTTTGTGTGCCATTTAACTGAGCCACAATCGTATAACCACATTCTCTAATGGGAGAGCCTAGTGTAATAAGTAATGGAGTTTCAACATTGACTTCCTTAGGAAGTAGGTTAGCTATGTATGAACCACATCATGGATGGTTTCCATTACCAAATCGAATAGTGTACCCCCTATGCTCGTTTACTGTGTTTGGATATAGTCTGTGTATGGGATAAGGGTGTAGGTAGGTTATCGGGAGGGCAAATTGTTGGGGCGAAGTCTCTAAAATGCTTTGTTATGATCCTCCGAGTCGCACGGCCATGGAAACATGTCAGAATCATGTCATTGGTCATATCTTGTGGGGAGAGCTATACAACCTCTATGGAGTGTTAATCAAATCTATTTGAATAGCCTTGTCTACGGTCATGGACATGCTCGAGTATTTCACATAAGGTATAGTGTTACAAAACAAAACTAAGAAGGTTGGCATAATTTGCAAATTTTGTAGCAATTAGGAGAAAATGGCTTTAAGGGGGGAGAGAATATGCATTTTTGTGGCATAAGTTGCAAATTTCATTTTGGAACCAAAAAAAGATCAAATGAGTCAAAATTAGGTATTTGAGTTAGGGGAAGCTTCATTGCACATCATTTGCTCTCTTTTCTATTTTTGGTTCTTTCTCTTGCGATGAAAGCGGTCATCGTGAGCAATTATTCTTTTGTTTGGACCATGAGCAAGATTGTGCTTTTGTGAGATTTGTGGAGTGGGTTGGAGCTTTTGTTTAAAAGATTCTCTTTCTTAGAGTTAGCCCCACTCCACTTGTAGCCAACATGGTCATGTTCAATTATTATACTTTAAAATGTACCATGTGTGGTTTTTGCAAGTTTTTGTATTTATTTTCAAAAACAAACTCAATTTTTGCTCTTCGGGCGTATGTCAATATACTAATCAAGGTGGAGGTTGTAAGACCACGTGGAGGTCGCCCCATGGTTTGTGATGATTATTTGACTTAAGTCTTATGTTGTATGTAACGAATGATCCAAAGCTTACTGACAAGTGAACGGACAACTAGGACACGAGGACTATATTTTGGCAAGGGCTGAAATTTGTATGTATTGGATGATCCGGATGCAACGGATCATACCTAGGTCTGAATCAGCCAAAGCGAATAGACAAGTGAATAGATTATTGGTCCAGAGAGCATGTCTTGATGATTTTTAAAGAGTTTTAGTTGTGGGTTAAGGCCTTTGGGGTCTTTGCATGTGGGTTGCATGACACAAGTTTTGACTAACGTGAGTCAAGTGCATGAGACTTGTGCTCGGAGATGATTGCTTAGTCTTTAGATGTCCAGGTTGCTTGGAGGATGTGGCGGCAATGGCAAGATTGGGACTAGGTGGGAGAGATGAGGTCCGTGCGGTCATGCAAGTCAGGGTGAGGTTACATGTCTCAAGTTGAGGCACGAAAAAGTCAAGGATCATGAAGAGGTGAGTTGATGCATGTGGTGCGCTAAGTGAGTTCCGTCGGGTGCACGTGGAGATGGTCCAATGGACCTGGATGCATGAAGACTTGACGACAAGTCATTGGGTTCCACAAGCTACGTTTCAAAGTATGTGCAGATGCTTTGGTGTGAAGAAATGGAAAAAGGTCGGTAGAGAAATATTTTGGTAAATTGCCTAATACCGAGAAAATGGAGGTGTTCAAAACCACGGCGGTGACCTAAGCAGTTTATGGCAAGCATTGGAGGACAAGACAAGTGGATCTAGCTATTGGAGCGTCATGGCAAAGAGTGCTTTGAAAAGTGTGCTCAAGTGTTAAGTGAAAACCCCGTTATGATGTGGGGTTGTCGGGTGTGCCCATCTGTAAGTGGATGATATCCACTAAGTGGTTCATATCTATGATTTTAGTGGTAGGGAGAGGTATGCCTCCCTTATATAAAGAGATGAGTGTACAAGAGAGATGGGGTCTCTTGTGTCTTGTGCTCATGAATAGGATGAGAGGGTGAGCTATAACTTGAGAAAATCTTGAGTTGTGTGTGCTCTTTAGTGAGCTCTATTCGAAATGGAAATCCTAACTTCATTGTAATGCTCATGCTCAAGTTTGTTCCATCAACACCTTCCCCACTCCCACATTATCCGTTTCAGGATCAATTTTTTGCAATTCCATTTCTTCTGCTACCTGGACAACCGGATTGTTTTTACCGATTTACCACTGTTGTGATCGGTAATTATAGAAGTAGCACCCGGCGTGAAGAAATTGCAGTTTTGACACCACGTTCGCACGGTGGCTGACCAGATTCGACCTGGGCACGACACGTGGTGAAAAAAAGCCCGTGACCTGCCAGATTTGGCACGTTCGTCCAGTGACCGACCCGCATTACACCAAGTCGGCAAATCTGGCCTGTGGCTAGCTGACATTGTGCCACCTCGGCAAATCTGGCCTGTGGCCGGCCGGGCTCCACCTCGTACACAGGGCACGTCCTGCAAAAATAATGGAGAAAGATTGCAGTACGGCTTTGCCCTGTATAGTACTAGTCTAATTTCTACATCTATCAATCTATGGATATGGATATGGAGCAAATGCAACAGGTACACTACAACAGTTGCGGTTTTTGCCAACAGCTATATCCATCACCAACAGTCCTGACATACAAAATAAAATGGTGGATGACAGTTATGTTGGTGAACCATTGGCCAACAGTGTCACTACTATACAAAGTGTCATCACAGACTGTTCTAAACCGTCATCACAGACGGTTTTCTGAACCATCTGGAATTATGTGTCTGTGATGATGCCTATCATCACAGACGGTTTTTAAACCGTCTATGAAAAAAGCTATCACAGATAGTTCTGAACAAGAACCGTCTATGATAGTCTATATCACTATCATAGATGGTTCTTGTGCAGAACCGTCTGTAATAGTTTTTTCTATTGCAAAAAAAAATGGATTCTGAAGCATTGCCGGTAGCGACGAGAGGTGACGCGAATGGCACGATTGCGACAGAGAGAACGAATGAATACGTGCGATGACTCCAGGAGGCAACCACAATGCTATCGGTAGCGACACGATGACCTATGGTCATTGGAGTTGTGCCGGCGATGAGCGGCAACAGTGAGAAGCTAAATGGTGGGAGCGAGCTAGAAGGAGCGGGAATGCTATTTAAACCTCACACTTCAACTCACGAGGGTCCAAGAGCTCACGAAGGTGGATGACGAGACAGAGCCACTCCAGGACAGCTTGACTACGGTGAGCGGATATGACGGAGCATGGTTCACGGTAACTGCGAGCTTGAGGAAGAACTAGGCAACGAGAGGCGAGTATTAGTATCTAGAGGATCTAGAGATGACATAAAGCCATTGAATCAAACGATAACTCACCAGATGGGGAGAGACAAAGGAAAATGACGACGGCGGCCGGAAATGGAGCAGATGATGCGGCTAGATGAAAATATGCTTGAACTCCTAGTTAGCCTCACCCCAGCGCGTCCTAGCCGGAAATATATAAGCACAGCCCCAAAAAATGTTGCCTCCCGCATACACGTTCAAAATTTTTCGAACTCCCGCGCTACGAATCACAAACGATTTCGGACAAAAAACCGTCTTTGATACTTCACAGACGGTTTTTGATACGAACCGTCTGTGATAAGTATCTCATCACAGACGGTTTGTATTAAAAACCGACTGTGACTCTGATTGTACCATGGCTTGATACTGTCTGATTTTACCATGGCACACAATCCAATGCCGTGGCAGCCAATCCTCTGCCGCCGCACACAATCCTCTGCCATGGCAACCAATCCTCTGCCGTGGCACACAATCCTCTACCATGGCACACAATCCTCTGCCATGACAGCCAATCCTCTGCCGTGGCACACAATGCTCTGTCGCGGCAGCCAATCCTCTACCATGGCACACAATCCTCTACCGCAGTACACAATCCTCAGCTGTGGTAGCCAATCCTCTGCCACGGCAGCCAATCCTCTGTTGCGGCACATAATCCTATGCCGTGGCAACCAATCCTATGCCGTGGCAACTAATCCTCTACTATGGCACACATTCCTCTGCCGCGGCACACAATCCTCTGTCGTGGCAGCCAATCCTGTGCCGTGGCAGCTAATCCTCTGTCGTGGCACACATTCCTCTGCCGCGACAACAATCCTCTGCTGTGGCACACAATCCTCTGTCATGCCTCTGCCGTAGCACATAATCCATAGTAAAATCAGAGAGTAAGAAAAATTTTATGTCATGGTAAAATTGGAGAGAAATTTTAAGCCATGGTAAAATCAAAATGTAAGGAAAATTTTAAGCCATAGTAAAATCAGAGAGTAAGAAAAATTTTAAGCCATAGTAAAATTTTAAATCACAGACGGTTTTTAATATAAACCGTCTATGATATACGGAGACATCATAGACGATTTGTAAATAAAACCGTCTGTGATGAATGAGATTATCACAGGCGGTTGTTGTTAAGAACCGTTTGTGACATATCACAAACGGTTCTATTTAAAAACCATCTGTAATAGTTACATATCACAGACAGTTTCACAAGAATCGTCTGTGATAATTTCATCATAGACGGTTCCAAAGGAACCGTCCGTGATGAGGTGTCTTCTATAGCTTGTTTTGTAGTAGTGGTGCTTTCTTAGATGATTGTGCTATATCCAATAGCAATATCTGTTATGTTGGTTTAGGGCCGCACAAATTAATGCACAAAATACAAGTGATATTCGGTTGTTAAAACCTATTTCAATAGGACTATCGGAAATGATTTGCTTAATATGAAGAAAGTTGTCCGTTCTAGAAATCATGAAGCTAGAATATGTGTCCACGTATTCAAATTTGTCTTGCCGTATCATATCTAAATTAAACAATATAATTAACATGGAAATAAAAATCAACGAATTTTATGTAATTCAAATTTGAAACTACCGGTAAGATATTTTAAATGTATAATGTGGGACTAATTTAGTTCTAATAAAAATATAAGCACGTTAGGCTTAGGAATTGCATGAACCGATAACCTAAAAAAAACTACTAATAAACCAAAAGTAGGCTGCCGCCCGATGCCGCCATGGCGGGGAGCAATTCGTTCACCAGTCACCAGCACATGGACCTCGCCAACATATAAGCAGCAAGGTTAATTAATCCTCTCCTTTCCGATCATGTAATTGTTAATTAACCAATTCATTATTCCTCTTAAAAAAATCACTCGATTCAATAGGCGCAGGACAGGCATGTATGCCAATGATCAAGGCACCGTGAGTACTTCTCCGTCGAGGCCGGCCGACATGTTTGCCCTGCAATCTCACACCCACGATCTTCCCGGAGTTCTCATACTACAAGTTAATACTAGTTACTAACTAGTTGTATACGTTACTTCACTATATATGTATAGTTCCTTTGTATTTTTACTTCACAGGGTGTACAGTTCATTATTCAGTCAGAAAAGTAATATCGGAGCTAAAACTTCTATTACTGTTGGAGTTGCTATCATTTGGTGTAGTGCTAGCTCGTAGTTTGGTCACGCACACACCTAGACCGGAGACAAAAATGAAGCAGAGAGATGGACCGTACGTACATGTGGGCTGGTCTCATGAGTGATGGACGCCATCCTCCCATCTCAATCTATCTACATGAAGATTCTGTCCGTTCGATCGGACACGACCATGATAGCACACGATGGAGTCCAACTGGTCGTGCATACAACCGAGAGCCGGACATGGAGACGCCTCAATTTGCCATGCATGTCCTTCGTCCGCTACTGATACGCTCATCTGCTTCTATTCTCATCGCATGTCACCGTACGGTAGATAGCAACGACCGTGCTGCCGCTACACGCGCGTAGTAGAACACCGCGCTTTCGAAACAGATCGATATATTTGTCGGAGATATATCCATAGAGATGGTTATATATCATTATATTTATAATTTATTACATAATATGCTATTTTGTTTCAAGAATAATATCATTAATATTTATTATCAAGTATGTGATTTGATTGTGAAACTCTATATTTCTGCGATGATTATTCTTAAATGTTCTCTAGTCGGAAATATATGAGAACATATATGAATAAACTAGTATATGTATTGGTTGATGATCATGTTTCACGGGTCACAGATATGGAGATATCAAACTAATAATATGGACACATGTTAGTGCACATGGGGTTGAAACGACCTACTATGAGACACTGCGAGAACGTTACTTTCTTACATGTCATCAGTTGGTCTCATTTGCAATGCATATGCTATGTTCTTAGACTTGAGGTCGTCGCACGTACTCGAGATGCGTAATGGCTCACTTAGATATTACAAAACATTACTCCGTAACTGATTAGTTATAAAGTAGCTTTCGGATTTGTCATGATGCATGCAATGAGACATGGTCGATTAATATAGGATTTGCCCCTCTATACAACAGGAGAGATATCTCTAGGCCTCTCGAGTGATTGGATTCCAGAAATGCATGGCCATGCTACTCGTGGTTAAAGAGTTAACCATAATCGGCGAATTTGAGTCACGTGATCGAGAAATAGTACGGTCAAGCTAACCAACAAGGATAGCACGTACTCGCCTTAAGCTTGACCGATATCGTGAGACAAAAGGAAATGCATATAAGTTTTGTTGAGGTTTGTCTGATATAATCTTTTCGTATACTTAGGAGTCGGCATGTATTGCTAGGGGCCGCTACCGATTAGTAGATGAGTAGGAGTACTCGGGCCATGTCCAATGTTCGTGAACCTATAGGGTCGCATGCTTAAAAGGCTAGGATTTAATTTGGATGGTGATCCAAATTCTTGTGGACCACGAGTTTCTAATGGGCCTCAGAGTTTGAGACCCATCATAGATACCTATATATAGAGGGGCAGTGGCATAGGGTTAGTATGAATTTGAAATTCCTGAAACCCTAGTGGCCACACTTTCCTCATCCAATACCACGTAGCTGGCGCTAGCACTCCATCGCGTGGTGTCCCTGCCCCGTACTTGTGGATACCTTGGAGGTGCACTAAGACGATCCGCAACTCATAAGCAGCTGGAGGAAAAGACGTGTGGCTAGCACTACTACAGAAAAGGTCTTCACAGACAGTTCAAAAACGTCATCACGGACAGTTTCGTGAGTTGTCTGAGTTGATGGGTCAGTAATGACATGAGGTCATCACAGATGTTCACTATCACAGACGGTTTGTAGATAAAACCTTGGAGGTATTGATGTAAAGCATCAGCACTAAGACAATCCGCAACTCACAAGCAGCTGGAGGAAGAGACATGCGGTTAGTACGACTATCACCGTACCAACACGCTACATTGACTCTACTTTCGCTGCGAATTTGTGCATCTAGTGGTAACCACATACTCTATTACTAGTAGAAGTTCCTTATTTACGCAATAGATTTTTAAGTTTATGCTAGCGTATCCTTTCCCTGGTTCAACAATATTATCAGCATAGGCACGGCAAACCAAATCAGTACTATGATATACACTGCTATGTTTGATAAGTTGCCACATAAGGAGTCTATAAGGAAAATCAAGGACCGAGCTAACCACGACCTTGCTACGACATTTCCTGGCTTGTACGTGACCAAAAGCAAAGAAAAATCCTTTTAAGACATGAAAGCTTCTGGAGCGATACCCTCGAAAGGATAACGGAGAGAGGACCGGATCGACCAGACTCGAGCCTTAAAAATACAACACGGCCTTTGAAAACAAGTACTAGTAGCTAGCTAGTGGCGTAGTAGTTGTTCGTTTCGATATTGTCGAGATGTCACACCTGTGTCCTCCTGCCCCTGCCTGCCTGCGCCGATCGATGCATCGTGCGCGGCCTTGCCGTGTCGCTTCTCCTTGGCCGCTACCTGAGCGCTCCAGTGCACTACCAGGCATGCACTAGCTAGTACCATACGATTCAGATATATGTGAGTCCTCGTAGTGCACCTGACGAGCGAGGCAACCAACAGAAATGTGTTCAGCTGTTTAGGTACGTACGGACTGTCAGTGCGTGGAGGTTGGTCGTTGGATACCCTGCAGGAAAGGAAACGAGATTAGGAGGAGAAGCTGCTGCATGTGGAACTGTGGAAGGAAATCTCAGCGACAAATGGACATGCGATGCACAGAAAAACAGTGTACTGCCCTGTGTACGAGGTGGAGCGGCGCGTCCGGCCGTCACAGATAGGCCAGACGAGAGGTAAGGGCCGGCCGGATTTGCCGACGTGACGTAATGCCGGCCGGTCACCCGATGGATGTGTCAGATCCGGACGGGCACTTGCCGTTTTTCGTCACGTATCGTGTTTAGATCGAATCCGGTCGGTCACTGTGCCGATGTGGTGTTAAAACTGTATTTTTTTTTATTAGATACTATTTCTGTAATTACCGATTATAACAGTGCTAAATCGGAAAAAAAATTCAACAACCCGCTGGCACGCCAGCACCTCTGCCATATCTGGATCATCCTTGGAAAGAAATGAATAGCACCTCCTGTGAACTTGCCCTTCTGATTCCCGAGTACAACACCACCGCCCCCTGCAAATTTCTGACAAGAAAGGATCCATATGCGTTTGCTTTGGTCCAGCCGTGCGGTGGAGGTACCCATACCTCCCTTTGGCAAGGCTGAGTCGGCTGCCGCAGCTGCTTCAGCTCCGCTCATTCCCCCATGTGATGGATCGCCCTTCTCGGCTCCGGGCGCACTACATGACTCCTTGCCTTCCAAAGTTTATACAGAGAAGTGATCAGCAAGTTCACATCATCATCATCACACTCTAAGATCATATACAATGGGTTTACATCCGCTGTCTATAGCCTCTACTACGTAGGATTTAAGCTGACATGGATGAAAAAAAATAAAGAGGGAGAAATGTGTCTACAATCATGTAATCAACTGTATCACCAGAACCAAAGAAAACATTAAAAGATTGTGTGTTGTCTACAACTCAGAAATTGCATTATCGTATCACCACAACCTATCAGATGAAAGTAATCTTTAAGATCGTCTACATGATGATATAGAGAGTTGTTATAAACATCATCTGTTTGTATCATTTTACATGCTCTAATACAACAAACCTGTCCAGTAGCCATGCTGACAATAGCTTTTGTTCGCCGCATTCCTCTCCCGGGATTGGGATTTCGGCCTCCCTGATCTGCTCCATTAAATTCCAGAAACGAGCGTGCGCGGCCCCAAAACCTCTGAAATGCCGTCTCCTCTCGTCCGCACAAAACGCACAAAACATTAAACTTGATCATTAATTTCGACGTCGCAGCTCCGCGCCCATTGCCAAACCGTCCTAGACAATGCGACACGTATGCACTTTTTTCTTGTGTTGCTAATCCGCACTCCACGAATTCGACCAACCGCGAAGAGAATGACCAGAGGATGTGGACGCCTCACGATTTCCACAAAACTTGGTGCTGCACTCAAGGTGATATGCCGATTTGATCGAGAACACACCATTCTTTGTGAAGTGCCAAGCTAAAAAATCCTCTCCATCCCACTGAATAACATGGGTCTGCGGAATATCTTGAGCACCACACTCATAGAAGCTGTTGCGGACAAGCTCATCGTCCCAGTGCCGAGAACCCGGTACAAACAATTCATTCACTTTAGAAATCATCGTCTGTATCCTCTTGCCAAGCAGCTTACACAAGCCATCCGTCGGATCCAATTGTCATGCCAAATATCAATGGAATTTCCATCTCCTATACGCCAGATCAGCCCCTTCTTTAGCAGTTTTTTTCCCGTGCAAAATACTACACCAAGTGGGCAAGATGCTTCGAGGAACAACGAATTCCTGAAGTACCTTGCCTTTAGAACCCATACACAGAGAGTCCAGGACTGTCAAAATCCTCCATCCCTGCCTGGTCAATAAAGCCTGATTAAACACCTCCACGTCGATAAACCTTGATAAACCTCCTCACGAGCCTTCGATAAACCTTGACATTTCCATGCATTAACTTTCCCCCACACCCTGTCTCTAATGTGTTTGAAAGCACCATCTTTTGATCTCCCCGCCATTGTAGGAAGACCCAGACAGTTCTCATTCAGCGCCTCCTCCTCAATACCGTTGATCTGTTTCAGCTCCTCATTTGCCTTTTTCTCACAGCCACGTCCAAAAAAGATACAGGATTTCTGATAATTCACCTTCTGACCCAAGCTTATCTCATAATTATGTAAAACTGATCGCATTGTACTCAGGTTTGACGGAGTAGCTTCCAAGAAAACCGGACTATCATCAACAAAAAGGAAATGGGTGATATGCGGCCCAGTGACCCCAAACCAAACCCCTTTCAGTTGTTGCAATTCTTGTCCCCGTTTCAGATGAGAGAAGCCCTCTGCACAAAGAATAAAAAGATAGGGAGACAACGGATACCCTTGTCGAAGGCCCCTCGATGGCAGAAACGAATAACACATCGCCCCGGCCCATTCAATTTGACGGCAAAACAAACCGATCGGACACACCTCATCACCGTACCATTCGAATTTTCCCAGAAACCTAGGTGCCGTAGAGCTTGTTCGCGGAAAGATCATTCGACGCTGATACGGCCCCAACAAGCACTACGTCGTCGATTTGTGTTCCTGAACTCAGTGCACAATTGTATGATGCTTCAGTGGTTCAAGACGAGGTGGAGGCCGCGCGTGTGCAGGTGTATGCGTGCGTGCGTAACGTGTATTCGTGTGGAAACTGTAATGCTCTCAAAATATGGACCGTCAAATTTTTCACAACCGTCCTGAATATACAGTTATAAAATAAACAGTGTCTCAAGCAAACTTTTGATTACAACAAAAGCCAACATTTTATTACATAAAGATAAGTCTTAACAGCCAGTTTAAACCTGACATAAGTATCTAAACCCAAAGTTAATATAACATAAGACAAAAGAATTTCAAGCTACAGGCACACTTAAGCATGGGTGAGGCATAATAATAATTGTTACTGTCATCCGTGGGTCCACCAAAATCCTGCTCAACAAGATCTTCTGCATTTTCCCAGGTTTTCTCTGTAGATGTTTTGCAGATATTACAAGAATGAGTACAACTTCTGTACTCAACAAGCCACATTGAAATTCTATTTAATTACATGCAAGGAGTTCAATGGATAGTTAGGGTTTTACCTTAACAAACATATGTGGATGCATTTTGCAGTTAAAGTAGTTTATCTTTAAAACAGT